>OY759236.1:7183381-7835654 GCA_963662185.1 Eilema griseolum
ATAGAATAAAAATACTAATAGTAGTCATTGGCCTAGATTCTAATAAGATTTCAATCAAATGATTTTAATTGTTTTTTTTTTATCTGTCTAAAACAATAGGAGAGTATAGAAAACCCAACAAGGCTCGAACTGAAGGAGTCCACCATTTCTCAATATTGACAAATCATGCTAAATTATTTTTGAATTGCAGTAGAACAGAATGCATTTGACAGTGATCTCCGTAGTTCGTATTTTTGCTATTTTTATATATTTATTCGTATTGTTTTGCATTTCACTTATATTTTTTTTAGGTACCAGTAAAACGTAAGGGTTTGTATTGGTATATTTCGAAATCGAATCGATGGTTTTACTACAGTGTGATTTATTTGGAATGGCAATGTATGTTTCGAAATGTTTTTTGGTTTAACTATACCTATTAAACATGTATGTAGTCAAAGGCTTTTTGAATGTTCTTCTGAAGTTCCGTAAGAAATATAAAAAGTTCTCAGACCTTCATATACATTTTACCTGCAGTTGTTTTATCACGGAGATATAACAAAAGTACGACTTGTTTTGTTCACACTATTTCACACCTGCGACATATATTTGATTTGGTGCTCAATACGCAAGAAATACTGTTGATAAAGAATACTGTGTTATGTATATTACGAAGTTTTTTTATTTGTTTAAGGGAAATGGGAGATTATTGGTGGGGAATTTAGTTGAAATATATATTAGTGTAAACTGGGGTTACTTTGTGACAACTAAGTAACTTTAAGAAAATTAAAAACTTATAATATTCGTATATTTATAATATTCATAAGGAGTAGACGAATGACAGGAAAAAAAAAATTCAGTTCTGCAGAAAGTGACGATAATTATTGACAATTTATATTATTTTTACATTAATGTTTTTCAGAATTTAATCATTTTGTTTATTATTAAAAAAAAAACAAATTTTAAGATGTCCTAAAGTTACCCTGTTGTCACATAGTTTCAATTTAAGGTATTTAAGGTAAGTTGTCAATTTAAGGTAATAAGAATGATATGAAGCATAAAATGTTAATTACCCTTGAGATGATAAAATCTTTTAATCAATTAAATCTGTTTTACGTATGTATTCAATTTCACTTAAACACTACCTATTTTACTAACCGACTTCCAAAAAGGAGGCGGTTCTGAACCCAATTGCTATTTATTTTAATTATTTTTTTATGTATGTACACCGATTACTCTGAGATTTAAGCTCTGACTAACGAGTTTTTTTTTTTCGTCCAATGCAAAATAGTTGCCATTTGGTCTGATCAAAATTTTACATAGTTTGGACCAGTGGTTATTATTTTATAAATAATTATGTATGTATTACTAATATATTTTAAAGGACTTCTTTATATTCGCCAATGTTCAATAATTGTTTTGGAATTGAGTTCAGTATAACTCACAGGTAGTGTCATATAAACCTTTGAACGTTGAACTCCAGAGATACGCCAGAGACCTCCTTGAAATCAATTTAGATTTTTTATTAATTTGAATAATTGCTTATTAGCTAGTTTTATGATGATCCTGTAACATTTCGATGCTCAAGGATGTTGGTGCTAACTTTGTTTGTGTAGCCTGAACTATTATGATGCAATGTAAATTACGTTATGTCAAGATTGATCACTAATATAAACAAAGGACTGAAATGTACTCGTAAAAGGTAAACGCAGTATTTTATTTGCAGAGAACAGCTTTAGTGATAGAGATGCAAAAAAATTGGGTACTCTCCTGTAGTAAAAGAAATTTTACCTGCTGTAGTGAAATAAATTGACTTTACCTTTGAATAGTAGATTATTTGACGTCATCCTTATTTATTTTATATATTATTTGCATAGACCTTACAGTGTTGCGATTATAATTAAATTTGATTTGACAGTCTAATGCCCAACATTGATGGATTAAACGTTTGTAATGAATTCATGTTTTGAGTGTTATTTTACTAGCATCTTTAGTTTAATAAAGTCTAACAAAAACGTGCATAACCAATAGCATATTTTACTAAAGCAAATTATGAAAAAGCCCAAACAAATTGCTTTTTGGTAAGTTAAACTTGTCTTATTAATCGTGATTAATGTACTAACTGCTCAAGGAAATGGTATACTATATTTTTCTAAATAAAAAACGAGAATTCAATTAATCAAATGATGATGGCTTTTCATAAAATTATAACAAGTACCTACAAAAAAAAAATTACTAATTTAAAAAACCCTGGTCAACCCCCAACAAACTCCAAAAAGTTGAAAATAAATTGTGTTGCCCTATAACTTTAACATTACCTAGTGATATTTTGATTCAAGCGTTTTGTCATATCAGGGGACCTTTGATCAGTAGGGTCCCCCGATCAAAAAACATACAAACAATACAACAAAAAACGTATAATATGTCCCCCGACATGTTGTATGTTTGTATTGTGTCTCTTACACCTTTTAAATTGATCTACTAGTCAGACCCTTTATTTTTTTACTCATATTGAGAGAATTCTGAAAATATATGTGCTTTGTCATTTTATAGCGGTGGCCATCTTCCATTTGCTTCTGTTCATACACCCTTCATTGGCTTCGTCTGCTGTGTAATAAAGCTTTTGTTCAAACCACTTTGAAATTGTTCTATTTGAAATGTTGGTTTCTAACACTAGCACTAAATACTTTTACGACAAAATGTAAGAATATAAAGTAAATATATTTACTGAAAATTTAGTAACAGTGGACTCAGTCTAAATGGAAGAAAAAGATCATGAATTTTTTGTTAGTGTTAAGACCGAGCAGTGTGGCGCCCACTTGGCCCCGTTTTGAGTTACAAACTACAGGGCATTACGTGTACAGTATAAGTCCATTCCCTAGTAAAGTTATATTCATTTTACCCCTTTGGAGGGAATACCTATCTTACCGTCACAATTTTTCTCTATCTTTACGGTTTTGATGCAACCCTTATAACTTATAACTCACTATATTTCTTCTAGTAGATACATAATGTGGCTCACTGTTTTTTTTATTTTCACACATACATACATACATATAATCACCCTGGAGGGTTAGGCAGAGGTGAATTAACACCCAATTTCACCAATAATTGTATTCGGTCCCACGTATTAGGGGGTGAGCCTATTGCCATATTCACCCATAATGTACACAATTCTGAAAAGATTATGTAACGCAACATAGTTAAAAGACTCTTTGGATATAATTATACAATGTTTTCAGATGCCAAAACTGCAGGTAGACCTTATTTTACGCTTTTTAGAACCTATACTACAAACTTTGAAAACTTTAGATCTAGAAAACATAGAAAGTGTAATAATATACCTTAAAACATGCCCTAGAATATTTACTTAATGTGAACCACTAAAAAAATTAAGGACATGAAAAGCTTTATTTTAAACGGACCCAGAGGGTACGTTGACCTCGGATGCAATCAGGAAAAAACATTTCCATGTAGATGATGATGATAAAAAAAACCTAATATATATATGACGCTCTTTATTACCAAAAAAATATAACATAACATAACATAAACTCACGCCTATATCCCCGAAGGGGTAGGGCGAGGTGCTAGCACCCACATTTCGCCAAAAAATATAAACGCATTATAATTTATAAGCAGCCTGTTTTATCTCATTATATTCTTTAAATAATATCTACATCCCTATCGTCTTTTGGGAAAGTTTTTGTCCTCCTCCAGAATGTTAGAAAACAAAAATCCGGTGCTTCCGAGCACTTCAACCTTTTAGACAAAGCGTCGTTTGTTCCTCACTTATGTCTGTAGCACTATTGTGTAGGTAATTTAATGTAGTGATGCCATGTTCTGTACAAATTGTACAGCTTACAATTTGCCATAATGGCGTATGAGATTTGGGAATTCGTACTAGCTGATGTATGTGGGCCACTCGCGAGATTTTTTGAAACCGTTTTCCCATTTACCCATGGGAACTATAATATATCCCTGTACTAAATTTCAGGTAGATCCGTTAAGATTTAGACTGTGATTGAAGAAAAAACATATTTAAGAAACGCTCCAATTTATAAAATTAGTAGGATTAGTCTTATTATCCGACAGTATTCGACAGTATCATTAGTGGGATTAACTCCTCAATAAACAAATCGGTAGATGAAAACTGAGGGTTGTAGTAAAAACATTTCTTCCCGATTGCTCTTCTTTTTTTTAATACCGCTTAGGTGGCAGACAAGCACATGGCCCACCTGATGGAAAGTGGTTACCGCGGCCTACGGACGTGTGTAACACCAGAGAAGCCACACTCGCGCTGCCGACCCTGTAAGCACAGAGTTTCTGTGCCGTCAGTGTAGAGGACAAAGCAAGGCAAGCCATTAGTCTTCCCACTGACAGCACAAATTCTCCAGTGAGCTCTGGCTACCCTACTCACCGCTGGGAACACAACACGAAGTTATTATAGCCGCGGTATTCTGTAGGCTCTTTGTACAAAATGAAGAATAAATTGATTGTTATAATTCACCGTTCAAACCACATCTATTCAAAACAATGTTCAACTGGATTATGCACGGACCCAAAAGACCAACTGATAGTCAGAATTCAATAAAGTCAAGATCAATATAAATTGTTTTAACAAAACAAAACTTCAGTTTTGTAAGTACCCATCATGACCGAGTCCCGACCACGCTTATGGTACTTTAGGGTACAACCGGAAATAACAACTTTAGGCAGTTGAAACTTTACAACAACCTTCATGATAATAATATTAGCAAAATTATGTTCTGATCTTTTATTAATAGTATGAATAGAAAAGCAATCAGGAAATATACTAAAGAGTGATTATATTGCCCAGTAATAAGGAATCGATTTCTTCATGATACTTAGCAGAAAACATCTTGGGTGTTTAGAGCCATACCAAGGCCTTGGCTTGTAGGTTTGTTTACAAGCCTTTCAATCGTATAGGAAAGTAGATTTTATTACTTTTATTCCATTTATGTTCCATTTTTTACTAAAGGCATTTGGTCCTCATAATCATCCTCATAATAATATGTGTGAATCTAGCAAAAAAACATGTTAAAGTAAAGAAAGCTTCTAAAATCACTTTCAGAAATAATTGGAGCGATTCTGGTACCTGTGCCTAGGTTCCTATATACAGGTAACTGTCTTAATATTGCTGAGTTTTCGACGAACGAGGCTCCCTTTACATTCGTATGTTGTGTGTCAATTACTATTTCGTGAATAAGTAAATTTTCGCTATCGCCTCCAACTCAAACTAGATCAAATATCGGCTTTTAGAGGTAGCGTGAGGTATAATAATGATTGATGTTCACATTACCATATCTGGCCCTTACTTATTACATAAATAGAAATTGAATAGGTGCAATATACGAGAATATTTATATATGTTTGTAGTTAAGTATAATATATCACAGTTTACCTATTAAAATTATTTAGTGTGTGTTAAGAGCGTTTTCCTATTATCTGATCCGATATCGGTGTTACCGGTGATCCGATAGCCGATAGGAAGTAAAATGTATGATATTCAGTCCAATATCGAACATCAGAGCCGATACAGCTGTTTTGCCCTGATATCAGATTTTAAAATATGACTCGAGCCGACAACAACTTTCACACAGGACATTGGACACACAAATTTTCTAAATTATTTGTCTTTTCGCGTTAATAGACGACGCTGATAACTCGTTGGCAGGTTTCTGTTAGGTTTTTTAATCACTAGCATCCCTAACTAATCTGTGCTATTGACAAAATGGCTGTATCGGACTAATTTTATTCGATATATATGAAAACAGAATATGCTGTCGATTATCGGATATCGGCTCTCGACGTCCAACGACGATATCGGATCGGATAATGTGAAAACGGCTTAACGCGGCGAATGTGATGGGCACTTTTGCGCCGGAAATGGTCGGGAACGGGTTATTTGATTCAATTATTGACTAAATTGCACGATGACGTTTGTATGTATATGCATTAATAATTAAATATAAATAATAATATTAACTTAAATATATGTTTTGCTATTGTCACAGTATAAAGATTACTCTTACAGTAGTTCGTCGACTTTGATGTTTGTGAAAATACCGCTTCCGTCTAGAGCTTTAGTGGAGAAGAAACGGTACAATAAACTCCACTGCGGCATTTTTGAGACGTCAGCTTATAAATTACGATACACAGCTAGTAATTTCTTAAGACTAAATATGGGCGAATGTACATTTTTATCTCGTGTCAAGATAATTAAAAATATATAATTAAAAAAAACTTGTATTAAAATTATTAACCTAAATTTGACCAAAACCTTTCAAACTGTTTTATTTATACCACTTAGGTGCAGACAAGCACACAGCCCACCCGATGTATAGTGGGTGCCGTGGCCTATGGACATTTGTAACACCAGGGTGTTACACTCGCGCTGCCGATCCTGAATAAACCTTATAATGCCCCTCTTGAACCCAAACTAATAAAACTGCGTCAATATCCATTCAATAATTTCAAGTTTATGGCGAACTTAAAGATTTTATTTAAAAAAGAAAGTGTTTATATGAAATGTATAAACACAACTAAAGTAAAATCTTATAACAAATCAAGCTGATACATGTTGCTCCCCCTGGATATCGGTTATCGAAAACAATACCCATATTGATTTTAATGAAAAATTCGTGTTCGCCATTTTTGATCGTTAAATATATAATGTAATCGTGAATAATAACTCGTACTAAAAAATAGGAAATTTAAAAACGTGATTTCTTACAAAATGAGACAGTCCCAAATCCTAAGTGCATGTTATTACCGTGTAAAATGTATAGCTACTCGGTACGGCTCCCCGTCCCCCGCTATTCCGCTCACCCCGCAGGATTGCTCTGTCGAGACAGGTTCGTCGACAGACTTTATGAATTTATGAGAGGCTAGTCTGTGTTATTAAAGTGTAAGTTATATCTCCCAGTCCTCCCGAACATATTTTTTTTAAAACAGTATCTATCTATGACCAATTATATATTTTTTTCATTTTTCTCTTCATTGGCTTTAATTTTATTTCCATAATTTCATTATCCCCTTAGATGCTCCACCATAGTATGAACGTGCCTGTTTTATCTGATATGTACCTAAATATATTAGAATTAAACCGCTTTCCTGAAAAAAAAGGGTCGTCACGTGAATTGCAAATTGCACTCAGATGACGTCAGTTAATGGCGTTGACGTACAGTACCAAGTAGCAATTGCCGTAGAGCGTGTTTTTGGTACTACAGTACCAAATAGCAATTTAGCGGTTATACTATCTTTAATGTCTAGAGTTATTATGTGAACATTCTGAAGAAAGAATGTCTGTCTCGTTAAATAAAAGAAATATGAAGTAAAATCGTTCCCAATTCCAAGAATTATACATAATCGTTAAGATTTTCAGTGCGCTTCATTTGTGTTAACCTTATACGAATTATAGGTAGACACGAGTATGTCTTTATTGAAACGTACAAGTCCTTGAATCAAGAGAATAAAGTATAAAAGTTGATCTTGAGTTAGAGTAGCTACAAATAAATACATTCATATCCATATTTAATATTATAAACAAGAAAGTAACATTTTCTATCTGTAACGCTTTCACGCCTAAACCACTAATGAATTTCATGAAATATGGACTATAATTATAAGCTTTGGAGGTAACCCGGGCTAATAACGTGGCATAATGACAAATTCTAGTACGAGCATCCATTTAATAGAAATAAATAAAAAGTGAGGTTAGGGCAGTGCCACATTGTGAACCAAGAGAATTTACTTTTACTAAGGAAGGATATTCTTATAATTATTACACCAGTAGACAGATAAGTACCAGTAAGTGCGACAGGAAGAGAGACAATCTACGGCTATTGTCAATGACTCTAATAGTAAGCATGACAATTTTTGTACATGAGGCTCTCAAATAAATACAACACAATATTATACCAGTAGACAGATACTTTCGATGGTTTCAACACCTTTTGTTACCTACTATCGTACGAATAAATTTTGATTTTACAATAACAAACAATAAGTCAAACTTGTATAATAAGCATTAAACACTAACAATAACACGAGCAATAACAACATGATCACATATACCCATTGAGAAGATAATGATCATGAAAGTCACGACAGGTTAAGTCCCTATGATGTACATACTAAAGTCACGACAGGTTAAGTCCCTATGATGTACATACTCGTATCAAAATTAATATGGAAACAATAACATTCTTTTTTAACTAAAAAACTAAAGAGGTTCCAAAAAATTATCTACCTAAAAGACTTTGGCGTGATTTTTTTTTATCTAGGACACGCCAACTTGACTTCACCTCGCCTTATGGTAATCTAAAGGCAAAGTGATGCCAATACAATGAAAAGTTAGATTAAATATAAAAAAAAAACCGTGGACCATGTGCTTGTCTGCCACCTAAGTAGTCATAGTCTGTAATTCTCGCTGCTCATATTGAACAGCTAGAATATACACAATACCACTGCAATCTCTTAATCCGCGTAGCCCGTTCTGCATCACGGATCCTTTATTAAAATACTATTTGTTAACAAATATTTAACACTTACTAAGTTTGAAAGACCTAACATCAACAAAATTTATTGTCCAATACAGTGTTTACTAGAAATCTCATTACGGATACTTTCAGCGAGATTGAAAACCATAAATTGCTTTAGGAATTTATTGACATTCAGTGTCAAACTAACAAAAAATATCTTAAGTGTATAGTAGGAAAATCTATCTATATAATATATCATCATTCAAACGTCATTTCCAGTTGCTGCCAAAGCTTATAAGTGGGTACGTCACTCTATTCCTTTCTTTATGTTCACTTGATAAAAATATAAAAGAAATGAAAGAAGAATACATTTAATACGGTTGTTTTCTTATATTAGGTTTCAATGTGTTTTATAGGAGGTAGGACACGGCGGTATTTCCGCCCAATTGAGCAGCCCGACTGGGGAAGTACCTCCGCCCTACAGAATACCGCGGTTATAATACCTTCGTGTTGTGTTCCCGGCGGTGAGTAGGGTAGCCAGAGCTCACTGGAGAATTTGTGCTGTCAGTGGGATGACTAAAGGTTTGTCCTGCTTTGTCCTCTAAACTGACAGCATAGAAACTCTGTACTTACAGGGTCGGCAGCACGAGTGTGGCTTCTCTCATCCATAGGCCACGGTAACCACTTTCCATCAGATGGGCCGTACGCTTGTCTGTTACTTAAGTGGTATAAAAAAAAATATGTTGAGTTGGGAAAAGTGATTCATACTTATTGTTCCTTGGCATTTTCATTTTTCATTCATCTAATTGGCTGTTTAATATTAAATCAGGCATTTATCACAATTATTCTGATATAATAATATTGATAAAATAATATTGAATGGTTATAAAATTAAAAACCACTACCTACAAACCCTGCCAAGTAACTTGAATAACAATTTCGTCATTCCAATCCTAATGACATTGCAGTGTCTCAGCCAAGACAGACGGTTTTATGTGCTAATGAAGACATAGTAACGGGCAAATTTGGTAATATGCCATTCGATTTTGGCCTTTACGATATTGCCCTTGACCTTGGTGATCAATCCATATTCGCGTTTCGCGGCACTCAGCCATTCTAAACAGTATTTGATGTTTACTGAATATTTAAAATGTAACTGGAAACTAAAAATTTATAAAATGTACTCTTGTTTTTATTTTGAAAAGGAAATGTTCATTAGAAGTTGAAAGTGAGTAGTTTTTTTGAACAAATATATATATAGTTGAACTCAAAAGTTTCATAATTTACCCATTTAGGTGGTAAACACATTTTGCTGACAAAAAGTCAAGTTAACGATGATTTAGTGACTAATAGTAACATGTATATTATTCAGACTGAAATTAGTCAGTCTACCAGATCAGTCATTGGCCGTTTATTTATTTGTTTACCAAACAACTACAACCACATTCATGTATTACACAACTGTTGCTAAAGTCAAATTAAATTGTTGGTAAAGTCTCCGATATACTTAAGTGTACATAACAAAATATCTTACATACATGTACATGGCTTGAGTCAAAAATTGTGCCCAGAAGACGGCTCACCCCCTTTACGTGGGATCGAATTTAATAATTGGTGAAATGTAGGTCTTGATTCACCTCTGCCTAACCCTCCAGGGTTAAGGCGTAATTATATGTATTTATGTATAACAAAATATCAGAACAGTGTGCCAAAGCAATGCATCAACTAAGATCAGCAGTAATAGCGCCAGTAGCAAAAACAAATTGTAATGGTAACAACAAATTGAATATAAACTATAATTTTCAAGTAACACAACTAGGTAGTTCACTTTAATTTCAAGTCGGTTGAGTGGATGTTAAAAATATTGAGATCACCGTTTTCGCTGACCATTATCATTGCAGTTGATCTAATGTTTTAGAGTTAATCATTTCAGGAAATACGAAACTGTATACTTGACATGATTCAGCAGCCAGTAACTTATTATTGGACCGTTTTGCCCTTTTCGTCGGTAATGGCGAGCGGGATTATTGGATATACGTCGATGTGGTGAGTATTCTCGCTCTCTGGGCCTAATTGGCCTGATATTTGGGTGAGCTATTTAGGTTTAATGAGATCCACCTACACAATTGCCCCATTATATTGACTACACTAAACGACTAGGAATTGATACATAGCACAAAAATATAATTATAAGGTATCTCTAAAGAAAATATTCTTATTTTGTTATCGATATCTTCATATTTATAGCTATTTGCCAGCTGCCTGCATCCAAAGTAAACAGTTAAGAGACCATATATTGGTTTTGAAGGGTTTGCTAGCTTTTCCGGGATCGACTGTCATGTATCATCCCAGAGGAAAGCCTGCGTCAAAACTTAATCCATTAGGTACATCAATTTGCAGGTGATGTTATTTTGGGCATCAAGAATGTCGGTAGGACCCTATATTCCTCCTATATAATTATATAGGCAGAATATAGGCGGAATATAGGTGGAATATAATAATATATACCTATTGTAAACAATTGTTTAGAATAGGTGTATAGTTGCATCAAAACAGCAGTTTTATTTTAAGTTGAAGCTTCATTTTAATGGTGCACAGTGGAGCCCTTACAGATGCCTATAAAGGCAAGAACTAATTAAAACGACCAATGCTGATACTAATAACTTGTATTTTTCCAGTCTAGAAACAAAAAAGAAATCAGCTTAAACAGCTCTGCTCAAAAAAAGATGTCATAAATAATAGGTATTATACGATTTTTTGAGCTCATGAAGCAAGAAAACATAATAGCATGTAGATAAAGGATAATGCCGTATCTACTGTAAAAAAGCTTCCAGTATTTTTTTACGTGTCCAAAAAACGAGAAAGGTTGTGTCGTTAAACTTATCACTACAAGTGACGTTTTATGACATGTTTTCATCGCACGTCAGACACTTTGTCTGAGCGGTTGTAAACTGACGAAAATGTCGCGTCGCCTTGTTTTAACATGTTACTACCTAAAACATGATGCGCAGCAAGGTTTATTAACTTTATAATATAAGGTGTGATGTATTGAAGTTGTAATATATTGTAAGCTGATAAAATGAGCTGCATGATGTTAAACACTGTCTTTTGATGAAAAATCCATGTAGTACAAATGAAATCTAACCTCGAAAGGATAACCTGCTCTAGAATCTCGACCATTTTAGCAGATGCACCGACTATCAGGTGAGATTGGGGTGAGCCCCAATGATTTCAAAAACTTCAATGTCTACAAACAGATTCTTCTTTTTCTATGAAACATTATTTTACATAGTCTGATCATGTTTAGCATTGGTATACAATATTTTAAGACAACTGGTATAGATGAATCACAAATTTTATAACATTTATGTATAATTTTATTTCAGTAATTTATATCAATTATGTCAAATATGGCTTGATATACGCAAGCCAGTGCCGCGAAGCCTAGTGGTATGGGTAATAGACTGCTGACACGAGGTCTCGGGTTCGATCTCAGGTTTTACCATGGCACACACCAATGACTTTTCGATGCTTTTCGAAGTTATGCGTGTATTTATCGCAGGTTTATAAGTGCGCGCCTAATGGCAATAGGCTCGCCACCTAATACGTTGGGACCTAAACATTAACTGACGAAATGTGGGTGCTAGCACCTCTGCCTACCCCTTCGGGGATATATAGGCGTGAGTTTATGTATGTTATGTATTTATGTGATTATAGTAATTTCTTATCTTATTTTATTGCCTGATTATTCTCGCTACTGTGTGTACCATACACAGTGACAACAGACTTGAAATAGATCCATAGAATCTTCACACATTGTGACATTATAAAGAATTTAAAAAAAATTGTAGGTACAGAGAGAGTTCTACAAAACGACACTCAAAGGAAACGCACTCATGTCCTAATTAGTACACACCCTCTCGTAAATAACAAAGTTCCTACACAAACAGTATGAAAACCACATTTCTCGAAAGAGAGTTATGTACAAGTTATAATATAGTTATGAGCAATTTTGTTTAAGTTCTTTGTTTTTAGTCAAAATTTATTGTACTAATAAAACTGAGGCTGCTGTAAAAAATATAACAAGACCTGAGGTTCTACAAAGCTTTTGTGTTTATCAGATATCTTACTATGTACAATTTTTATATTCACAGATGTCTTTACCACATTATTTTTAAATTAAATGTAAAATGTAGTAAAGATACATTTCATGAATAAGTCATTACATTTACAGCAGTACAATATTTATAATCCAAATAATTTGCATGCATTACAGATCCCAGGTATTTAACCTGGTCCTTACGCTGGACCAAATTATTGCTTTCGCGGACGGGTGTAGAATCTGCTAAGTTTAATGGCAAGTATTTTGTTTTACCACGTTTAGCTTCAGCTGCCATTCTCAAGCGGCTCCTTCCACACTGGTGGTAGAAACTGGGTGGCACAAATTTGTCTCAAGTTTCGACCGGGTGGGTACCACCGTGCACTATTGCGAAAAACACTCCATAGCAATTCAATCTCAGTTGGATTGTGTTCAGGGGCCAGCAAGTGCATAGCCGGGCAAAGGTGGTGGTTGTCGCAGCACTAGTGGGACCAGTGGGTCTTGGCGTAATCTAGTGGGGATGGCGCGGGGCGATGCGCCGAATAGGGAGACCTGTAGAAACGGTGGTGCCGCTGGCCGCCCGCGGTATAGTACAGGGGCCCAACTGGGGTTAACCACCTTGGGAGGCTGCCTCACCAGGCCGTGCATAATCCCGATATGGTTCGTCGTGCCGGTTGGTGACCGGATTTGGGAGCCTGGCGACCATACTCGTGGGGGGAGGGGGTACGGGGGCCCTTCCGTTCGGCTATCCCGCGCTTTGTCACTCGGTGCTGCGGCGGCAATCATCTCTTCTTTCACGCCTTCTCCCACCCAAACTCATGGCAGCGCAATTTACAGAAAAAGGCAACACAGCGGCTCGTCACACTCCCAAAAGCTTGCTATTTGAGGTGGAGTCCACTAACATCTGTGGACTCCATGCAAACCTCAACGCCGTCCACCAACACCTAGAGACGGCGAAACCTGCCATGTTTTTTCTAACGGAGACGCAAATACACCGCCCTGACGACACGACCTACTTGCTCTACCCTGGCTATGTTCTTGAGGAAAGTTTTCGTGCAAAAGCCGGGGTGTGCGTGTTTGTTAGGGCGGATGTTTGCTGTCGCCGTTTGCGCTGCCTAGAGGACCCATCCTTCTCTATCCTTTGGGTACACGTAGACCATGGCCCTACGAGTCAGATCTATGTGTGCCTCTACCGTTCCCATACAGGAGATGCTGAGACAACTCGACTCTTTGAATATCTGAGTCAGGCGGCAGATGATGCGCAGGAGCGATTTCCGAATGCCGAAATGGTATTTTTGGGGGATTTTAACGCCCACCACGAGATCTGGTTGGGCTCCTCCAAAACAGACCATGCGGGAAGAGCCGCCCACGCATTTGCTTTGGCGCACGGCCTGACCCAATTGGAGCACGAGGTCACTAGGATACCAAGAAGGTCGGGCCTAGCACCTTCTCTGCTAGACCTTCTGCTGACGAGTAATCCGGACCGGTACAGTGTGTCGGTGCGAGCCGCTTTAGGCAACACCGACCACTGCCTGGTCTGTTCCACGGTGCCTATTATAGTACCCGCACGACCCGTGCAGGGGAAGCGGCGTCTCTGGCACTACTCGTCAGCGGACTGGGATGGACTTCGTGACTATTTTGCGTCCATACCGTGGGTTGAGCGCTGCTTTGAAGGTAAGAACCCATCGGATTGTGCTACTACTGTCGCCGGTGAGATCGGTCTGGGTATGGAATACTATATCTCATATACCGATATCACCGGTGACCGCGGGGTGCGCCATTGGTTCAGGCGCGAGTGCGCGGAAGCTGTTAAACAAAAACAGTCTGCGTACTGCGCTTGGGTAAGAGCGCGCGCCACGCGCCATCCCAATCTGGGCCACTTCAAGGCGGCGTACAACAGAGCCACAAAGGTCTGTAGAAGGGCCTACGTCAGAGCGGATGCCCTGCACATAGCGCGGCTTGGTCAAGAGCTAGTGATGCATCCCACGGGAAGCCGTGGCTACTGGCGACTGGCTAAAGCCGTGCAAGCCAACTTCTGTCAGCCTTCCTGATGGATCCCTGGCCCATGAGCCGCAAGAGAAGGCAAACCTGCTGGCTAATCTCTTTGCGGCCAACTCCCGAATTGATGATTGTGGTACGCAGCCACCGACACTACCCGACAGTGACCACGCGATGCCTGATATCCATATCAGGCAACGCGATGTCCGTGCAGTGCTGCAATCACTCAATTTCCGGAAAGCCAGTGGTCCGGATGGTATTCCAGCGGTAGTTTTGCAAAAATGTTGCCGCGGATTGTCTCCAATCCTTACGCGCCTGTACCGGCTGTCCTACAGTTCAGGTACAGTGCCTTTACCTTGGAAAGAGGCGAATGTTCAGCCGATTCCCAAGAAGGGGGATAGCTCGGAGCCAGTCAACTATCGACCCATAGCCGTCACCTCAGTGCTGTGCAAAGTGTTCGAACACATAATTAACAAACAGCTCATGCGGCACCTAGAGGATCACTCCTTAATTAATGACCGGCAATATGGCTTCAGGCCGAAACGGTCAACGGGTGATCTTCTAGCGTACGTTACCCATCTTTGGGGTGAGGCTATGGACAAGCACGGCGAGTCACTGGCAATTAGTCTTGACATCGCCAAAGCTTTCGATAGAGTCTGGCACAAATCGCTTCTTTCTAAGCAACCTGCCTTTGCCCTGCCTTCTAGGCTGTGCAACTGGGTTGCTAGCTTCCTGCAGGGGTGCCGTATTCGCGTCCTTTGTGACGGAAGAGCTTCGGAGTTTCTGCAGGTAAATGCTGGCGTGCCTCAGGGGTCCGTCTTATCACCCACTCTCTTTCTTCTGCATATCAACGACATGCTGTCTACCGGCAATGTTCATTGTTATGCAGACGATAGCACTTTACATGGGAGTTATCATGGACATCCTGCGGCCAAGCAGTCAGATATCGCAGAGAAAAGGCAGCTTCTTGTCACTGAGCTTGACGGGATCCTGAATCACATTTCTCAATGGGGCTCTGAGAACCTGGTTGAGTTCAATGCCAAGAAAACGCAGGCATGTGCGCTTACAGCAAAAGTATCTTCTTTCCTTCCCCTCCCCACTCTTCAGAGCACGCCACTGCCACTGCAGGACA
Source organism: Eilema griseolum (assembly GCA_963662185.1). NCBI lineage: Eukaryota > Metazoa > Arthropoda > Insecta > Lepidoptera > Erebidae > Eilema > Eilema griseolum. Next base: position 7,199,094 of record OY759236.1, read on the forward strand.
ATCTCAATATCCTAGGTATGGATGTTCGCTGCAACCTGAATAACAAAAATTACATCGAAAGTATCATCAAAACAGCCTCACGAAAACTCGGAGTCCTGAACAGAGTGAGACGATTTTTCACGCCGGAGCAGCGGTGTCTTCTATACAAGACACAAATTCGCTCCTGTGTGGAATACTGCTCGCATCTCTGGGATGGTTCAGCAAAGTACTTACTAGATGCTCTCGACAGGTTGCAGCGACGTGCGGTCCGCATCATTGGGAATCCGGAGGTCACGAACACCTTAGAACCTTTACAGATGCGTAGAGATGTTGCGTCCATGGCTGTATTTTACCATCTATACCATGGGGAGTGTTCTGATGAGCTCTTCCAATTAGTCCCACCCTCCCCTTTCCTACACAGGATAACACGTGCAGGTCTTAGATGTCATCCGCACACGGTGCAGAAAATCCGATCAAGAACCAAACGGTTCGGAGACTCTTTCCTCTGTCGCACCATTAAGGCCTGGAATTCATTACCAGCTCACGTATTTCCTTCTTCCTACAGTCCCGGGTCCTTTAAGCGGGGCGTGAAAAAGCATACGATGAGGCCGTCAAGCTGAGTGTCACCATTGTCACACGGTATGTGTAAGTAATGGTGACCCTCTTTTCTGGGACTTTGCCTTCAGCTTACCATCAGGCAAGGCGAAGTCTAATTGACGTGTTCTAAATAAAAAAAAACAAAAAAAAACATTCTCACGCGTCGCACCAATCTGCTCCTATCCTCATCCATCGACGTAACATGATCAGCATACATGAGCCAAAAAAATAACAGGGGTACTGGTGGTAGAAACTTATTTGCAGTTTCTAAGGTGATCGCAATACATATTATCGACATCGTTTATCGGTTATATAACCATTTTGCTATGCTAATCCACAATATAAAAGTAGTGTAACGGGCTGTGCAGTCAGCTATGTTTGAAGTTTCTTTAGGAGATATATTTCTAAACGAGATCATTCGACAACGAATTTCTGTCACCCACATAACTAGAAATATATTACATCTTTCGGCGGAGCGATGGATGCAAATGAGTTTTACAGTGGTTGTTGTGAAACAGGACAGGTATGATATTGACTTCACAATTTTGTGGAAAAAAGAACTTGACAGTCAAACCGTCAATGAAGTTATTCTAAAAGATTTAACGGAACCCTAAAAAGAGGCCAGGAACCAACAAGGGCATTAAATTTATTTTCTTGTGATCGTAACATTTATCAAGTATTCAGCTCGCGTGTGGTTCCAACATCATGGCGTGGACACGGGAATACTTTATTATTTTATTTTTTAATAAACATTTTTAATGCAGCCATTCTTCCAGGTACGTTATCACCAAAGGCATGCAATGCGGAGGAATTCCATAATGCATTTTAGGTCACCTAAACTATATAAAAAATAGGTATTATATTATACCTAACTACCCTTCCGCCCGCGTGGATTTCTTATCTCCGCCTCTGGTTCTTCTCAACTGATTGCAATCAAGCAAACTTAAGTCTGACCAAGACCTTTCCAACAAAAAGAAACCGCATCAAAATCTAATCAGCAGTACTTTTACGTCCATCGCGAACAAACACCTCCTATTTTTACATACATACATATTAACCACTCCGTTAGGAAGAGGTGAATTAACACCCACATTTCTCTAATCATTGAATTCGGTCTCACGTAATAGGGGGTGAGTCTATTGCCGTCTTCTGGGCTCTATTGTTGACTCAAGGCATGCAACAGAGGCTGAGTCTGGGCTGTATATATCTGTCTGATTACAAACGGCTCTATCCCTTAGTCGCATTGTACGACAACGCATGGGAAGAAAAGGGGTGGTCCAAATTCTACTCTGTCGGGAACCACGCGGCTTTTTTTATATAGTAGCAGGGCTGATATCACTAACTCTAGTCTAATCGGATTTCTGGATGCTATGTATATCATGAGACGCGTCTTTAATAGGAGAATACGAAATGGCTATGCTGCAAGGATAAAACCCTGGTGTAATACCAAAAATCCATTTTGAAAAAAAGAAAGGTATCTAATATGATAAGATTAGGCACTTTCTGCGACCTACATTTATACATATTATTTTATGATCTTTCGGATATCGGCTCTCATCCTATTCATCTCACCTATTTTTCAATAGAAATGGTTGGGCCTGTTCATTTAGTGATATCAAGTATATGTTTCTGATTACGTCACTCAGAGGATATTAAAATAGCTATTTATGAGTATTGCTCACCCCGTAGGTAGAGAGTAATACTGACGTTTAAAAAAAATAGTCAAACAATTGAATAGTAATGTGAGTGGTAAACCCAAAGGTAAGTCGACGTATACAATGTCTAACGTAGCACTTGCTACGCGAGAGAGGACTCGGGGTCGCACACGCTCACCGGCGTCCGGCGTGGGAGACGCCGAGACGGGAGCATGTGGCGGCCCTGGGAGTGATAGTTCTCACGCTCTCCACCTTGCTCGCGGCGATGGTCCGCTGCGCGGATGCGTGGGCGGCCGCCGCCTCCCTTCTGCGAGCAAGTAGAAAGAGCGTACGAAGGCAACTCGGGCGTCGGAGGTCGATGAAAAATCTCTGCCCCCATGAGCGCAGGCCTGGGGGTGACTGGTGGAGCCGCCTGTCACCCTGGCAGAAGCCGGCCACGGCGGCGGCGCTCCTGGCGCGCCTCCCTGTTTCCGGGGACGAGTTAGGGACTCTGTAGTCCCCACACCCGAGGAGAGGGCCAGATCGTAAGTGATGGCCCTGGGTCCGCCGGGGTGCGAGGGATATGCCTGTCAACCTCACTTTCGGCGACCAAAGCGACCCACAGGCGGTGTGCGTTTTAGTCGGTTCTAGTCCGACATAACCTCTTCCACCGGCTCTGGTGGGAGGGTATCCGTGAGGATTTTGCGCACGTAAAAAAAAAAGTAGCACTTGCTGTTACAAATTTTATGGGCATTCCTGAACATTCCCCCTGGCGTCGATAATTAGTCTTTTGCTTTTAGGAAGAACCTTCAGAGAATAGAGCTCGTTCTAGTATAGAGCAAGAAAGAAATATATTTTTTCTTTCTTTCTAGTATAGAGCTGACTGCACTGCAAACGTTTTTACTCGTTTGTAGCGTATTCCCGGTGAATATAACTGGAAGTTCTTTTAATTAGACTTCACTATTATAGACTATTATAGACAATCTTACAGAAACCGGTCTATTACTGTAATGAAACGTGTTCAGACGTGTCTTTCGATAAAGTTTATTCCATACGTGCTCCAACCTATATAAAGTCTCCAAGTATGAATGCCTAAGGCATCTATGTCTTCGGATATAAACTTGCTACTAAGATTAGAGTACTTTGTCAGTTCCAATATGACCTGTTTCTCTTATATAATTAATAAAATGGCATACCTATAAATTTTGACACGTGAAATAAAATGATTTCATACAAAGCAATTGCATTTGTGAACCACAAGACAGAGTATCTCATACCACTATTCTTTGTATATTGAATCACTTTATTTAGTTTTTACAATTCACTAAATGTACGTATAGAAAGTCAAAATTCTAGAAAATTCAATTCTAAAAGTGCTGCGACTCTGCTTATTTTATTTTATTTGAATAAATTGCTCGCTTTGCGGGGCGGGTGGTAAGCATTTGTTTTCACTTAGAAAACCACTCGACGCTCTCTTGAATCTACCACTTAGGCCTTGAAGTGAGCGGGTTATTTACTGTCTCTCTTTATAATGTATATATAACATATTTTATGTTCTCTGCCTGAAAGCCTGGGTTATATTTTAATTAGATTTGAGTTCATTACCTACAGTAGTAACTTTTTTTAAAACTTAAGTAAGGTTTATTCGCTTTATCATTTATGTAACGCTCCAAGACCAAAGACATTAATTGTGTGGAAAAATGCTCATTGAACGAATATCACAACATTAAAAACACAGAAACATAAGACAAGAATCATTATGCAAGCTACTGAAACACAATCACTACGACACGAGTGAGGACTCGGGGCCGCACACGCTCACCGAGTGTCCGGCGTGGGAGACGCCGAGGCGGGAGCTTGTGGCAGCCCTGGGAGTGAAGGTTCTCACGCTCTCCACCTTGCTCGCGGCGATGGTCCGCTGCGTGGATGCGTGGGCGGCCGGCGCCTCCTTCTGCGAGCAAGTAATACTCGTGAAAGAGGAGGGAAAGGCAACTCGGTCGTCTGACGCTAATGAACGACCTCCGCCCCACATGAGCGCAGGCCTGGGGGTGACCGGTGGAGCCGCCTGTCACCCTGGCAGAAGCAGGCCGCAGACCGTGCATATCGTGAGAGATGGCCCTGGGTCAACCGGGGTGCGAGGGATATGCCTGTCAACCTCACCTTCGGCAAACAAAATGACCCACAGGCGGCGTTCTTTTTAGTCGGTTCGAGTCCGACATAATCTCTTCCATCGGCTCCGGTGGGGAGGTATCCGTGGGGATTTTGCACACGTAAAAAAAATGCTACCGAAAAACAGCAATGTCTACGGAATAAGGACGTGGGTTTACACGTCATGTATATTGAATGGTCTGCCTATCGAAATCCGTGACTTGTCAAATGGAAAAACTATGAAGTTGTCTGAAGAAATATAATCAGCCTCTTACCTAATTATCTTCTTTTATTTAATTTGCAGCGAGACGAGTGTCAACATAACGCTGATATGTATACCAAAAAAACCTTAGATGGTTTATGTGGTATGTACGTTTAACATATTGTGCTTTGTTTGTAATGGGAAATAAAAGTTAAATTTTAAAAATTACTCACTAGTTTTGTAGTTACCGTAAAATGTTCACATTGTGAAATTAATTATTTATATTATAAATTCGCTAGTATTGCGTTGTGGCAACCAGCTTTATTGAAAGGCTCGTTAACATTTGTGACTGAGAAATCAAACCAAAAGCTCTTGCATTCGTTACCACTGCATTACTTTGATAGTCTATCACGTTATGTATGTAAAATTCAACTGCTGAATAGTTTGTTTTATGTACATACATACATACATACATAAAATCACGCCTGTCTCCCATAGGGGTAGGCAGAGATCACGGATCTCCATTTGCTACGATCCTGACATATTACTCTCGCTTCATTCACTCTCATTACATTCTTCATGCATGCTCGTCGGTTTAGAGTACTCCTGACCTGCCCATTTTCTAAAACTTCCCCGATTTGGTCCAGGTATGTGCGCCTAGGTCTTCCCCTTCCGACGGTACCATCCACACTCGCCTCATACACCTGTTTCGTTAGTCTTCTTTCATTCATTCTCTCAACATGACCAAACCATCTCAACATTCCTCTCTCAATTCTCATCACTACATCTTCTATCACTCCACATCGTTCTCTTATCACGCTATTTCTCACTCTATCTTTCAAGGTCAAGCCACACATACTTCGCAACGCACGCATTTCTACTGCATTTACTCTACTCTGATGCTTTTTCTGCCACACCCAACTTTCACTACCATACATAAGAGTCGGCACCAATACTCCTCCATGTACAGCCAGTCGTGCCTTTTCGGACACTTTCCGGCTGCTCATAAAGTTGTGTAGTGCCCCATTCACTCTATTTCCAGCCATCACTCTCCTTTCAACATCTTCTTCATGCTTTCCATCTCTCGTAAACAATGTTCCCAAATATATGAACTCATTCACTTGTTCCACTTTTTCTCCATCTATACAAATCCTACACTCTGTCACACATTCATCTCTTTCAAAAACCATAACTTTTGTCTTACTAACATTCACTTTCATTCCTTTCCTCTGTTTTATGTAAAGTTATTTTTTTCCAATCTACAATCGGTTGTTCAGCGTTAACCTGATGAGTTCTATTCAACTGGCGTATAGAAGGTATTATGTTAAATGACACCATATTTAGTGAAAGAATTTCTGTAAAGATAATAATATTTTTATGAACTCCATTTTTAAACTACGCTCGTTTCGTAACCCGATAGTGCTGTTGACCGTGCAGTGAAGCGAAATGTACTAAGAGCGAAAATTAACCCATAAAAATATGAGTTTATGAAATTCGCTTCTTACCTAAACTTAATATTATTTGCGCAAGGGGTGATAGACTGAACGGGTACATTTCAGTGGTTTAATCTTCTCGCTTCTATGTTAAAACAATATGAAATTGAGAAATATGATAAATGTAAAGAGATCTAGGAGAATGTTTCTAAATGTATGTTTGAGTTAGTGTTAAACAGTTCGACCTTTCCTATTAATCGAGCATTTAGGTTTTTTATTTTTATGCCAATGAAGTATTGGGTTTAATACTTTAACTACAATTATAATATTGACAAAATAAAATGCTTTGTTAGTTATTATTAATGCTTTATGCTTTGTTCTTTTCATTTTCAAATTGGACTTATTTTTGTTAAGTTTGTGTGAAGATATTTTAACTCTTTGGATGTTTGTGACTCAATCATATTCAAAAAAGGAAACGAATCTAACCGAAATTTGGCAGAGAGAGTAATTACTGTCGGGAATTGTTCTCCCAAAGGCCTATGTTCAGGAGTAGACTGCGATGGGCCAATTGACACTCACACCTCTTTTCCTAATTCTTTATTACACGCACACACACACACACACACATACACACACACACACACAGTACAAAGATCGTAAATATTACATTTCAAGGACATGTACAAATGCGTGCTTAACTCAAATTGAGTTCTATCCACTGGGATAGAACTGCCAAGGGTTTACTGAAACCCTTGAATACCAGTTGGATAGGCAGAAACAATATGTTTCTACTTATTACGATACTGTCATACAACTTGATACTTTACTTTGATAATTGTTTTTATTTATGCTCTTTAGTTTCGGGTCGGTAACATTTAGGCAATTTTTATTCCTAAAACAAGTTTTCATGGGTCAAAACAGGATCAAATGTCCTCGCTAGCGAAACTGCGGTCATCATCTAGTTTAGCTAGTAAACTTACAAGCAATATCTAGGTCAATTGTTTCCGCTGGTTTCTTACACTTGTGCCACACACGTTTTTGAATCCATTACGGCACTTATCGTTATTGATTACCAGTAGTTACTAAACTTCGCAGTGACAGTTTCTGGAGCGGCACCGGCACAAGTGCCATCACTTTACATAGTTGGTGGTACATTAGTGCTCATCAGGTTTGATTACATTTTAGGGATAGCACGTTATAGTCGGCTTACCTTTTTAATCTTTGCTGCAACATAAAATACATTTTAATTAGCAAATTAAGTACTCGTATGTAATTCAATCAGATTTTTTAGCTAAATTGAACGGTAATTCTTGGACTGTACCTAGATGTGTGCCTAAAATACAAATTGAATTGAGAACATCCTCCTTTCTGAATTCGATTAATAAATTAAAATACCGATTGGAAAAGAGGTTTATTTTACAACCAAGGAGAATTTATTGGAAGTTTGGGGCACAAAAATATTAGGATAGAACGGCTATAAGTAGTGTTTGCCTGCATGTCACGCGTGACGACTTTTTCACTGTCAATAAAGATCACGAAAGATTGGGGATGTCCCGGTAGACGACGCACCTCGCGATGAGACCTAATTACCTGAAACATAAATATAAATTGTTAATTACTTACTTACACAATATATATACATTTATTCAAAATTATTATACTATAAGCATTGTTAGGCCTAATTAGTATATCTTTATCTGTACTTACCGTTTATAAACAATAAACATATGTATCCACTGTACGCACACTACATACGTCACCACTTTCTTCATTCGTCTTTAGCTAGTTACGTAGGTAGCCTGTCCCTTCAGTCGCTAGCCGATATTTTACGTACTATAACCCACTCCACGCTTACCTGTATCCCGTACAAGTATCTAAATAACATGCGGAACAGATTTTGGGGACAGAAAATGAAAACTTGTGAAATGAATCGTTGTGGAGAGACAGAACGATGACGTGATTGCCGTGATTTTTATTCGCCCAAAAAGTGCTCAATACGCCTAAAGATATTTTCAATTCAAAACTTGCTTTGAAAATCTTGAAAAAATATACGCTGGTTTAATGTCCACACCTTGTAATATTTTCGTCATAACACGTGGTACATTAAAGTTCTTCAAGTATTTTTCGAAAGTCAAGATATGCTTAGTTTTATTCATAAATCTTGACTTTGAGTTCGAACATCCAAGAAAATGTTCTGTTCAATATGTTGAAGTTTAGTGTGCCAATATTGAATGTTTACCTACAAAATATGTACTTTGTTAACAATATTCTCGACTAGCTGAATTGTCATGACAGGTGAAAAAATTCCATTATATTTATAAAACCAGATTATAGCAAGTTTTGGTTTTTTCCCGTGACTGCTCATGGATTTCTATTCCCGTTCCTGCAGCCCATAATATCCTATTCCAGAGATAAATGTATTTTATGTGTCATTTCAAACTACAAAACTACTACTACCCCGAAGCAAAATTTCCATTGCGGACCCTTTGCCACACCCCTGGTGGTATCGTGGGTCAGATAAAGTTAAACAGTAACACATACGTTCAGTTGTTTGAGCATAAAGCGTCGTTAGCTTAGTAGTTAAGGACGGCCTTACGATCAAAAGGTTCGAAGGGTTCGAATCCTGACCATTACACTACTGGCGTGAATCTTCTCCTATTCCGATATTTCGGCATAATCACCTTATTCCGATACACCGATATTCAACATAAAGGTACTGCAGCACTATGCTGGAAACTTCAAACAATACAACATGTTAATATCCCGATATCTCGATATCTCGAACGCCAGTAAACTTGATAGTTTAAATACCTATATCAAATAACAGCCATTTAAATGTCTTTTAATGAATAAAAGCATGAAAAAGTGACGGGAAAACCAGGTACTGTTCTGATATTATTTTATTCTGTAGCATGTTGTAGAATAATTCAGGCTTTGAATTAAGAATATTAACGAGACAGCATTATTAAAATGACTCTTTTTACAACTGCAATTATATCACATGTAACATTTTCATGGTTTTTTCTTTGCTGCAAAAATAATATTCAATGGACATAAAACAACTTGCATGACACAATTAATTGTTTATGCCCTCAAACTTTCTAATTTCTCAATAGGGGACTCTCTCATTGTGCTACAATACGGCTCGCTACAACCGTGGAGTTGTGCACTTAATTAAATATGAAAGGAAACTTCAACTTTTCATACAGCGTGGTTCAGCTTTTTCAGGCCATCATTAGTCAAATCATCAAGAACTTGTATGAAAGGGAATACGAGTACAGTCTACTTTTTATGTATTACGCTCACTAGTACGTTTGAGTGGATGTGTTATTTTCTTAATTTACGTATAATTGTATTGTTTTTGTGCTGCTGAGAGTTAGAAGAAAAGCGTAGGAGTAGGCCAAAGCTTCACCCGTCAACGAACAAGTTACATAAATAACGTTGTTTTAATAATAACAAATAAAGAAGCTAAAAGATAAAGTAATCAAGTATTTGGATTAAGCTATTGATTTTGTCAAAATTTGGAACGTGAGCCAAGCTGGGCAGCTGGGTTAAGAGACTGAGAAGACCGTCTTCCTCGAAACAGCACGCATTGTGAGATTTATATCCCTGGAGCACTAACTGCCGGTAATTTAGTAGGCTTTACAGTAAAATCAGTGTATTTTTAAAATATAATATTGCCCTACCAAGCAATAATAAAAGTAATCCTGGTACATCATAATTTTTCACATGAAAAACTAAAACCAAAACCAAACCAAAAGTTATTCACAAATCAGTAGAACAGCAATTACTTCAGAATAGTTCTGTAACTTAGTTCAACATTGTACATTCCTTTTTGTACAAAGAGAAACTACTTTGTAAGTGGTGACATAAACTTTCTCATTCTTGCAACGAATAAGTAAGAAGTAGTCAGTAAGTAGTATCGGTATGGCATTATATCTTTAAATGTTACTATAGCAAAATCACGCAGCGAACTACCGATATTAGAAACTAACTGTCATAACAATAAGTATCAACAGATGTCTCTAATCAGCGTTTGTGTATATTAACTGCCGTATCTCAATAACGATAGCATAATGCGGATGTGGCCGTAAATTATGAGACAGTTGGATACAACATACATTTGTTATGCGACAGCTGAACTTCGGTATTATTGCGGCATAGATTTGATTTTGGAATCCAATTTCGTATAGCATGTCATTTAGAGTGTATTAAATATTGTAATTAATAGTTGTATGGATCCTTTTCTCCTTTTTGTGTTTTTGATGATATATCTCATTAACTGACCACTCACTCTCTATTCTCTATTAATATGAATATATTATATTTTTCTAATTAAAGGAACTATTTCAACTGTCTTTGTTTTTAACTTATGCTAGGTAGAATGGTACGTCGGTAAAGTCCGAAGAAGGCAGAGAGAGTCTCGCTAAAATCAAACGTTTTCTCGGTCATACTTCGTTTACACATTTTTTACATGGACTGTGATCAGATTGAATCTATCATCACAAATCAGTTTAGTTAACTACTAACAATCACACTTCGCACAGTCATTCTAATGACACTTCCACTCTCCACAAATACGCACGCCATTTCATTCGCACGCACACACATATGTAGATAACTCTCACAAACACACACATACACATACACAAAACGTAACATCGCACTGTTTGAAAAGTTTACAGTAAAAACATTTCCAACAGTCAATGTATCATTTTATATTTTTTTTGTACCATTTTTTTTATTTTTCAAATATTATTGAAACCATATAATTGATTCCTCAGTATGAAACCTTTATAGGCGACAGTTCCGTCCACCTTACGTTGGAAGGACGGTCTCCTGAGATACAGGTTGAGAACCTAGTAAGGGAGACAGGTACATACAGTTGTAATACAGAAGTGATATAATAAAATTTATTTTATTTTATTTACATATTTCGGCACTGTCGGATATTCTCTCTCCTCAACTTTTTTCGAGTTCTGTCGCATCACAGTTAGACTGGAAAGCCGACCCCAACCAATTTGGGAAAGGGTTCAGAGAATGACTAAATAATAATAACAGACACACGCCACGTTCTCTGTTACTAATTTTCTACTATCAATAGAATGAACGAAATCATCAAAATAAAGGTCCGAAATAAAAGTAAATATTAGGGCAAGGCATGGCTTACTGGAATGACATAAACCTCGTAGTTACTATCACATAGTAAAAGTTTTATTGCGCACTTTACAGTTACGACAATGAAAGTCTAAGGGGATTACCTACTTACTAAATTATGGAGGGAAACGGTCTTTTATATATTATGTTAGGAACGTATTTGAGGTCTGTAAAAATATTCCTAAACAGAAAAGTAGCTACAGGAAAATTAAGACACAGCAGCAATTATCAAACAAAGGTTTGTATTGGACCTGTGAAACATTTAGTGGATCACCTAGATGTTCCACGTGAACTTTTTTGTACTCGTAGTTCACACAGGTGTACCTCGATAACTTTTTTGTATCTGTAGTTTACCAAACTGTAATTATTTTGGCAATGTTATTTACAAACAACTTTGCCAAAATAATTACTTATTAAACAAGTTTTATAAACTAACACATATGTGAGAGTAATTCCTCTGTTAATTATTAAACATAGTGAGGTGAAGAGAGAAGCGGGCGGGTTAGTACACGTAGCAAGCGTAATTATTATTGAACTCGCAACTATGCTCGCGGCTCCCACTCAACCGATTACTACCAAACTTACGTAAGATTTAAAGTCTGAACAACACCATACTAACAAAATAAACCGCATCAAAATCCGTTCAGTGCGTCCACCGTGAACAAACAGACGAAAACTAATAAATATATTTTTGAGTTTAAAATTATTCTAATCTAACGTAACCTAAGTTCTTCTTTACGTATATCTTCCGGTGAACCTCTGTAAGGGAAAGATCGCAGGTTTATATCCCGCCTGAACCAATAATTATTTTTCTATCCTAATCGATTTGAATAGTTAGCTTACTAAATGCTTTAAAATTGCAATCAATAACCTAAGTTTTTTTATTTCCAATGTACAAAAACGGCTACTCTACTATTATGATATAGATATAAATGCACTATATAATATAATATAATATTATCATCTTATCCCTCTGCATTATGCATTGCGTGATCTCTAACAAAAACCACAAAATCAAAAAATATTGTCTTTAAGTATTATCATACTTAAAGACAGTATTTTTTGATTTTATTGATTCAACACAAAGCCCGGTTCAACACAATGATTACAAAGACTTGAAATTCGCGGATTCAAACTACTACTCGTATACATTTAGATTGTCATACGTGTTGACTAACAAAACTTATGCACAATGAAATAAATTCAAAAACTTCTATTTGCACTTGTAAATGTTATGCGAACTAAAGAAATAGAGAAAAAGCCAACAACAAAATGATTGCAGCATTTTTAAATAGTACGATATGTTTTTACCATTATACTTCCACATTCTGATATTTTATCCTCGGAAAGGGTAATTTAAATTTAAAAGTTTATTTGCTTTTCATTTCATATGCTTAATATAACTTCATAATTACATTTACTTTATTCGTGCGGTTGATGAAAAATAATGTAACCAACCTGTTCTATTTTTAAAAAAAATGTGAAATCGTTCATATATTCAAATATTTTGAGAATGTAGTTTAAAAATGTAATGAGTAGATATGAGTTCTACCCCCCGATAAGTGGCCGTATTAGTATTGTAGAGGGGTGCGGGTTGGGTAACCTCCACGTTGGCTTACCTGTTTCTTTTCCCTCTGGACCGCGGTCCTGGGGAACGGAAGCGGGGAGGCTGGTGCACCCTGGACGACGGTTAGTAGACTCTGACTCCAAGGAGAAGGAGCTCTGCTAGCCGTCGACCAATAACCCGACAAGCCCTTTTTAGGGCTAGCTGACCCTGAGGGGGTCGTGGTATGGCGGACCTGCAAGGCCCGCGGGAAGGGATTCGTAGAATCCCTTCCATCCCAAACAGCCCTTTTTAGGGCTAGCCTGTCGCTCCCGGTATCCCTCTGCTTTCAGAGGGGACATGGGGGCGACACAAGGATCCATGGGATCCAGGGACGGGCCGGCCTACTGCTCGCGCAGAGGCTGGCAGGCATTCGTGCCACCGTCGGTGCTGGGAGAGTTGGCTGCTCTCCCGCGTCGCGTAACCTCCAGGATATCGACAACGACCTGAGTGCTAGCCACACTTGGGAAGCCGATATTCTGAAGGCCGCGGGGCTTGCCTTAATTGGCCGGCCCGCGACAAGGAAAAGTCTGAAAAAACCCGACAGCGAAGTCGCTTAAAACCTACGGATACCAGGGGACCTCCGTAGTATGTACCCCGCTTCCCGGAATGGCCGTCACCCGGGGAGTGTAATTTTATCGGTTCTACTCGTGGGATTTACATGGAAAATTCAATAACATTAAAACCCAAACCAAGCAGAACAGTCTGCGCGGAGGTCGCGCAGCACCATGACGCGGAGGTCGCGTCCCAAACCGTGGTGTCGGAGGAATTCGACACCGCCACGGAGAGGAGTAGGGCGAACAGCCCGGTGGGCCTACAGACCCGGAAATCTGTACGGCGGAAGAGGAGATTCAGGAAGAAGTCTCTTCCTCCTCCTTCCCCTCCACCACAGAAGACGGAGTCGGACTTGGAGCTCACCTTGACCGACTCCTCTTCCACCAGCAGCAGTCACGACGGTGACGAGACGCTGCATCCACCACCGCCGAAGCTGCTAGCGGTCAGCCGCACGCAGCTGCAGCGTGGTGATAGCCTCAGGGCCCCGGAGGATGTGGAAGCGCCGCCGAGTTCCTCCACCTCGGCGGCATCCTTACCCTTGCCTCGCGCCGACAGAATATCTGAGGAGGTGATAGAAGCCCTAGAAGGTTGGGCCGGGGCCCGCACCGATTCTCCGACGCCGGAGGAGCACCGGGTCACGCAGGCGACGACGCGGCTTGTCGAGCTGTTCGACCTCCTGAAGGCGGAGTTAGCCGAGTTGCAGCTCGACAGGGCTCATTTATGCAGGAGGCACCTGGAGCTCCTGGAGAGCAATGAGCGGATGGCGGCCGATTACCGCAAGGAGATGGGGAGGATGGCGGCCGATCTGGCGAGCCTCCAAGCGGTCGTCGCTGGGCTGCCGGCGGAGCGCGTTACGCGGTCGGCGCGGCGGCGACTGGTGGCGCAGCCGACGCCGCCGGCGCATCCGCTGTTGCCCGTGCGATCAAGGTCGCCACTGCGGCCGGAGCCGCTGTTGCAGCCGACGCCATCGGGACGGCCGGCGCGGCCGCTGTTGCCCGTGCGGTCGAGGTCACCGCTGCGGCCGGAGCCGCCGAAGTCGCCGGCCCGACCAGCTCGGCAGGAGTCGCCGGTGCTGCGGCCGGCTCGGCCTGCGGACCCGTTGGCGCTCTGCATGGCGGCAATAGCTGCCATGGAGAAGCGCCAGGAGGAGGCGCTGGCGGAGCAGCGGGCGTGGCGGGTGGCGCAGGAGGAGCGCACCCGGAGCTGGCTGGAGTCCATAATGGACTCCAGCCGCCGACCACCCCTGGCGGCTCCGGCCGGATATGCCGGGGCAGTTAAGAGGGGCCCCACCTGTCCGGTAGTGGCGGGATCCCCGCAGGGGTCGGCCAGCAGCCCGTCCGCTGCGTTTGCCGCCCATGCCGCTCCGCCCGCTCGGGCTGCTCTCGCTGCGGGGGCTGTGAGCCCCCCCCAGGATGCGCAGGTCGCGCGGCCCAGGGGAAGGGGAAAGGGGAAGGGCAAGGGGAAGAAGTCCCCAGCCCTAGCCCCGGCCCCAGCTCTGGCCCGAACTTCGGCGGGTATAGCCGCCACGAGCTCCTCGCCGGAGGGGGGCTGGGAGGTTGCCGGCGCCTCAAAAAAGTGGCGCAAGGCGAACCGAAAGGCAGCCAAAAAGGCCAGGAGGGCTGAGGCTGCTGCGAGGGGAGTGCCAGGGAGGCTGCGCGTCCCCCGCTCAACCGCCGTCGTCCTTACGATGACGGCGGAGGCGGCGGATAGGGGCGTGCAGTACGCCCAGATTGTCACGCAGGCGAGAGCCTGCGTTGACATGAAGGCCCTCGACATGCCGGGCCCCATCCGGGTGAAACCCACTCGGACGGGTGCTCGGCTACTCGAGATCCCAGGCGCTTCGAGCGGTCCCCAGGCTGATGCCCTAGCGGCTAAGCTTAGGGAGACGCTTGACGCAGCCGACGTCCGGGTGTCCAGGCCCAACAAGTGCGCAGAAATGCGCATTTCGGACCTGGACGACTCCATCACGGTGGAGCAAATCCGCCTCACCGTGGCGGAGGCCGGGGGCTGCCCCCTAGAGGCGGTGAAGGTCGGAGCAATCCGCTTCGGCCGCCGTGGACTGGGGGCGGCAGTTGTCGGCTGCCCCATCGCAGCACCAGGCATGGACGGGATCACGTCGGTCATCGTCAAGCGGGCCTGGAAAGCTACCTCGTCCGAAATGCTTACGATGTACCGCAAGTGTATTGTGGAGGGTGTCTTCCCCGATCTTTGGAAGGTGGGCCGACTCACAGTCCTGCAGAAGGGAGACGGTAAGCCTCTCTCGGATCCTAAGGCGTATAGACCCATCACGCTGCTGCCCATCCTAGGCAAGGTACTTGAACGCGTAATAGCGGCCTGCGCTCCCTGCCTGTAAAGTAACATATCTGAGTCTCAGCACGGTTTTACTCGCGGACGGTCTACTGTCACGGCGCTTAACCATCTAAACGCCATAACCAATAACTCGAAGGCTCCCTACGTACAGCTGATCTTTCTGGACATATCTGGAGCATTTGACAACGCGTGGTGGCCTATGATCCTAGTGAAGCTCAAACAGTGTGGTGCACCACCGAACCTGTATAGAATGATCACTAACTACTTTAGTAACCGTCGCGTTGGTCTTATTGCAGGCACCACGTCGTCATGGAAGTCAAACACCATGGGATGTCCACAGGGGTCAGTTCTCGGCCCGACACTTTGGAACCTCCTCCTCAATGACCTCCTCTTGCTGCCCAGGCCCGAGGGAGTGCATTTGATCGCATATGCCGATGATGTGACCGTTGTGATAGAGGCGACGTCTCGCGCCGAGATTGAGCGACACGCGGACGTCATGCTAAAGGCGATATCCGGGTGGGGCGCCCGAAATCGACTGGGTTTCTCACCCGGTAAGTCAATGGCATTAACGTACAAGGGTAACTTCAAAAGACCGCCAACCATTCGTATGGACGGCGTCTCTATCACACATGTATCACAGGCAAAGGTGCTCGGTGTTACTCTGGACGGGGCTAGGTCCTACAGTCCGCATGCACGAATTATTGGCGAGAAAGCGGCGAATTGCTTCGGCAAGGTATCCCGGATATCCGCGACTAGGTGGGGTGTTAGATTCCCGGCACTACGGGTCCTGTATGCAGGGACCTATGTTGCTACTGTCACCTATGCTGCGGCTGTATGGTACCGATGCACGTCCAACCTCGGGATTATTGTGACTTTATTGAGAACTCAACGGCGCGCCTTAATACTTCTCACGAAGGCCTACAGAACGTGTAGTACCGCAGCACTCCCAGTGCTTGCGGGGGTTCTACCTGCCGATTTGGAGGTCTGTCGTGCGGGACGAGTTGCGGAGGAGGGAAACCAGCTGGCCCCCAGGGAGCGCAGGCGGCTCAAGGCTACTGTGAGAGGTGAGGTCGTCTCCCTTTGGCAAGAACGATGGGAAACAAGCTCCAAAGGGCGTAATCTATATAGCTTCTTTCCAGATGTTGTCGTGAGGCTTAAATACAGGTGGATCGAACCGGACTTTGTCGTTTCCCAACTCCTGACCGGACATGGCTGCTTCAAGGAACGGCTACATCAGCTAGGCTTGAACGACACGGCAGCATGCCCGTGCGGTGAGCACGACCAAGAAAGCCGCGATCACGCACTCTGGGATTGTAAGTTGTACGTCACCGACAGGGAACTGATGCTGGAAACCATACACTCGATCGAGCGGAACGTGGAGGGACCACTGTGGCACCACGAACTGGTAAGTTGTAGAGAAGCTTTTCTTGCATTTAGGACTTTCGCACACTCTTGGCACTCTATTAGGCGAGCATTCGAAAATGGATCATCATAGAAACACCGGCCAGCAGGACGCGCAGTAACATAACTGTGCACGTCAACCCCATTAGGGGGGTTTCATCATAGTAGAAAGCCAGCCCCGTAGGGGGAGAATCCGGCTGGGGACGGAACAAGAATTTGTAGGGAGTCAAGAACTGTGCCCGCGGAGAAGCTATTAAGCTAACCGCAACGGGCAATCTCCCGTGATTCGGTCAGTACGCCGTGAGGCAGGGATGACCATGGGAGGATGGAGGGAATGCCCCATCGCAGCAGCCAAAAAGGCTGCCGACCGGGGGTTCCTCGCCGTTGGAGGCGTGGTGCGGGTGCAGGTCCGGCTCCTGCAGGCTCGACCGACCAGGTGCTTCAGGTGCCTGTCGGTCGGCCACGTGGGGGTGCAGTGCACGGCGGCGGTGACGGTCGGTGACCGCTGCTTCCGCTGTGGCCAACCCGGCCATACGGCCGGTGGATGCGAAGCTCCGCTGCACTGTTTCAGGTGTGCAGCGGGGGGCAAACCGGCCGACCATAGGGTTGGCAGCAAGGCCTGCACCGGGGGGGAGCCGAAGCCGCAAGGCGGGGGCTCCACCCAAAGTTCGCGGCGGGATGCGGAGATGGTTCCATAATGGATCCCCAGCTCCGCATCCTGCAGGCGAACGTGGGCCACGGTGCCGATGCTCAGGGTCTTCTGCTCCAGAGCATGGCACAGTGGTCCATACACGTCGCCGCTGTCGCCGATCCGTACACTCACCGGCCCCTTGGGCCTGCCTGGGTGGTCGACCTGGACGGGTCGGCGGCACTGGTGTACAACGCCGCTATGGGTGCCCCTCCCCCTGTTGTCGTGGCAAGGGAGCATGGCATCGTAGCGGCGCGTGTGGGGGAGATTGCGGTCGTGGCCGTCTATCTCACGCCGAGCCTACACCGACGCATAGGGGAGTACCGGCAGTCGCTGGAGCGACTGACCGACGTCGTCAACGCCTGTCATCCTCATCCGGTTCTTGTGCTCGGGGACTTCAACGCCTGGTCAGTGACCTGGGGTTCCCGGCACACGAACCCACGAGGTAGGGCTCTGGAGAGCTGGGCCGCTAATCACGGTCTAGTTCTCCAGAATCGCGGGGCCGAAGCCACGTTCGTGACCGCGGAGCGCAGTTCGATTATCGACCTATCGTTCGCAGGCGCTTCGCTGTCGCACCGTGTGCGGGACTGGCGTGTTGTTGTGGGGGTGGAGACACTGGCGGATCACCGATACGTTCGGTTTGATGTCTCCCCCCCCGCGGGTGATGCGCCGGTCATACCGGCCCCACGCGAGCCACGCTGGGTGCTTGGGAGACTGAATCGGGAGGTCCTCCTGGAGGCCGCCATCGTACAGGCCTGGGCCATTGCGCCGGACAGGCCTGTCGATATCGACGATGAGGCGGTGTGGTTCCGGGAGGCCATGACTCGTGTCTGCGATGCGGGTATGCCTAGGGCACCACCCTATAGTCCGAGGCGTCGGGTCTACTGGTGGTCTGCGGAGATCGCGAGGCTACGGCAAGCCTGCGTGATCGCGCACCGCTGGTGGACCAGACTCCGTAGGAGGCGTAACCGAACCGCAGATACGGAGCCCCGAGTGGCGGAGCTTCATGTGGGATACAGGGAGGCCAGAGATGCCCTCCGAGCGGAGATTAAGCGGGCGAAAGCCGCGGCTTACAAGGAGCTCATGGAGACGCTGGAGCGGGACCCATGGGGGCGGCCTTACCTTATGGTAAGAGGAAAGCTGCGCCCCCGAGCCCAGCCGTTGACCCGGGTTCTCCAGCCAGCTCTGCTCGGTGGAGTGGTCGAGTCCCTGTTCCCGGCGCGAGCGGAACACGTTCCGCCGCAGATGACTCCGCCACCTCGGTCGCCTGTGGCGCCCAGTGTGGTAGTTGACGACGAAGTCCCCGAGGTCACTTGGGTAGAACTGGAGCTGGCGGTGTGAAGGCTTAGAGCCAAGAAGAGCACCGCCCCGGGACCCGACGGCATTCCAGGCCGCGCGTGGGTCCTAGCTCTGGGAGAAGACGGTCTCGAACCCCGGCTGAGAGGGTTCCTCAGCGCATGCTTGGAGCGGGGCCAGTTTCCGAAGATGTGGAAGACGGGGAAACTGGTCCTCATCCGAAAGGAGGGTCGCCCGGCGGACGAACCGTCCGGCTACCGGCCCATTGTGTTGCTCGACGAGGTGGGCAAGCTCTTTGAAAGAGTTATTGCAAAGCGCCTCGTCGAGCACCTCTCTGGTAGGGGGCCGGACCTGGCGGATACTCAATATGGCTTCCGCCGGTGGCAGTCCACCGTGGATGCCATCATGCGCGTGAGGACTTTGGCGGAGGAGGCAGTTGCCCGGGGTGAGGTGACGTTGGCGGTGTCCTTGGACATCTCCAACGCGTTCAACACCTTGCCCTGGAGTTGCATCAGGGAGGCACTCGTGTACCACGGTGTGCCTCTCTACCTCCGCCGCATAGTCGGGGCGTACCTGACGGAGAGAGCCGTCATCTACCCAAGTGCGACCGGCGTCGGTCGGCGTGAGATGTCGTGCGGTGTTCCACAGGGATCGGTTCTCGGGCCGCTACTGTGGAACATTGGATACGACTGGGTGCTTCGCGGTGAGTTTGCGGACGGCGCCGCCGTCACGTGCTATGCGGACGACACGCTAGTGACGGCGAGCGGGGCTACACACCGCGAAGCGATCCTGAGGGCCACGACCGCGGTTGCTCAAGTCGTGGAACGGATCCGGCGGCTGGGCCTTGAGGTGGCTTTGCATAAATCCGAGGCCATGTTCTTTCATGGACCTCGGAGCACGCCACCACCAGGTTCCAGTCTCACAGTGGGAGGCACTCTCATCGGCATCAAGCCCCAGATGAAATATCTGGGGCTCGTGCTCGACGGCCGGTGGGACTTCGGGAAGCACTTCCGAAGTCTGGGCCCCAAATTGGCGGGCACAGCCAACGCTCTGGCGCGGCTACTGCCCAACCTGAGGGGCCCGGATGACTCCTGCAGGAGACTCTACGCGGGTGTCGTGCGGTCCATGGCCCTGTACGGGTGTCCCGTGTGGGCGGACACCCTGAGTGATCGGCACATGCTTCTGCTGCAGCGTCCGCAGCGGAAGTTGGCGTGCCGCATCATAAGGGGGTACCGCACGATATCATTCAACGCGGCGAGTCTCCTCGCCGGATCGCCACCATGGATCCTGGAAGCGAGATGCCTTTCGGCGCTATACAGGTTCCGAAGGGCGGCGCGGGAGCGGGGTCACGATCCCGAGCCCGAAGAAATTCGGGCCGTGAGATCCCGGCTCCACAGGGAAATGGTGGCAGAATGGGAGAGACGACTTGGGCAACCAAGCGCAGGGCACGCCGTAGTAACGGCGGTAAGACCCATCATGGGGGAGTGGCTAGAGAGGCCACACGGCAGCCTCTCGTACCGTCTGACGCAGATGATCACCGAGCACGGATGCTTCGGAAAGTATCTGCGTCGGATGCAGAAAGAGCCAACGTCCGAGTGCCATCACTGCGACGCGAGCGAGGACTCAGGTCCGCACACGCTCACCGAGTGTCCGGCGTGGGAGACGCCGAGGCGGGAGCTTGTGGCGGCCCTGGGAGTGAGGGTTCTCACGCTCTCCACCTTGCTCGCGGCGATGGTTCGCTGCGCGGATGCGTGGGCGGCCGGCGCCTCCTTCTGCGAGCAAGTAATGCTCGTGAAGGAGGAAGCGGGGCGGGAGCGGCAGCGGGAGCGACGAAGGATCGCTAGACAAGCTGCCCGCGCACGAAGGCAACTCGGGCGTCTGAGGTCGATGAACGACCTCCGCCCCCCATGAGCGCCGGCCTGGGGGTGACAGGTGAAGCCGCCTGTCACCCTGGCAGAAGCAGGCCGCGGCGGCGGCGCGCGTGGCGCGCCTCCCCGTTTCCGGGGACGAGTTGGGGACTCTGTGGTCCCCACACCCGAGAAGAGGGCCAGATCGTGAGAGATGGCCCTGGGTCGGCCGGGGTGCGAGGGATATGCCTGTCAACCTCACCTTCGGCAACCGAAACGACCCACAGGCGGCGTGCGTTTTAGTCGGTTCGAGTCCGACATAACCTCTTCCACCGGCTCCGGTGGGGAGGTATCCGTGGGGATTTTGCGCACGTAAAAAAAAAAAAAAAAAAGTATTGTAGAAAAGGATGATGAATGAATGGGATTTGATATATTATGTCAGTCATCAATGTACGTCATAAGCGAATTGCCAGGAGTAGGGGGGCTGGAATGCATAAATAATAAAAACTATGAAGCAAAGGAAATAACTATTATCTATATATCTATTATCTCATTCGTATACATAATATTCCTATCTAAGTATATTGCGATCGAGGAAACGGTATAATATCGATAATGAAAGTATTCTCGAACAATATTGCGCTTTGATCCAGTAAACACTGAATGAACATTCTGATTGTGTAGAATTAATCTGCATAATAAGTGTATTTGTATATAATTTGGATGCACTATTTGTCCACTAATGTTAACAGGATTCTTGGTTTTATCTTTTGGTAAAGAAAGATTGTACTTTAATTAGTAAACTTACTGTTGAGTTGATCATTAGTAGGACACGGCGGTATATCCGCCCGATTGAGCAGTCCGACTGGGGAAGTACCTCCGCCCTACAGAATACCACTGTTATAATAACTTCGTGTTGTGTTCCCAGCGGTGAGTAGGGTAGCCAGAGCTCACTGGAGAATTTGTGCCGTCAGTGGGAAGACTAAAGGCTTGTCCTGATTTGTCTTCTACTGACGGCACAGAAACTCTGTACTTACAGGGTTGGCAGCGCGACTGTGCCTCCTCTGGTGTTACAGACGTCCATAGGCCACGGTAACTACTTTCCATCAGGTGGGCCGTGTGCTTGTCTGCCAACTAAGTGGTATAAAAAAAAAAAAAAAAACATAATGCGTCATGAAATGTATCCGTATCACCGACCGCTAAAGTTCCCAGAAAGCTGACAGCACGCCACGTTGAATGGCAGTGCTTATCCTCTGTGCAAGATAACAACCAGCCTTCTGGTCACGGGTAGCATCGATCAGCCGCTTTGCCAATCTTTGTATAGAAATTACAATAATTTAATAAAAAGCAATAAATTATAAAGTTAATGTAATTGAAGAATTCACGTTGTTGTGTATGATGAGGATATAAATGAACACTGGGTAAGGAATTTTGGAAACCACTTAATGAAATATTCAACAGAATAAAGCTACACGTTGCGATACACAGGTCATCATTTATCATAGACATCAAAGCTTTTAGGATCATTAGTTCGTGTGATTTTATAAAAGTAAATAATTTGATAATCTATTTAGTGGTGAAGCAGTTTTATTTATCACATCAAAATAAACGCGATATTTACCATGTTTCATTGTTTGGAGTTTCCGATATTTTGGCGCTGTTGCAAGCACCATGATCACGGAGGAACTGGAGTAGTGGCGGTGAACAGAGAAAACGTTTTTTCTTAGGAGTAATTATTTCTATCTACCCTCTTTCGAGTTCTTTTACTACGGAACTCAAAACAATGAAACATGGTAAATATTCCGTTTATTTTCATTCTGATGTGAGTGACCATGATAGTTTAAATACCAGTTTTTTTTATTTATTTTCACATAATTAACAAACAGCTCATGCGGCACCTAGAGGATCACTCCTTAATTAATGACCGGCAATATGGCTTCAGACCGAAACGGTCAACGGGTGATCTTCTAGCATACGTTACCCATCTTTGGGGTGAGGCTATGGACAAGCACGGCGAGTTACTGGCAATTAGTCTTGACATCGCCAAAGCTTTCGATAGAGTCTGGCACAAATCGCTTTTTTCCAAGCTACCTGCCTTTGGTCTGCCTTCTAGGCTGTGTAACTGGGTTGCTAGCTTCCTGCAGGGGCGCCGTATTCGCGTCCTTTGTGACGGACGAGCTTCGGAGTTTTTGGAAGGTAAATGCTGGCGTGCCCCAAGGGTCCGTCTTATCACCCACTCTCTTTCTTCTGCATATCAACGGCATGCTGTCTACCGGCAATGTTCATTGTTATGCAGACGATAGCACTATACATGGGAGTTATCATGGACATCCTGCGGCCAAGCAGGCAGATATCGCAGAGAAAAGACAGCTTCTTGTCACTGAGCTTGACGGGATCCTGAATCACATTTCTCAATGGGGCTCTGAGAACCTGGTTGAGTTCAATGCCAAGAAGACGCAGGCATGTGCGTTTACAGCAAAAGTATCTTCTTTCCTTCCCCTTCCCACTCTTCAGAGCACGCCACTGCCACTGCAGGACAATCTCAATATCCTAGGTATGGATGTTCGCTGCAACCTGAATAACAAAAATTACATCGAAAGTATCATCAAAACAGCCTCACGAAAACTCGGAGTCCTGAACAGAGTGATACGATTTTTCACGCCGGAGCAGCGGTGTCTTCTATACAAGACACAAATTCGCTCCTGTGTGGAATACTGCTCGCATCTCTGGCATGGTTCTGCAAAGTACTTACTAGATGCTCTCGACAGGTTGTAGCGACGTGCGATCCGCATCATTGGGAATCCCGAGATCACGAACACCCTAGAACCTTTACAGCTGCGTAGAGATGTTGCGTTCATGGCTGTATTTTACCGTCTGTACCATGGGGAGTGTTCCGATGAGCTCTTCCAATTAGTCCCACCCTCCCCTTTCCTACACAGGACAACACGTGCAGGTCTTAGATGTCATCCGCACACGGTGCAAAACATCCGATCAAGAACCAAGCGGTTCGGAGACTCTTTCCTCTGTCGCACCATTAAGGCCTGGAATTCATTACCAGCTCACGTGTTTCCTTCTTCCTACAGTCCCGGGTCCTTAAGCGGGGCGTGAAAAAGCATATGATGAGGCCGTCAAGCTGAGTGTCACCATTGTCACACGGTATGTGTAAGTAATGGTGACCCTCTTTTCTGGGACTTTGCCTTCAGCTTACCATCAGGCAAGGCGAAGTTCAATTGACGGGGTCCTATAAAAAAAAAAAAAATTAGAAAAAACAGTGTTAGCAATATTATCATGTAGTAAAATTCAACCCCTGTCTTGTAAGAGTTTATGATATTTAAATGCATCAAATCACAATGATTTATGGTAGTAGTATGGAGTAGGGGTAGCCTACCCCTTCGGGGATATAGGCGTGAGTTTATGTTATGTTAAATATGTACCGATAAAATAAAGTACATTTTGTTTTTAACACTGCACGTGGCATAGTGGATGCCACTGCGCTGAACATAAAAATCCTATGGACTCATATGCGCCTATTGCGAGTTTTTTCACCCATTCACTTTGAGTGTGTAAAATGTAACTTGTACGTTATTGGATCAGTACCACGTGGTGAGACTTAGTGATACGTTTTTGGTGACTTCATATGTGTTCTCGCATTTACTCATTCACAATGAAAAAGCTCACACTCAGCACTCGCAGATTTTTTTCCAAATCGGACTTTATAATACTAACACATCATTTCTTTATTTCTTTTTTTAATTGGACACGTCAATCGTGAAGTTTAAAACCGAAAAAAAACCTGAAAGCGAAGTCAGAAAAGAGGGTCACCATTACTTACATATACCATGTTCCAATGGTGGCACTCAGCTTGACGGCCTCATCATATTATTTTTCACGCCCCGCTTATAGGACCCGGGACTGTAGGAAGAAAGAAAACACGTGAACTGGTAATGAGCCGCTTCGTTCTTGATCGGATATTCTGCACCGTGTGTGGGTCTAAGCCCTGCACGTGTTGTTCTGTGTAGAAATGGGGAGGGTTTGTCTAATTGGAAGAGCTCATCAGAACATTCTCCATGGTATAGATGATAATATACTGCCAAGGATGCATCGTCTCCACGCATCTGCAAAGGCTCTAAGGTGTTTGTGACCTGAGGATTCCCAATAACTCGGTCCACACGTCGCTGCAACATGTCGAGAGCATCTAGTAAGTACATTGCTGAGCTATCCCAGATATTCGAGCAGTATTTTTGCTCGTCAAATGTAATTTTAATGATCTATTACACGTTACAATGTAGTTGTATTTGTTTTTGTTGTAGTTATGATCTAATTTTAGCGAATAGCTCAGATACGATATACCGATCATAATCAACTAACTATCTAACTCAATCCATTGGTGCAATTACTGTAGCGCGCAGGTACCAGGTGAATTTTGTCGATATCGTTAAAAATATACTATTAAAGATGCTTAAGCATGACACGCTTAGTTCACAAACGTTAAAGTTTATAGTTTAGTCGCAACAAAGCTGGCATAACCGTTTATACTTGAAATATGTATGTGAAGGCGCAAGGGTATTCCATACTCTTGTTTTTGACATTAAAGACACACTGTTCGGTCTCTTCCCATTGTCACGTGCCAAATTGTTTTGCTTCCAATTGTTATGCTGTTTGTGGACGCGGGCAAATTGGCACGTAGAATATAATTGATACTAAAAGTCATCTACTTATAAATAAAAATCAATGTTGATAAGCGCAAAACTCTAAACGACTCAACAAATTCGGTTATTTTTTTTACAACTTTGACGTGACGTGACAGACAAGCACACGGCCCACCTGATGGAAAGTGGTTACCGTGACCTATGAACTTGTGTGACAACAGTGGAGTCACATCCGTGCTGCCGACCCTGTAAGAACAGAGATTTTATGTGCCCTCAGTGCAGAACACAAAATCAGTACAAGCCATTGGTCTTCCCAATGACAACACAAAAACTGTCCGGTGAGCTCTGGCTACTTTACTCACCACCGGGAACACAACACGAGGTTATTATAGCCATGGTATTCTGTAGGGTGGAGGTACTTCCCCAGTCGGACTGCTCAATTCGGATTATTTCATTCGTATGCTTCCTAAGAGAGTTTTAAAATAAATTGATCACGGGAACGCAACGGGAAAAAAACTGAAATAAACAAAAAAATACTGGAGTCTTAAATGTTATCTTATCTAATTACATTATTATTGTATATCCTACTTTATTTCTACCATATCAGCAGAAGATAATCATCAAATGACTGTCCCCACACAGTAGTAATACAAATAGGAATGCGTACATGTCGTAAACGAAGTGTATAATACATAAAATAGTAATAAAAATTACAGTAATTGCAAGCTTTTATTGTTTGAACACAGATTTAATGGGTCATAAAACTTAGAATTTACAATTACAAAATTAATGACAACACTATAAAATTATGAAAGTACATTTTAGTTACACTCGTAAATTTGCGCGTGAGGAGTTTTACAGATTGGACTTCTTAGGGCATGAATTACTTAGGAATAAGGTGTAAGGCATACTCAAAGGCAAAATCCACGTCCATCCATTATCTTACGGTGACGCGATTGCTTTTGGTTGTAACTTATATTTTTTCTGTAGAATTCACACCTATAGTGAGCCCAGAGGATTTTTTAAACATGATTTGATTATTTGCTTTTTCATCTTGATTTTTGATTATTATTTTAAAATACTAACTGTAGTTGCGGTATGCTATGATGACCGTTTTGACGTGACTGGTTTATTTTCTTTTGTGCCTGTCTCGTCATATTTTTCTTTAGTTATTCGTCTAACAGTTCACTGTCTAATATTTAGCGCACCAAAAAAGAGGAAACCAGCAAAGCCAGTCGTGTCAAAAATGCCATCATAGCGTACCGCAAACATAGTGTTACATAACATAAACTCACACCTATATCCCTAAAAGGGTAGGCAGAGGTGCTAGCACCCACATTTCGCCAGTTTATGTTTAGTTCCCAATGTAATAGGTGGCGAGCCTATTGCCATTAACCGGGCACTTATAAACCTTGCGATACACAGTGTTAAAATGGCGTCCGCTGCGCGGATGTATGGGCGGGCGGCGCGCGGCGCCTCCTTCTGCGAACAAGTAATGCTCGTGAAGGAGGAGGCGGAGCGGGAGCGGCAGCGGGAGCGACGACGGATCGCAAGCCAAGCTGCCCGCGTACGAAGGCAACTCGGGCGTCGGAGGTCGATGAACGACCTCCGCCCGCCATGAGCGCCGGCCTGAGGGTGACAGGAGTAGCCGCCTGTCACCCTGGAAGAAGCAGGCCGCGGTGGCGGCGCACCTGGCGCGCCTTCCCGTTTCCAGGGACGAGCTGGGGACTCTGTAGTCCCCACACCCGAGAAGAGGGCCAGATCGTGAGAGATGGCCCTGGGTCGGCCGGGGTGCGAGGGATATGCCTGTCAGCCTCACCTTCGGCAACCAAAACGACCCACAGGCGGCGTGCGTTTTAGTCGGTTCGAGTCCGACATAACCTCTCTCACCGGCTCCGGTGGAGAGCTGTCCGTGGGGATATTGCACACGTAACAAAAAAAAATTTGTTAGAATGGCAAAATATTTTTATTTTCTAAGTTTACATAGCTTGTAATTTAAAGTATGAGATATTTCAGGTTGTTGGCCATAAGGCTAGTCACTAACCAGTTGTTATATGACTAGTCAATCTCATTTATTAAAAAATAGCCAGGTAATAACATTATTACTTTCAATCTACCAAATATTCTATATTAAATCTGTAAAAGTTCATTTCATCAACCCCAATCTGTTCAAATAAAGCCGTAAATAAAACCTACTTAAAGATTATTAGAAGTCTCAATTCCTCCACATCCCGGTTTGGTTTCGTAATCACAGTCTAATGCCGTACATCTGAAGCTCATCGGAAATTGATATCTACGGTTTATGATTATTTCATTCGATTTTATATGCCAACGCCATTATACGAAGATCAAGAGAATAAAATGAAAATGGATAGCGTCGATAACATTCGTGAAATTTCTACCGCGAGAAAATACCGTGCCCTAAATGTTTTATAAGGTACACAATATGTTTGAAAAATCTATTTGTTTTAATTGTGAACTCATGCGGTGTACGTTTAATTTTCAAATGTACGATCTATAGAATTTATACTGTTGTTTATTATCTACCCTTGAGGTTATTTAGACAAAATCGTGGGCATAGATAGGTTTTCGGGAAAGTAGGTAAAGAACCATATATTTTAAATTAGTAAAATGGAGTACCTATCAAACATAACATAATATAAACTCACGCCTATATCCCCGAAGAGGTAGGCAGAGATGCTAGCTAGCACCCACATTTCGCCAATTTATGTTTAGGTCCCAATGTAATAGGTGCCGAGCCTATTGACATTAACCGGGCACTTATAAACCTGCGATACATACACACATAACAATACTAAGTTTAATATATTTTGTAAAATTGTAAATTAGTTAGTATGCATTAGAGTTATGTTAACTCTAATAGTGGCACTTCACTTGGCTATTTGTGTATGCTATTGGGTGTTTATTGATTTATGCAAACTTGCAAAATTAGATAAACACAATTTACTTCACAAAAAAGTAGTTACTTCAAAGAGGTGTCACATTTTGTTTCCTGTATTGTGTTTCAATTGAACGTATTTTGTATTGGTCATATTTGTCAATTATTATAAT
Source organism: Eilema griseolum (assembly GCA_963662185.1). Lineage (NCBI taxonomy): Eukaryota > Metazoa > Arthropoda > Insecta > Lepidoptera > Erebidae > Eilema > Eilema griseolum. The sequence goes on from OY759236.1 coordinate 7,227,665, forward strand.
CTCATTTCAAAATCGTAACTATTTTGAAGCTATAACTTTAAGGTAGGTATTTTTCATATAATTTTATACGTATTTTAACCTTATAGGTAAGTTGGCATTGCCTAAGACCCAAACGCAAAACAATATCAAAATATTATTATTAGAACTGTTTGCTGGGAGAAAACTCAATATTGAGTTAAGCTTGCCTTTGTACACCAAGATGTATTTGTGATTACCTGTTGATGTATTATTTTCTTGTGTACAATAGAAAATTAAAGAAATTAAAGAAAACTATTGAGATATTTAAAATGTTGTATTACTTCGTGATCACAGTGCTTACAACCGAAATATCGGAAACCTAAACCAATTCCTTCTTCTTCTTCAAGTCAATGAACAAGTCTGGCATATAATGGTGGTCTGGTATTTAAATTTTACTGACCCAGAACTTGGCAACAGCAACAGCGCTATCCATTGCTCTACAGAGGTCATCCGTAGGCACAGCAAGCAAATGTGCAACCGCTTTGGGTTCTCAACAATTATCAGGAACTTCTATTAATCCTTTCATCTTAGCTACATAATATTTCATTATTTGTTCACTTTCAATTTGACTGAAGAATGCAATGACTTTGATATTCTTGACCTCTATGCTTAACGTAAAGATAGAAACTTTAAATAGATTTTTAAAATATTTTCTGCTTATCTTTGAACAGTTTGGAAAAATAAAAAATAGATTTTGGTGGATTTTCATTTTTATTTGATTGAAATATTTCAAATTTTAAACAAAATTTTGGGGCTCTGTATTGAATAAATATTCAAATGTGAAGTGAAAAATGAGATAGACTGGCTGTGGAGAGATTTTATTAAGAAAGATTATTATGGTTTTGAATTTATCTTAATACTATAAGTATTAAAAAGAAGTAAAAGATACTTACTTTCAAAAACTATCTTTACATTGATCTTGTTTAATCTGTCATACATGAAAATTAATGCAACTATTTTGTGAAATATTTTCTTATTGTCAGGACGAGTTTAGGATGAAGGAAAACTATTACCGCCAGCCTTCTGGCCACCCTCCCGGTTGATATCGATGGGGAGGAATTCTTTGACGCCTGAACCTGCAGGATTATTTAGATATATATTCTGGTTTTTTATAATATATATTTTAATTTAGATAACTTCCGTGTACATTATGTAAATATTAAATGACTATTGTCTTAATTACATATATATACCTAATGTATGAATCATTATATTTGCAGTTACTTAATTTAAAGAACTTTATGTAACTCAACAGTTGTTGACTGGCCGAGTTTATGCTCGGCGGTTTCAAGTGTCATAGTGTTGATCCCAGTTTATAGCTTCAATGATAAAGTTATTAAAAAAACAATCTGAAAATTGCGTAAAAACGTATTTTAAAGACATCATTAGGTATATAGCAGTTTGCTTTTCGCGATTAAATCATAGAACTTACTGTAGCATTCACTGGATTAAGCTTCATCAACCCAAAGTACTCTCCACTGATCGCCATTACTATTCACAGATCGTGCGTGAAGCTGTTGACATTAAAAAAATATAAAAATATTTCAATAGGGAAGATAGATTCAAACTATCAGGGACGTAAAATCCAGTGATTAAGATACTGAAGCAAAAAAACACAGTGCAAAAGTAAAGAAGGGTTGGCGCACACACGATGTTACCCGCATACCTCTCGGCGCTCGCAAACCAGTCAAGTCGTGACCACGAGTACTGCAACGCATCCGAAACGTCGGCAGAAATAGTGAGGTTCATGATTGGCTATATAATGACCAATTCACACAGCGATAGTTTAAAAATGGTATTTTTAAGAGTCAAATGATTTGCATTTTCTGCTTCTGACATGAAGTCATCTTTTGATTTGTAAGTGGTTTTTATAGAATTGGGTAACGTTTTAATGACATCTCTAGTATTTTAGGCATCCATATCTAATGATAACCAGTTACTATCATATGGGTTGTTTGCTTAACCAACTTTACAGTCTGAAAAAAAGCTAATTACTGTGCACTTGTATAGGGGTTACGTCAGTGACACTACATATACTATATTCAGCGCCATCTAACGAAATCAAGCTGAACTAGCACGAATCTACTGATCCTGCATCGCGATGTGGAAGTTTTAACACTGTTTAGTATTATAATTCTGTTCTTATCCAAAAAAAAACCTATATTTAGTGTTCTAGATTATCACCTATCTATTGCTGAACCAAAACTTCATTCTGATTAGTTCAGCTGTTAGTGCCTAGCTACCTAGTTTGAGTATCAATCCATCACATTTATAATAGTAATAAGATAGAGTTAAACCTTTGTTTTGAAATCCATTAATAATATCTAATAATATGATACTTTATCAAGACCTCGTGCCATAATCCTTAGACCTACCATTAACCCACATTATGCGAGCATAAGTATATACGACAGATGTCTACGGGGACCGTAGCCTCATTATTTTTCCGCTACATTATTCATTGTCTAAGACATAATACCTTAGGTAACAATATTGTATGGCCCGCAGTTATGTGCCCTTCGAGACATGAAAAGGCACTTTTTACGTTGCAGACCTTTTTGTAATTAATTTGAGAATTCGATTTTTTGCTAGTATTAGCTGTATGGAAGAAATGTAGCAAATGGGAGCTACCCCCATTGTGAAAGAGTACTGAGATAATTAACGAAAGTATGAAATAAGTATCGTAGTATTTTTTTCTGTTCTGTTTTTACTAAATACTGAAAAAATATTGTAACAGGGAATATGAGTGTCGATTCTAATGCTATAAAAATTCTGTTCCAGATTTAAATTTATTATTGTATTTAAGAGTCACCAAAGCAACACGAGAGCGCCTCTGAGAATAATGTAATCCAGGTAGAATCACAATGTAAAAACAAAATTTGGGAGTCAGTATGCTAGTAATACGCCAAACAAGGAAATATAATATAATAAATATCTGACCATGACAGCATAAATAAAAAATATAGACCACAATGTTTAAAACGTTATTTTAGTATGTTAGTCAAAAAAATAGTGCAAAGGATTCTTCAATTGAAAACAATTTAAGTCAGTCAGTCTAAGCCGATTACGATGAATATCACTTTTAAAGCAACACTTATCTAAGCTCCGCAATCCCAAGAAATAACGATAATCCATGGTTGGACCGGTTAGCAAATAAAATTCAACTGCCCGTTATTAACCATCATTGTAATTCGGGCAGCTCAAGTCAACTATTATTACATGTGCTCTAGTTTGCACAGTATAATTTTTAGAAACGATCTATACGACGTTTCTGTGACTACAATTGCATCACTTTTTTTTAACATACATTACTTGTTAAACTTTGATACGTGTTAACAGCATCATTGAGAAACTGCAATGATACAATAAACAATATTGTCACGTTCAAGTCTATTTCACTTTACGCTGTACTATATGCTGCTATAGTATACGATTGGGTACGAATTTGTACCCTTAAATCAATCTTATATTAGAAGGTGATACTTCCAAGGTTGAGCCAATATTTAATATTAAAAAAAAACATACATTTATAAAAATTATATAACACCGCAATATTCAATCTTTTCATTAATATTTATTGTAACCCTATATTGGTTATCCGAAGGACAAGTGACACTGGAAGGCTATTATAATTTCCTAACGGTCTGAAACTGGCGTTAAAGCTCCTTAAGACAGCTAATGGTTTCCTGGGACGGTATCGAGCAGTCGTATCTTAATATAGTCTGTACGTGAAGCGTCGCCCTTTAAACATGCGACAATATATCACAGTCTCCTTCCATAGTTTAATATAATCTTGTACTGAAAGTACCTATTTATTACTCTCTTGTTAAGGCGGAGACGAGTTAAGCGGGGAGGTGCTCAATAAAAATCAATCAAATGAGATCGTTCAGACGGAAAAAATGTGGAAAATGAAATTGCTTTTTATTATAAGTACTAATTGTATTACTTATAATAAAAAGAAAATGATAGAATATAAGCAGGTAAGAATTTTCTTTGAGTCAAGAATATTCTAATATATTGTTAGGTATTCTTTTTCAAGATCTCAGAAATATCTTAATACGTTTTAATATTTTATGTGCGCGCTTCGTCCAGATCCGCTCAAGGATTTGACTGAATTTTGTTTTAGGTATAGATTATAATCTGGAATAAAACAATGGCAAATTTTTATTTGTGGAATCGTTTCCCAATGAATTTCAAAGATAAGATCAGAATTCTGTGTGGAATTCTGATCTTATCTTTGAAATTCATTGGGAAACGATTCCACAAATAAAAATTGAGCGTGATTAAGAAACAAAACAAAAAAAACATGTAAAATGTGTAGAACATTATTATAAAGTTGGTTGATGGGATAGGTGTTCTCGAAACTAAGCCAATAGGCAGTGTGTTAGTATCTCACATAGAGTTCTTAAATAGAATAATAAAATTATTGTACATAGAGAAAAGAAAGATTATAAGATATATATATATATAATGTCTACATACAGGCTGTTAACGATAAGGATAAGGAACGATAGTATCGTTAACAGCCTATGAAACCAGATTTAACGAAGCATAGCGACGTATATGAAGTAAACTGTTTTTTTGTTTTCGCATTAACATAAAACAAGTATATAACAGTCAACAAAATTCGATTCGAATGAAATAAAATACGCTGATAGTTTTATAAATGTTGTAAGCAAGTTAATTTATCACATTATTGGCCTATTGCAGTCGTCTGATGTACATAGCCTTGCCCAATTTACGTCATAGCACCCAATCATTGATACCTATCCAAGCTATCGCAGCTTCCGTAACATTAGTGTAATATTAATAAATTAGTATACGAAAAAGTAATAACTAAAGTGATGCTAGCTATAATGCTAATACTCAAAAGTAAAAATGCTACTCAAAATCAAATTCTTTATTTCTCAAAATAGTGCAACGTAATTACATCTTTTTGACGTCAAATTCTGCTTAAAACTAAGGTTACCATCGCTTGCAAGGCGCTAGTGGAAAATCGGTGCAACAAACTCCACTGTGGCATTTTCGAGTCACAAAACAACTATAACGTCATAACAAGTACAAATGAAATCAAATAAATCCAACCAATTTTGAAAATATTTCACGAGAACTAGTGAACAGTGGTACATTAAATTATACGGTGGATGCTTTTGGTTGGAAGCCAAATATCGTCGCGCACGTGCTTAACGGAGCCTCACATTGGTTTAATGGGTAAGCACGCGCTTTGAACGAAGGATTGGCCGAAATAAATATAACATATTTGACAACAAAACGGTTAAAATCTGAGATCAACATAATTTATTTGATACTAACCAGTCAGTTGAAATTATTATTATTAGTGGCTTACAGTGTGCCTAGTGACTAATTTATATAACTATATGTTTGAATCACTGTTACTCTATTGACTAATCACTATTATACTATAGATGATGTGTAAGTAATTGTGACCCTCTTTTCTGAGACTTTGCCTTCAGCTTACCATAAGGCAAGACGAAGTCGTCAGTTAGACTTCGCCTTGCTACTAGTGCTTGTACTTTTTACAAAGTATTTTTTATTAGCCCTGATCGGTTTGGCCTTACGGTATTCTCACTTGAACACCATTACTCTATTGACTTGAGCCTTAATAATACAAGAAATTTAATTTAATTTTAGTAGTGTAATATAATTAATTTTCAAATATTTACTTATAGTAAACTCTTTTAATGATGACACACCAAAGTTATCAATTAAAATTTAATCATTATTTTCATCTCTTTACTTACCCGCAAACGCTGAAACGGGGTAAACATTGAGCTCAACAAATAATCAGGTCAGTGTAGAACGATTGTAAATGGAACTTAATGCAGATGCCAATGCAATATCAATTTATTATGTTATCTGCGTTTTGGAAATAAAGAAAAAACGATGTCTTATTTGAATAACATAGCAATAGCTGAGATATTGTTATAGCAGGCGTTTCGTATATTCATAAAAAGTGCGAATTAGCATACTGTACAGTTAACTAACCAATGGTTCCTCATGGCGGAGAATAAGTACCAACATATTAAAAAAAAAATTATTTTATTTTATTAATTCCCGACGCAAAAATGACGGGTATTATAAGTTTGACGTGTCTGTGTGTGTGTGTGTGTGTGAGTATGTGCCCGCTCCTGAATGGATGAGCCAATTTAGATTTTGTTTTTTTTTTGTTTGAAAGGTATATAAGTCGGGAGTGTTCTTAGCTATGTTTAAAAAAATCGGTCCGAGATGGCTGCCGTTACAAAATGACGGAGTACATATTTTTTCTCAACTCCCTCAATATGGGTATTACATGAAAGGGCTTGACTAGTAGAGTACCATACAATATGACAAATTTCAAATCCAAGATGGCCGCCACCACAAAATGGCTAATTACATTTTATTTCACAACTCTCTCAATATGGGTATCAAATCAAAGATCTTGACGAGTAGATCAATTTAAAAAGCATAAAATAAAAATTAAATCAAAAATTTAAAAAACCACGTCACAAAAACAACCACCAAAAAGTCATAATAAGTTGTGTTAGTTAGCTCTATAACTTTGACATACCTAGTAATACATATTTTGATTCAAGTGCTGTCATTGTCGGGGGGACCTGGGATCGTTTCGATAATATGACATAGAGCTCTACCAGTTAGGGTCCCCAACATGACAAGGCTTGAATCAAAAGTTATAGGGCTAACTAAAACAACTTATTATCGACTTTTTGGGGGTTGTTTTTTTTCCGTGACTATTGTGCAAGGTGTATAAAAATAAAACGTTTCCGGCATCTATCTTGACTTCAAGTTGCAAGAGAAACGTGACTCGCCCGGATAAGTTAATATAATCTTTAATTAGTGGATTGGAACACCTTCGCTGCCGTAGCACCTCACACTATCCTGAAAATATTCCCAAAAAGCATTGCGCAAATATTGTACATATTGGTACTGAGGTCAAGATATAATATAACTACTTAGTCTGGCCATAAATACTGTTACAATTAAAATAAGAAAGATATTACATTTGAATTTGGAATCTGTCATTTTTATACGATTGTTCATTGTGTTTTCTAATTTTGGCGCCAATACATTGTACAATATTTTGCAATATTAAAATGGAGTGGGGTGATAAAAAAAACCGAATCGCTGTGATTGCATTACACAAAGTTGGTATGGAGCCGAATGTAATTTTTAAAACTCTTCATACGCTTGGTATTAGTCAAATGTTTGTGTACCGGGCTATTAATAGGTACAATGAGACCTCCTCTGTTTGTGACAGAAAAAGATCTGGCCGTCCACGTAGTGTTCGTACGAAAAAGGTGGTCAAAGCAGTAAGGGAAAGAAATCGAAGAAATCCTGTCCGAAAGCAAAAGATTTTATCTCGGGAGATGAAGATAGCACCCAGAACCATGTCGCGACTTGCAGCCTATAAGAGACGCACTGATCATTTTTTAACTGATAATTTAAAAAAGAATAGGGTGGTAAAATCGAAGCAACTACTGAAGCGGTACGCAAAGGGAGGTCACAGAAAAATTTTGTTTACGGATGAGAACATCTTTACAATAGAGCAACATTTTAACAAACAAAATGACCGTATTTATGCTCAAAGCTCTAAGGAAGCTTCCCAATTAGTCGACAGAGTGCAACGTGGGCATTATCCGACTTCAGTGATGGTTTGGTGGGGTGTTAGCTATGAAGGAGTGACTGAGCCATATTTTTGTGAAAAAGGTATCAAAACATCGGCACAAGTGTATCAAGATACCATTATTGAGAAGGTAGTTAAACCCCTTAACAACACCATGTTCAATAACCAAGTATGGTCCTTCCAACAAGACTCAGCGACGGGTCATAAAGCTCGGTCCACGCAGTCTTGGTTGGAAGTGAACGTTTCGGACTTCATCAGAGCTGAAGACTGGCCGTCGTCGTCTAGTCCCGATGTTAATCCGCTGGATTATGATTTATGGTCAGTTTTAGAGAGTATGACTTGCTCTAAACGCCATGATAATTTGGAGTCCCTAAAACAATCCATACGATTGGCAGTGAAGAATTTTCCCATGGAAAGAGTGCGTACTTCCATTGATAACTGGCCTCAACGTTTTAAAGTACTGTGTTGCAGCCAATGGAGACCACTTCGAATAAGCTTTTTATATTTTAAATTGTTTTATATTTATGTATTAAACTAACACACTGTAAAAGTAATAAATATTATTTGCAATAAAAAAATATGTTTTTTCTTTGTAACAATATTTATGGCTAGACTAGGTATACAAGTGTTATACCTAATCCAAAACATATTTTTTATAATCAGTGAAAATGCCACAGTGAATCACTTTACCGATGGCATACATTGAACAGTAGGAGCCGCAGTCGAAGATCAAAAGTTGTATTATAAAATCGTAATATTGTTATAAAATAGCAATAAAAATGAATACGTAACATATTTTATGATCAAACGAATTGTATCGTTATTGGATTTGTTATGTATTTATGTAATAATTACTTGCAGGATTACTCCTACATAAATACATAACGATTGTTTGATCATATAATATGTTACGTACTCATTTTTATTTATAGGAAATAAATTATGTTATAGTTTGAAAATTTCATTGACAGGGTAGGTATTCTTTTGTACTATGATAATACATATATATTTATTTTGTACATTACGTTTACCTGGAAACAAGTACGTGAGAAATAAAACTTATGTCTTTTTGTTCTTTGGCATTAGTCAAGACTTTTTAAAAAGAATTAACAGCTACACATTTTTGGAATTATCAAAAGATTTTCTCTAATCTAGGAAAGTCTCATAATGCACAAACTTATGAAATATTAACTAAAACATATGGTTGGAAAATATTTATATTATGAAAGCAACATGTGTCGATACCATGGAATGGAAGGGACGCATTGTCTAACAAAACAATTCGTCGATATCATTGCCCCTACCCATATACCTGGCACGGCTGGTTGTGCCGGTGCTGCTGCAGCTTCTGCAGAGGCTCTTCAGCGGCGCAAATATTGCAATCTCATTTGGAATCAAAACGTTTGGGCTGTGGGGTCCGAGCGCCCACAATCTCTTCAGGGAGATTGTGAAGCGTAGGGTCGACGCTTCTCGTCGGGCTGGCCTTTTCTTAGGTCAGAGAAATAAGCATTACCATACAACTAGCAATGCTGCTAGTCTTCTGGGAACGCTACCACAAGAGGCATTCGATGTGGAGGAATCCCACGATGCATTTTAATTTTTGTTTTATTTAATTATATTTTTTTATTAATGTATATATTATAATATATTTAATTAAACAAGATATATCTAAAGTAGTTAATTACATAGTATAGATTAGATCTTAATTTACATAACTGAACTCTATGTAATACGATTTGTACAATACACAATAAAGTACCTATAAACAAAAATGTGATTAAGCATCCATTTAAATATGTATATAATTATGTTATTTAACTCATAAGCAACAATAACTACCATATTTCTAAAAATAGATCTCATGGCATTTGATATTATCAAATCAAATCAATCAAATAATTCTTTATTGTATGGTACACAGAGAAAGAACACATTATATAAAATGAAGCAGTTTCACAGTATACATACAATTGGTATATCTACAAATTATTTATATTAAAACATTATATTAGCCTGTAACAGGCAGTCTGATGAATTGTAAACAGATGAACTTCACAGAATTATTCTAACTGTCTCATTTATTAAATAACACGCAGCTTCGCTTATTACATCCTATGCAAATGAACATTAACTTTGACGTTGGAATGATATGGGTAGGTAGTTTGACTCGCCTGGATTAATATTGCTACAATATGACATACATGAGATGTAGTTCATAACAAGATTTTCAGTTATATAGCGCTGTGTGTTGTTCGTGGAGAGGATCAGAGCTCCTTGGGGAAGAATATAGTGTTGACAACGCAAGATTATCATCTTTATTATTGTATGCATTTTTAAATACTTATTTGTGAAATTTAATATACAAATGATAGGTATATGGCACTGTCGAACGTTTACACTAATAAAACCATCGAAAGTGGGATTTGACTGGAATTGGCTCGCAGAGAAGAAACACGCCTGGGTCTTGGTTATGTTGATATAAAAAATATTATACCACTTAGATGACAGACAAGCACACGGCCCAACTGATGGAAAGTGACTACCGTGGCCTATGGACGTGTGTAACAATGGAGGAGTCACACTCGCACTGCCGACCTTGTAAGCACAGAGTCTCTGTGCCGTCAGTGTAGAAGAGAAAGCAGGGCAAGGCTGTAGTCTTCCCACTCACAGCACAAAACTCTCCACTGTGCTCTGGCTACCCTTTTTTTTTTTTACGTGCGCAAAATCCCCACGGATACCTCCCCACCGGAGCCGGTGGAGGAGGTTATGTCGGACTCGAACCGACTAAAACGCACGCCGCCTGTGGGTCGCTTTGGTTGCCGAAGGTGAGGTTGACACAGGCATATCCCTCGCACCCCGGCCGACCCAGGGCCGCCTCTTATAATACAGGTTGCCCTAGTTTAAGAGGCAGGGCTCAACAAAATAACAAGGTAGATAGAATATTGTGCTTGTTAATGTCATTATTAAACCAAAAAAATACTGTAAGTAACTATACTTTAATATATATTGTAAGATCCATGTTACTATGTTTAAAGACAAATAAATTATTATTATTATTATTATCTCTCACGATCTGGCCCTCTTCTTCGGTGTGGGGACTACAGAGTCCCCAACTCGTCCCCGGAAACGGGGAGGCGCGCCACGCGCGCCACCGCCGCGGCCTGCTTCTGCCAGGGTGACAGGCGGCTCCACCTGTCAGCCCAGGCCGGCGCTTATGGGGGGCGGAGGTCGTTCATCGACCTCCGACGCCCGAGTTGCCTTCGTACGCGGGCAGCTTGTCTTGCGATCCTTCGTCGCTCCCGCTGCCGCTCCCGCCCCGCCTCCTCCTTCACGAGCATTACTTGCTCGCAGAAGGAGGCGCCGGCCGCCCACGCATCCGCGCAGCGAACCATCGCCGCGAGCAAGGTGGAGAGCGTGAGAACCCTCACAAGCTCCCGCCTCGGCGTCGCCCACGCCGGACACTCGGTGAGCGTGTGCGGACCTGAGTCCTCGCTCGCGTCGCAGTGATGGCACTCGGACGTTGGCTCTTTCTGCATCGGACGCAGATACTTTCCGAAGCATCCGTGCTCGGTGATCATCTGCGTCAGACGGTACGAGAGGCTGCCGTGTGGCCTCTCTAGCCACTCCCCCATGATGGGTGAGCAGAGTGGAAAAAGGCCAAGATAGTTCCTATCCATAAATCAGACAAAGACGATCTTGTCACTAACTACCGACCTATCTCAATACTTTCAACATTTGCAAAAGTTTTCGAATCTCAAGTGTGTCCATTCATAAATAAACATTTTAATCTATATGTTAACAACAGTCAACACGGTTTTGTTGGTTCTAGATCTACTAGCACAAATTTGGCTACGTTCACAGAGACTGTGACCGAAGCGTTGGATTCTGGCAAACAATTTCACGTAATATATACGGATTTTAGTAAGGCCTTCGACCGTGTCTCTCATAAGATTCTCCTTCATAAGCTCTCCATGTATGGCATTACAGGCACCTTACTAAAGTGGCTGCAGTCATATCTTCACGATCGTACTTTCTCCGTGGTCATTAACGACTTTGAATCCGTTGCCCGGGCTGTAACATCCGGCGTACCCCAGGGTTCCCATATTGGCCCGATACTGTTTAATCTCTTTGTGAATGATCTGCCAACATGCTTCCATTTTTCTGAGAGCTATATGTACGCTGATGACTTAAAATTCGGCAGAATAGTGGAATCCCTAAAAGATGCCTCTCTTCTCCAAAATGATCTAAATAGACTATATGAATGGTGTGATCAAAATGACATGCAACTTAATATTAAAAAATGTTTTCACATCAAATTTTCCCGTAAGGTTATCCTACTAGACTTTGACTACTATATAAACAGCGAGAAGATTCAAGAAAATGATCAAATAAAAGACCTTGGTGTAATCATTGACAGGAAGTTAACATTTATTCCTCATGTGGAAAGTATAATAAAAAAGGCATCTAAAATGCTGGGCTTTGTGATACGTAATACAAAAATCTTCCGGAGTATTAAGCCTAAAATATTATTGTATAACAGTTTGGTCCGCAGTATTCTGGAATATTGCAGCGTGGTTTGGAGACCACATTTTGCCGTTCACTCAATGCGTTTAGAACGCATTCAAAAAAGATTTTTATGGCATTTATCATACCGTAACTTCACTAATAAAAGGATTAGCTACCACGCAAGACTCATGCAGTCTGGAATGATTTCATTGTCAGATCGTAGAGATTTTAATGATAACGTTTTTATGTTTAAGGTCCTGCATAACCACCTTAGTTGCCCAGAATTGCTAAGCAAGATTCATTTTCGAGTGCCCGCCAGATACCCTCGTAATTGTATCACTCCCTTCTACCCACCACTACGTAGAACAGCTTATGGCGCTAACTCGCCGATCCCGAGGTTCTCTAGGTCAGCAAATGAAAGTAGTGATATTGTGGATATTTATGCAGACTCGCTACTCAAGTTTCGATCCACATTATTAGAATATTATAATAATAAAGATTGTTAGATAGTTTTATGTACGTGACGCTCCATTTTACCTCTTTTAAAAATCTTCTGTGTGGTATACATAACTTTGTAACAGAAAGGGAAAGGAAACAATAATATATATGTCAGTACCTAGTTTTATATAGCATGTAGTATTTACCTATAATTATTTGTCACACTCGATTCATATCTAACTTAATGTAATTTCTGTAGCTTGTAACAGTGTTAACAAATGTTGGTAAATCTAAATAAATAAATAAAATAAAATAAATGGGTCTTACCGCCGCTACTACGGCGTGCCCTGCGCTTGGTCGCCCAAGTCGTATCTCCCATTCCGCCACCATTTCCCTGTGGAGCCGGGATCTCACGGCCCGAATTTCTTCGAGCTCGGGATCGTGACCCCGCTCCCGCGCCGCCTTTCGGAATCGGTATAGCGCCGAAAGGCATCTCGCTTCCAGGATCCATGGTGGCGATCCGGCGAGAAGACTCGCCGCGTTGAAAGGTATCGTGCGGTACCCCCTTATGATGCGGCACGCCAACTTCTGCTGCGGACGCTGCAGCAGGGGCATGTGCCCAGCTCTGGCTACCCTATTCACCGCTGGTAACAAAACAAAGGGAAGTTATTATGACCGCGGTATTCTGTAGGGTGCAGGTACTTCCCCAGCCGGACTGCTCAATTGGACAGGAATACCGCCGTGTCCTACCTCCTGTGAATCTAATACTTATCAACAAAATCAATAATAGTACATTTTAATTTATAACTAATTCGATTCTTGATATTTGACTCTATGCTTTTAGCATCAATTCCGCCAATGTCCCGTACTAGAGCTATTAACGACGGAGATAAAGTGGACCAGCATGTGATCGGTTAATGGAGTTTGTAAATACTCCCCGCAGAATCATCAATCGAGGTGAAGTCAAATTGGGGCATCATAAATATATAAAAAAATTAACAAAATTATCATGTGACGATAGAAAGGAGGGTCTATTTATATCTATACATCATAATAATTTACAGTTATTTATAACTAGATTATACACGATTCGCTAAACATCAATAAAACGTCAAAGTTTCGCATTTGCCAAGAGTTCTTCCTTGACATTGCCTATTACTTTAATATAACCCCTATTACGAAGAATGGTAACATTAAAAGTTTTCAAAGCTGAGCCCTATCGAGGCAATGTTTAATGAACTCGTAACTTAATATTATTCCTTCAGTTGATGTTTTTACTGTAGGAATGTTTTGTCATTTCTTCCTGAAATTGGATCTTACTATTTCTTGATGGAAAACATTCTTGTCAACCTTTTTAAATTATTGGGGTATTTTGAAGGTACTGAAGAAAATAGTTTTGTATGTCGTTGACTACTCTTTTTGAAGGAAAACCGACTTAATTAGGTATAGATAATTGACTCTCAGATAGTTCTTAAGAATATTTACATACATTACCATTAAGGTGATAACTACCTTGCAGTATATTGTGATAGTCTGTTTTCAGCGTTAAGTTATAATATCTTTTTTTATTTCATACCACTTAGGTGGCAGACGAGCACAGCTTCCACTTGATGGGAAATGGTTACCGTGGTCTAAGAAAGTGTGCAACCCTAGTCACACTCGCGCTGCCGACTCTTGTCATTTTGCGAATGTGACATGCGCCTAATCCTCTAGAATCTCTATATAAACGCCAAATCAAGTCATTCACTGGATTTTTTTATTTCCTCCACTAAGCAATAGCCTGTCAATCTGAATAAGCCAAGTCCAGATAAATAAATCTAAATACAATTCACATCAATCCATTCATATATGTAAATTGCGTACGTAATGAAGATTTTAATGATATGAAATTAATATAGCTTCATAACTATTATTCGTGCCATCGAATCTACAAAATGCTAATAACTTGATTCTGTAATAGCATAGTTATCAGTCCAAAGCAGTAGGTACTCGTGTTTATTTACAGTTAAAATTTGTCAGCAAAATCTATTATTATTCTACCTACAAGTATGTATTTACGAAGGATGTGATATGATTTAGAAATTAGTTTCAAAATTAATGTGCAAACTCCCACACGTGTTTAGCTTTAACAACTTAACTAGTTTGGACTGCTGGTTTTGCTCACTGGAGAGTATTTGTGCTGGGAAGGCAAAAAGCTTGTTCTGCTTTGTCTTCTGCACTGATGGCACAGACATTCTGTGTTCTTCCAGAGTCGACAGCACGATTGTGACTCCCCTAGTGATGCACACGTCCATAGGTCACGGTAACCACTTCCCATCAGGCCATCTGCCAGATAAGTGGTATAAAAAAAAATAAAAAAATGCACCATTAAATGAAGGATACTAAAGAAAATTTCCTAAAATTTAATTCGTTTAGGTTTCGTCTAATTAAAAAATCTATTAACACTACAAATTTCTTGAAACTTGGATTTTCTAATTCAAAGTATTAGGTAAGTACTATCCTGGACTGACATTGGAAATAAAGTACCC
This sequence comes from Eilema griseolum, assembly GCA_963662185.1. Classification (NCBI taxonomy): domain Eukaryota; kingdom Metazoa; phylum Arthropoda; class Insecta; order Lepidoptera; family Erebidae; genus Eilema; species Eilema griseolum. The sequence continues at coordinate 7,242,797 of OY759236.1, forward strand.
TAATTGCTTATTTTAAAAGCTAAGCTAAAGCACGTTAACGTGTAATCATTTTTCTATTCTATTTTTATTTTTCTCTGGTTATCTATTAGCTAATTGGCCGTATATCACATTTGCATTAGCTCCCTATTGACTATCCTGTGCCAATAAATAACCTCGTGTGTTTTATGCTTTGTTGTGTGTACCGAGAGTTTTGAGTTTTTATAGTCGATATCAGACGGTTCACATGTTTAATGTTCACTAATTAATTAATTATTCTTTTAATCTATGTTCACATGGCTTAGACGGGTTGAAAAGTTCATTTTGCTTTTCAGATCAGAAGGAGGTCGTGCGTTGTGGAATTACTTTAAATGCATGACAAAGAGAAATCAAAGTGACTTATGACTCCGTCTAACCGAGTCGAGCATAATTATGATTGGAGATAAAATAACCGAACCCGAATTAACGTTTCATCAGTTTTCAGGCCTTTCATTTCTTGTTCAATCGGATCGAGAGTGAATGACACCATCTGGTGTTTATGTTCAGATGTGTCACTTAGAGGGAGAAATGAAAAACGAAGACAAAATATGTAGAACAAAAATTGAAAGCGTCAAATATCAGCTCCGTTTACTTGAATTTCTATACGATATATCAAAACTTGATCGTGAGAAAAAAAAATGAGTACATACAAACCTTTTCCTAATTATCGTATAGTAGTATAAATTATATATTAAGCCACGTATCAAGGGTGAATACAAATTTTGAAACATTTGCTTTGAATTATTATAAATGTTAGGCTTTTTAATTTTGGTGTGCGAAACAAAATATTATTTAAATTAAGTAATCCGAACCGAAATTTTGATTACAGTTTGAACTTATGAATTCATATGTAAAAGTTAAATAATTATATATTTCAAATGTACAATGAACCTGATTACAATAATTTTATTCTAATGTGTTTCTTATTTTAGGATACGACTTCTGTGCCGACTTTATTTGAAATTTTATAGTTAACAAATAATGATTAAAATATATAATTTAAGTTTTATAAACGTACTAGACTCTCTGGATGGTAAGCGGTTACCATGATCAATAAATACGAGCAACGAATAACGTGACACGAAGGTACGAGTAGTGTGTGGAAAAAAACGAAAAATCGATTATTAGTTATTTTACATGTTATTATCTGGGATTTGTTGACTACAATAAAGCCTTTGACTCTTTGGAACACGATTATATATGGGAGGCACTGCTTGTCAGGGAGTACATGGAAAATATATAAATATACTAAAGAGCATCTACTCAACATGGGCAGCCCAAATCGGATTGGAGACGATGTGTGAGGTTCCCTATAGATCGAGGCGTACGACAAGGCGATCCTATTTCACCCAAGTTGTTTACAGCGGCTCTGGAGATGATTTTCAGGAATCTGAATTGGGAAGGATATGGACTCAATGTAAATGGTGACAAACTTCAATAACTTACGTTTCACAGATGATCTGATTATATTTTCTGAGTGTCCTAAAAAGCCTGAACATATGCTACAAAATCTATCGGATGAAAGTAAGAAAGCAGGACTTTCAATGAACACGGGTAAGACAAAAATTATGACTAATGCATCACATACATATAAAATAACAGTTGATTTAGTGAACATCGACTATGTGGAGGAATATGTATATTTGGGACAGTTAATAGCAACAACTGATACCGTGCCTAAAGAAATTGACCGAAGGATCGCTAGCACCTGGAAGAGGTATTGGTCTCTCAGTGAAATTACAAAAGACAAAAATATGTCCATCGAAGAATAAAGAAAAGTATATAACACGTGTATTTTACACACATGTTAAATATATGGTTGTCAAACACACAGAACAACTAATGAATAAAATAAATGTTTGTGAAAACAGAATAGAAAGGAGTGTGATTGGGGTCAAGAGAAAAGATAGAGTAAGAGTAAAGAACTTAAATAGCATAACCAAATTTAGGACGTGAAATATATCTGCAAAATATTAAAATGGAGATGGCCAAGACACATTTTAAGAGAGCAGAAAGAGAAATGGACAAGAGTAATATCAGAGTGGTATACAAGGGACGGTAAAAGAAGCAGAGGACGACAAAAGAAACGCTGGGAAGACGAAATTAAAAGAGTTGCCGGTCCAGTGTTGATGAGGATAGCGAAAGATAGAGATAGATAGAAGTCTTTAGAGGAGGCCTTTATCGGAGGACAAGCTGTTGATTTAAAAAAGGAAAATCAAACCGATTGTCAACTTATTAAGGCTTATTTATTTATTATACATCACAGAAGAATAGAGCATTTATTATAAGTTTTATCCAGATCCATTCCGATGTTTTTTGCGTGAAGGAGTCCCATACATCCATCAGGCCACACTCACAAACTTTTTCATTTATAGCTAGTTGGATATACCGTAGGATAATAAAAATGCAAGTAATATAATTACACTAACAAAAACTTAAAAACAAGTAACTTAATTGTAATACCCGTCAAAGATAGATTATAGAACAATATTTTATGAGTCAAGGTTGCAAAAAGCAAGTGTCACGACTCAAACGAGATGTATACACTATATAAAGGAATTTCGCCAAGTCACTGAAATATTGCCAGAACATTAAATTTTACTTACAACGATGCATAGAGAAAAGAGCTTTTAGTATGTCTCCTATTGTTATAGATGTAAGGCCGTGAATGACCGATTTGAGAAATGACTTACTTAATAACATTAAAGTGACATAATGGATATAAAATAATTGAATAAACCAATCTTCATCCATTATTTTAATAACAAAAAAATGGACTTGAGTATTATAATTGTAAAATAGGTAAAAAAGTAACATACAACAACATTAGGAATTGTTCTTCCCGTACAAAAGTAAGGTATCGTACTGATTTAGGTCATTTTATGTTGGCTAAAGTGAATTCGGTTCATAAATATAATCGAATTGCAGTGACGAATATTTTTTAATTTCTATTCTAGGTTTCTCTCAATTTTCCTCAACATTTGGAAACCATTTTTATATCCCAAAAATTGTATTAACAATAGTTTATTACAACGTTCCTTAACTATCAAATTATCTTCGGGTATAAATGGCAAGTGTCCAAGACTTGGTATTCCCTAAAGCAAGATAAAGTGAATGCAGCCTTACATGAAAATGCACATACTCTCACATGTACGGATTTTTTTAATAGTGGCAAGTATGAAAATAGCATCTCATTTTTGCCAGAGGGAACCGAATATTATTTTATGTGGGTATTGAGTATTATTACTGGGACAGTGTTGGTCCGAATACAAAAAATCTGAAGTTAGGCTCACCTCACCATTCTAATAATGGCGTGATTATCTGTATATATAAGAGATTGGTCACCAGATCAAGTTCCGCCTGGAACGTTCTTCCAATCTGAATCATGGTCATCTAGTTATACTGGTTCAGCGAGTTGTGCTTTTCTATTGCTAGAAAATAAAACGAACAGTTAGAGTAAATTTTTATTTGATTTTTACTCTTCTACAACGTTAATGCTTTTTTCTGTCTTTTGTACGTTATGGGACTGCAAGACGCACTAATTATTTTAAAAATTACGTTCAGCGAAATGGTCTCTGTGAAAATGTTGCTTTCCTTTTCTTTTACAGCATTTATTTGCAATATAGTAGCAAAGGTTCCTGCCAAATATGATTAAAACTGCCAATGAAAATTCATGCAGCAAACTTACCTTTTTTAGAGAAACAGCTTTCTTTTTTTTATAGCTCCCTAATCGAATTTTTGGTGTAAATATAGAAGAACGATCGAATGTTTATAAATAAATTGGTATGTTACTGAAAAAAAATTGAGGTAAACTTTTATAGGAATAAAAGGCAATGCGTGAAAAAGTTGATGGATTTAATGGGATCAAGGGATTTATGATTTATGTAAGGACCATTTTCACTCGGCCTACCCCTTTAAGAGAACCACGTGATATTGATAAATGTATCAAAGAAAATAAAATTTAACCATCCCAACTTGTATTATTTCTGTCAGACATTATTACACTAAACAATTTTTTTTTCAAATGTAAATATGTAAGTAAAATGACACAGGGTTAAGAAGAATTTTATACAGTTTCATAAGGTTATTACAAGTTATTAATTTATAAAGAGCACTTTACATCAAACTTGGTCTTTTCGACATTTTTTGATCAAAATATCAACTTGATTAATATAGGAAAATTTTTGAATCAGTTCAGGCGGTATTGGAATTTGCATCTTCTATTTTAATTGATTTAAATAGTTAGCATACTAAATGCTTTAAAATTTCATTCAAAAATATCATCTAACTTTTGCTTTGTACTCAAGAAATTATATTTTTCTTATCATAAATTAATGACAAATTGACTGTAACGACAAAAGATACTGAACAATACGACCATCACCGTATAAGTAATTAAAAATCATACACATAGTTGTATTAAGAGAAAATAAACATTTGCCACATCAATATTACGGTCTCTAATCATGGTTACATCTTCATTATCTTCTGGTGGTTAAATATTTAGATTTCAAGATCCATCGTTATTGTAATGTTCGAAGCCAAATAAAGGTACTAGGTGAACACACGATGTTACACTTCATTCGTAGACCCTAATATATTTTTCCTAGCACCACAGATTTTTATTGACGATAAAAAATCAGTAAAGATCTAAAGAAAACTATTTTCAGGAAAACTATCATGTTTTGTCAAAACACTTATTTGCCTATTGACTGCGAGATAAACTTTGTTAATGCAATCATTGTTCAATGTCATTGGATTCGTTATAATTTGCTTACCATGAAATTAATTATATTTCATTACTTACACTGTTTAAGCATAAAATTAAATCTTGTGTCAAATTACGTGATATTTCCAGTCTACGTTAAATCATTGCACAAATGGAAGACTAATTGATTTATTCGGACAATGCAGTGTATTGAAATACGAACATGAAGGCGCAAGTCCTTTTAACTGCGATTGTTTTGTCTTATAATGTAAGTAACGTAAAAAAATACATTTAATTACACTCATATTAAAAAATCTTCTAAAGTACAGTATACGCTAATCATATCTATTGCTGGTTATAAATGTTAAATTACATAATTAAAATTAAAATGTTTTTTTTCGTGCACAAAATTCCCACGGATACCACCCCCCTCCATTGGAGCTAGTGGAGGAGGTTATATCGGACTTGAACCAACTAAAACGCACGCCGTCTATGGGTCGTAAGGATGGCAGGCATATCCCTCGCACCCCGGCCGACCCAGGGTCATCTCCTCGGGTGTGGGGACCGCATAGTCCCCGACTCGTCACCACAACCTAAGGTCCGCGCTCATGGGGGGTGGAGGTCATTCTACGACCTGCTCACACTGTGCAGAATATACGAGCAAGAACCAAGCGGTTCGGATACTCTTTTCTTTGCTGCACCACCAAGACCTAGAACGCGTGTTTCCTTCTTTCTACAGTCCCGTTTCTACAGTTCTTTAAGCGGAGCGTGAAAAAGCATCTGATGAGGCCGCCAAGCTGAGTGCCACCATTGTAACATCACTTAGTGTCTGTAATGGCGACCCTCTTTCCTGACACTTTGCCTTTAGCTTACCATCAGGCGAGGTGAAATCAAGTTGGCGTGTCCTAGATAAAAATAAGACCTCCTACACTCGAGTTACCTCAGTACGATGCAGATAACGTCCGAATCACCCGTGCTAGGTGATAATCTGTGTCAAACGGTACGAGAGGTTGCCATGTGGCTTCTCTTACACTGCACTTGGCCGCTGAAGTCTTAGCTCCTACCCCGCCACCTTGTTTCTGTGGAGCCGGTATCTCATGGCCCAAATTTAGGCTCGGGATCGGTAGCGTGATCCCTCGCCCCCGTTTGGAACTGATATACCTACCTCCGAAAAATTTAAATGTTTTTCCCTTGAGATTGGCATAATGGAACGCCGCGATTTAGATTTTTTCGATGCAATTTGACTCTGCACTTACTGCTTTTACTATCCAAAGGGTACCACATGTACCAGTTGATTTCATCCAGTCACAAGTAAAATAAGTGCAGTAAGAATATTCCTGGCAACCTGCTTAATCTGTTCGTCCATTGTACGCTGAACGCTTCAAGAAGCGATCTTTCAGAGCTACTTTAAATATGTTATTAATAAAATATATTGCTAGCTTGTTCACACTCATGCCACATCAGATGCTTTTTCACGCCTTTAAGCGGGTCATGAAAATTTTTGACTTTACCTTGTCATAAGGCAAATTAAAGTCAAATTTAAAAAAAAGTGCTCATACGTGAATCTGGTATCATATGATGTTTCATATTAGTGTTTACGAAATAAGTTAATAAACATTTCTTTCATATCATTCCTCTGTTAAATAGTGTATTAATCATCACAACAATCGAAGGCCTTTTCTTAACGTTTTAATTACCATTTCTTTTAATTTTTAGGGCAGCGCAGAAGTATTGGTACAGCAGAAATCTAAAAACATTTTACTAAAGCACACCCCCGAAATATATAACCACTTGGTCAGTCTTATCAACTTTTCAGTAAGTCTTTTCCTTATTTATATAGGCATACTTAAGGAGTCATAACATTTTCTAAACATAAATGATATTACTTTCCAGTTCAACAAGAGACCCTCCCCTTCTTTAAAAACCAAAAGAAGTAACCAAGCAGAGAATAAATATGATGGCCTTATAGATGACTATTCAAGAAATAACGATGATAGAAAACATGATTCGGATCAAAGAGTTATGCCTAATTTAGAAAGTAAATCTTTAAGATACGGTGAATGTACTGAGCTTCAATGTAGAAAGGATGTTGAGAATTACTGCGGGGATTGCAGTCCACATGAGATAAGAATGCTGCAAAGGCTTTGTCGTACATTGGGCAAATGTTATAGCCCTCTATATGATTTCCAAGTTCTGCTCAATCGATTGAAATTATTAATTTAAATAACTTCCTATTGCAATAAGATTAGTTAAAGTACAATTTGTAATAAACTAGTGACTTATATGGTGGTTAAAATTCGCCCATAATTTTTTTTTTTGACAGCTGGAATCATAGGTTCTTTAATCAGTAAGTTAAAAACGTGAAAATCGAAAGAATTCTAGGCTTCTATTTAGTTTCCATTTCAGCCAACAATAATCTAAGGGATTAAATGGAAAGACTATGTAATTTTGAAAAGAAAATTTCTTTTAAACCTTATTCCCCAAAGCTGATATAAACTTTTTAGGTTACTTGCGAACTACTATAGGTACTAATTTTATAATAGGTCAAATACGTGACCAGTATTCGTTAAAAAGGCGAACAGAGATTTAGATTAGATTTTAAAGTGTTAGTTCGGTAGATACTAGCTTTACTGAGATCGGAAGTAGTTTAGTAAATGAACAAATAGGTATAGCAAAAATAAAGAAATAAATTGTTTTAAATCTCGCTAGCAAAAATCATTAAAATCATAACCATAACCCCGATTGCACTCAAACATGTGCTTTCGAATCTAATAAGAGAGAAAAAAATTAATTCGTACAGGCGGGATTCAAACCCGCGATTTTTCCTATCTTAATTGATTTGAATAGTTTGACAGCCTCTGTGGCGTGACGGTAGTGAACGAGGACGTAGGAGGCGCGTGTTCGATTCCCGCTCAGTGCAATTATTTGTATACATGAATCTGGATATATGCATTGGTCTGGTCGTGGCTCAAAAAGCACGTGTGACTCCCTTGGTTTTGCACTTGTCCTTAGGCTATGGTAACCACTATCCATCAGGTGGGCCGTGTGTTTGTCTGCCACCTAAGTGTTATAAAAAAAAAGAAACAGTACAAATATAACTTGAAATTTTATTGCATTAAATATCGTATATTCAGTTACTGCAGCAAGAAAATTGTTAAGACACACATAACGGGATGTGTTGATACAGCTGTCTCTTATTCGGAACAAATTTCTTACCGCGAGCTTGTCTCTTGAAATATATCTTTGAACAAATTTATAACGTTGAAAAGAATTTCAAGTTGGAATTTTTGTTTTGTAGCAAATATGGACTAAAACATAAGCCGTGTTGCCTTGAAGCGCTTTGAAGTTTAGTTATTGTTGGTGTAAGAATTATCCATGCAAAACATAGGTGGGTGACCTATGTTTTGCATGAATAATGATTACTTATTACGTTGTACCTAACAAGTGTGAATTGCCAACAACATCATTTCAGTTGTCAGAAAGTACAAAGGTGCCCAAAGATTTCTTCGGTAATATTTCAATGTTTATTATTTTACTGTATGTATAAACAGCATTTAGGAACTAAATAGATAGTTTCCATACCGACTAGCTATTTAAAAATTGTTACTTTTATCATGGGTCTGAGATTATGTTGAGTTTCTTCGTGAGTGAGTGAATTGTACAGAAATGTTATGCCTAACTGTGATGCCGTTAAACTTCGACAGTTTATATTGCTATGAAAAGGGTATGGCACAGATTTTTATTCTATTACGTTAAACCATTACGTACGTGTTTTCCCTAAACTCTTACTTTTCAATAAGTACTATTATTTAAAGGAACACTGTATTGACTGTTGTGTGTTGTGTATAGAGGGTAAATACTGGGTGACGCTCATTCTTGACGCGATTTAGATTACACTTCCTGGGTGACGCTCATTCCAGGAAGCGGGGTAAATACTGTGGATTTCCCCAGGTGTCCACAGGTTTTAATCGACTTCGCTGTCGGGTTTTAAAGACTTTTCCTTGTCGCGGGCCGGCCAATTAAGGCAAGCCCCGCGGCCTTCAGGATACCGGCTTCCCAAGTGTGGCTAGCACTCAGGTCGTTGTCGATATCCTGGAGGTTACGCGACGCGGGAGAGCAGCCAACTCTCCCAACACCGACGGTGGCACGAATGCCTGCCAGCCCCTGCGCGAGCAGTAGGCCGGCCCGTCCCTGGATCCTATGGATCCTTGTGTCGCCCCCATGTCCCCTCTGAAAGCAGAGGGATACCGGGAGCGACAGGCTAGCCCTAAAAAGGGCTGTTTGGGATGGAAGGGATTCTACGAATCCCTTCCCGCGAGCCTCCTCCACCGGCTCCGGTGGGGAGGTATCCGGGGGGTTTTTGCGCACGTAAACAAAAAAAAAAAAAAGAGGGTAAAATACTGCCAAGGACAACATCTCTACGCATCTACAAAGGTTCTAGGGTATTCGTAACCTTAGGATTTTCAATAATGTGGATCGCACGTCACTGCAACCTATCGAGAGGATCCAGTAAGTCCATGATTATGTTGTGTCGAAACACCCACCCACCGAGTATGGTTCCCAACGCAAAGGTGCCCATGAAGCTTGAATCGCAATGTAATATCACCTTCTTTTCTTCAATGATCGGACTAATGAACCATTGCATCGTTCAGTCTTTAAGAAACAGAACAATGTATGTACTTTCCGAAATCAAGTAAAATATAGATATTTGAAATTTACCTGTACTTGTAAACAAAAATTATGTTTGTCAATATTTTTCCAAATGTACAACCTTCTAATCAATGTTATTAGATAAAATTTGGTAATTGGTAATACAATCAATGATTAGCATCAAAGCGGGGTTCCAATTTAAGATTTTCTATTGCGAAATAACAATCACAGTTTTATGTGATTTCAGACTGATGTTCAGATTTGGTTACACATTTTATTTCCCGTTAATGGGGTGGCACAGATATAACTAATCTCAGATGGTGGTCTCACCTTCACTGGTGCTTGTCTTAAAGCCTATAATTCTTTGTTTCTTACATCAGACTGTCAGAGGTGCTTGTCAATCTTGTCGTAGACATTTGCATTGAGACACGTTAGTCTCAATGCAAATGTCCTAACTTAACCTAACAATTTTTTTTGCCATTAAAATATGCTCCAGCATGACAGTGGCGAATTTAAAAAAAGGTGAAATATATAAATGCATCCCTACATAAAATTCATCAGGTATGCAATGGCCGCTACATATTCTAGCAGACGAATTTGGTATTCAGTTTTTGATGAGTAGGGCTTCAATGCGTCCGTCTTTTCTTATCAGTAGGGAAACAATGACGACCTTTCTTTTTACGCTAAAATGCACTACACTTAGTATTTTCATTCTAACAATTTTAATTTGAATAGTTTTAGGAAATTGTATACTAAAATACTTCAACGTATCTAGATATAATCCAGATATATCTAAGGGTTTAGAATAATTAGAAACTATCTAGCGCTTTGCTCTCGACGTTACTTGGCTCGTTTCCATACAAACTTGATCCAAATAAACCCAAACTAATTAGGCTTCTTATTACCCCTATTAATTTGGTCGACAGCAGGAGTGTGAGTGAGTGAGTTCCCCTCGTGTTGCACATGTTCATAGGCCAAGGTAACCACGTTCCATCAGGCGGGCCGATGCCGTACGTTCGGATTTACTGCTGGCAATTACATTACAATGATTTATTTTATCATTCTTTGCAAAATCCCTCGACTGGTTGCCAGATATGTTTTGTTGTAGCAAACCTAATAGAACTAAAAAAATAAGTTTTGAAGGCATGTTTTCTTCATATTCAGTATTAATACTTGAATTTATAAAAACCAAAGAAATATATACAAAGTACTGCAAAATTCCCATATTCACACTTTCAAATACCTATACACAAAAATAAATGTTTAAAAATAATACACCCTCGGTGTAAGATGGATATATATAAAGGAAAATTTGGATGACTTCAGGCGAGTTTTATTGGCTCAGTGGTAAGGGCATTGCCCCTGTAAGGGAAAGATCACGGGTTCGGAACCCAGCTGAACTGATTTAAATTTTATTCTATCTTAATCGATTAAAGTTATTTCGTTTTATAATAGAATCGACAAAAAAGTAAAAAAACGAGTATACGAAGTTACAACAAATAAATATATCGCTGCATCGAATACAATATATATATTTATTAAAATGTGTAGTCAATCTGATATATCGTATGGAAAATATTGAATATATTCGATATATCAATTTTAAGTGAATATCCTTAGTTCAAATCCTGGCTATGGCCAGGATTAGACCTCTTGATTGTACGGTCGACTTCGTAGCCAGCTTAACTATCGCCGCTTTCAGATATTGCATATAGCCTTCCCATACCATGAATTACTACCATTCAATTATAAATACGAGCTAGGTACAAGCACTTCAATGGAAAGAAATAGCAAAACGACTAGTCGATGCTTCGCGTGACCAAATGACTGGCCTCTTTTTCGCTCAACAGATTGGCATTGCCATCCAACGGGGCAATGCCGCCAGCCTTTTGGGCACATTACCAGTCGACATCGATGGGGAGGAATTTTTTGATACTTAATTTTTGTATTCGATTTTATATTCTTGTGAATATTAGTTTATATCTTATTACAAAAAATACTAATTTGTTATTTTAACACTATATATGAATAAAAAAATATTTACTTACAAACAAAAAAAAAACAAAATCAACAGTTCATTACATTTTCAATTTACTAAATATAGTTCTACCTCAGTGCTTAACGTATTGAAGTTCATACTAACATACTCGTAAACAGTTTCCTAATTTCCTTACATACTTGAAGATTCTTGACTGCAAGTATTGGTTAGAATTTACTACCCGAGAGCCTAGCTGCTCTCGGGTAGTAAATGCTAATGCTAATGACTCCCGAACAATTTTGATTCGAATGAAGAAAACATTGATTTACCAATAATATATTCTACTAGCTGTTGCTCGGGCACCTATTCCTTGGATAAGAAAGAAATCCCAACATCTTTACCAACTTTTACAATGATAATATTACAACTTTCTAGGACTAAGTAGGATTCTTATATGAAGTAAATTATTAAATTTTTTCTTAATATTGAATGTAAAAAAATTCATGGATGGATAAAGTTATAACAACTAAACAGAGAGAAATATTTCAAGTCTGTAATTAACGACAATTGAAGCATGTCCTTTCAAAGGTTGCCTGTAGGAAATCGATTGTAGCGATAAGGCTATTTGTACATTTTTCATAATGTTGTCCGTAAAGTACTGTACTTTATTGCACAAAAATTTATATATCTTTTTTTATCTTAGGTTCCTGTCAGTCACAGGATTACAGATATTCCACGTGTGTGCTGTTGCGTGCAATTAGTATTTCATAATTTAATCCTTCACTTAATTAATGTAATTAACAACACTATAATTAGTCATACCGGCAAAATATTGACGACAGAAATGATATTTTCTGTACGTACAGACAAACGTTACGACAAAAGTAGAGTCTTGGCTGTACATATATCTATCTGATGTTAAACAGTCCTATCCTTCAGTCGCCTGGTTCGCATGGGAAGAGATGGCGTGGGCCAAATTCTACTCAGCCGGGTACCACGCGGTCAGTATTTTGTTCAACATGGTTATATGAAACTATCGTGTATCTGCCTGGTATTCGTTTGTTTTTATTCATCAAAATGCATTTTACATACACATTGGTAATGAAAACCGTTAGGTGCATACTTGCGACATTATAATCGCAACTCGAATTCATTCAACATCACTAATAAGACTTAGTTTGTACTAAAACATACTTTAATTAAGAGAAATGTGTATCATGACCTTTATTACATTTAACTAAGCATATTGACATAAAGAAACTACGATGTTTTACAATTATATATAACTTACGACTACAAAATTCTCCAAACTTAGTAAATATCTCTACGTTACACTAGACCACAGCAAAATATTGTAGCAAAATAAACGGAGTACAAAAACCAGTATTGCTTAGAAGAAAAAAAAATAACCACAAAATTAAGATTTAATTTTAGAAAAACGATATTTCCGTCCCAATTGGGTAGTCTGATTCGGGCAGTACCTCCACCCTACAGAATACCGTGGACATAATAACCTCGTGTTGTATTCCTGGTGGTGAGTAGGGTAGCTGGAGCTCACTGTAGAGTATTTGTAATTTCAGTGGGCGGAACAAAGGTTTTGTCCTGCTTTGTCTTCTGCACTGACGGCATAGAAACTCTTGGATCTTAAGGGGTCGGTAGCCCGAGTGTGACTCCCCTAGTATTCCACACACCCGTAGGTCACTTGAGGCCGAGTGCCTGTCTGCCACCTAAGCTGTGTAAAAAAATATAATTTTATTATAAATTTCATTTTAGTGAAAATTAACATGGAAAAATGTTTAGACTAACATTGATAGATAGATTAAGAAAAAGATGTAATTATCGAATTTTTTGTTGTTGGCTTCAACAGCAGGTTTCGGATTTCTAGTGGTTTTGTGGCCGTTAGTATTTATTGATCAATAAAACTTTAATAATTATTCACCCTCCAGATGATACGTGTATTCTCGCTCCAACAACACGCATCACTTTATTTTAAATCAATCAAACTTATATTAAAACCAAAACCTAATTATTGAAAGTGTGCATTGACATGTTGTGGTAAGCTGTTAAGTACTTACGTCAAATTTTATATCTATAGTACACATTCCTTTAATTATGGAGGACGGCTACCCACGCGGCTCCCACATGCGGTTCGTTTTCATACAAAAGTAGACATGCGGGCAATGCGGGTACAGTACGGGTACCCGCAAGTGCGTTGTGAATCTTAGAAATTTTATCTGGGAATATGTGATAATTTAGCTTGTCGAAAGTTCCTGAGAGCCTTTATCTGCCTAGTAATACATCTTGATCTGCGATAACAGTAATGGAGAAATTAATAAAGTATCGGAGATCAATTAAGGCAAAATACATGATACAGTGTAGACCAATGTAAACAGAAAGTCAGTAAATATTGAGATAGGATTGTGTCTGACAACAAAGGGAGGGAAAGGAAAAGTTAGTTCAGCTGATTTTAATGTAAATTTATGTAGTCTTATCGCGTAAGCTATTTATACTGATTACAATAATATTCATGGCAACGACTTGTGGAAGTAAGCAAATTAAATGGAATATTGTATTGTTGTTGTTCGATTTTGCTTGTGAATTTGAAATTGTCTGTCACTGAATTACGATCAGTTTTATTCATGTTGTTTGTGTTCACTTAGCACACATTAGCACGTTTAAAAATTCTATCAAATAAACGTATTGTTTTTGAGAAATCGAGTCAGCTTCATACTTTACTGTAAATTACAAAAAATATTGGTTTATCGTATTTTACGACGTTGCTTTCTGTTCATCAAATTCCTATAAATTCAATTAGTAATTGTTCATACTTGGTCAAAGATGGTATAATATTTTAAATCAATAGGTAGAAGCGAACACTGCAATCGACTTATTATACATAGATATTTTTTTACGAAATTTTACCATGTAAAGTCAAAAAGGGTCAGTTAGTACAAGATAATCTATTATTTTGTGCGTTTGTTGTTTTCTCCGGCTTCCACAAAAAGGTTTTCACTGTGAAAGGAATTTTCTAATGAGCTGAAATCGCTTTGTGAGAAGTAGAAAAGGCCATTTCTACTCGCTTAACATTGAAAATGAATAGATAAACGATCACCGTTCACCGTTCACAAGCTATTACAGATAAGTATTACATATAAGCTTACCTTTCATATCCTCTACTCCCGTTACAATTAAGTAATTATATTAAAGCCTACCGCATAAGCTGAGCCTAGTTTATAAGTTTCTACATACATACATATAATTACACCTTTATCCCTGGAGCGTTAGACAGAGGTGAATTAAGACCCAAATTTCACCAGTAATTGTATTCGGTCCCACCTAATAGGGGGTGAACCTATTGCCGTATTCCGGGCACTATTGTTGACTCGTGCCATGCATCTGAAGCGGAGTCTGGGCTGTTTACATCTGTCTGATGTTAAACAGCTTTATCCCTTAGTCGCATTGTACGACACCGCATTGGAAGAGACGTGTTGGCCCTAATTTTACTCTGCCTGAAACCACGCGGCATAAATTTTGTAGGAGTGATATTAATATTTATTTACATGAAATTTGATTAGATAGTGATGTTTTGGTTTAATGCTACTTAGTTAATTAATTTTTCCTTTAATTTAATAATCACAATACTTAGGCATACCTAATTATTGTAATTATTTGTGTTTGTGTATGTTGCATATTAAGCGCATTTATGTGGTTTTATGACTATTTCGCTGCTTGCCGTTTCCTTTTTTTTTATAGGACTCGTCAATTAGACTTCGCCTTGCCTGAAGGCAAATTCCCAGAAAAGAGGGTCACCATTACTTACACATACCGAATGACAATGGTGACACTCAGCTTGACGGCCTCATCATATGCTTTTTCACGCCCCGCTTACAGGACCCGGGACTGTAGGAAGAAGGAAACACGTGAGCTGGTAATGAATTCCAGGCCTTAATGGTGCGACAGAGGAAAGAGTCTCCGAACCGCTTGGTTCTTGATCGGATGTTCTGCACCGTGTGCGGATGACATCTAAGACCTGCACGTGTTATCCTGTGTAGGAAAGGGGAGGGTGGAACTAATTGGAAAAGCTCATCAGAACACTCCCCATGGTACAGACGGTTAAATACAGCCATGGACGCAACATCTCTACGCATCTGTAAAGGTTCTAGGGTGTTCGTGACCTCGGGATTCCCAATGATGCGGACCGCACGTTGCTGCAACCTGTCGAGTACATCTAGTAAGTACTTTGCTGAACCATCCCAGAGATGCGAGCAGTATTCCACACAGAAGCGAATTTGTGTCTTGTATAGAAGACACCGCTGCACCGGCGTGAAAAATCGTCTCACTCTGTTCGGACTCCGAGTTTTCGTGAGGCTGTTTTGATGATACTTTCGATGTAATTTTTGTTATTCAGGTTGCAGCGAACATCCATACCTAGGATATTGAGATTGTCCTGCAGTGGCAGTGGCGTGCTCTGAAGAGTAGGGAGGGGAAGGAAATCCTATTTCCTATTTTTAATAAAATAAATCCTATTTGTAATGGTACAAGCCTTCCGCCCGCGTGGATATTGGTTAACACAATTTTAGCTCATATATCCGGAGGTACTCACCAATTGCGATGAAACAGACCAAGACCTTTCGAATAACAAAACCGTATCAAAATCCGCTTAGTAGATTTTGCGTCCATCGTGGACGATGTGAATTCCAGAAAAAGATACGACCACTTTACAATGATATAATAGTATAGATATAAAATATAATAAATAAGTAAATAAAAATCATTTATTTCGGACTAGGGTCCATAGCGTATTAGTAACAATAATCTTAATACTAGTGTTAGTAACAATATAATATTATTAATAGGTATCAAATATTTTTGATTGTTTGAGACCTCCACAATACTAGGACACTGTTTGCATTGCGTGCAATCATACCCAGTGCCCCAGCATCGGACTGTCCTACCTATTACACAATACGCTCACTGTGTGAGCTCGCCCGTACTCTCCGCAAGAGGGATGCACTACGTTTGCGGATGATGGCATGGAAGCCATCGACCCTCGCCTCCGCAAACATCCCCGAAACGCTACAAAGCATTCAGGATGCTGGTTGGGCTACCAGCATCCTGAATGCATTGTTATACTGTGTGTAATATAGATTGATATGTGTAGCAATTAAAAAAATATCCGATTAAATAGCACGTTTTTAAAAATAAAACGCCCGTGTATATGCGTTCTAGTTTTTGTATGAGTTTTCACAGCCGCAAGGCTCAACGGGATCTTCGTTTGTTTGGCGATGATTATGCCCATTCATTGTCCAACAGACCCATTGTGTGCATGGTTTTGTCTCATAAATAATACGGGATTCTGATTGGATGGGTTGCTAGCTATGCATAGTAAAATTCGGAAAGTCCGTAAAAAATGGCAAAATATAGACTAGACTATGGGTGAATTATTGGGTATTTATATATTTAACTTGAGGCAGAATAATATGACTTATAATATGTGCGAATATGGTCTTAGTAAATATTCAATCAATCAATCAATCAATCCGCCCACCGCAGTCCACTGTTGGACATAGGCCTCTCCCAATGTGCGCCATTTTCTCCGATCCTCCGCCTTCTGCATCCAGTCTGTCCCAGCCACCTTTTTCAGGTCGTCCGTCCATCTGGCTAGGGGGCGTCCTACCTTTCGTTTACCTTCTCGCGGTCTCCACTCTAGGACTCGTTTGCTCCAACGGCCATCGGTCCTTCGGCAAACGTGGCCAGCCCACTGCCACTTCAACTTGCTTATTCTGTGGCCTATGTCGGTAACTTTAGTTCTCTGTCGGATAACCTCGTTCCGAATTCTATCCTTCAGAGAAACTCCAAGCATAGCTCGCTCCATAGCCCGCTGCGCGACTTTTAAGCTATGGACCAGCCCCACTGTAAGTGTCCACGTTTCGGAACCGTAAGTCAGAACAGGTAGGACGCACTGTTCAAAAACCTTTGTTTTGAGGCAGTGCGGTAGGGGTGAAGAGAAAACTCGACGTAGTTTGCGAAATGCTGCCCAACCCAGTTGGATCCTTCTGGCTAGTTCTTTCTCGAAGTTGTTTTTAACGAGCTGGATAACCTGTCCCAGGTAGATATATAAATATATAACTTCGAGTGTTGCCCCTTCGATGGCAATCGGTCTCGGTGCAACATGTTCGTTGAACATAATTTTGGTTTTATCCAAGTTTACACCGAGGCTGACGCGTCGAGAAGCTCCATCCAGGCTATGCAGCATTTCACCCAGTAGTTCCAACGATTCCGCTACTATAACGATGTCGTCGGCGAACCGAAGATGTGAGATGTACTCACCGTTAGTGTTTATACCCCGCCCAGTCCAATCCAGAGTATTGAAGACGTCCTCCAGTGCGTTGGTGAATAGTTTGGGGGATATAACATCTCCCTGTCTCACTCCACGCTGGAGGCTAATAGGTTTCGTCTTCTGGTCTTGGAGCTGGACGGAAATTGTGGCAGCGTCATACAAGCATCTCAGCACCTCGATGTATCACCAATCAACACGACACCGCTGCAGGGCATCCAGAACTGCCCAGGTTTCGATGGAGTTGAAGACTTTTTCGTAGTCCACAAACGCCATACACAGCGGCTGATTGTATTCTTGGGCCTTTTCTACAATCTGCCGAACAGTATGGATGTGGTCCACGGTGCTATAACCTTTTCGAAACCCGGCTTGCTCCGGTGGTTGGAACTCGTCAAGCTTACCCGCAAGACGATTTGTGACGACTCTCGAGAACAGCTTGTAGACATGACTCAGGAGTGAGATGGGCCTAGCCTAGCTCTTTCAGGATTGGAGCTCCGCCTGCTTTCAGGAGCTCAGTAGTAATTCCGTCATCACCCTGGGCACCTGTTGTTTTTCAGTTGTCTGAGAGCCGCCTCCAACTCGCATTGCTCGATATCGGGTGTCTCCTCGGTGTAATGGCGCGTGACTCGTCGACGGGGTGGGTACCACGATGCACCATTGTGAAAAACCCTCCACAGTAATTCAATCTCGGTAGGATTGCGTTCAGGGGTCAGCAAATGCATAGCCGGGCAGAGGTGGTGGTTGTCGCAGCACTAGTGATGAAATGGAACATAATCATATATTTAGAATATAGATTATTTTATCATTTAAAACTCATATTTGAAGCATAATTACACAATACGAAATCATGGTATATTTTTTTTATGCATGTGGCGAGACACTTGTGTTAATTTTTTCTTTCTCTTAACTAAAATGCGTATTATTCTAAAGAGAGGTCGGTCATAAACTATATTTTTTTGTTAAATGGTCCACTTGAGCGCTATAGGAATGATGACTAAATCGAATTCTTGGGATATTCTATTTTTAAAACACATGTATGCAAAAGACTGTTATGATGCTAATATTTTTTACGTGAACGAGTGCAATATTACATATTATAACAATGCATTGAGAATGTAATCATATTTGATATGGAATGGTATCATGACAAAGATGGTGGATTTTGATTATAATTAAGGCGTCGTGTTACGCCACACATATTTTGTAGGTTCATGCGAGTTTGACTCCATGGAATGATTAATCTTCGGATTAATTCAATAATTGGCACAAAGCATTACAAAATTACATCACAATAGAATTCTATAAAAAAATAAATAAGAGCTCACTCTTCACGACGAAAGCGCAAATACTGTATGTTTATACATACGTGCATGACCAGCTGGTTTACTATTGGTTTACAATTGGTTTATTATTGGTTTACTATTTAGTTACTGTATATTTGGTTTAGTATATTATATACCTACTATTGTTTTGCATGATTGATATTCTGTAGAATATAATCATAATTGATTATATTGCATGAAGGCATGTAACATCTGAACGTAAACATGAGCTTAAAATTAACTTGCACTGAATTCCTTTGTTGACATGGCGATAGAAAAAGGACCCGCGCGGAGTTCACACTGGTATAAAAGGAAATCGGCTGGTTTGCGGGGGACAGAGTTTGAACACAGACCATGCAACGGTTTCATTAAATTATTCTAGCCGTATTACGCCAGTGTAATTTGTGAGAAAGTGGCAAAAGTTCGGTGTACGGAAACTGTGTCGGAACAACGCGCTTTCTGAATTATTTCGGAAGGTTCCTAATTATTTATATACCTATTCCAATACACACAAATACCAAACATCCTTGAGACGTAGTGTTGATAAGTTCTTGTAGGTAAAGATTGCTTTAAATTTCGGGGCTGAGACTGGCCTTCGAAAGTGTCTCAATATCTTATCCTGGTCACCTAGGTTTCCGTGGTTTCGTTGTAGGAGAGTCTAAACGAAATCACTTCCCATTACCTTAGCTAGTTCGCATTATTACTTTACACAATTCACAACACACACATACACTTAACTTCTAACTCACCTATTAAGGTTGGTAAGTCTTAATAGACCTAAGGTAAACACTAGGGCTCCTAGCTAGGTCTAGTTAGTTTTTCTGTTGCTACAGACATAGATTGTAGGAATTCTATAAGAATTATAGGTGTGCACTTGTACATTAAGTTTGAAGTGAATCTGTTACGTTATCTTTGTGTTGATATAATAACTGTTGGGGACATTATACATGGTTTTCGTAAATTATATATTGGTTAGGTATAATACACAACTTGTATAGAGATTGAGTTGGGGTTTGTTATTTCCACATTTGACTGTAGTTGGAAAGAATTTGCAGTTGAATTATTAATGCGAAAGGCTTTATTTAGTGAGATCTTATTTAACAGCATACGTGCCAAAGTGAACTATTTATGTCCTATTAGAATTACATTAGTAATTCATATATTATACTAGATCTCATCATTTATACCATACTGAGGCCTAAAATAGTAAAGTCATACATTTATTTCCAACTGTTAGGATTCAATTTTGTGACTCCTGGATCATTTTGACACAGTATTAGAGCAACTCTGGTTGAAGATACCATATTATTACCAATCAGAGCAGTTTGTAAAGTGTAGCGGTTCATAAACCTGCCAAAACTTATTAAATTAATTATGTATTCATTAGTAAATGACAGCCATTACAGCCGTGAAGGCATAATATCTCTTTTCATTGTTGAAATAATATTATATCACATTCAATCATTATTCTAATTGTTTTGGCATCGTTCATGAGATTCGTGAGGCGTTAAAGGGCTACTACATTTTATACTGGAACCAGAAGCCGAAAACTGTAGGATTACAGTATACAGGATTAGAGTATACGCTATCAGTTCTTCGGAATTGATCATAATCTCGCTCTTCGGGGCTTGAGATTCATATGCTCGCTCTTCGGGACTTGAGATATTTAACTGATCCGGATCATATATAACAAATCATATATGATATCTTCGACATTAAAGGCCTATAATATACAGCTGAAAAAGATGCCACAAAGTACAAACTATCAAAGACCTATATTGAATCTAATTTATATCTCATTTGAATAAAATATAAATCCACAGTCTTATCATCACACTATTCCGAACAGATAAAAACTAAGTTAGAATAACGATTTAAACTGTAGTGTCAGGATTATTAAAGTAATAAATGATAGATATTGGGTCGGGTTTTAAAGATTAGGTAAATAGACGATCACAGCTATAAGTATCGTGGGATTACCGCGGTAGTTCCCGTTACAGTGAGACCAGTGGGTCTTGGCATAGTCTAGTGAAAATGCCGAAAGCTGTTTAACAAAAACAGCCTGCGTACGGTGTACAACAGAGCCACAAATGTCTCTAAAAGGGCCTACATCAGAGCGGATGCCCAGCGCATAACGCGACTTGGTCAAGAGCTAATGGCGTATCGCGCGGGCAGCCGTGGCTACTGGCGACTGGCCAAAGCTGTGCAAGTCAACTTCTACCAGCCTTGGCTGCCTCCGCTGAGTAACCCTGATGAATCCCTGACCCATGAGCCGTAAGAGAAGGTAAATCTGCTGGTTAATCTCATTGTGGTCAACTCCCGAAGCGATGATTGTGATACGCTGTCACCGACATCACCGATAGTGACCACACAATGCCTTATTTCCATATCAGGCAACGCGATGTTCGTGCAATGCTGCAATCACTCGGTGTCCGGAAAGTCAGTGGTCCAGATGGTATTCCAGTGGTGGTTCTACAAAAATGTGCAGCGGAGTTGTCTTCTACACTTGCACGGCTGAACCGACTGTCCTACAGCTCGAGTATAGTGCCTTCTACTTGGAAGGAGGCGAATGTACCTACAGCAGATTCCCAAGCAGGGGAAACTATGGCCTGGAATTCACTATCAGCTCACGTGTTTCCTTCTTCCTATAGTCCCGGGTACTTTAAGCGGGGCGTGAAATAGCATAATGTGATGAGGCCGTCAGCTGAGTGACACCATTGTCACATGGTATATGTAAGTAATGGTGACCCTGTTTTCTAAGACATTGCCTTCAGCTTACCATCAGGCAAGGCCTAATTAACGTGTCCTTAATAAAATAATACAAATATTTGCTCTTATTGGGAGCTGAACTCGTGTTCCTTGCGTAGCAGACGAATGTTCTACCGCTATGATATAGATATCATCACACACAGGATGTAAGCAATAAAGGTATTTTTAAATTAATTAGTTATTGTGGTTCCTTTTCTACAATCTCACCTTTGATCCCTATTTGTTATTATTTGTATCATAAGTGCCTGGTTAATGGCAATAGGCTCGCCCACCACATTGGGACCTAAACATAAACTGGCGAAATGTGGGTGCTAGCACCTCTGCCTACCCCTTCAGGGATATATGCGTGAGTTTATGTTATGTTATGTTTATAGCATAATTAAAACAATTCTTATGGGTTCTTATGTCAGTTCAATTAAGAAAAAGATGTTTCTGTAGTTTTATCAGCTAAATATTCAAAGCAATGAAATGATAACTAAACACAAAGTCCATTTATTTTTCAATTTTCAAACCCTTTTCATCAGCATTTTTAATTTTTTCATATACAACAGTAACATGCCTCGCTACGCCGATGTAAACCTACCTTTATAAGTAAATGCTTTTATTTGCAGTGAATTTGTGTGGCAACGCTGGTGAAAACTTCTGCATCCGCGACAACCTTTGATAATGTATAATAATAATTAATATTCTAGGACATTTTTTTCAGCACTATATTATAGACTCAATAAAACTATAAGCAACTGGTTTGTTTTAGGGATTCTGAAATACATACTAAAGTACATTTTTTAAATCATACATAGAAATGAGTTATGCGAACATATATGTGCACTGAGCCGGAATCGAACCTACGATAAAAAATATTCCCTATGTAAACTTTGCAAATGTAGTTGAGATTCTAAATAACCAACATTTCACTTCAGAAACATCAGACATATTAAAAAGCACGTATTTCCTAAAACAACTTTAATGAAATTTCTTGAGGGCAGATATCACCTGTCAAGAAGGATTCTCTTAGCGGGATTGAGCGCTATCCTGGCCCCCGATTCATACCACAGACACTGTAATAAATGGCATTCGATTTTAGACTTTATCTCTAATAACCTTAAAGTCCTAAATTAAATACAAATTGTTTTATGACACTTTTTCATTTGCTCTATAAAAAGCTAAAAGGCTTTTGAACTTTAATCAAAGCAATTAACGTTCAAATTTAAAATCATAATTTAAAATCTAAAATTAAATGGATTGTTAGCAGTGTCCATAGTGGACTTGCTTTAGCAGAATCGAGACTTTGGTATAGGTTTATTTTTTACTGTCGAAACAGTATTATGTAGACTGTCCCTTTAGTCGTACCTAAAGGAAATAAGCATTACTTATTTGTAATGAGTGGATGCTGTTCATATATCATACATCATAATTATATGACTCTCAATGTCACCTGCAGATAGTAACAGCCTATCTTTAACACAATTAATTGTACAAGCGTACTAAGTGGCCTAAAATTAGTGTAGCGATGTTTATTTGCACTTATACTTTAAAACAAACATGAATAAAGATTTGCTTGTATTTTTATGAATAGGTACTATTGTTCAAAGGAAGGTGTTGAGGAACTAACTGCTCTGCAACAAGTTTTAGCTAAAAAGTTACTTGCTACTAGAATGCATTATACCGCTATCTTTTGTAGTCATTTGCTCTTCTTTTACAAGTTTTCAAATAGTGGTAGAAAATTTCACCTACCCATACTCCGTACACAGACATCATTCGTACCAATGATTTTAAGATCACTGTAAGAGGTACACTGGGTCTCGTTCTTCAATCAACGAGTATACCGGCATCCAGGTGAGTCTTACTTAGACCCATAAGGTCTTGGTGGAGGCCCAAACAACCAATTAATAACATCGGAAATGAGACTGAAGTATACCTAAAATTAGTATCTCTGTCCAATAAAATCCAAAATGAAAACATCTACTTTAATCCATTTCGGGCGGTCGAAACTTCATTACCATTTCTTTTATATAGCTATTAAATTTTTAATTAATACCACATCGCGATGTGCAGCTGTAAACATTAAATCGTGTTGATGAAATAGTAAATGATTGAACTGATTACGTTTTATACTCAAATAAATGCACACAGCTTTGTACATAGATAAATGAAATTTACAGAAGTGTCAATGTTTGTGTTTTAACGATTGTGATGTTGTTGAAGATTCTTAGCAGGTTTTGAATGCATGTAACTCCCGGCCCAATTTGTATCGAAACAACCAATCCATCACCTTCTGCGTCTAATCAGTCCCAAAACTTATAATTTTACATACATGCATACATACTATCACGCCTTTATCCATGGAGGATTAGGCAGAGGTGAATTAACACCCACATTTCTCCAATAATAGTATTCGGTCCCACGTAATAGCCAGTAAGCCTATTGCCGTATTCCGGGCACTATTGTTGACTCGAACCATGCATCTGAGATTGAGTCGGGACTGTATATATCTATCTGATGTTAAACAGCCCTATCCTTTAGTCGTCTTGTACGACATCGGATGGGAAGAGATGTGGTGGCCCTAATTCTACTCTGCCGTAAATACTTTATACTTTTACGATCTGCTAAAATATACCCTGAAACTTGTAAATAATCATTTTGAAGGACCTGAACGTCGAACTACAAGTATTTACACGGACCAATCTGTAACGATACTAAATTAATGTCCCTAATACCCTTACCCTTATATAGTGGAGTGACATTATCGCTTCTTCAGGATGTATATGAACAAAATTAATAGCAATCAAAATTAATCCCAGAGGAAGTTCATAGAGAAGAGCGGATGTATTAACTTGATAAACAAATCCCTAGATAAAACTGAATCTTTAAATAGTGTCCTGACTGTCAAAATTTGGATTAGGGTACAGTTATGAAATTTAAGGTGTGTACCGATAACTCGCCGTGACGCTCCTGGTGTAAAAAAAGGTCATTTAATGACCTCTGATCTCCATGAGCGCCTGGATAAGTGGAACTGGCTGTCACCATAGCAGAAACAGGCCGAGACGGAGACGCGATGCATGCCCCCCTTATCTAAGGAAAGATGGGGATGTCGCAGTCCCACACCCAAGGGGGCCTTTTGCATGTGAGTATTGTGAGAATACTAAAATTTAGTACTAAAAATGTACAAAAAATATGAATATCAAAATAACAAAACAGTATTTTAAACTAAATATTAATATAGTCTGATAAAGTAATAAAAGTGTAACCCTAGATTTGTATTGTGTTTTGTAACTACAAAATAAATACAATGTAAATTTTATTATTTATCCATAAAACACACTGGGATTAAATATCCCAATCTACTACCAATTTAGACTCCAGCTCATATATAAATGTTGTAGTTTATTTTAGTTTCTCAAATTTTGAAGTTGGAAACTGATAGTTTAATTTCCATTCTACAATGTACAGTCGGCATCAGATCAATCTTGATTAGCAAAGTAGGTACTCAAAATGATCTTAGTACTAATAATTTTGAGTCAAATCACACTGTTTTATAAACTTAAATAGTATTATCCTCCGATTTGAAGATGTGTACCAAATATCAGAACAATCAGTCAACAGGAAGAAGGGATTCCAAGTTAGTAAAATTATTTTGTTTATTTTGCTAGTCTAGATCTACCTGTATAATGCTAATGTACACTGTATATACGTGGGGCGCACTATAAGTTTCCGGAATGAATATGAAAAAATACTATTAAAGGTACAAAATTAATTTATTGTTTTTCAAAATAATCTCCCTTGGCGTCTATGCACTTTTTCATTCGATCAAACCAGTTTTGAAAACTTTTGTGCCACTCCTCTGTGGTGACCTCTGAAACGTGTTTTTCATACTCCTCGACAGCCTCTTCTGGTGATGAAAATCGTTGGCCGCGTAATTGGTTCCTAATTTTTGGGAACAGATAAAAGTCACAAGGTGCCAGGTCGGGACTGTATGCAGGATGACTCATGAGTTCTACATTTTTCGCCTTCAAAAAGTCGTTTGTCTGTCTGGCCGTGTGAGAACTAGCATTGTCGTGGTGCAGGATGATACGGCGTTTACGGTTATTTTTACGGAGTTCGTCAATAACTTCCGGCAAACAAATGGTCGTGTACCAGTCACTATTCACAGTACGACGATTTTCTAAAGCAACAGTAGCCACGTGTCCAGTTTTATTAAAAAAAGAAGCAATCATCCGCTTAGATGCACTTTTCACGCGCGCCACTTTGGTTGGTTTCGGCTCATCTTGAAAGACCCATACGCTCGATTGCTGCTTTGTTTTGGGATCGTAGCAATAAATCCATGTTTCGTCACCTGTTACTATGTCCCACACCAAATTTGACGCACCTTAGTTGAATCTGGTAAGCATGGCACTGCACCAAGTGACGCGGTCCGTTTTTTGATCCTCGGTCAAGTTATGTGGGATCCACCGCGAGCACAGCTTTCTCACACCCAAATGTTTGTGTAGGATTGATTGTATTTGACTCATGCCTATTTCTAAGGATGCGCGAATTTCATGGTAGGTCACATGCCTGTCTGTTTCAATCATACGGCGCACAGCATCGATGTTTTTGTTGGTCACAGCGGTGGACGGCCGACCATCGCGAGATTCGTCACTGAGATTGATACGACCACGCTTGAATTCTGCAAACCAGCTATAAACAGTCGTCTTGCATGGAGCTTCATCGCCAAAAGCTGTTTCAAGCCGAGCGATGCTCTGTTGAGCCGTCAAATTACACTTAAAATCGTAGAAAATCATACTACGAAAATTTTCCCGAGTTAAATCCATGTTGATGCAGACACACAATTTTTTAAATGGCGCCACAAGGTAAAAACAAAAGACAGTCAGATGAAACAAACTGTATTCTACAGCCAAAGAGTTCTATTTTGAAATGTTGTAATAAATTTTTAAATATTGTTTATGTAAGTGGCCAGTTCCGGAAACTTTTAGTGTAACCTATGTAATCGATCGTTACATATGAAATTGCCGTTTTTTGAAGAAATTGGAGGCAACCCAATTTTCAGTACTAACATATTTGAATTTTTTTAGGAATGACAAATCCAAATTTTATGATTTATTTATTTTTTTGCATGAAGGAGACAGCATTAAGCTAATAAACACTTTTATTACATTTTTGAAAAGTGACAGCTGCAAAAAAGTATTACGAAATTTATCATCAAAATGGCTCATTTAGGAAGTACTGTTTTTGAAGATCGAATGTTTATCAAGCAACCAATAAAAACAAAATTTAATACAGAGTTGTAAAATCTTGATCAAGTTTTAAACAAAATATAAATAATGGAAATAGCTATTAAATTACAGGAATAACGAACTCATGAATCTGTAAGAAAATTTCGGCAACTTTATGTGTAAGGACCTATGTAATATGACGGCATAGATACAATAGGATTCTAAATTTAATTGCACCAAGTGATTGCCAGAACCAACGGTTTTGCATGTGTTCAGAGAACTCAAGCACCAATTCTATTCTTGGTTGTTTGTAGTTTTTTTTAACTTGCAAATATCCACTCGCATATCCCCTGCCGAGGCCAGCGGGGTGGTTATAACCGCACGGCTGTCGTGGGCCATCAGTCGCCGAGGATGAGATAGCCTCTGGTATATATCCTTTTTTGTGCATCTCTACCTTACAAAAATCTCGAACCCATTATGTACTGAAGCTAATCCTCGAAAGCCACTTTCGATCACAAAGTAATTCAGTAGGGACTACTTTGCAGCAGAGAGAAAAATTCGTGCATTCTTTCTATAAAATAATTACGATCCAAAGCGAGACGCAGTGAACTGCACATGACGCCGTCCGCTACCCACCGTCAGAAAATGAAATTCTAAATCGCGCTATAATATCAAACAGCGAAATATTAAAGGATTTATAGTGAATGTACGTGTAATACTCCCGTGTGCTGTTGCACTGAAAGATTAGGTACATAGAAGCAAGTAACATGCATTCTTTCAAACAATTTCGATTAGATCGAGGAAAATTTTAAGATTGAAAGAGTTTATTGGTTATTACAGTACATACAATCGGCGAGCATGTATGAATATTATGACCATAGCAAGTAGAAAGATAAATTGTATCTGTTTACCCGAACAGGAAAGAAACTTGCCTTTTCGGTGTATTCATTGAAACTTAACATATTAATGACATTAAAAGTGCAGAAATATCTTTTAAGACTAAGTACAAGTTTTGATTATAAATAAACTTATGGAACTATTGAGTCTCTTGCAAACTTTTTGAACTCGTGAAGTTCTTATGTTAATGTTAATATCAAATTATCAAATCTGTAGGCCCTTGAAGCTGTGAAATAATTAATTTTCTAAAGTCAACTCAATGAAGCTGGCGTCAAAGAAACTTGGAGTACCTACTAAACAGGGCGAAGCTTCACTGCGGGGCAATGACTCCTTCTTCATATAGTACAGGTTCGGCCCTGCATGGAGTACTGCTATCACCTTTTTGCCGGAGCTTCTGCATAGACTCTTCGACAATCCCATACTCGCAGGCGATATGGAACCTCTCAGCCTCATGAGGGACTTTGTCGGCAGAGTAGAATTTGGACCACCTTATCTCTTTCCAAGTGGTGTCGTACAAGGCAACTAAGGGATAGGGCTGTTTAACATCAGGCAGATATATACAGCCCAAATTCAGCTTCAGATGCCCGGAATATGGCAATAAGCTCACACCCTATTACGTGGGACCGAATAAAATTATTAGTGAAATGTGGGTGTTAATTCACCTATTCCTAACCTTCCGGTGATTAATGCGTAATTATATGTTTCTACCGTCTATACAATGGTTTGTGCTCAGATGAGTTGTTTTACACTATGCCCACAGCTACATTCTATCATCACACCTCTTGCCATAGGCAGGGAATTGTGTGGTATAAAAGCAGCCTCGTCCCACGCACGCTCAAACTAAGGAATGAACTCCCTGCTTTGGTTTTTCCAAACGACTACAATTGTAACGATGCAAATCGTCGTACTGTAATTTTATTTTATTATAGAATTTTTAGTCGAGTGATATCCATATCGACTAAAAATATCGATTTTTTATCTATATTTTTTACCTGTTGGTCTAGGCAAATCCACTGATTGTCTCTGGTTGTGTGCATCTAAAAACTTAAGAGATCTAAGTAATGGCCGATCAATATCCTTATTAGGATAACAGTCACTAAAATATGTAGCCGCAAGGAATCTTTCGGTGTGCTTCAGAATTGGAAGCGGAACAGACGTATTATTCACTTCCCCTGAGGTTGATTCTTATAAACCCTCGCGGGCCTAAGATCAGGCCTTTCACCATCGGCTCCAATACTGTGCAGACCTTGCACCCTGCGGGTACACACAAGGTTTTGGTGTCTTTATACCTTGTGTGCTTATTTTCCTTTTTAATTTAAGGTGGCTTGAATGAAGGTGTCGTGTTTTTATTTTAATCCGATAGCCAGGTGATGACCGGTGCTTATTGTTATTTTTCACTTTTGGTGACACGTCACGTTCATGCTGCTATTGCTAAGCTCTTCCAGACATAACCTTGCTTTTTACGTGAGCGAGGTGTGCCGTATTTTAAATGTCCATACAATGTGTTATATGGATGGCTGATCCCACGTCACACGTGCGTGTGACGGGGCAAGGCCCTAAGATGGATGCTGTTTTTTACGTGAACAGTATCCATCACCTGTTATTGTAACTGTCCCTGCAATGCAATTGCAAGGCTTATTTTATTTTCTTTGGCTGTGTTCCCTATGCTTGTCAAAAGGACATTGAACTTTGCAACCATGAGGTCATTAACCACATGGTCATGCACCTTGGGTGTTTTATTTCTATGCATCTGCATCTGCTGTTTGAAATGCTATGGGCTGTGCTTATAGCGAATCACTTTTTACACCACGTGTCTGGGGGTAGCTTGACCACCTGCATTTTGCCTGCTGCCTGCCACGCCACACTTGCAGTATGTTCATTCGACATACTGAAAGCTTTGCTCGCATTTTCCAGGTGATGCTGAACGAGTCACGCGGCGGTGAAAGTCGGCGCAGCACGTGTCAGGGCAATACAGGCAAGACAGCAAGCTAAGTGCCCGTCTCCTACACTTCTCTGCGGGCTGTTCTTACTGTTCCTACGGCTATTCTTACTGTTCCTACGGCTGTTCTTACTGTTCCTACATACGTCCTATGACCCACTGTAGATGTAACGACTTTCTTCAATAATTAATTACAATTGTTATTAATTCAAAATAAACTTTTATTTATCTCAGGTCTCCCGCTAGCCAGCTAGGTACATAGACTCATTCATTTTATCTCAATTATTTTAACTGATTTCACTTAACTTCACTCAAAACAAATTATAAAACATATAATTGTTACAAAATATAGGGTTGTTCAAGAAGGACATTAGAAGGTTTCTTCGAGATTAGCAGCACAAGTGTAACGCCCCTGTTGTTGCATACGTTCATAGGCCACGGTAACCATTTTACGTCAGGTGAGTTATGCGCTTATCTGCAATCTAAGGGGTATAAAACAAAATCAAAAGAAAGAGCTGTTTATGCTGCAGCATAGTACGCAATCTAGAGCTTGCAAGCAATGTATTAAAGCTAGTCTGTTTGGCCTATTCTCGTAATTATTAGTGCTTTGTGTTGTTGATTGTGTTGAATGATCAACTACCCACGATGACTAAAAAGTGTGATCAATGTGAAAACAATATTACGAAGACTGTACCAGGTGTAGAGTGTAGTAAATGTGAGTGTCTGGTTCACCTAAACACAAAATGTACGGGATTGACCAACAAGCAAATCATTGCACTCAAAGCTGCACCCAGTCTGGAGTGGATTTGTCTGCAGTGCCAAGAGGGAACACCGCGAAAAAGCTCATCTATCATCGTACCGAGTGATGACGATGAAGATAATGACACGGATGGTACATCAGTGACAATCAATTCAAAAAAGTTGATCGCTAACATAACGAAAGAAGTTGAGAAGGCGATGAAAAAGGAAATGAGGGAGCTAAACGATGCTTCTCAGTTTCATAGCTCTAAGATGGATGAGATACTGCAGTGCGTGGAGGTCTTTAGAAATACTATTAAGGATCTAGAACGGAAAAATACTGCACTAACCAACAAGGCAACCAACCTTGAAATTTGCATGGGAGCAATGTAGCAACGCATACAGGAAATGGAACAAGAGAAGCTGGGGAAATTTCTGGAGATTGCCAACGTTCCAACCGAAACTATCGAGGAAGCTAAAAACGTTGTCGAAAACCTTGCAGCTATAATCAATCAACCAAAGGACGGGATCAAGGTGACGAAGCGACTTCATGCCCGCAAAGATTGGCCATCTAAAATATTAGTAGAATTGCGTGATGAAGATACCCGGGAAAAATGGATAACGAAAACAAAGAATAGAAAACCGTGTAACAACTCGTTGCATAGTCTAGGTCTCTTGTGTGGAATCACAGAATACACTAGAATACAATTTCGCAATGCAATGGTTCGTTAAGTAAAACATGTATAGATCACATATATGCTCGCTCCCGCACAAAAGACCTATATACGTCGGCGATCGGCACTACACTTGCTGACCACCGTGCGATCGTACTAGCTTGTGTCGGGGCACCAATACAGGAGGTTCCAAATTATAAAACGT
Source organism: Eilema griseolum (assembly GCA_963662185.1). Lineage (NCBI taxonomy): Eukaryota > Metazoa > Arthropoda > Insecta > Lepidoptera > Erebidae > Eilema > Eilema griseolum. Next base: position 7,274,239 of record OY759236.1, read on the forward strand.
GTATAAATAAAAATATACTTACGCAACTCCTCAACGAAGTTAAATGGGATGAAGGATGCGAATTATCTTGCCCGGTAAAGATCAATGACTTCATTGAAAGCAGATTTAAAGAATGCTATTCGCAATCAACACATCAAATAAAACTCAGAAACAATGTACGTGATAGCAACGGATGGATAAATAATATGGTAATAAATGCTTGCAAACATAGGGATGAAAAATTCGTGAAAATGGTAAGAAATGCCAATAACTTAAATTTAAAACGTGAATATAACAAAGCCAGAAATTTTGCGAACAAAATTATACAAAAGGCAAAGAATAGTAGTCTCAGAACCGAAATAACCCAGAATTACCGCAACCCACGTAATCTTTGGCAAATCCTCAACCGAATTACTGGCCGCATAAAACAGTCTATAGACATTGTCATAACAAACTCCTTGACCAGGAATGGTGAGAGCAGTCAAGATGTGGCCAACAGGTTCGCGCAAACGTTTGTTAATAACGTTAATTCAATAACACCTAATTGCACAATTCCTTTACTAGAGAAATCTGCATACACAAAATCAGTAAATGTATCAATGAGATATAGACAAGCCACAGAAGGGAGTATAGAAAAAATTATAAAATCCATAAACATAAAAAAAGCCCCAGGCTTGGACGGTATAAGGACAATCGACATAAAAAATGTATCTGACAAAATATCATGTACCTATTATAACTAAATTAATAAATATGAGCATCTCAAGCGGCAAATATCCCGATGCACTTACAACTGGTATAGTTAGACCTGTATACAAGAAGGGCAATAAAGGCGAATACTCCAACTATAGACCAATAACCATCCTCCCAATCATAGATAAAATAGCTGAAAAGTATATAAGTAAAGAAATACACTACTTTCTAGACAAAAATAAGATTCTCTCCCCCAACCAGTATGGCTTCCAACCCCACAAAAACAGTTCTCAGCTCCTCACCAAATTCACAGACAGCTTATACGACCATCTTAATAACAAGCGACACGTAATGGTAGTTTTTATAGACTACAGCAGTGCTTTTGACACACTCAGACACCCAACATTGTTAAAGAGCTTAAAAGAGTGTGGTATTAAGAATAAGCTCTTAAGGTGGTGTAGTGATTATTTACACAATAGAACATTTAGAGTGAGAGTGTCTGGTGAAGATAGCAGCACCATGCCCGTGAGCGAGGGTACGGCTCATTGATCGGTGATGGGACCATTGCACTTTCTCATATATGTCAACAACTTGGAAAACTTGATAACTAACTGTGAGATATTTCAGTTTGCTGATGACACATGTCTGGTGGCGACTGGAACCACGGCTGAGGATGCATTGGTGAAACTTCAGGACGATTTCAATCTACTGACCAAATGGTCTCATGACCTGGGTCTTGTGCTGAATGAAAAAAAAACTAAACTAATGTACATAAGCTCTAGTCGAAATAGATGTACATATGAGCCTGCTCTTGTCGCGCACAATCATGAGTGTCTTCATAAAAATAATGATAAAGCAATACCTGACAGCTGTAACTGCAGAATAACAGATGTGGTGGACGAGCAGACTTACCTTGGTGTCGTCATAGATAATCGACTTTCCTGGAAGAGTCACTTAGACCGGGTCTGTGACAGACTAAGGGGTATACTAGCCAAGTTTACTCTGATAAAAAGAAAAATACCTTACCAAATTCGACTACAATTGTACACTGCCCTAGTCGAATCTTACAAATCGCATCACGATCCAATCTATGCACTACAATTGAGGTTGTTAAAGGAAGTTGTTCCATATAGTATCAAAAAGAATTACGAAAATAACTACCATGCGCTCTTTGAATTTTGCAACATACTACCCATACACGAAAAAACTAAATACCTACACACTCTTACAGGAAGAATTTTTCAGAGAAGATTTTAAAAAAATCAGGCAATATAACATAAATTACACTGTCCAAACACGTCAGCTCCTGAAATCTAAATTACTGTTGCCCAAATACACAAACCACTACGGCAAAAGGAAACTGTCATACATGATCCCGAACCTCATCAACAAACTCCCATTATCCCTAAAAATGAGTTAACTCCAAAAAATATTAAATGCAGACTCAAAAAACATTTCCTTGCGAATTTAATTAATTACTGAACAGTGAATCACGGTACCCATATGATATAACACACACACACACACACACAGACACGCGCGCGCGCGCACACACACACACGCGCGCGCGCACGCGCACACACACGCACACGCGTACGCACACACCGCACACATATATATATATATAACATACTTATATACAAAGATATATCTTTACACTTGTAAACAAATCATGATCCTCATCTCATTATCAATGTAATAGCACATCGAAATTCTCCGACTTTGCGTTACCTAACATCATTATAATATATTAGCTTACTTGAAAATAAAACAACATCCTGTAGATGCAGTGAACGTATTTTTTATCTACTCGTAGTGCATTATAAAAAAAACTAGTTAGCCGGCTGGCGCGGGAGGATGAAGCTAGACGTAGTGGCGTTCTTTTGCAACCTAGCCGCCAAAATTAATGTTTTTATTTATTTATTTGGTTTCTTTTTTCTGTGATGTGCCCTAACACATGTCCCTGCGCAATATGTGGGTACTTGATTGTATAATTTTGTATGTTAAGTTAATAACTGAATGTCGATGATAATGATGCCCAGAAAAACTCAAATGAGTTTATGTGGCATCACTAAGTAAACGAAATATGTAAATACTGTAATTGTTTATAATAATAATAAATAAATAGTCCTTTATGTTTTCTAAGAAAAAATATGGGACTTTTTTGACGCTTATATATATATAACCGTCAACTACATGGTACCAACACATCAAACGAGAACGCCGTACATAATTCACACCAAACGTGTTACGTGATATCACACTCCGCAACATGCACACCTCAAATTACTGTGGAATTATTCTTGACTCAAAGCTTAAAGGAAAATGTCTGCGTATCTCCATACCTTTGCTGGAATGAAAATGTTATTAGGTACTAGGAAAAATCTGGAAAGTATATATCCACATGAATTTCCAGATTTTGGGGATAATGACATTGAAAAATGAACGGAAGCTCAATAGCAAAAACGCATCATTTGGTGACAATAGGACTACGCATATTACATAGCGTTATAAAACTAAATGTAGATTGAATATTGGTTATAAATGCGAATAAGAATAGACACAATATAGAAACTGTTAAATGTATTAAACAGTTTGGTAAATATTAAATAGTTTCTTTCTTAATAAATCTTAGCCAATTAAAATATCTGCTTGTAAAATAGAAATTCCATTAGCAATTTTTCTGGAGCGGAATTCTAGACCTACGACGTTAACATTCATGAAAGGAAGCTCAAAAAGTGATTTCGCGGTTTAACCACTTGAACCAGTCACTTTATTCAATTGTAATCATTTTTGTTTTCTGTCATTTTGGAGTAGGAGCTCCTTTTCCAAGACGACACAAAACTTGTAGGTGAGTTTTGCTGTAATTCTATTGTTAAACATTAATATAATAAATGGTGCTTCAGTGGTCAAGAGAGGATTCTCATGCATCGTGCTGTAGTTAGTACATCGGTAACCCATTTAGTAGATGTTGTTTGCCAATGTTGTTAATATTCTGACAATGACATATGGGAGTCTACTCGCATAAGTGAAATACGCATAAGTCCTGGCCTTTACACTATCGACGTGAAAACACACCTAGCATAAGCAATTTAGCTTAGTTGGAAGGGTTAAAGAGAAAATTAGTGATTTCGGTTCTAATATTCTTTTTGAAAATAAAACGGCGTGAAGTCAAAAATATTATCATTTAAATTAATTGAACAATGAGTATCTCTTTATGAATCTGCATAAAATGACTTGATGTTAAATAATCTGTGATAATATTACGTATTTTAGATTTTATTCCAAGTGAAAATTTGAATGGAAGCAAACATTGTTAGCTTTTACGACCGGAACCCTTATGCCGACGTGCATAGAGAGTAATAGACTAGTGTTGACTATAGTGATTAAATTGACTAATGGACTGTTGTTCTCTGTGTAGTCAATGTCTTTCGTTCGATTATATATATTGATAAGTAGCAGTGAAGTTAAGTTCATTTTTATTTTAAAAGAGGTATTATTACGAAGAAGGTTCTAACATGGAGTGACGTAGCCTTATTATGTATGCTGGACATTAGCTAATAGTATGTATTGCGGAGTAAGAAAAGATGTTTACTATTGACTCGTTATTATTGATTGATTGTTTATTTACATTATTTACATGAACTTATTTACTATGTTTTAATGCTAGTAATGTAGTGGGGTTGGCTCTCGTGGTCACGTCTCATGATGACGTGTAATATGCTGAGTAGCCTTTTTATTGTTATGGCAGATGACGTGAATTCCTATCACTGACGTGTTTATTAATATAATATAATTATCTTAGAGATATCACGTTCCGTGTATTCGTGCTGCCATAGTAAGCAAGAAGTACTATGAATTTAACATACATAGTCTGCGTAACGTGCATTAAATTTTTGTATGAAAAAATCACAGCAGCGCAACATTGCATTTAACTTGCAATGCGTGACATCAAACAATGTGGTTACAGAATTGGTCCCCCAGTACGTATTATTTAGGTGGATAATAATCTAACAAATTTGCTACACTGAGCGAGGGAGCAGTCGCTATGGAGGCAATCTATATACAGCGTGTAAGTGACTCTTGGGACTTTGTTAAATAGTAAAAAACGCAGTAAAACAAGTCAGATCAACTTTGTATTGATATTTTTGTCAGGCGCTCGTAGAGGAAGTACGGAGATCGTTTTCAGATATCCGACACCCATTGCACCTTCTGCAGCACTAGAGTGTGTACTACAGTGTAAGTCTCGCGCTGCGATGACTTTAACGAGAGTACGACGCCGCTCCATTCACTCTGGGTATTCTACTAGTATATGAAGCGACATAACCACAGAACAATGTCAATAGTGATGAAACACGGTCATCGGTAATCAGCCTACGCGATGCAGGAACTTACACAAGCACCAAATATCTTTAAACCACTAATAAATATAGTACTTAACAACTAAATAACAAACAAAATCTGCGGTAGCCTAGTGGTTTGGGTAATGGACTGCTGAGACGAGGACTCGGGTTCGATCCCAGGTTTTACCATGGCACACACCAATGACTTCTCGATGCTTTTCGAAGTTATGTGTGTATTTATCGCAGGTTTATAAGTGCCCGGTTAATGGCAATAGGCTCGCCACCTATTACATTGGGACCTAAACATAAACCGGCGAAATGTGGGTGCTAGCACCTCTGCCTACCCCTTCGGGGATATAGGCGTGAGTTTATGTTATGTTATGTTACTTAACAACTATTATTTTTGTGAACTTATTAATTGAGTGGGAGATTAGGTATTTACTGATTGTTTAGTAAATTTGTTTCAGACGAATTGTGTTGTTTCAGTAGTTCAACATAATTTTCAATTGCTGCCTGCGACGGAGAATTACGTACGTTGGGACAAAATAAGATTTAAAAAAGGAGTACAATACAATTCGAAGCCTCAACTAAACTCAAAAGTCTGACAGAACTTAGTACTGCCTCAATATTATTATAGCACAAAAGAAGCTTTATGTCGTAATTTACTGAATTTCCTTCATACACGTAGAATAGGTATATATTATGGTATATAATATGGTAAATAATATGAGGCAATGATAAACGCTGGTAGGTTATTAACTTCGTTATGTTAGAGCGCAGGTGCCTTGCATATTTTCGCGACACACTTTTAACCAACTAAAGTAGAATGTGATGTACCCGAGCACATTCTAAATTTAAAATAGTTGGAGGAAATTCTTATATCCTACGTAATACAAAATTAGATGCGTGAATCTTAGCTTCAGACAAAAAGTACATATTTTGAACTATATCGAAAAAGAAACCCTGTTAATATAAGTGCATAATTTCCGAACGACAAAACTGACAACAAAGAGGTGTGGCGGGAATGGGATCTGAATTACGCGATGGTGGGGCCACGGGTAAGACAGAAATAGTCAGCTAGTACCTTATAAGTCAAAAAAAATTGTCAGCAATTTTCAACGACTTGTTAACAGGCATCTAGACAAACCTGGTTTCTTGGCGATTCCTTGATTTTACTTCTTCAATTAATTTATTGTTCAATATAATTCAAAATAAATTTAAAAAAAAAACAATATACAGTCACTACGCTACGCTGTTGGTACGGGTTCAATTTCCGCACAGTGCAAATATTTATATGCATGAATATGAGTATTTGCATTGGTTTGGTCGTGCCTCGAAGAACACGTCAAGCCGTCGGTCCTGGCCTGGTTGCTACACAAACATCTACGGTAGTAGTTACGGATAGGAAGAGTCCTCAAAAGTCCGACTAGTCTAACTACTAGTTCAATATCGCCAATTGGATGTAGAGGCCAGATGTCAGTCGCTTCACGGGAAATATCGAAGTTCAGCCGCACCCCAAATGAGTTAGGAAAAGTCTCAGAGAATGATGACAATTCAATATAAACATCTCTCTAAATTAAATTACTACTATTTACCTTCATATTGGCACAGTTACTAATTTTCTTATTGCATGAGATAGTACAATATAAAACGCGTGTCTCAGCGCAATAAAGCACAGGTCGGTACCATGAATGCAACAGGGTTATTAATCAGGCCTTGGAAATGTTTAGCACTGGTTTGCGACATTGCTTCTGGATTTTGTGATAATTTATGATGCGGTTTGTAATGGAATCTTAGTAGAAGTTACATAATAATATTCACAGAACTCGGCTTTGGAAAGGGAACGAATGAAGCTTTTGACTTTTCCTCGATATTACCATCGTTTTACATTCGTTTATTAAAATTAAAATATTTGGAATATCTGCTTAGGCAACTAATGTCAATGCTTAAAAACTCGAATATTACTTGAGATATATGTTTTTTTTATCTAGGACACGCTAACTTGACTTCACCTCGCCTGATGGTAAACTAAAGGCAAAGTCTCAAGTCTCAGGAAAGAGGGTCACCATTACAGACACTAAGTAATGTTACAATAGTGTCACTCAGCTTGGCGGCCTCATCAGATGCTTTTTCACGCCCCGCTGAAAGGACCCGGGACTGTAGGAAGAAGGAAACACGCAAGATATGAGCTACGGTTACTATTTTATATGGATGTTTTAAGCAATCGGTATTCAATTTTAGTTGTTTGGAGACAGGGCCAACTTAAGTATTGATCAACCATAATGAAACGCATTTGGTGATGAATGATTTTGCTATACACATTCTGCCCAGTATGAAAGATACTTTGAAAAGGCTATAAAATAAAATTGTATAGTTATAATTACAAAATTATATATAATTTCCTATTATTGCCAGTATCAACTTATTTTTAGGATAGTTATAGAACTGGCATACAGGACACTTTCGTATGCACTATAATGTTTATTCGTTACCGTCCTCGTCATCTAATAGGATATGTACTTATAAGGTATATATAAGATATACATTGAATAAGCCACTTCGGCCTCTACTACTTTTGTACTGTCCCTGCTATTTTACTGTTCAAAGGCTGGCAGTGAATGCATTATTTGTAAGCTAGCCTTTATACATATTTTAGCTTTGTACAATAAAATAAGCTTAACAAACATCCTTTTATTTCATTTCTGTTTATAGTTGAAAGTTTTGATATTATTATTCGATCATAATAAAATACATTCAATATTTGTAATTCTGCTGATTAGCAATACATTTTATAAATACCATATATTTGACTCCCGCATGGAACTTTGATTCCATACCCTCAACCCATGGGCACTTAATCCAGGGATAAAAAGTAACCACTCTCCTAATATTCCAAACTAAATCTACCCCTGTATCAAATTTCAGTTGCATGCCAGTGTGTTCAGTAGTTATATTGTTTTTATTTATACCACTTAGTTGGCAGACAAGCACACGGCCCACCTGATGGAAAGTGGATACCGTGGCCTATGGACGTATGTAACACCAGAGGAGTCACAGTCGCGCTGCCAACCCTGTAAGTACAGAGTTTCTGTGCCGTCAGTACAAGACGAAGCAGGACAAGCCTTTAGTCTTCTCACTGACAGCACAAATTCTCCAGTGAGCTCTGGCTACCCTACTCACCACTGGGAACACAACACGAAGTTATTATAGCCGCGGTATTCTATAGGGCGGAGGTACTTCCCCAGTCGGACTGCTCAGTTGGGTGAAAATACCGCCGTGTCCTACCTCCTTCCAATTGTGTTGTGATTGAGTAAAAACATTCAATAACGAACATCTATACAAACTCTCAGATTTATAATATTAAAGTAGTTATAGTTTATCTTTTTAACTGTTGTGTATACTCATTATTGAAATATATTGTAAAACATAATGAGACGGGTACTAACCTCAGCATAAACGATCACATGTATAAATACTTGGCTACTAAACAAAAGAGAACGCTTAATAACAGTCAAATAATTAGTAAGAGCGTCATTTTACTTATATTTTTTTATTTTAAGATACACGGTCAAGGTTAGGTTGATGCTATCTAAATGTAGATAGGATGTCATATTATACGTGAAGCAGTAGGCGTAAATCGCAAAAGTTTTTCTCTGAAATCAGAAGTCAGGACGATTTTCAATATGTACCTAACAAGAATGCTGATGACTTCCATGTTGTCGATCAATAAATTCGAAACTTCGGAACCTAATATCTCTGGAGTACATAAAGGCGTCAATGTTCGAATCAGCTATAGGATAACCAAGCAATGTATATTTTAAATATAGATTTAAATTGTTTTAAATATATTTTTTCCTATTTCTATCCTATGGTTGACTGTTGGGATGGCCTCAGTGCGATAAGGCTGACAATTTTAAACACAACATAAACTATACTTAATTTTAGTTGTATGTGTGTACAATAAATATATTTGTTATGTTAGATTATATAGCTACACATTTAACATGTATCTGAAGTGTTATTATAAGTAACAATTACAATGTTACTCTTGGTGAAGCAATGCTACGAGTGGTAGTATATAATATTATAGGACTGTGTTCACTATACACACAAAACGATAGTCTGAAATCAGAATGTTTGGTAAAAGAGAAGACTTCGCCTATACCAAGTAAAAGGTACTATTTTTGCCCAAAACTTACTAAAGAGTTCAAGTATAGTGTAATAGCTCTAAAAATTCTAGATTACTTAACACAAGCTAGTTAAGCCATGCTTAATTTAGGCCTAGATGTTGCAGTGTAGAATATTGTAGATTAGATTTTTATAAATACTTGTAACGCATTATGAACTCAAAGTACAGATATATTGCCGTAATAAAATTTTGCAGAAATCTGATATTGACAATAAAAAATAAATAAAAATTTTAAAATGTTTATCCTAACTTCGTAAAAATATCTGGCCACCATATTGAACATTGATAACTCCCTTCACCACCGCGCTTAAGCAAAATGCTAATTTGGGAATGGATTTACGGCACTCGAGCTTTTCTCACTACGTTTATTTGTACCTTAAATAAGATTCATTGTTACATGGCCCGTTTACTTACGTTAATTAAGAAAATATTGTTAGGAGTATATTCCCAGAACTAATAAGAGTGGGATTATCAGTATTTCAAGATATATTTAGTTTTTTACCACTAGCACAATAGTATAATAATAAATCTATTCTGTGAAATTAGCTATTTGTGAAAAAAAATTTGCAATGTTCTATTACTAAAACACAATCTCTAACATTCGTTTCTAAGGCATTGTCCTACGTGAGCGACAAGTGATTCGATGCGGCGCGTAAATATCAAGCGGTCGTTGTTCTTTATTGTGTCCAACGTTGCGTCGCATGAATATATCATGTGAGGTATGGAAGAATATATCACGCATCGCGTCGCGTTGCCGCGTTGTCGCGCTTGTCGCTCACGTAGGACAACGGGTAAGCTTTCATAGATATATAGTACCTCGTGTACTGAAAATATTTTTGCTAAAATAGAAATTCAGATTTGTCCCCACTATTTGCGACTTAAAACCGATTTCTGACGTTTTATCGATTTACACTGCAGTCACTGATTACATAATAACGGGAATTCCCCGTGGAAATTTAAGATTCAGAGTTCGATATTGCATTATAAATGTGATCCGATTTAATTTGCCCGAGTTAAAGTCATAAGGGACAGAGATGTTAATTTAATCAGTTCGTTATTACACAAGTTGTTCCTTCTAGCAGGTAAGACAATTTGATATCGAAACTTGTAAATCGTTGCTGGTTGTAACTTTGTAATTTAGAAGCTGTTCCCGCAATCTATGTGAAAATATAATCAGACTATAACCTATCCCTGCAGCAAATTTCAGCCAGATTCGTTTAGCCGTTAGAGTGTGATTAAATAACTAACATCAAAACATTCAGACATCCAAATATTCAGACATTCAAGAGTCCACGGTGTCCAAGCGTCCGAGATTCCGAGCGTCTAAGCGTCCGAGTGTCCGAGCGTCCGGGCGTCCGAGCGTCTGAGCGTCCGAGTGACAAAGCGTCCGAGCGTCCAAGCGTTTGAGCGTCCGAGCGTCTGAGCGCCCGAGCGTCCGAGCGTCCGAGCGTCCGAGCGTCCGAGCGTCCGAGCGTCCGAGCGTCCGAGCGACCGAGCGTCCGAGCGTCCAAGCATCCAAACATTTTCACACACTTACACATTTATTATATTAGTTGGGCCAATTATAATAGTAGTTTTGCACGTCTAAAAGCATATGAAGTATTTACAATGAATACTCCCTTCACAAACATTTATACATTTTTTTATTTTTGTACTCAAATTCATTTTCATCCATTATTTTGTTTAAAACCCAAAAGTAGAAAGTAGTAGTTTCATGACGCATTATGTATGTAATTTTTATGTTTATTTTATTTTAGTAGCTATCTAATAATAGTTTTAATTTTAATTTTCAATTGCATTGTAATAATACTCGTTCTGAATAGATAAATAAAAGTTACCAAAAGTAGAAATATTCAAATGAGGTGAAAATATCAAAATCCGCTGGGTAGTTAAGAAAATCTAAGGGTACGGACAGCGGGAAATGAATTTATTTTATTTTATACTTATCATCTTCGTATTGAGTCCCAATTGAAACCGAGATTTTCGCCTCAGAAACTGGCGTTCGCTTTGTTTTATATTATGTAAAGATAATTGTAGCAGTATAACAATGTTTTATTCATAGATTTACCTCTATAATAAGGTCTCTTAAAAATAAACATTCCTCAAAATAATATTTTATTCTTGAAAAGTATCACGTACACATTGTTTGGTTCCAATCTTTGAGAATTCACGTTTTTCGTGATGTATCATACAAGAAAATGCTTTTAAAATATTCCTAGAATATTCTAATCTACGTGCCTGTAAATGCAAAAAAAACGTTACATGATGATTTAGCATTACGAAAAGCATTTTTTTTTATTTAGTACACGCAACAAAAAGGTGGTACTTTGACTATAAAATTGTACTGAGATAAAATTAAAAAAGTTGGAAATTTACTAATTTTAGTGTTTTATTATGCTATGCTATTTATTACAATACAAGTTATCTAATTAGTGGTTAAGGAGACAGCCTTACGATCGAGAGGTCCCGAGTTCGAATCCTGACCATTACACAACCGACGTGAACCCACTCCTAGCACAAGCAATTTAGCTTAGTTGGAGGGGTTAGAGGGAATATTAGTAAATGTGGTTGCTAATATTCTTTAAAAAAAAAATTACAAGTTATCTAAGAAGTCACATCTATTATGTATATACGAGGTAGGTTTTTACGAGGTAGGACACGGCGGTATTTCCGCCCGATTGAGCAGTCCGACTGGGGTAGTACCTCCGCCCTACAGAATACCGCGGTTATAATAACTTCGTGTTGTGTTCCCAGCGGTGAGTAGGGTAGCCAGAGCTCACTGGAGAATTTGTGCTGTCAGTGGGAAGACTAAAGGCTTGTCCTGCTTTGTCTTCTACTGACGGCACAGAAACTCTGTACTTACAGGGTTGGCAGCGCGACTGTGACTCCTCTGGTGTTACAGACGTCCATAGGTCACGGTAACCACTTTCCATCAGGTGGGCCGTGTGCTTGTCTGCCAACTAAGTGGTATAAAAATATATATATATATACATAGTTACTTGTTCCCTTAGTATGATTCAGTAACTCAAGGCCTGAACCCCTGGTCCTTTAAACTTGAAATTTTGGCAGTAGATTTTTTTAAATCTTATTTCTAAGGAGGTAATTACGTAATTAAGGATGAAAGTTTTTATAGAAGTTCATTTATGAATGGGACATCGCTTATTTAAGTTAGAGAGAGAGAGAGAAAATGCGAGAATACAATAATTTTGATCCCTGATCTAGAATAAAAAAAATGTACAAGTCCAATCGATGGGGACTTTTGATACCTATTTCTTGTATTGTTTATTTAAGACCCCTACCAATTTTCAGCGCTATGCAAAATAATGCAAGTTTACCATTTTATTTCTTCTATTTTGACTGGATAACGGTAGCCTAGTGGAATGGGTAATGGACTGCTGAGACGAGGTCTCAGGTTCGATCCCAGGTTTTACCATGGCACATACCAATGACTTTTCGATATTTTTCGAAGTTATGTGTGTATTTTTATGTGTGTATGTTTATTTTTTGACGTTCATATGTGCTCTTTATGTGCCTAAACTGAATAAATGAAATTGATTGATTCTTTGATTGATTGATTTTTGTGTATTTGTAAGTGCCCGGTTAATGGCAATAGGCTCGCCACGTATTACATTGGGACCTAAATATAAACTGGCGATATGTGGGTGCTAGCACCTCTGCCTACCCCTTCGGGGATATAGGCGTGAGTTTATGTTATGTTATGTTAACTGGATTAAATGCCATGGTTAGCAGTAGCCCTACATATATTTTTTCAGATCATGTTTAGTTACTAATAATCTAACAAAATATTCATAAGAAACTTCTTGAAATATATCCAGCCCGTTCACACATCCTCCACATGTACAAAGAAAGGCTTAATTTGAAAGTATTTGGTCAGGCTCTCTCTTGGGATTAAGTGTATTATCCCATTGGAACCCTTACGCTTTTCCATTGGATTAAGTTAACTGGCTAAAGCCGGTTTTGTAACTGTGAATGACACTTTGTATCCAGCTACCTGGCATCATGTATTTTATGTATTTTCACTTTCTCAATAGACACTACATAGAGTGAACTAGTTAATTTTAATGGCTGATTTTACATACATATGCCTATATAGACGTGCTTTATCATATCGGTTAGGCAAAGGTGAATTATAAATGATTGCAATCGGAACCACGTAATAGGGGGTGAGCCAATGGTCGTCTTCCGGGCACTATTGTTGACTCTGAGGCTGAGTCTGGGCTGTATATATCCGCCTAATTTTCAACAGCTATATTCCTTAGTCGCCTTGTACAAAGTTGCATAGGAAAAGATGGGGTGGTCCAAATTCTACTCTGCGAAGAACCACGCGGCCAATTTTATCTAAATAATAATGTTTAAACCTGTCTTTACTTTTTTCTTTATTCAGAAGCCACCCTCTATTCGCAGTGGAGTGGTTATCAATGAATAAGATACATAAAAATAGTTTAACCAGACTCGAAACAAATCTGTACATTATTCACATACTATATATTGTATTAATGAGTGTGCAATGTAGTTGATACAGTGGCAGTAAGTTTTTGATTGATATTATAACCTATTGATATTATGTAAAACTATTTTTTATGTAAAATTATACTACTTTATATATGTAACAATCTGAATTCCTTGTTATCTTCAACGTAATTATTATAATATTATAATGATACAAATATTACATCGCTGGAAGTGAAATATTTTCCTGGTAAAATGTTCTATCACACATGGTTACTTTAGATAAGACAAAACCAGACAAAACCTTGACATTTTCAACAACACTTTTAACAAAAAGCTTCACACCTATGAAAATGTAACCGCTTTTGAGAGAAATAATCTGGATTCTCAAACCGTGTTATCACAACCATTTTCCGTAACTAGGTACATCTGTGACTTGAATCTCTTTAGAATTTTGATTGTGGAACATTACACTAGAAGTAACAGGAGCCTTGAAGTCATTTGGCATAAATTATTATGTACTTAATCTTATCACGAATCTAACTATATTCATTAACCGCAGCTTTTACAAGGAAAGTGAATGGTTATGTAATGGTGGCACCTCAGATGATTTTTTCTGTTTGTTATTGGGCGTTTGTTGTATTTGGCAGAAAATTTGACGTATATGCAAAAATGCAATTACGGGCAAAACAATTTACTTCACAAAAGTTTTTATTCCAAGAGGTTTCACAATTTGTTTACTATTAAAAAGTACTCTACTGGTCGTAAAGAATTAAGAAAATACAAAATAACTTGCCAATTGTACGTATTTCGTATTGGCCATATTGACAAATAGGCAATTAGATCAATGCTTTGTCAAATATCCATGTGAAATGCCACCAAAATATGTACCAATGTTGTCATTGCTAAAGTTTCGTCTAAGAATATAATTAAATTTCATGAAATTGCGATTTATTTATACATGACAGATAGACAGCTTCCGTGGCGTGGCGGTAATGAATGCGACTGCTACGCAGGAGGCGCGGGTTCAATCCCCGCCCAGTGCAAATATCTGTTTGCATGAATATTAGTATTTGCATTGGTCTGGTCATGACTCAGAGAGCACGTTAAGCCGTCGGTCCCGGTTAACATATGAATATCTATGGCAGTAGATCGAGCTTTAAAAAGTCCAACAACTGATCTAACTACTAATTCGATATCACCTTTGGGTTGTGGAGGTCAGAATGCAGTCGCTACACGGAAAATAACGTACTTCAAACGAAACCGCAGTTAGCCTGGTCAAGCGGACCCTAGACTCTCAGGTGAAAGCTTTGGATGCGACAGGTATTGGCACTAAGATGAAGAAAATTGCCATATAATTGTGTGTTTTGGAGATAAGTAAGAATAGGTAGTAAATGGCGTAACACAATCTGGTTTCTTCAAGAGGGGCGTTACAAAGTTTCTTTAGGGTCGGCAGCGCGAGCATAACGCTCCTGGTGTTGCACACGTCCATAGGCCACGGTAACCACTTCCCATCAGGTGGGCCGTGTGCTTATCTGCCACCTAAGTGGTATAAAAAAGGGCCTAACTGACAAGTTCAACCTCACATCCTAGTCAGAACCCTTGCTAAATGACGGATAAGGTTCTGCAATAGGCTTTTCTTTTGGGGTTGAGAGGTCATACAGAGGCCAGGCGCCCCTAGAAAACTTCAAAGTGCAAACATTGAACTCTACTGAGAAATCATAGGAGGATAATGAATTAAAGTAATAAATACAAACACGGATTACTCCGGTTAAAAATATCTAATTTGAACACATTGATAATAATATGAACAAGGACAGGAAGACAAAAGAAAAGGCTTGCATTCTATACAGTTATTTCATATAGTTTATGGTCTACCCTTAACCGTAATCATTGCTGTACTAGCACTTTAATAGTTTTCAAACATTCTTTCGTCGAATCGTAAAGTTCTTTCTGTGGTAGATAAGGCCAATAATTCTCAGGCATCTCCTTTTCGAGGGGAAATTAATTTAAACTTTTTAGATTCTTGGGTTTAATAGATGGTATCGATAAGCGGTAAATACTTTGTGGTTTGTGCACTCAATTTCGAGACGATTGAGAAAGCCTATTTGCATTTTAAAGCAAGTATTTTTAAACTTGTATACTGTCGCTGTGCGCTTGACATTCAGGAATTCAAATCAGAACAATATTATCATTAACTTTTTCCTCTCTACTGGCTTGCCGCCAAATTACTGCCTTTTTCGCACACAGTTACAGTTCTACTTGTGTCAGTTTATCTAAAATCACGAATTGCAATTTCAAGAACTTCAATAACAGAAAATTTATTAACATTTTTTTTTTGTATTGGAGACGTCAATTAAACTTCACCTCGCCGAAAGTTAAGCTCAAGTAAGGGTCTAGTCTAGAAGAAAGAAGAAATTTAACTGTAATACTTGAAAATATTGAGATTAAATTAATAAAATTCTAATAAATGACAATTTAATGGGTTTATTTCTGAAGAAATGACTAATAAAATTATAAATTATTACTGTAGTAGCTATACAAAGAATAACAGCAAAAGCTAAAAATAACAGCAGAAACTTCAGTTAACGACACAGCGGTTGAGACGAATAAACATTTTGTTAATTCAAGCTCAATATACAAAGTTAAAAAATCTAAACCATTTTCCCGTTTTTTAAATATAATAAATTTAACTCGCCAAAGTAGTTTCTTCAAAATGCTAATGATCTAAATTGTTATTAACTTTTATAACACCTTCATCCTAACGTCTAGATTCTTAAACAGCCTTATCATCATCACTTTGCATATACATTTGTGAGTCGAACATCTTCAGAATTAAAACTAGAATGTTCTGAAACTCCGCAGACATTCATACAAATTGATCCTTATTAAGTCTTATCATGACACTATTTATATTCATATCGAAGCTTTTATGGTGGAAGTCAAAGGGTTAGTGTTAATTGCATCGATGTAGTTGACGGTAAAGTTTCATCCAATTTTCGAACTTCCAGGACGTTACCATTTCAGCGAATCTTGTTTGCCATTTCCTAATTAAGACAGAACATTGGTTTTAAGTTAATGCGCTTTGAGTGCATTTTACATCTCTCCCCGGTGGTATTCTGCTAATTAGATTCTTTTTCTGCCAATTGGTGGCACCATGCCAATTTATCTGCGATTTCACCACGCAAGACGTGTATTGTATTTTTGGGTTTGTAGTTACCAGTATGGATAAATAATACACAAATCACTTCACAGTTTGCATTTTTAGCTAAACAGCAGGGATCTCTAACACATTGCCTTCTTCGAGAACTCCATACCCTACTATCTCTTGGAATTACTACTATTGCTTCAACACAACGTAATAGTATCTACTTTCATCGTAGCTTCTCTATCATATGGAATTCAACATTCAACAGA
This sequence comes from Eilema griseolum, assembly GCA_963662185.1. NCBI lineage: Eukaryota > Metazoa > Arthropoda > Insecta > Lepidoptera > Erebidae > Eilema > Eilema griseolum. The sequence goes on from OY759236.1 coordinate 7,291,330, forward strand.
GAAATAAAATATATTATCAGCAACCTTGTATTTATATCACAAACTGAGGTAACTCTCAAATGTCCTGGACGTGCTTAGAATTGTATAGTCTACAAATATGTCCCCTGTGATACATTTATTCCACAGTTAGTTAAACGTAGGCGCGTATAAATGATATTTTTTCTGTTTATTAAGTAGCAGTCTTTTTATCATTAAGGTACGTAGGTAGATACTTTTATGAATTCTAATTGGATGTGATTTTGTAAAAGTCAATATTTATTTTTTGATTTACTGCCTATTTTGTGATACTATATAAATAATAATACTATATGTAAAAACATTGCGAAATGAATTCATTCAATACATTAGTTTGTTAACCTCTTTAGAAATATACTTATCATTCTCTGAGTCTTTTTCTCAACTCACTTGGGTTGAATTTTTAGTCTACCTATGATGCGGCTGGACTTGGAAATTTTCTGCGACTGCGCTTCAAAAACAATTAGCTCTGTAGTTAGGAACAAACTATGTCTGAAAATTAACTGACTGATAGATTAAAATAATTACATAATTTGTATAGATAAATAAAAAATGTAAAGTCCCATAACTTAGATTTATGTTCCACACTGGCGCACAGAAACTCTCTGTGCTTACACGGTCGGCAGCACGAGTGTGACTCCCCTGGTGTAGCACACGTCCATAGGCCACGGTAACTACCCCATCAGATGCGCCGTGAGCATATCTGCCACATAAGTTGTATAAAAAAAAATAACTTTACTCTGTTTTCCATTTTATTAAAATTGACGAAAGTCTTAAAATTCACCAAAAGATTATCTTCTTGCCATTACATCTTTTGATCGCGTTTAAAAATTTTGACCGTTACGACTGAATGTGCCTACTATACGACCTTTGTGACATGTTATACCGTACTATACCAGACCATTTTATTGGACCAAAATACCTGGTAACCACAAAATTTCAAAGATTTTGGTTTATCTCATTGGTTGGATTAGTGGTCACACTAATCAACAGGTATTCTGAATGGGATAATGTAACTTTTTTTCATGTCATAGAATATGTTTATATATTTATAATGATATATAATGTATGCTTAGAAAACTTAAACAGAAGTAAATAAAGAAACAGGTCCTGTGCCAGTCGGTTTTGCATACATTGTCTGATTTATCACAGCTTAACATTGGTGATTGAGAACGGAAGCTACCAATACAGCTTAGAGAATTTAAGTCAAAGAATCAATGAATCAAGATAAATCATAAAGAGCACGTCAAAATGTTACAATTATGTAAATAAATAATATAAAATTATTAAATAATGTAAAAATAAACCATTGGAAAATGATTCTTTCGCTGGTTCGGTAGGTTAGTTCTACAGAACCCCTATATACCCGGAGTATTACGTAAGTGTGAATTAACATCCAAATTTCACCAATCATTGAATTCGGTCCAACGAAGTAGGGACTGAGCCTATTGCCGTCTTCCGGGCACTAATGTTGACTCAAGCCATGCATCAGAGGCTTAGTCGCCTTGTACGACACCGCATGGAAAGAGATGGAGTGGTTCAAATTCTACTCTGCCGGGAACCACGCGGCTATACCATCTGGTTAATGTTCTCCAACCTAAACAAAGAAATTCCCTAACAGTCTTTCACCTCCTATGTTCAGCATTATCTTGGGGTAATAACTTCCACTTGAACAATATTACCCTATAAATGCTTTCCACATGACTACTTGTTGACAACGACACAGACTATCGCTACCTGGTCCCGAAGTTTCCAAATATCTGATTACGTATGCAACGGTATCTGTCGGAGAGTTCTTAGTAAGAACCAGACAATCGAACAATGTTGTTTAGAATCCAATCAATTGGGCGATCCCTTAGGGACATGGGGCTTAAATATTCATTGTTAAAGGGCATGCGGATTTGGGTATGAATGTGTTTTAGAGAATTTTAGGGTAAATAAGGTGTATTTATGTTAGGAATATGTTACTTGTTTGCATTAGTGTAGGGGATAGTTAAAAAGAAATATGAAGTTGACTAGCATTTAGGTTTTTTTAAAAATCCAAACTAGTTCAATTACGATGAGAAGTAAACTCGTATCGCGAAAACAATCAGGGCCCCGATATGTCATTATAAAACCACTGTCATATCACTTACGTTGCAAAAAATACAATTTGATTTTAGACTTAACAATTATGCCATTAGAGTTTAAAATAATGGCATCTTGTATAAATTCTGAATAAAAAGATGCCATGAACTCATATTCGTTTAATTTGAAACTTTAGTCGGAATATCCATAAAGTCGAAAATTTTATGTCATATTTGCAGTGTCAGTAGTATAAAAGTGGTGTTACTATGATATAATAAGCAGAAAATCGTACGCCTGTAGTCCAAATCCTACAAATATTAATATGAAAGTTTGGGAAGATAATTGAATGTCCGGATGTTTGTTATTAAATCACTTTCTAATAGCTAAACGGATCTGACTGAAATTTAAATAGATTACTGTGTGGATATAATATACATGGACGACTTTTATTTCGGGAATATGTTCCCATGGAATCATTATTAAAGACAATATCAATTATCAATTGATTGTACATAGCATATAATTGCAGATTCACAATAATAATCTACCGAGAGATTTCATAAAATTATATAGATAGGTACATACATAAATGTATGTTATATTTAATATCGTTTCATACTTAATTAGTAATACATATCTTAATTTTACAAAGATTAACATTATAATATGAATACTGTAAGGTTTTCATTTACACGTAGCTGTCTATGCCTGTAACAGTCTACAGAATATATACAGATCTTATTCTAAGTTATAAATTATATATTAGATGTTATAAATCACTGCCAGTTATTTTATCCAACTGTTCTTAAAATACTCAGTTTTATTAAAAAATATAATTTAACTTTACTTTATCAACTCTGGGAAAGTTTTAGTTGATTAGACATTTCAATAATTTAGATTACAGCCAGTAGAATCAATACCATAAAATGATAAATGTAAAATGTTTTTAAGGTTAGTAAAGCATGTTTTTAACTACTGTATAATTTGGTAAATTGCCGTACATAAGCTGACCCTGTTAGTCATTCATTTATCGTGATGCAAACCAAAAATGATGTGGGCGCAAGTGAAGGAAGATTAAATGAAACTTTCAACATATAATAAACATTAAAATAAAGTAAAAAGTTGTAAAGATACAAGCTCAACTGAGATGAATTTATTTTTTCGATAGACAGGAACAAATGCTGTAATCGTGAAAGTGCATACTAATAACAAAACGTACCTACTGTTCGGAAACAGAGAAGCATATTCAGAGTAATATGAGCGTCTTTTTCTTTTATCCTTTTCACTTATACATACATAAATATTCACGGTTTTGCGCGTCATGGAAGGTGGAAATAACAACTAACCATTTATGTCTGTTTTTATCCACTTCATGGGCTTCCTCTACAGCCGTTAAACCTCTCATATACGCCTGTCTTATAACACTTCTGACGTACCCACTTTCGAGGTTTTTTTTACATTATACTGAAAAAATAATAACATTCGTACGAAATATGATATTTTTGATAATATTACTAATATTTAAAATATATAATATAAGTAAACCGTTACACCTTTTTTTTATACACTGTTACGTTTATACACTGGGCGTTACTTTCTATAATATTTATTTTATGTATTTGCACGATAGGGCTTCCTCTATTAAATGCAACTTATTTGATCATAATAACCGCCTGATTTTTCAAATTCAAATTCAAATTCATTTATTTAAAATAAGTTAATATAGTTAATAATATGTGGTTTTAAATGTGGTTACAAAGATGTCAGGTCCAATAGTTTTGTGCGGCACATTTACCATTTTATGGCATGCAAACATTTAATTACACATCATTACGTATAGAATCATTAAATAACATTAGTTCAGCACATATCCTATAAGTCAATTGAAATTCTAAATATTAGTCACAAAAATAATGTCAAAACATAAAATGAAACAAACAAGTCATTAAAATTGTAAAGAATGGTACATGGTTGACTCAATAATGTGCTAAAAATACTCATAGTTTACCCTTACACTTTTCGAATTCATCTATCGTATAAAAGCATTTTTATACGAGGCATTTTTTTTATACTGCCATGATGTTATAATTAGATACTTTACATCAGTAAACATAAATACGATCCGCTAAACTCAGGTCGAAATAAAGGACAATAGTAAATCTTCCATCCGCATTGTAACAGGATAATGATTCTGTCAACGTCAACCTGTAAGAGTATCAGCAAAATTACCACCACTTAGATATAATCCAGGATAATCCACGAACAAACGTACTCTGGCAACTCTAAATGCTTTAGAATATAGATTAAATTTAATGATGTGATCCCCAATTTCGGCTTTTAGCCCTTAAGTAATTTAATACTTGGGTGATACTGTGAGATGGGCAAATGGAAATGCTCTGTTAATATAGTAACTGTCGGGAAATGTAAATTAGGTTTATTTTAATAGTAGACTAAGAATTTTGTTTCAATGTTAGTCTACGTCTAATATTTCTGTTTTGAGTAAATAACTAATTCAATTGGTATAAAGGTTTGTTTTACCCAAACATGTCATTGGTATTTTCTCATAAGTTACTTTTATAGCAATAAGAACTCAAGTCATTACTGTTGTTTGTGCTGACTCTTTATGCCAATGACATGAAAATCTTTTCCCCGATATTATAAGAGCTAGGCTTCATAGCACGTTCCAAACTACTGCGTCATCCTAGTCTGCTCTATGTACCCCTCGTTAAGTACACCTATAGGCAAAAATCAATTTTAATACTGGTGAGCAGATACTTCAATACTTTATGTCAAGAATTAGACTGAGACTGAAGAGGTCCACTGCAATACAAATGTTACCCGTTTAAATCACGCTCTACCGAATAGGTTATTTGGTAAGAGTTAATTCTGATTAGATTGAAAAGATAGGTATTTAATTTTGTCTACCTACTGTATTTTTCCTTTATTTATATCTATATATAAACATTATTGTTTACTCGTGGAAACTTGTTAATGGCCTTCACTTATTTATTATTTAAGACTATAAACTGTATACTAGCTGTAAGTTTTCCAAATATAATATAATGAATTAAAATTAAAATACAATGATCGTCATAATTGAATATAGTATTTTTTAATTATTTTATACTCAAAAGAAACCAACAATTCATTACTAGCACACGTGTTTCCTTTTTCCAACAGTCCCGGGGCCTTTAAGCGGGGCGTGAAAAAGCATCTGATGAGGCCGCCAAGCTAAGTGCCACCATTGTAACAGTATCTGTAATGGTGACCGTCTTTCCTGAGACGTTGCCTTTAGCTTACCATCAGGCGAGGTGAAGTCAAGTTGGCTTGTCCTATATATTAAAAAAAAATCTCTCGCCACAGGCAGGGAATTCATCCTCACACGTTGCGCCTTGAAACAATACGTATAGTCGGGTATGAAAGGAACTTCATACCCCGCACATCAGAGTGAACTCCATGTCGTGGTTTTTTCAAGTTACTACAATATGGGGATCTTCTTGTAGTGTTACAGGGTTACAGAGATGGCAGCGCAAGTGTGATGCCACATATAATCCACAGTGACCACTGTCAATCAGGTGATCTGTCAAACTCCACTAGATGGCGCTGTCTAGTGAAGACATACTAAAGTCGGCTCCGTATTTATTATCAATTTAAAAATAGTTTTAAGTGCAAATTGAGTCTAAAAGTGGTATATAACTATTAAACATACTCAGCAGTGGAAGTGTAAACATTAGTTAAGTTATTAATAGACAGTGTCAGAAATAAGTTGCAATAACTATGTGATCCATTAAACCTAGAAAATCACCAAAAAGCCTATCTCAAAACACTATACGTGATAATATAATCGATGAAACATCTCAAAAAAGTGTAAAAGTGAGCTTAAAATGTAACAAACATTTGATAGAAGTGCCGTGATAAGTAATGCATTTAACATCAAAGACTTGGAATGCGGAAAAAATTCCAAACCTATGAATCACAGTAACCGACAGCTCTGTTTTAAACATCTTTCACCTATACATATTAAACCCTAATTTCACAATTTTCTAGTAAGACTCTGTGGCGTGGCGCGTATGGTTGGAGACTTGTAATTTTATAGTTTTCGGTTCCAGTCCTGGGCTTCTGTGCACTATTTGTGATTTCTAAAATTTCTTGCGAACAAACTAAATAACACACGGCGTCAAAAGGGGCATTACCTAACACAGTGTAACTACAAATACCGTCATAAAAATTTATCGAACAAATTCTGGTAGCGCCTAAGGTAAATACTACAGAACAAAATATGGATGAAAACGTCACATATAGGAGAATTATTTCTACTAACTCAATGCATGAGAATACATTTGAGGACACAGTATCTTTGAATCGACCACAAGAAGCCTATCAGACTCCTCCAACAAAGACAGCCAGCGAATGACCGAACTCAATGAAAAAATCACACAACTCTCAAATGACTTGAAGTCAGCCCATCAGGAAATTGAGAATCTTAACCACGAAAACACCCGACTCAAATCAGAAGCTTCAAGATACCTTAAAATTATTGATGCTTTTAAAAAAATTAATAGCTCGGATATCCTTACTTCTACGCCTCGTGCGGGACACAAACGAAAACAGATAATATGCTTACACTCAACGCCTGCAACAAAGTTACGGCAACCAATCGCAAATGCTCAACAACAACTATTCACGCAACAGGAAGCAAGGTCTGTTAATGAACAACCGTCAAATAGTATTAACTGTACTATACCACTATCCAACGAGAAAGGAAGCCCTGAAAACATATTAATGTCAACAACAACTCAAGGAATTAGCTCCTGCAAAACCTCATCACACACGGAGACTTCAACGATTTATTATAAACCAAAAATTGTTGTAATTGCTGATCAACAGGGGCGATCTATCCAAAAAACCTTCCAGAAACTCCTAGGGAATCAATACACTGTTACCTGCTTCTGGAAGGCTGGGGCACCGTTACGGGAAATTTTGAAAACAGAAGCTTCAACAATAAAAAAACTCAACCGAAATGACTATGTAATAATTCTAGGTGGCACTAACGATTGTAATCCAAAAGATATTGAACATAGTTTATCTAACTTTTTGAGTAACACCAAACATACTAATGTCATTGTTTCAGAAGTTCTATATAATAGATATTTAAATGAAAAAAAAAAAAATTACCTTCTAAAGTTTATAAGCACGTATTACACCAATATAATTTACATTGATATGAAATATTATACATATTTACCTAATTACAAATCTTTGCCCTTACATATCTGTCAGGTACTTTTGAGGGAGATATTGCGTATGGACTATCAACGAAAATACAAAAAATATTGTACAGAATTGAAAGTTACTTCCAACGGTATTGTTACGAAATGCTTGACCCATGATAAATATACACAAACTGATCATCACGAAGAGAATATCCCTCCTTCTTCTCCAGTTAATTCGCTTTTTCGTTAATAATTGTAATTTATGTGTACTGCACCAGAACATAGATGGTTTAATAAGTAAATCAAATGAATTAATGACACATTTATTTACATTAAGTAATAGTAAGAACTGCTGCCCTGTCGATATTTTGTGTATAACAGAACACAACATGGTCCGAGAAGATACCAAATTGTTAAACCTACCTAATTTTGTACTCGGTGCACATTACACACGAAAAAATAGATATGGAGGGTCATGTATATTATTAAAACCATATTATAGATTTAAGGTTATTCCTGAAACTAGTGAACTAAGTATTGTCAATATTTTTGAATGTTTTGGCATTGAATTGATAGAGTATAGCATTGTAATAATATGTATCTATCGTTCGCCTCGAAGTCTTCAGGCCGATATTCAGCAATTTTTTGACCAATTTGAATTGCTATTGAGTTATTGAGCGGAATAGCCTATAAAAATAAGAGAATTATTGTTTGCGGGGACTTCAATATAAACAGAACGAACACTTCAAATGTATCTCGTCAGTTTGAATTCCTGTTAAGAGCATTTAACCTAAAATTATCTGTAAACCAGCCAACACGTCTGAGTTCTATGACTTGTATTGATAGTATAGCCCATAATATCAGTAACGCAAAATCTGAAGTTTTCGAGTTCTCACTGTCAGATCATACGGCACAGCTTTTGGTTTACCCAATAAGGAATAAACCCACGATGACTCACTGGTTTAAATTAAAAAGAGACTATAGCAATGACAACACTTTGAAATTTATTGACTGTCTAAAAAGTCTTACTTTTACAGACTGCTACTCGTGTAATGACTCTGAAAAGGCATATGATATTTTTTTTGAGTTGTTTAAATTATTTTATGACTTGTGTTTTCCAATTAAAAAAATCAAAATATCTGTCGTTCGGAAACAAAAATGGATTAGCAAGGGCTTAAAATTATGTGCTAAAAGAAAAGGCCAAATGTTATGGCGCTATAGATTGTCGCCCAGCTTGGAGAATAAAATCAAATATAAAAACTACACTAGGCGACTTAGAAACATTTGATCATGTTGGAATACAAAGGTGAATCAATTAAAGAAGTGAAAACTACTAAATTTTTAGGAATACACATTGACTCTGATTTAAGTTGGAAAACCCAGGTCAATCATATCTGTAGTAGACTCAGCTCATTCTCGTATGCCCTTTACATGCTCAGGAAGGTAGCGAATGAAGACACATTGTTAACAGCCTATCATGCTGATGTGGGTTCCATTCTCAAATATGGTATTCTGTTTTGGGGCAACTCTGTGTACGAAGAAGATGCCTTTAGAGCCCAAAAGAAATGTATCAGAAGCATATGTGGACTTAAAAAGATAGAATCATGCAAACCATCATTCCAAAGACTAAAAATACTTACCTTGCCTGCACTATTTATATATGAAGCTGCTATATTAGTGAGGGAAAATATCAATAGTTATACAACACTTAAAAGTGCAAGGCATAAAAACACTCTTTGTATTGAAAAATGTAGAACAACGCAACTTCGCAAAAGCATCTTTGGAATGAGTGCGAAGATTTACAATAAAATACCAGATTCTGTTAAAACCGCAGAATCCAACATTATTTTTAAAAATAGGCTTCGAGAATTTTTAATAGATAAAGTTTTATGATGTGAATGTGATAAACACGATTAATGACTATATTGATGATACAAAAGTAAACTCTTAATAACATACAAAATAAAATAATATTGCATGATTCTTGTCTTGGCATAGGTAATTTATTTATTGTTATAATTGACAACTAAACAATTAACTTAATTTTGACCTTTGATTCTATTTTCTATATTGACTAATGGTAATTTACTTTTTCGTATTCTGACACGATTTTATTATATTGACTAAGTTTAGATGGTGATTAAATAATTATGAATATGTTCGAAATAAAAGTTTAATAACAGATTGGTCTCGCATGATAATATGAATAAGTTTTATCTTTTTTTAATATAAGTAACCGTCGACTTTTTGCACACCAAAATGGTAAAACATGGCCTGAACATCACAATTACCTACTAACACCATATTTTGTACCCATGTTTAGCGAAATAAATGATTCTGATTCTGATTCTGATTCTGATCCTACATTGTATAAAAAAAACACCTAAATCAGCACAGTAATTATTATTACACTATATTTTTTATTCATATCAATCGAGAACTAACTAAACTAAATTTTTTTGATTTAATTTTAATATCATTTATAATCAAATCTCCGACATCAAATGTAAATTAGTATATTGAATCTATAATTGAATGAAGAAAGTCCTAAACTTATAGCAATAATTTTTCAAAAGAACAGTCAGGATCAATATGAATACTCTTGAGAATTTTATATTCAAACTTTTCTATCGGAGAGATGGAATCGACTTTATTGGACTGGTGAAATACGGAATTCCAGTGAAGGGAAAGGGTGTAGATGGGGTGCTAAATGTCTTTTCCAACTCATAAATCTTCCATTAAAATCGGGGTCAGAAATTGAGCGAACAGTTTATAAAACCTTGGCCATCAAACGAAGGAAATCTTAATTTCTCAAGTAACGTATTCTTTAAGAAAATCTCTTAATACCATTGATAAGAATTTAAATTAAATTCAACTTTTGTTATTCTTTCTCTAATGTTAAAAAGTTATTTAGTGAATCGTATTGAACAAATTAGTCAGAGCACAGAATGAATGACTAATTCATAGAGTTGCAAGCAATCTTTCTGATGTAAATAATAATAATAACTGTAATAGCAAACATGTCAACTAGAAAATGGATCGGAAAGGTGTCGTTTAAAATAAATGAAATAATATACAAATGAACACACACTTACGGCTCCGTCACCGTCGGCACTACAGTGCAAATATGCCATATGTAATGGAACTCTTCATCATTTTATTTCAAACTTTAAGTTTATGCTCATGCAGTCTAGAATTGAGGTTCTGGTGAAAGTCAGGTTAACCAGAGCGGTAAGCAAACTGTAAACGCGGCGTTTCCAAGCCGAAAGGCGATATGCTGACGATCCCTTTCCAAATTTATATGTCTACTATTACCCGAAATCAAAAACAAATAAGTCTTTTTTTTATACCACTTAGGTGGCAAAACAGCACACGGCCCACCTGATGGAAAGTGGTCACCGTGGCCTATGGACGCGTGCAAAACCAAGAGAGTCACACTCGCGCTGCCAACCCTGCAGGCATTGAGAGTTTCTGTACCGTCAGTGTAAAATACAAAGCAGGACAAGCTTTTGGTCTTTCCACAGATAGCACAAAATCTTCTGTAGTGCGGAAATACTTCCAAAGTCGAACTGCTGCTGTGGAAATACCGTCGTGTCCTACCTCCTACAAAGTTTATTTAAATGGATATAACATTTTATTCTAAATACCCGTGAAATATCTATAAGATGAACTACGGCCACAAAAATAGCTCCCGTGAAACATCTCATCTCATCATCAAAACAGCCTCACGAAAACTCGGAATCCCGAACAGAGTAAGACGGTTTTTCACGCCGGAGCAGCGGTGTCATCTATACAAGACACAAATTCGCTCCTGTGTAGAATACTGCTCGCATCTCTGGGATGGTTCAGCAAAGTACTTACTAGATGCTCTCAACAGGTTGCAGCGACGTGCGGTCCGCATCATTGGGAATCCCGAGGTCACGAACACCCTAGAACCTTTACAGATGCGTGGAGATGTTGCGTCCATGGCTGTATTTTACCGTCTGTACCGTGGTGAGTGCTCTGATGAGCTCTTCCAATTAGTCCCACCCTCCCCTTTCCTACACAGGACAACACGTGCAGGTCTTAGATGTCACCCGCACACGGTGCAGAACATCCGATCAAGAACCAAGCGGTTCAGTGACTCTTTCCTCTGTTGCACCATTAAGGCCTGGAATTCATTACCAGCTCACGTGTTTCTCTTCCTACAGTCCCGGGTCTTTTAAGCGGGGCGTGAAAAAACATATGATGAGAAGCAAGCTGAGTGTCACCATTGTCACACGGTATGTGTAGGTAATGGTGACCCTCTTTTCTGAGACTTTGCCTTCAGCTTACCATCAGGCAAGGCAAAGTCTAATTGACGTGTTCTATAAAAAAAAAGAAAAAAAATCTTATTTTTAACTTCTGAATGTTGTCTGCGAGGGTTACATTTCCGCTCCTTTTTCAACCCCCACTGGTGTCCCACAGGGCTCTCATCTTGGTTCAGTTTTCTTTAACATTTTCATCAATGATATCACCTCCTGCTTTATAAACTCAAAAATATATATGTACGCCGATGATTTGAAAGTCTCTAAACCAATTTCCTCACTTAATGACCCCAAACTTTTACAGGACGACTTAAACAGACTTTCCCAATGGTGTACTAAGAACTACATGAAATTAAACATTAATAAGTGTCATTACATTCAATTCACAAGGAACACATGTCCCCCTAGGAATACCTACACTATAAATGACATACCTCTCAATGAAGTAGATAATATCCGCGACTTGGGGGTGTTACTAGATAAGAAATTAAGTTTTATTCCTCACATTAAGAATGTTACTACAAAAGGTTTCAGGATTTTAGGATTTGTACTTAGAAATTGTAAGAACTTTAAGAAACAATCAACAAAGATTACCTTATTTAGGACATTGGTCAGATCGAGGCTTGAATACTGTAGTCAGGTTTGGTCTCCTCATTACGAGGTCCACTTTAATGCACTTGAGCGAGTTCAGAAGCGTTTCTTATACCATCTAACTTACCATCATCATAACGCTAAGACTCTAGCCTCATACAAAAAACGCTTAAAGCATTTCAATTTGCATAGTCTCAAAGATCGAAGAAAACTATTAGATCTAATGTTTCTGTACAAAGTGGCGAGGGGAGTCCATGATTGCCCATCTCTTCTTGAAAATATTACATTTAGTACCCCCAAGAAACTTCCGCGTGAATCACGATTCCATTTATTTGTTCCCAAAAAAGCAAGAAGCAATCTAGGACTCCATTCGCCTATGAACCGGCTCCAACACACATACAACAATGTTTCGAAGGGGCGCGCTTTGGATATCTTCGGACAATCCTTGGCTAAATTTAGATTCTTGATTTTAAACCCATCCCACAACCACTAGTTTTTTTAGGTACCTACTAATGTTAGTCTCAGTAATCTTAATTTCCATAATTTAGGTTTCTGTGTTAAACAAATAATTTTTATGTAATTACTTTAATCACTTGTATTCTTGCTTCTCAATGCATGCCGTGGCAGCTTGTAATTGAGGTAGCACCAAACAAATGTAAATTAGACTTAAGGTAAAATGTAATGTGCTGGTGTATACCTTGTAAGCTGCTCTTAATAAATAAATAAATAAATAAAAATAAATGTAGTTATATCGTACTAGAACCGAATAAAGTTGAATAATGTCTTTGGGCTCAGAGGTGTTCCACTGGTAACTTCTCTATTCAAATAATTGTTTCTACTGTACACCGTTATTTATTTTTTTACTCATTATATCATATTAAATCTATTTGGTGTACACCTTTATAGCAATAAATGATTATATGTCGCCATGAATCTCATGTAAAAATGAATTTAGATGATAAGCGCTCAGTTTGTCTACCAAGATGGATAGTTGAAGCTTGACCTAATACCCGGTCTTTCCTTACTCCTGAGTAATCTGACACAAGTTACCTTAATCTAATTCATTACCATGCCATATCATGCATAATAAATCGGTTCCTTCAGATATAAAGAAGTCCTTACAAAAGTATAAAGTTGTTACAGTTTGAAAAAATAAGGAAGGTGATTTTAGGAGGGTTGCAATCTTTATTGTTTTATATACATTATCACCAATGCAATAAATGGATTTTATTTCAGGATCAAATGAAATGAAACGAGACAAGAGATCAGAGAAATTTCAACACTAATGTCAATAACCTTCGCCCGAAACAATCCGAATTCTTAGTTAAGTCTTACGTCGTCGTACTAATATATCGGTAGATGGCTCCCACTGTCGCCATTAGACGGATATATGTAGTCAAGTCGTGACCACGGGTGCCGCAACGCATCCGAAACGTCGGCAGAAATAGTAAGTTCCAAGATATAATTCGCGAGAAGTCCCGATACCTAGTATATGTATTATATCCTGTGATTAGTTTTGTATATTTACCACACAACATCGTTCATCACTAATCCTTGGGAAGCAATTATATTTAACAAACTCTTAAAGCAGATTGCTCAATCGTTTCATTCAATACTGATAATTAAATATAAGTTTCAACCAACACCAAACAGCTTTTTGAGAAAATAGGTTAAATTCCCTCAAGTTTGAAAGCAAGATTGAAATGATTTCAAGAAAATTTATCCTATTATATTATATTTTATGAAAGTTTAAACTCTGTGGTTTCCGACAGAGTAGAATTAGGGCAACTCCGTCACTTCCTATGCGGTGTCGTACAAGGCGACTAAGGGATAAGGCTGTTTAACATCAGACAGATTATATACAGCCCAGGTCAGCCTCAGATGCATGCATCTGAGGCTGACCTGGGCTGTATATGCTCGAGTCAACAATAGTGCCCGGAATACGGCAATTGGCTCACCCCCTATTACGTGGGACCAAATACAATTATTGGTGAGATGTGGGTGTTAATTCAGTTATGCTTAACCCTCCAGGGATAAAGGCGTGATTATATGTATGTATGTAAAATTCTCGGTACCCAAAATACAGTTTTATAAATTGTATTGAAAATCGAAAATAAAAAATTCGAGTTTTAGGTAGAAATCAAACGCATTTTTATCCAGTGAGGAATAAAAATGAAATAATATCAAAAAGTCACTGAATTATAACAAAATTAATAAAAAACACGACTTTCTTGAAACCGTTTATTACTTTTGTCAAAGTTTACTTTTCTAAAGTTTTAATAATAATTACTTGACTGCCAAGAAGGGTTATGTCTTTCGCACGTATTTTGTATGTCAGTTTACAATATTTTTATTACCTCATATTTTTCAAACTACGAGAACGATGTCTACAATTAACACATCGTTAGATTCATCTCGGTAACTCAAGTGTTCTTAGATAAGTGACGCAGAAAAAAACCGTAATACGTTATAGTTTAAAAAGAAGAAAAAGTTAATTTCAAACTAAAACCCGACTACTGAAAAATCACGCTCTTAAAAGTATTAAGCAAGAAAAATCTAGAATAGCCGTGGTCGTATGTCATATTTTTCTGACAAAACCATACATTTTAGGGAAAAGTGGCCTACGACTACAGCTATCCTAGATTTTTCTTCTTTAATACTTTTAAGAGCGTCGGTCAGTCGGGTTTTTAATTCTTAATATTATTTAGTAGTTTGGATATATTTGAGTTAAGATGACTAACATAATTATATAGTAACAGAATTCTGGGCTGCATTAAAAATAAATATTTAAAAGAATTGTCTATAGACCAAATTATATTCTTTATTTATGTTTGTCATTTTGCTTCTTAATCTTAATACTTACCATACCGTGTAATAAACACCTTCTCTTAGAATTTTTTCCACAAGGAAAATCGAAGCATATTAATCATAATAATATACAGTTCAAAAAAAAAGAAAAATATTCTATGTACAGATTCAAAGTCCCATACCGAAAAATTAAGCAAAAGATTTCTAGTATTAAACAAAAGTAGCTAAAAAAAGAAGCAATTGTTGAATTGAAGCAGTTGTTAGGTACCTGGACAATAGCATGCTTTGATAAACCGTAAATGTTTGTTATCATTATTTATTTTGACTCTTTTTTAATATCCACTCTGACCACTGATTTATATTTTCATTTTTTAATTCTGTTTTTTTTTTGTGTAAAATTTTAAATTTGTTACTTGCCACCGGCAGATGGAGCTAACTAAACTCTATCTTTTATATAAAATTTAATATATTTATATATAATTATTTATATTATATAATTATTTGTACTATATAATTATTTATATTATTATATTGTTTAATTCAATATAATATAATGGCATTGTCTGACTATTGTGAAGACAGTGATAGTGAATACTATTCTGCGGGTAGTGATGTGAGCGATGACGAAGGTCCACCGCTTCCAGAATTTCTTGCTTCTGCATTCTCTGACGTTCCCAGGAGTTTTAACGCAGTCCACATAAACGCTCAAAGCATTCCGGCCCACTTCCCAGCAATACTGGCAACATTTGACTGTACAAATATACACGCTATTCTTATTTCAGAGTCGTGGCTGCATCCGTGCCTGCCTACTGCTGCATATTCTATACCTGGCTTTAATCTTATCAGGAATGATCGCGCAGTTGGTAAAGGTGGTGGAGTGGCCATTTATCTACGGACGCACATACCTTTCACTGTAATTAGTATGTCTCCTCAGCCACCTGTCTCTGGGGAACATCTCTTCCTAGAAATTGAACTCCTTCACTCTAAAACTCTGCTAGGTGTTTTCTACTGTCCTTCATCTAAAACTAACTATTTTCCTTCGTTTGAACTCATCTTAGAAAGGTTAGTACCTTTGTACAGTCAAAGCATAATCATGGGCGATTTCAATACCTGCTTGTTGAAAAACGACTCTCGTTCTTTTAACTTGCATTCGATAATTCGATCTAACAACTTGTCTATTCTTTCTACTGACACTACTCATCATTTCCCTGGTTGTACACCTTTTTTACTTGATTTCATCATTGTCTCTTCTCCTAATCGTGTTGTGAAGCACGGTAAACGCACCGCTACTCAGTTTTCCTATCATGACTTACTATATCTCTCTTATCGACTTCGCCCGCCTAAATCTAAACCTAAAGTCCTCTCGCAGCGCAATTTTCGTGACATGGACCTCGGTTCCCTGCGCAGGGATGCTAGTGCCATTGATTGGAGTTCACTTCTTGACTCTAATTGCATGAACGAAAAGGTTCAATTATTCACAAGCAACCTGACTCACTTGTATGATTTGCACGCGCCTGTACGAAATATCAAGGTAAAACATTTACCATCGCCCTGGCTAACTGATGAAATAAAAATACTTATATCTAAAAAAGCAGCAGCCAAGTCTAGGTACAAAAGTCGCCCTACTGAATTAAATAGAGAGAAATATGTAGCGATTAGAAATCGGTGCGGTAAGGTGTGTAGGAATGCTCAACGCCAAGATATCCATAACTCTGTCCAGAATGGCGATCCAGCTCATGTCTGGAAGTTTCTACGATCGTTGGGAGTCGGTAAGTCACAAAGTCAAAACACCATTTCAAAGGATGTCGATTTAAATTCCCTCAATCAACATTTCTCAGCTCCGTCAACATTTGACGTGGCTACTAAACTAAATACTCTAAACAATCTTTCATATACCGCTACTCCCAACTGTTCTCCGTTTGTTTTCACTCAGTTCACTAGTTGTGATGTTAAGAGGAGCATAATGTCAATCACTTCCAATGCGGTCGGAACAGACTGTGTCAGCCGTAATATGATCGTACCTATCATTGACGAAATCCTCCCCATAATTACTCATATTTTTAACTTTTCGGCTGCCAGCAGCATATTTCCATCCGCATGGAAAGATGCTCAAATAATTCCAATTCCTAAGAAAAGCAATCCCTCATCCTTTTCTGAATACCGTCCTATCTCTATACTTTCCTTCCTTTCCAAAGCCCTTGAACGCCTGATACATACTCAATTGATTAGTTTCCTCTCCAAAAATTCTCTTTTGAATCCCTCCTAATCCGGATTTCGTCCTGGTCACAGTACCACGACTACTCTAGTTCATATTACGGAAGACATTAGATCAGGTATGGAAAACGGACAACTCACTGTCCTAGCACTGTTAGACTTTACCAATGCGTTTAATAATGTTGACTTCGATGTGTTGCTCGGGATATTGTGCTCCCTTAACATATCTCCGACAGTGATTGATTGGTTTCGTAGTTACCTGTATGGTCGCCGGCAACGTACTCGTATAGAAGACACTGTGTCCTCTTGGTGCTTAACGTCTGCTGGCGTCCCTCAGGGTGGCGTTTTGTCTCCTCTACTCTTCGCGGTATTCATTAACTCCATCTCCAACCAACTCACTTCTTCCTACCACCTATACGCAGATGATCTACAGATTTACTCGAAAGCTATGCCGGATAAACTGTCAGATGCTATTGGCATCATTAACAATGATATGGTCCATATATGTAACTGGAGTAGATCGTACGGTCTGAAAATTAACCCGTCTAAGACCCAGGTTATCATTATTGGTAGCTCAAGTTATATATCGAGAATTGACTGGTCACTGCTCCCTCAGGTCTCCCGTGATGGGATTATGTTACCATATAGTGATAAAGTGAAAAATCTGGGAATATATATGGACAGTTCTTTGTCTTGGAGTCCTCAGCTTCAAGAGATTAGTCGCAGGATGTTTGCCTCTGCGGGGTCCCTGCGTAGACTTCAAAATTTTCTACCTATTGCCACGAAAACTGCGCTTGCACAAACTCTTCTCTTTCCCATCCTTGATTATGCCGATGCTAGTTATCCAGATCTTACTGAAGACCAACTAAATAAACTTGAGAGACTTCAAAATCTTTGCATACGATTTATATTTGGACTTCGCAAATATGATCATATCTCCGAATTTCGTGCAAAGCTCAAGTGGTTACCTATACGCCTTCGCCGGAATGCTCACTATCTTTATCTACTGTATAATGTTTTATTTCATCCTCTCACTCCCATCTATCTGAAAGAACGCTTCCAATTCCTTGGTGACTCGCATTCTAGGGTCTTGAGGTCGTCGGAGAGTTTGAGGCTGAAAATGCCAGCGCACTCCACGAGTTATATGGATAAGTCGTATACCGTCCAAGCAGTCCGATTGTGGAATGCCTTACCCGTAACTATAAGACGTGCACAATCTCTACCCGTTTTTAAAAAACTAGTTACAGCCTATTACTTACAGGAACGATAGCTATTACCTAATATATATATATATATATGTATATGTATATATGTATGTATGTATGTGTGTGTATGTGTATGTATGTATGTGTATGTGTGTGTATGTGTATATATAGTAGTATGCATTAACTGTATAATATATCTGAATGTAAATAATGGAATAAAGTAATCATATACATTATGTACACCGGAAACTGCCCACTATGTCTATCTATTTATCTATCTCACTCCATCAAATGGTTGCCTGGTAGAGATTGCCTTGTGCAATAAGGCCGCCACTTTTTTTTTTTTTTTTTTTTACGTGCGCAAAATCCCCACGGATACCTCCCCACCGAAGCCGGTGGAGGAGGTTATGTCGGACTCGAACCGACTAAAACGCACGCCGCCTGTGGGTCGTTTCGGTTGCCGAAGGTGAGGTTGACAGGCATATCCCTCGCACCCCGGCCGACCCAGGGCCATCTCTCACGATCTGGCCCTCTTCTCGGGTGTGGGGACCACAGAGTCCCCAACTCGTCCCCGGAAACGGGGAGGCGCGCCACGCGCGCCGCCGCCGCGGCCTGCTTCTGCAAGGGTGACAGGCGGCTTCACCTGTCACCCCCAGGCCGGCGCTCATGGGGGGCGGAGGTCGTTCATCGACCTCCGACGCCCGAGTTGCCTTCGTGCGCGGGCAGCTTGTCTAGCGATCCTTCGTCGCTCCCGCTGCCGCTCCCGCCCCGCCTCCTCCTTCACGAGCATTACTTGCTCGCAGAAGGAGGCGCCGGCCGCCCACGCATCCGCGCAGCGAACCATCGCCGCGAGCAAGGTGGAGAGCGTGAGAACCCTCACTCCCAGGGCCGCCACAAGCTCCCGCCTGGGCGTCTCCCACGCCGGACACTCGGTGAGCGTGTGCGGACCTGAGTCCTCGCTCGCGTCGCAGTGATGGCACTCGGACGTTGGCTCTTTCTGCATCCGACGCAGATACTTTCCGAAGCATCCGTGCTCGGTGATCATCTGCGTCAGACGGTACGAGAGGCTGCCGTGTGGCCTCTCTAGCCACTCCCCCATGATGGGTCTTACCGCCGTTACTACGGCGTGCCCTGCGCTTGGTTGCCCAAGTCGTCTCTCCCATTCTGCCACCATTTCCCTGTGGAGCCGGGATCTCACGGCCCGAATTTCTTCGGGCTCGGGATCGTGACCCCGCTCCCGCGCCGCCCTTCGGAACCTGTATAGCGCCGAAAGGCATCTCGCTTCCAGGATCCATGGTGGCGATCCGGCGAGGAGACTCGCCGCGTTGAATGATATCGTGCGGTACCCCCTTATGATGCGGCACGCCAACTTCCGCTGCGGACGCTGCAGCAGAAGCATGTGCCGATCACTCAGGGTGTCCGCCCACACGGGACACCCGTACAGGGCCATGGACCGCACGACACCCGCGTAGAGTCTCCTGCAGGAGTCATCCGGGCCCCTCAGGTTGGGCAGTAGCCGCGCCAGAGCGTTGGCTGTGCCCGCCAATTTGGGGCCCAGACTTCGGAAGTGCTTCCCGAAGTCCCACCGAATAAGGCCGCCACTTGTAATGCCACAAAGATGTACCTATTGTATTTTTTCTGTATCCCTTCTTTGTGTACATGCAATAAAGAGATATTATTATTATTATTATCAATGTATTTTTACTAAAATCTGCATTTTAATCTCCTTCTAATAAATTTATTTATTTATTCTTTATTATGCACGATGGACCTATAGGTTTGCAATGCTGCAAGTAGATGAGTGAAATCTGAATCCAAATACAGCATAATAAAATGGATCTCGGATAATATAATCGTAGGTGAGAATTTAGTGTTTACCAGTGTGCAAACATTTTGATACGATAATGGGATTGCGATTTTGGCTTTAGATAGTAGTTTTTGAACCGAAACGTATGAGCAACTCTCCCCTTTCAAATTATTCTTTATTTGCTTAAAGTAGCACTCAATAACTCTTTTTTTTAACGTGCGCAAATTCTCCACGGATTCCTCTCCACCGGAGCCAGTGGGAGACGTTATGTCGGACTCGAACCGATTAAAACGCACGCCGCCTGTGGGTCGTTTTGGTTGCCGAAGGTGAGGTTGACAGGCATATCCCTCGCACCCTGACCCAGGGCCATTTCTCACGATCTGGCCTTCTTCTCGGGTGTGGGGACTACAGAATCCCCAACTCGTCCCCGGAAACAGAGAGGCGCGCCAGGCGCACCACCGACGCGGCCTGCTTCTGCCAGGGGGACAGGCGGCTCCACCTGTCACTCCCAGGCCGGGCACTCAATAGCTCTAGACAAGACAAGGCAAGACTATCCACCAGCTTCTCGAATAACAATCCACACAAAAACTTTATAAGTAATAGGGTAGTGAGAGAGTGGAATAGGCTACCACATGATGTTGTGACAGCCCAGAACATAAACCAATTTAAAAATAGACTAGATCAACACCTTAACCAAAAAAAATACTAGTGGGCATAAGCAGGATACGGACATTATCAGTTGCTTCGACTGCCTGCCTGTTAAAATAATAATAATAATAATAATTCAGTATAGAATTGGAAAAATCAAAGTTGAACTTAATTGGCCTGAATTATTAATGTTTATTTATTATATTATTTTACGAGTCTTAGAGTGCAGATCGCAAGAAGGCAAACGGAAGGTGGGATGCCTCCTAGCCAGATGTACTGACGACTTGACAAAGGTAGCTGGAACAGACTAAATTTGGAAGGCGGAGTATATATGGCGTACATTGAGAGAGAATTATTCCCAGTAGCTGCAGTAGCCTAGTTGATTAAATATTATTTCAAAATTCTTTTATTTTTATCACCTTATTATTAATTTATATTTAATTTATATTTGTATTTACCCTCGATGTTGATGTCAGATATTTATTCAGATGTTCTGTAATTATCATGCAGGTGCACAATAAATTAACCAGGTGCGTACATCATTAAATATGCTAATCATATAAAATCCTTAGGTAAGACGAATTAAATGATAAATTAAAATCAGTGATGTAATTGACATAACGTGATATAACAAGGTACCTATACTGGCGTCGGTTGGGCGAATTTCAATAGAAAAGTAAATACTTTTATTGAAATCAATAGAGTCAAAAATACATTTTACTTGTTTATAGATTTTTAGTTAATTTTCTTAATAAAGTCCCACATCCATATTCGTGTTTACAAAAAAGATACATCCATAAAGGAGAGATCACATTTCTAGCGAGTGGGAGAGCGAACGATAAATTCTATCATCTCTGAGTCACACCGCCAGCTAAGAAATAAACGATACCAGCTGGTGAGCAAGCGAACTGACAGATGAACGAACTGGCGGGCGAAGATATCGCCCAGCTACAGAGTTCTCGCCCACCAGCTTGCTCTTTCTCTCTCCCGCTAGCTTCCTCACCCTCGAAAAACACACCGCAAGTATTACTCGTTGATGGCATGATCTATCTTTAACCATGCGAAAGTGTTTATTTCACTAAATAACCACTTTGGTCGGTGAAAACCAGTCCCAAGTTTGACGGCCTCTGTGGCGTAACGATAGAACGTTCATCTGTTACTGTCAGTGCTAACATTTGTATGCATATATATTTGCATTGGTCTGTGTGTTTCTATGTAGGTATAATATGTATGTATTTACAAAGCAAAGTTTCTAAGCGTGCGACATCCTAGTTTCCAAAAATCAAGCTAGTTAAGCTATGCCTACCATGGGTCAAGATCGTGTGATCGTGTGATTCCGTGTGGAAGGCACCTGTTATCTCCTTAATTCAGTAGTATACTCTTCATATATTATTTTGGAGTATTTGTCTAAGCCCCATATAAGTTTGGTAAAAATCTGATGATGAGTTGCCAAAACAGATTATAACAATGGTGATAACTTTTATTATTCTAATTCTTATCACTTTTATCAGTCACCGGTGGCATCTGGGAGCATTTACCATGGAGTCGGGGGACCGCATTTTTCAGTATAACAGTAACAGAGTAGCAGGTTTAATGGTTTTTCCTCATTTCAAAATGGCCAACGTGTCTAAAGAAGATTCACTATAAAAATCGTCTGAGATTAGTATTAGAGATTAATTATCTTCTAATTATTTCCACAACCAAACGGTCTGGCATGTTATTGTCTTCAAAATTGTTCTATGATGTGTATTCAGATGTCTCTTTGTTTATATTACGAGTGTTAACCTATTATTCAGCGATGATCGGCACATGCCCCTGCTGCAGTGTCCGCAGCAGAAGTTGGCGTGCCGCATCATAAGGGGGTACCGCACGATATCATTCAACGCGGCGAGTCTCCTCGCCGGATCGCCACCATGGATCCTGGAAGCGAGATCCCTTTCGGCGCTATACCGGTTCCGAAAGGCGGCGCGGGAGCGGGGTCACGATACCGAGCCCGAAGAAATTCGGGCCGTGAGATCCCGGCTCCACAGGGAAATGGTGGCGGAATGGGAGCTACGACTTGGGCGACCAGGCGCAGGGAGCGCCGTTGTAGCGGCGGTAAGACCCATCATGGGGGAGTGGCTAGAGAGGCCACACGGCAGCCTCTCGTACCGTCTGACGCAGATGATCACCAAGCACGGGTGCTTCGGGAAGTATCTGCGTCGGATGGAGAAAGAGCCAACGTCCGAGTGCCATCACTGCGACGCGAGCGAGGACTCAGGGCCGCACACGCTCACCGAGTGTCTGGCGTGGGAGACGCCGAGGCGGGAGCTTGTGGCGGCCCTTTGAGTGAGAGTTCTCACGCTCTCCACCTTGCTCGCGGCGATGGTCCGCTGCGAGGATGCGTGGGCGGCCGGCGCCTCCTTCTGCGAGCAAGTAATGCTCGTGAAGGAGGAGGCGGGGCGGGGCGGGAGCGGCAGCGGGAGCGACGAAGGATTGCAAGCCAAGCTGCCCGCGTACGAAGGCAACTCGGGCGTCGAAGTTCGATGAACGACCTCCGCCCCCCATGAGCGTCGGCCTGGGGGTGACATGTGGAGCCGCCTGTCACCCTGGCAGAAGCAGGCCGCGACGGTGGCGCGCCTGGTGCGCCTCCCCGTTTCCGGGGACGAATTGGGGACTCTGTAGTCCCCACACCCGAGAAGAGGGCCAGATCGTGAAAGATGGCCCTGGGTCGGCCGGGGTGCGAGGGACATGCCTGTCAACCTCACCTTCGGCAACCAAAGTGACCCACAGGCGGCGTGCGTTTTAGTCGGTTCGAGTCCAACATAACCTCCTCCACCGGCTCCGGTGGGGAGGTATCCGTGGGAATTTTGCGCACGTGTAAAAAAAAAGCCTATTATTCAGCCTGTATTTAATAAATATTATATCAAATATTGAAAATTGAATGATAACACAAAGTTAGTCATTACATTGACATAATAGGACTCTAGTACCGTATCCCGGTTTCGCACGATGAAAATTTTTTGAACTTTTTTGACTTTTTGTCATATTCAGACCTTTTCTTATCAGTATACAGAGATGTAGCTTAAAATGGAACTTAGCATATCATCAGGAAGGAAACGGTTAAAGATAGGCCACATTTTGAACAAAAGAGAACAACGTGAAATTGATGAAAGTACTGGTATTCGATTTGCCTGAACGCCCAGATGTTTAAGAAGAAGAAGAAGTAAAACCAAGAAGTTTACGCATGTTTACTGAAGCTTCAGAAACATACATAAATCTACACATACATATAGATGCCGTGCGTCTTAGTCAGTTCGAGTCCAACATAACCTCTCCCAGCAGCTCCAGCGGGTTTGTCCGTAGTGGATTTCGCATGTAAAAAATGAGAAGTTATAGCTTTCCATGTCCGATAGAATTGCGTCAGTGATTACACAGGAACTTTTGAAGTGAAGCAACACCGCCTCCACGGGGACAACGCGAAGAATTATCGCAGGCTGTCCCAGTCTGCCGACTTGTAGTGCCACACAAGTCGCCACTGAGGTGGCCGTGTTAGTTCAGGACGTGCAAGTGTGAATTGTGCTCGACTTTATACCCGGGGGACATAAGTAGGTTGTATCGGATTGACATGATATTTGCGTCTCCTTCAGAAAGAACAAGGTATACTGCGCTGTCTTCCGGTGGAGATGGACCGCGTTGAGGTTGGAATGTGGCCCCTTATCTTGCTGAAATCCACATGCATTGTGGATGATGGTGCCGCTGTGGTATCGTTCCTCTTGCTTTTTTTCATAACCGTATAACTCACCACGTCCAACTATTTTATATCAGCAAGTCTCTGGATGACCAGATAGAGACGAAAGTCATGAGTAGGTAATCTTTGTATGCAAATATGAGCCCGAAAGTTTATTAGAGATCGGAAAGTGCACTCGCTGAGAAGGTAATTTAGCACGTATAATTATTTACACTTTTATTGGTGTAAAAAGTACATTACAGTTTATATTCCGCAAGCATTTTGATCCTATGATGTAACTAGATCATAATATCGTGACTTTAACTGACACTTACAAGCCATCAAAAGGTATTAATAATCTGAATTTATTAAAACCCTCGTCACAACACAAAACAAAACCCTAAAAAAATATTGTTAGTAAGTTCTTTATCTTTAACCCTCTAAGTTTAATAATTTGATTCAAATGTTATCGTCGCTTTACCAGTAAGGGTCCCCACCTTACTGGTAAAGCACTCCGTCATACTATAGAAACGATCCAAGATCCCCCAACATGGCAACGTTTGTATCAAAATATTACTAGATATATCTACCTAAGCTATAATTTTTAATTAGTTGAATTGTATACTTTTAAGTTCATCTACTATTCAAAACTCGTATATGATATGACAAAATATTCATGGTAGCGACCATCCTCGACTGATTTTCATCCTATATAGCTAAGAAGACTCCCGTTTAATTCACCTCTCGAACAGAGATACCAAATTGTATGACAGGATTTATTCATCTCGTTTTCACCCACTGATTAATGGAGCATATAGTATATAGTACTGAGATAGGCGTATTCAGTTAGTTTAAGTTTTAGTTTTAGCTCTGAAGCTACATTGAATGCAATCAGTGAGTCAAAATGTAAAAGTATATTTTATTAAGTTAAACAAGTCTCTAGTTAAAAGTATAGAGAATAGCGGTCGGTAAACAGCTTAAGAAAATTAGGCTATTACTCTCATTTAATACGATATAATTTTATTCCAGAAAACAATGTCCTCACAAATAATTTTACCTACCTATCTACTAACAAAAACTTGCAATAAATTTAAACTGAACATTAAGTACAGTGTACATAACCAATCCGTAAAATTACTTCAATATTCAAAATATAAGACAATTGGTGTTTTATGACTTTACAGCTGCAGCTGCAGCCGCCATAAGTGGGTTATTTGCCGAGGCAGCTGCTCTAATCACTTCAGTTCGCTCTGGAGCTGACATACTGGTACATACCGCTGTTACCATCAGAATCGGCATAGATTTTGCCTATCAATACACATTATCTAAATTGTTATATAATTGTAGAATATTCTACCTGCTTTTTTAATAGACTTCAATATCACAGCGTTAGACCAGGTCACGTTCAAAGCTTGCTCTTTGAAGCTTCTCTTATTTTCCATTTTGTAGGGCTCATCTAAAAATTTTATAGGAGCGATGCTGTCTGGTTCTGTTCTTTGGAGGAGCACGCTAAGACATTGAACCCCGTTGTCATACGAACATCTAGGTATGGCAGTCGTTACGAGTAGTTGAAACCCTAAAAAGTTTGGCAACTATTGTCAGACTTTTTACGGTTCCGATTAAATTAGATTAGTGTCTAACTACAAAATTTAAGATATCGCCAATGGGTGAAGGTCAGATGGCGCATCACTCAAAACATCGAAAGAAGAAAGCATTTATGACCGAGACTAAAGTGAGGAAATCACACGGTGTCATCATCATCCCTGATCCCTGTTGATGACACCATGTAGTCTCCGGTTTTCTCAACCCTGTTTGTCAATCAGTAGATGTACTGACATACTCGTGAGGAACTCGAGCCTCGATAACTTAACAATATTGTACGATGTACAAAACGGTTTTTAATGCAGTTGCATGGACGTTTGTAACACCAGAGGACTCACAGTCACGCTGCTAACCCTATAAGTATCGAGTTTCTGTGTCGTCAGTGTAGAAGACAAAACAGGACAAGCCTTTAGTCTTCCCACTGATAGCACAAATTCTCCAGTGAGCTCCGGCTACCCTACTCACCGCTGGAAACACAACACGAAATTATTATAGTCGCGGTATTCTGTAGGGCAGAGGTACTTCCCCAGTCGGACTGCTCAATTAGGCGGAAATACCGCCGTGTCCTACCTCCTAAGAGGGATACAAAGAAAACTACATACATACATACATACAAATAAAAATACTTTCATACGCAGGTAACGCATTACCCTCGCTGGCGCAGTCGGGTAACAAACCTTCTACATACCTACATACATATAATCACGCCTTTATCCCTGGAGGGTTAGGCAGTTAACACCTACATTTCACCAATCATTGAATTCGGTCCCACGCAATAGGGGGTGAGCCTATTGCCGTCTTCCGGGCACGACTATTGTTGACACAAGCCATGTACTTCAGGCTGAGTCTGAGCTATATATATCTGTCTGATGTTAAACACCCCTATCCTTTAGTGGCCTTGTAGGACACCGCATGGGAAGAGATAGGTGGACCAAATTCTACTCTACCGGGAACCACGCGGGAACAAACCTTCTATGCAAACATAAACATTAATTCATCAAAAAGTTATTTTTCAGTAGTCGAGTTTTAGTTTTGAATCCTATTTGATTTCTCTACTAGGTAAATACATTTAATGATCAGTAACATACATAACAGCAAACTTTTATCATTGAAGTATTAGCCAGAAGTGAATTAACATCCAAATTACGCCTTTCTGTCCCCTAGACAAGGTGAATAGAATGATGAATGTACGGGACTACCGCGTATTTTGACGTATATGTATAATATTTATGTTATGTATATGAACTGTCAATCAACTGTATTCTACAAACATATTGGTACTTGTATAGGGGGACAGTAATCTTAACGTTATAGCGAGCGAGTCACCATATAACTAACTACAATGATTATAAAAAAAGATTGCTATACAACTTGTAAAAACGTCATTTCCCGATTGTTCTTTTACCTTTTACCTGGAGCCTCAGAAACACGTTCACGTCAGTCATTCACAGCAACTCATTCGGGTCTTATTTCAGACCTTTCATTTGAACGAATGTAGTTGAACGTCTAACAAAAGTCTGAGAGTGCCTGAGGCGCAAACGCCTCAGCGAAACTAATCGAAACCAAGTCTAATGGAAAAGTACTCTTGTAAAGGCTACCTGTTTTGTAGCTGTATTGTTTAGATAAAAGTAATGGCCTTTCAAAGTGAGGGTGAAGTAAACTAGATATGTCTATTGAAGAGTAACGTTTAATTGGAATTTGTGTAAGGCGATACTATCAGTATTGCTAACATACTACTAACATATAAAAAGTAAAAAACAAATACGGAAAACGACAGGATATATCGTACAAGATAGTTCCGATTTAATCCTAAAATAATCTATTAAAACCCTATGATACTGATCTCTGATATCCACTCCATGGATATTAATAATAGCTGAGCACAAAAACCAAATCGTTTAAAAATGAGATAACGGTTAAGTACGATTCAATGGATTCCATTACACAATCACTGTTTTTATTCAGTTCCCATTCCAATGGAAGTTTTATTAATTAATGAAAATCTTTTACGTAATATCTAGAGGCTCATTAGTTTTTGGAGGTCGGACACGATGGTATATCTGTCGTCCTACAGAATACCGCGACCCTAATAACCTCTACCCTATTTGCACTTAAAATCCGTTTAAAAATATTAATGGCTGCTTTCCTTAACCGATTTCGATGAAATTCTGCATAGACGTTCAGTTTGAATGACACTATATTAATATGATACCATGGAGCTGGTCTGATGATGGAGTAGGAAGGTGGCAAAAAGAACTTTTAAACTAAAAAAGATAAACCTATAGAGTTTGGGCTCATTTGTTTTGCAAAATAAAAATGATTATAAAAATCATTCATAAATTATTATACAAATATATAATGATTTAAAAAATCAGTCTTTCAACTATCATGATGAACTTCCACTAGTAAGTTTATGGTTACTGGTGAAAAACTATGGCTGCTCCTTAATGTTTTCCGTTTTCGTCCACAGCTTAAACTTGCTTTTGTTATTCTTCTCTTGCTGCAATCCGTTAATTGCTGAAAGGACTTGTGCACCATTCTTTTTTGGTGGAGAAGTGATCAACCAATCTTGAATAAGTTTGACTGTCAAACTACTTTTTATATAACCTAAGAAAGCGAGCTTCCATGCTAAGGGCCAGGTTCCGTTTTGATTTAAATTGTGCTCTAAAAGGTTTTAAATTCCTCTTTAAGACTTGAACGGTTCCTTCTTGGCATTTTGTAATTAAAATATCAACAAATCAGAGTGGTATATAATAATAATTTAATTAAATATATACCACAATGTCTCGTATCCATTGCGAAACTTATTTAATGTATCTTGAAATTCTTTTTAAAGTTTTTGAAATTTGTGAGCGTATCGAAAACTGCAACTACATTTAAAACAATGATAAATTCAGACTACCTACTAGTGTGCGCAGTAATTGTCACTCTTGGGTCCTGCTTATGATAGTACGATTACAGATGAGTGCAAGCAATGCAAAACGAGTGTAAATAGATATTTCGTTTTTTTAATATTGACGGAATTTTGATACCAATAATCCTATGTGCGGCGGTAAGTAGAATAGCCAGCGCTCATTGGAGAATTTTTGTGCCAAAAAAGGCGAAAGGCTTGTCCTGCTTTGTCCACTATAATGATGGCTCAGAAACTATCTATTCTTACAGGGGTACAGGCACGAGTGTGACTTTTCTGGGTATGCATACGGCAACTGGGACCGACAGCATAACGTGCTCTCGGAGGCACGACCAGACCAATGCAAATACCCATATTCATGAACATAAATATTTGCACTGTGCGGGGATCAAACCCGCGCCTTCTGCGCAACGGCCGCGATTACCACCACTACGCCACAGATATCTAGCTATTAAGCAGCCATTCAATTAAGCGACTAGGACTCTTAATTAGACGACTCCATTTTTGGACAATTTGAAGGCAGGAAGACAGGCATATGTTAATTTTATCTATATATATAAAACTCAAAGGTGACTGACTGACTGACTGACATAGTGATCTATCAACGCACAGCCCAAACCACTGGACGAATCGAGCCGAAATTTGGCATGCAGGTAGATGTTATGATGTAGGCATCCGATAAGAAAGGATTTTCAATAATTCTACCCCCAAGGGGATAAAATAGGGGATAAAAGTTTGTAAGAAACTTGGTCAATTTTAAATCGATCGGGTTGAAACTTTGCATGCATAAAACTACTATAACGTGGGCATCCGCTAAGAAAGTATTTTAATTAATTCTACACCCAAGGAGATAAAATAGGGGATGAAAGTTTGTATGAAACCTGGTCAATTTTAAACGTTAATTGCATTGTGCCTCGATAGATGGCGTTGTACATAAATTGTAATTGCAATTATGGTTTCGTTACCAATCAATTGAACAGTCACCTTTGAGTTACGTATATTTGGAAGAGATTTTGGATTACATTTGTTCTTTTGTTTTGTTTCGGTTTAGTAGTTTCGATATGATTACAGATTCTGCTTTGATTTTGGTATTTATTTTGTTTTCGTTTGGTTTCATTTCAAGTATAGGTTTTGTCAGTTATACATACATATTATTTTATTATTCATACATAGTCACGCTACTTTCCCAGTGGGGTAGGTAGAGACCACAGTTTTCTACTTGCTACGATCCCGACATACATCTTTCGCTTCTTATACTTTCATGATTGTTTTCATACGTGGTTATATTTTATTAAAATGGCTGAATAAAAACCTGAATGTTAAGAATGTGATGTGATGATGAGTGACGATACATGTTTGTTTCGTGCTCTCTCTCTTACTTAATGTACGGATCACAAGATAGGGCGATGGAGGTGCGTTCAGAAATTGTAAGATATGTGGTTAATGACTGGAGCCAATTTTCAATTATGACCCACGACAGGAATGGTGATAACTACATAACATCTGACGAATATTTTGCTGATATGACGAAAAGTCCAACTTATGGCGGATTTTGTGAATTTATAGCAGCAGGATTAATATTCCCATTTAAATTTGAAGTTTATAGAAGCGGTCTCATATATACGGAATCTGGATCCAATGTCTATCCGGTAAGGCGATTACGATTCAGCCAAGATTTGTCCAGTGGGCATTTTGATGCCTATCTTCCCATAGCAGCACAAAAAATTACTCGACGTCGTATGGAGGTAGCTGTTTTAAGGAGAGGTGAGAATGCTCGCGTTCTAAAACAAGTAGTTTTAGAGCGCGAGCATTCACCTATGATATCTGCAATAAATTATTATGAAAATTTAATAAAAAGTTTATTGTCTGAGTCTGTGACATTAATAGAAAAAAAGAAATACTAACGTAGGGCAAGGTTTACTAATTAGACACGAAAAAATCAAATAAAAAAGGCACAAAAAAATATGGACAGACTCTACCTGAAACCCACCGTAAAGCTGTGTCTGAATATAAGAAAAAAAAACCTGATGTGCAGAGGCAAGCTGTCGCAACCTACCAGGCTGCACACACTGAAAAACACAGACAAGCTGTCGCCACCTACCAGGCTACACACCCTGAAAAACACAGGCCATCTGTCGCCAACCACCAGGATACACACCCTGAAAATTACAGGCAATCTGTCGCCACCTACCAGGCTACACACCCTGAAAAACACAGGCAATATGTCGCCACCTATCAGGCTGCAAACCCTGAAAAACACAGGCAATCTGCTGCACTATATCAGGCCAGGAAAACCTATGTGCATAGAGCGATTCAGTCAGGGTATAGAGAAAATACAATTCAGCGTGTATGGAGAAGCAAATTGCTTTCGGGTTTGGCGTATGACCCAGATATAGTTTATGGAACTGACAGCAGTGTAGTCTTAGGTTCTATGACGTACAAGTGTCAGTGGTGTAACGCCTTGAAGTGGAAAGATGAGACACCTGTCATGTGTTGTAGCGCCGGTAAAGTACAACTTGAGTCGTTTAAACAACTGCCTGAACCACTTTACAGTCTGGTTAATGATTTACACTCAAATTACGAGTATGTACACTTCATGGATAATATCCGAAAAAATAATGCATGTTTTCAAATGACTTCCTTTGGTGGAAAACAAATAAAAGAAGGCGGTTTTTCGTCAACTTTTAAAGTTCAAGGACAAGTCTATCATTTTATTGGAAGTATATATATATTACCGGAACCTGGGCAGAATGCACAGTTTCTGCAAATTTATTTTGTCTGAAATGGTTGGACCGATTTTGACGGGACTTTTATTAGCAGGTAGCTGATGTAATAAGGAGTAAAGTATGCTACTTTTATTTTAGATAAAAAATATGATAAATAACGTGGACTCAACACTAAGCGATAACCGACATCCACGCGGGCGAGGCGCGGGCAAAAGCTAGTTATGTCATATATTGGAATGATTGGATGTCAGATCGGCGCGCCGCGCCAGACACCACATTCGAATCGGATAGTGTAAATACGAACTTACGTGTAAAGCAGTTCGTCATATTATCGGAACGATCCAAGGCTTGAAACAGTACAACGCTTCAAACAAAATATTTCTAGGTAGGTATATTAAATTTAAAGTGCTAAAATTATTAATTCAATTTTTATTTTATACTCCTTCAATAAAACATCTAATCAAACCTTTGATTTTATACCCATATTGTAGGCTTTAGCGAACCGATTGTCATCAAACATAGTTAAAAAAAATCTAGACGATTCACTATAAAAAATGAATTGTATGACAGTTTTTATTCTTCTCGTTCTCACCCTCTGATTAGTGAGTTTATAATATTTTATATGCATTGATGTGCGTATTCGGCTAGTATCGAAACTACGGTAACTAAACTAACGGTAAATTGAATTGAACATACATACATACATACATAAAATCACGCCTTTATCCCCGGAGGGTTAGACAGAGGCGAATTATCACCCACATTTCACCATTATTTGTATTCGGTCTCACGTAATAGGGGGTGAGCCTATTGCCGTATTTCGGGTACTATTGTTGACTCGAGCCATGCATCTGAGGCTGAGTCTGGGCTGTATATATCTGTCCGGTGTTAAACAGCCCTATCCCTTAGTCGCCTTGTACGACACCACATGGGAAGAGATGGGTGGGTCCAAATTCTACACTGCCGGGAACCACGCGGTATATACATAAACACCGGGTATATACATAAATACCACAGGTATATAAATAAAGGTTTATATAGGTAATAAAGGTCAGTAAACAATACAAAAATAGCTATTACTCTCATTTAATACAATAGATAGTTATTCCAATAAACAATGCCCTCACAACTAATTTAACATACCTACTAACAAAAACTTTCAATAAATTAACAAAACTTTAAACTGAACTTACATACAATAACAGTAAACATGACCAATGAGTTAAAAAATTACTTAAATCTTCAATATTTAATATAGTTGATATTTT
Source organism: Eilema griseolum (assembly GCA_963662185.1). Lineage (NCBI taxonomy): Eukaryota > Metazoa > Arthropoda > Insecta > Lepidoptera > Erebidae > Eilema > Eilema griseolum. The sequence continues at coordinate 7,324,400 of OY759236.1, forward strand.
ATGAACTTAAGGCGGCCGCACCTGCAACCCCCAAAAGTGGTTTAAGTACCGCGACAGCTGCCGCACCCAGTTCAATCGGCTCCGGAACTGGCATGCTGTAACATGCTGCTGCAACCATCAAGATCAGCAAAAAATTCTGCATAACAATACACATTATCTAAATGACCATATTTATTGTCTAACTGTGGATGCTGATAAAATTTTCTTAACAGACAAAATCCAAGCGTAAGTCCAGATCGCGTCCAAAACTTACATTTTGTAGGGCTCATCTGGAATTTTTATGGGTGTGATACTCTCTGATTCTGTGGCCAGAAATAGCACGTTAAGCCTTCCGTCCCAGTGTAAAACGAAGTGTTTCACCTTCGCAAACGACTCGGTGTCCCTCCCCACTTCAACTTTTAGCCTTGTCGCCCATGTCAGGATAAAGCAAATTGCAACTGTCTGCGGATCGCTCGCAAATCCAAAATCAAATATTTGGGAGTATGGCCCTATCAACATCTTTCATGGAAAGAACATATTAAAGTAACAACTTCTAGAATCAGAAAACTAATGTTTATTTTCAAAAACCTTTGCCACGTTTTAGACCTACCTACTCTTAAAATTGTGTTTCTCGCCTTGGCGCAGTCAGTGGAAGGATATTGTATATCAGCCTGGGGTGGCGCAGATTAAACTGATCTTCTCGTCCTCGAAAGGGCGCACAGGGGCGTCCTGAAGGTTATGACATTTAAATCTAAATGGTTCCCTACCTCTCAGTTATATGATCAATTAAAGGTCTTGTCAGTAAAAAACTCTTGTTACAACAGGTTACATTCCGTAAGCTTACAGAACTCCCTTACTATGTTCACCCGTGGAAGCGCAGGTCAGATAGAGTGTGTTATATCGAACTCTGTAGAACACGACTTGCTGAAAGACACTTTCATTTCTTTGCCCCCTCATTTTACAACAAAGTCAACAAAACTTTACCCACACACACACACACACACACACACACAAAACACACACACCACTTTGCTCATACTTCACAAGTCCGGTTAATATTTGTTTTATGCACGTTTTTAAGTACCTACCTAATACTTATAATCGAATTATCATACTTTTAAGCAAATTGTAACTAATTTAAGGAAGGCAAGCCCCCCGTATCCAAAGGTTTGGCGTTAGTGACTGCGCCACAGTGTTTCACTGATACAGTCATTGCTTTTGTTGGTTCCAATAAAGAGATTTTAATTTTTTTATTTTTTCAGTTGTCATACGAAGATCTAGGTATGGCAGTTGTGGCGAACAGGAGAAACTTTAAAAATTCCGACGACTTATCTAACTACAGAACTTACAATATCGATCAAATGGCAGTCGATTAACGCAAAATATCGAAGTTAAGACTCATCGCAATTAAACTGGACAAAACAAACCCCGGACTCTGAGATAAAGGCTTCGGTTGCACTGAAGACTAACGCAAGGATGATGATGATGCCGCCGGTCTCCACTATCGTCACAACATCAGTACATGTACCGATATACACACGAGTTAAATTTGGCCTCGATGACTTAACTAGATTGTACTATGTACGTAGTGATTTTTTAATGCAGTAGCTTTATCATGAGTTTACAACGAATTGAAGTGAATCTGATTGGTCTGTGTAAACCGTATGCGTCAATTCCCTGACTGAAATCAACAGGGCCGGATTTAGAATCCGTATTTATATCATTACAGTCAGTCAAGTTTACTATTAATATGTTGATCTATCATGTTTTGTTTTAAATGCAGCAATAAAGAATGATGAATTTGGTTTTTTACCAAATAACTAGTGTGACAGCAGTTCATGACAATAATTGTTTTTTTTTAATGATTTAATTTTGCTATCACCAAAGGAGATGGATGTGAATTAAATTTTTGAAATTAAATTCAAACCTTATGTAGACGACGTGCCTCGCGATGACACCTAATTACTTGAAACTTAAATGTAAATTGTTAAATACTTTCTTGCACGATATATATAAATTTATTCAAAATTGCTATATTCAAGCATTGTTAACTATTTGGCCTAATTAGAATACATTTATATTACTTACCGTTTATAAACAATAAACATATGTATCCACTGTACGCACACTACATACGTCACCACGTTCTTTGCGAGCTACGTAGGTAGCTTGTCGCTGCAGTCGCTAACCGAAGTTCATCGAAATTGCACGACGCCGCCGTAGTTTGAGCTCAGTGATACATTTTCATAAAAGTAATTCGTTTAAATATTTTACGTACTAAATCCCACTCCACGCTTACCTGTATCCCGTACAAGTGGTCTTCGGCCGGATATATACGTGGAACTTTACATTAGTGCGTAAAATGTACAAAACTCCGCCGCATACGAGCCGCCATGATGGTTTGACCTCTGTTCGCACGCGGCGCGCTTTGAAAAGAGAACTGAGCATGGAAAAGAAAGACCTGACTCGCGATATCCAATCGGAAATACTCAGACAAGATCACACTGAAAAACATACTCTCGTCAAACGACCGGAAACTGATGTTGCGGGACCGACAAAATGTGTGGTAAAACATGACGAAGCTGTTTCGACACGAAGAAGCTGTGGCTCATCGGCGTCTATTGAAGCTCATAAGAGGCTGCTGGAGTGCGAAGCTGCCAAAGCTAAGGCAGAGCTGCAAGCTGAAATGCAACGAAAAGAAGCTGAAATGCAACGAAAAGAAGCTGAAATGCAACGAAAAGAAGCTGAAATGCAGCGGAAAGAAGCTGAAGTCAAGCAAACTCTGATCGAGAAAAAGCTCGCTGCTGACTTAGCAGCCCTTGAAGTTCAATGCCGAAGCCAGAGAAGCAACAGTCAGCTCAGTGATTTAAGTTCCGTTGACAAAGTACATCAGTGGCTTGAGCATAGCCACGTAGCGGAAACTAACAACAATCACCAAAATTTCGTGAACAGCGGTTCAGAAGTTAAGAACTTGGTCAGTGCAATTTATCAAGCAAATATGCAAAATAAACAATTGATGTCGCGTATAGCAACATCAAAAGACTTACCGTGGTATAGTGGTGATTCGCTTGAATGGCTTGCATTCAAACAGGCATATGACGAATCAACTAAGTTTTGCAAATACAGTGACGCTGAAAATATGTGGAGATTACGCAAGTCACTCCGTGGGGAAGCAAAAGAAACAGTATCATCACTTCTCATCGGAAATACGGCTCCACATACCGTCATGGAAGCGTTGGAACTTAGATACGGTAGACCCGAAACTATAATAAATAAAATATCATATCAGTTAAAGAAAATCTCACCGCTACCTCAAAACTATCATCAGGAAATTGTGCCGTTTTCCATCAAAATAAAAAACTTCGTTGCAGCAGTCCAGGCTGTAAAGAAGACAGAATACTTGTACAGCCCCGAATTGGTGTCTAGTGTATTGTCAAAATTTCCAAGCGCGCTTATAAATAAATGGGCCGATTATTACAGTGCAAACCCACACGCCGGAGAAGCCAGATTGCAAATACTTTCTGAATTTTTATTCAACGAAGCCAACAAGATTTCCAATGCCGGACTGACTCACATACACTATCAAACCGACTACAAAAAGAAGCTCGACGATCGCAAGCAACATGCAGTCTTGCTTAGCGAGAAAGACAGTGCACCTATCAAGTGTAAGTTTTGTCGGGTAGGCACACACAAACTTACTGAATGCGCTCGATTTAAGCGCGCGATGACAAGGGATCGATGGCGGTATGTACGTACTAACAGGCTGTGTCACAAGTGCCTGACGGCCACTCACAGTCGCGACGCTTGCCCGGCGCCTGAATGCGGTGTCGATGAATGTACGTTACCCCATCACCATCTGCTACACTGGAAACACAAAAGAACGGAATCCACCAGTGCACCCGCAAGCCCTGAAGACAGTGACCCACCGGTACTTGACAACTCTGAACACACCGTGACTCACGCATGTGATACATCTGAGGCAAGCATCCTGTTAAAAGTAGTGCCTATAAAAATTAGCGGACCACGAGGTCTGCTCACCACCTACGCGCTGCTTGACGACGGCGCAACAATATCGCTGATATCAGCTGACATTGCTGAACGCGTCGGCCTCGAGGGAAATAAACAAACGTTACGTATTCGAGGTGCATGGAGCTCCGAGTTGGTCTGCGACAGTGAAATAATTAAATGTGGCATAATCAATATAAACAATAACAAACAGTTCGAACTTTGTGCAAGAAAAATACATCAATTAAATTTACCAACTCAACAGTTGTCCAATATTAATCACAAACAATATGAACATTTAAAAGGTATAAATGAATTTCTGCCGTGTGTCAACATGAAACCAAAAATATTAATAGGACAAGATAATTATCATCTTATCGCGCCCATCGAGACTATTATGAGGAGTAAAAATGCACCATGCGCTACACTGACGCAGTTGGGATGGTGCTTGCATGGTGTTTGTCCTAAACAAAAAGGGTCAAGGTTAACGGAGTGCGCGTTATTAATCAGTAGTGAAGAAGCTGACTTGAACGATTGTCTTCCCGACCACGCCTCCCATCACGATGTCGCTGGCATTTCCCCTCCGGTGAATACGTGCACAGGCGCAAAAAAAACGGCTGACGACCCACAAACACATACATACCTATCGACATTGGAATGCAGTTGTTTACATCGATCTATTCCGCACGCCACGATACACACGGACCGCGAGGATGTCGAACGTATTCATGAACTAGTTCGAAAGTCATTTTTATTTGAAAGTATTGGCGTTCACAATAAACAGCGAAAGAATGAAGAGGAGTTGAAAGCCATAGATATTGTTGACAGGAGTGCTGTGTTACGTCACGGGAGATGGGAAGTTGGCCTCCCTTGGAAAAATACAAATGATAAAATGCCAGATTCATTTTGTAACGCTTACCGACGTCAAAAAACAATTGAGCGGAAAATGTCATATGACGAAGGATACAGAATAAGGTACTATGACAGAGTTAAGCATTTACTGGCCAACAACTACGCTCGAAAATTGAACCTAAATGAAAAGGACAAAGGGTATGACAGACTATGGTACCTACCTCACTTCGGAGTCGACAATCCCAATAAAAAGAAACTACGCCTAGTGTTCGACGCCACCTCAACTACAGCTGGCCAGTCACTAAATGATTATTTATTACCGGGGCCCAACTTGCTGGAATCACTTCTCGGCATTATGTTCCGATTCCGAGAAAAGGCAATAGGCCTTACAGGCGATATTAAAGATATGTTTTTACGAATTAATATACAAGAAAGGGATCAACACGCTTTGAGGTTTTTATGGAGAAACGATACACAAAAACAAATCGAAAAATATGTTATGACGTCATTGATATTTGGTGCGAATTGCGCTCCCTTTATTGCGCAACACATTAAGAACAAAAATGCACTTCGATTTGAAACGGAGATGCCAGAGGCTGTTCATGCCATTCTGAGGAGTCACTTCATGGACGATTATATTGATTGCTTCGACAATATTAATGACGCAATAAAAACAATGAAAGAAGTTTCGTTCATTCACCAGCAGGGAGGATTCGAGATGTGTAACTGGACCTCGAATGAACCAAGGGTCTGCATCAATATACCGCAGGAAGCATTAAGTGCGGCGGCCGTAGGGTTCAAAATTGAACAAGACAACCCTAGCGAACGGATACTCGGCCTCCTCTGGTATCCGAACACAGATACCTTCGGGTTTAACTTATCTTTACAACGAATTTCAACGAAACTACTGACATGCGAAAAACGACCTACAAAGCGAGAACTGTTAAGTATAATCATGTCAATATTTGATATTTATGGGTTCCTGGCACCATTTACTATAAAAGCGAAAATACTCATACAACAATGTTGGAAGACTGACTTAGATTGGGATGAAGAAATAAAAGAAGCTCATTTCGAAGTATTTCGTAGCTGGATAACCCAAATAAATGAGTTGAGTAACATCAGAATACCAAGATGGTACTTCCACTCATATAACCAGCAATCAAACGAGACTCAAACTCATACTCATGAGAACTTAGAAATGCATGTATTTTGTGACGCCTCGCCGAGTGCATACGCCGCGGTGGCTTATTACCGAGCTCACCGTCCGTCTAGTGAAGAAGTGTTCGTCTCATTTGTCGCATGTAAGAGTAGAGTGGCACCTATAAAACCAGTTACCATACCGCGAATGGAATTGCAAGCGGCTGTATTGGCGTGTCGCCTCGCTGATACTATTCAAAAGGAGCACAGGTTGAAGGTAGTCAGGAGACATTTTTGGTGCGATTCAACGACAGTCCTTCACTGGATCAAAAACAAAAATAGAAATTATAACATTTTTATCGCAAATCGCCTCGGAGAAATAGACGATCTATCGTGCGTAGATGAGTGGCACTATATCCCCACCGAGCGCAATATAGCGGACATAGCAACTAAAAATAACGCATACAAGCTAGAAAACGGATGTGAATGGTTCCAGGGTCCCACATTCTTATATGAGAAGACCGAAAATTGGTTTATATCGCCACTTGAAACAGAAAAATTAAACATTAGTGAAGAAATATTAGAAAGTATACATAATATTTATGAAACAAAAGATAGTGACTTATCTGTTCCGGACATAAATAAATTTTCATCGTGGTTGCGCTTATTGCGATGCACTGCAACTGCCTTATTATTCATAGAAAAGTGTAAGAAAAATTATACAAAGAAATTAGATACAGAAATGTTACAGCGAGCGGAAATATTATTGTTACGTCACGCTCAAAGGCAATCGTTCGCTATGGAATCACATCTAATAAAAAATAACAAACCGCTTCAAGTTAACAGTCGATTGCGGACTTTGACACCCTACTTAGACGAGTTGGGATTACTCCGGGTTGGTGGACGAGTTGGGGTCGTATCTGACGTCACGCCCCAAATGAAGAACCCTGTCATATTAGATGGGCGTCATCCTATTGCAAGACTGATAACCGAATTTTACCACAAGAAGTGTGGTCACGGCTATAATGAAACTGTGGTGAACGAATTAAGACAGAAGTACTGGTTGCTGAATTTAAGACCCACAGTTCGTTCTGTCGCCTCTAAGTGTTTACCTTGCCGTATTAGAAAGACCGTGCCTGTGATACCACGTATGGCAGATTTACCAGAGGCTAGATTAGCGGTCAAAGCGCGCCCGTTCACTCACTGTGGCGTAGACCTGTTTGGTCCGATGGAGGTAACAGTGGGTCGCCGAAGAGAAAGGCGATACGGAGTGTTGTTCACTTGCATGACGGTCAGAGCTGTGCATATAGAATTGGTACCATCCTTGACTACGGACTCGTTCATTATGGCATTGAGACGCATGGCAGCGAGACGAGGGTGGCCACAAAATATGTATTCTGATAACGGTACTAATTTACGGGGCGCAGAGGCTGAATTAAGACAGTCCTACAAGGAATTAGATCAAACCATTGTAAAGGAAGAGATGACCAACCATGGCGTGAACTGGTCTTTTAACTCACCAATTAGCCCACACAAGGGCGGAGCCTGGGAACGACTCATTAGGAGTATTAAGACAACACTAAAGGTTATTTTAAAGGAAAGGGCACCTCATGAAGAAACTTTGACTACGTTACTAACTGAAATAGAAAATATTGTCAACAGTAGGCCTTTGACACATGTCTCTGTTGAGCCTGAAAGCATGGAGACCCTAACTCCTAATCATTTTTTAATCGGTATGAGTTCCAACTTACCTGTGCCTGGAGTTTTCAATGACGGTGACCTATATGTAAGAAAGATGTGGAGAATCGCACAGAGGCTGGCTGATATGTTCTGGCAACGATGGGTCAAAGAGGTCCTACCTACTCTGATACCGAGACAAAAATGGTACCAAGAGAATAAAAATCTGAAACAAGGAGACGTCGTAATAATTGTAGACCCAAATCTACCAAGGAACACGTGGCCTAAGGGCGTTATAGAAAGAGTTTTCCCTTCGAGAGATAATCGAGTACGTACGGTGGAGGTGAGAACGTTGACTGGCTTACTCACCAGACCTGTACATCGCTTGGCCCTACTTCCATTGGGAGATTAGTGTCACCGAAATGACACTGGGCGGAGATTGTAGACGACGTGCCTCGCGATGACACCTAATTACTTGAAACTTAAATGTAAATTGTTAAATACTTTCTTGCACGATATATATAAATTTATTCAAAATTGCTATATTCAAGCATTGTTAACTATTTGGCCTAATTAGAATACATTTATATTACTTACCGTTTATAAACAATAAACATATGTATCCACTGTACGCACACTACATACGTCACCACGTTCTTTGCGAGCTACGTAGGTAGCTTGTCGCTGCAGTCGCTAACCGAAGTTCATCGAAATTGCACGACGCCGCCGTAGTTTGAGCTCAGTGATACATTTTCATAAAAGTAATTCGTTTAAATATTTTACGTACTAAATCCCACTCCACGCTTACCTGTATCCCGTACACCTTAGAATTTCTGGACTAAGACTAATTTCTTTAAGTCCGACCTAGTGATTTTCATGTAAAGAAATACTAAAAGAAAAAATAAAATAAATGCAATTTGTTCAAAAAACTGTAGGTAAAATCAACACAGCGGAAAACGTGTTACACAGACATTACCATGTGTCATGTTTAATTTTTTTCATGGTAGAACTACAGATGAACATACCGTTATTTTTTTTAATACATAGGTACACATTAAAAATAAACACACGAACTTTAATGCGGATTGGTAGCTTAGTGGTTAAGGAGTCGGCCTTACGATCGAGAGGTCCCGGGTCCGAATTCTGGCCATTACATTACCAAGTGAGAGGTCACCACTTTTCCCAGACAAATAGGCTAACTAAAAGACTAACACCCTCTCACAACTCATCTATAATATCAGATGATTCAAGGTACCAGGGGTCTTTCTTCTCATGGCTTGAAAGCGGACTTGATGAAGGTGGGAGTCTAACACTTTTTTTTTTACGTGCGCAAAATCCCCCCGAATACCTCCCCACCGGAGCCGGTGGAAGAGGTTATGTCGGACTCGAACCGACTAAAACGCACGCCGCCTGTGGGTCATTTTGGTTGCCGAAGGTGAGGTTGACAGGCATATCCCTCGCACCCCGGCCGACCCAGGGCCATCTCTTACGATCTGGCCCTCTTCTCGGGTGTGGGGACTACAGAGTCCCCAACTCATCCCCGGAAACGGGGAGGCGCGCCACCGCCGTGGCCTGCTTCTGCCAGGGTGACAGGCGGCTCCACCTGTTACCCCCAGGCCGGCGCTCATGGAGGGCGGAGGTCGTTCATCGACCTCCGACGCCCGAGTTGCCTTCGTACGCGGGCTGCTTGGTTTGGGAGTCTAACACTTGAAACTTAGCACTTTAAAATCATTCAATTCAATAATGTATCCAATTGTAGTTACTATCTCATTTATAAGCAAAGTTAAAATACACTACTTACCAATAAGATATGCATTATGCCAGCTGAGAGACTCGTAATCAACTGAGCGCACGCGCAGTATTTATACCATATTATTACATTAACATGTTTGTTTTTTGCTCATTACAACACTAATAAAAATGTGCAAAATGTATCAGGTCTATTTCTTCTTATTGTTATGAAATTAAGTTATTATTATGTCTGTTTATCTGAATGTTATTAACTGAAAGACCCAAATTAATTTTCGTAATGGGTTTCTCCAATTGACAGAATAATAAATGATGAAATTTTTAGTGTATTTTTAGGTATAAAATTGATCATAATATTACGAAGATTTATAGGTGACTATACCGACTGAGAACTTAGATAGATAGGTAGATAGATAGATAATTATTTATTGTACACCAATAGATTACAGTAGAACTTGTAGGTAGCATACGTACAGTTTAATATACAATGGGCTTATTGCTGGAAGCGATTTCTTCCAGGCAACCTAACTACTCACAGCGTATGCCACTGTGAAACTACTCTACATTACTCACAGAAAATATCACAAAGTTATTTATTATGTGTTATATTACTGTATAATGCGTGATGGACAAGCATACGACTCTTCTGATGAAAAGTGTTTACCATGGCCTATAGAACTGGGCAGCACTAAGAGCGTTACACTCGTGCTGCCGAGCTAATAAGAACCTTGTATTGAACTTTTTGGTAAACCCCATATTGTGGTCCACCACAACCACAATAGGTGGTTTTCCCATGCGACTACAATATGGTGACATTCCATGACTTGACTATAGGTATATCGTTTTGAATGAAATTTTAAGCATTTAGTATGTTAACAATTCATATGGATTAATATATAGAAAAAAATGAATCGAATGATCGAGTTGAGCCATGGTTTGTTATTACGTCATATTGAGCTCTAAGTAAATAGGGTTTATGTGTCAATAATGTGATTAGATCGTGATTTATCATTGAGTTCAAAATATCTAGTAATCAGTAATTAATAATACGTATTTTTACTAGCTAAAAGGGTTTAATATCGATCGTAAACATAGGTACAGCTAAATAGTAAATATTACATTTAGTACAGATGTTTATTCAGATGTGTATCTGTTTATTTTAATTACTTCAGATACATGTTAGTGATGTGATTGTAAAACATTATGATACGCATATTTAATTACTAGGTATGGTGAATTCAATGATAGCTCACGGTCACTCATATCATTGACACATAATAACTAGCACCACATCCAGGCTTCGCACAGGAAAATTATATTAAACAGACAACTGTAATTTCAAGCACATAACCAAGAAATTCACCACTACACGTTGCAACCGAAAACGATGCACACAGTGAGGTTTGAAAGGGGCTTAATTCGCGGTAAGGCCAAGTTGTAGAATGATCACCATGTTGTAGTTTTCTCAACTATTATATTTCTTGACTATTATATGGGATTCCTCAAGAAGGGTAATACAAGGCCACGGTAATCGCTTTTCAGCAGATAAGGTCGTATGCCTGACTACCACCTGACACTTATATAACAAGTACTTTTTAACAAAAAAATTGTGTATGTGGAGTCTTGTGCAAAACAGCAAGGCAATTCAAACGGCCAGACATGTAGGGATTGACGTAATTGCTAGTCGTCTTTAGCCATATTCTACCTTAGCACGAGCACAAGAATAGTCTTACGCGCATTTTTATTTTTTGAGGTATATTGGCATTTATATTTTATTTTTGATGTATTTTTTTCTAGAAATCGGTTAATTTTTTTGTTAAAAGGTACTTGTTTTTCCCTTTTTAGTAATTTATTTTATACAACTTGGTAAACAAGCACACGGCCCACCTGATAGGAATTGGTTACTGTAACCTATGAACGTGTGTAACACCAGAGGAGTCACCCCCGTGCTGCCGACCCTGCAGGAGAGTTTCTGTGTCGTCAATACAGAATACAAAATCAGGACACGCCTTTGGTCTTTCCACTGACAGCACAAAAACCCTCCAGTGAGCTGTGGCTACCATACTCGCCACCGGGAACACAACACCAGGTAATAACGTGGTATCCTGTAGGGTTGAGGTACTTACCCAGTTGTAATGCTCAATTAGGACGGTAATACCGTCGTGTCCTTAATTAGTAGGTGGTGAATTTTAATTATTTTTAAGGTAGACAACTTTAAAATAGATATTCGTAAATGTGAGCTTACAAATTGTAATTACAACAATTACAAAAATTTTTGAAGCACTGCAAACTAGAAGATCAAGATGATTGATAGTTGAAAATACTGCACCCTCAATAAAATATTTGTAGAATCAATAATAATAATACTCCAATAACGCAAACGAAACATTCATAATGTTTATTGTTAAGGGGTTCAATTTCGATTTTCGGGCATGCTGATTACGAATATGTTATTTATTTAGCAAATAAAGATAGCAGACCCAATAGTTTCAAAAATAACAGTATGGGTGTAGTTTTCAAGGTATTCCTCTTTGCTAATGCTGACGAATATGCTATTAATTTAACGATTAAAGACGGTAGACTCAAACACAATATAAAAAAAAATATAATTAAAATTAAATCAATTTACCGACATGAATATTTTTTTATATACACCACTTAGGTGGCAACAAGCACACGGCCCACCCGATGGGAAGTGGTTACCGTGGTCTATGGACGTATGCAACACCAGAGACGTTATACTCGCGCAGCCGACCATGAATAAACCTTCTGATGCCCCTCTTGAAGAACCCCATATTTGCATTATTTCCTATTTGAAATACATATATTTTCACAATTTGGTTAGAATTGGCTGCAATTAATTGAGTAAAACTGGAAATATGGCCAAAAATGATAACCAATATACAGGCGGGGCCACGGGTATAAACTAGTAACTTAGTTGTGTGTACTTAAGAAAAGAATAGAAATATATTAAATTCCAACTTCATTAAAAAAATATTTGTTTGTTCGCCATGGACTTGCAGCTACTGAACGGATATTGATGCAAATTCATTAGTTTGAAATGTTTTGGTCAGTAATTGGTTGACTAGAACCGTAGATATGATCAAAATTCGCAATAACCAACATTCACGCCAGCGTAGCTCCGGTCGTTAGCTAGTTATTTATAGCTGAAATTTAGTTAAAAATAAAAACTAATGTGACAACCCTGACAAAATTCCTGGAAGCGAGATCCCTTACGGCGCTATACCGGTTCCAAAAGGTGGCGCGGGAGCGGGGTCACGATCCTGAGCCCGAAGGAATTCGGGCCGTGAGATCCCGGCTCCACAGGGAAATGGTGGCGGAATGGAAGCTATGACTTGGGCGACCAGGCGCGCCGTAGTAGCGGCGGTAAAACCCATCATGGGGGAGTGGCTAGAGAGGCCACATGGTAGCCTCTCGTACTGTCTGACGCGAATGATCACCGAGCACGGGTGCTTAGGGTAGTATCTGCGTCGGATGGAGAAAGAGCCAACGTTCGAGTGCCATCACTGCGACGCGAGCGAGGACTCGGGGCCGCACATGCTCACCGAGTGTCCGGCGCGGGAGACGTCGAGGTGCGAGCTTGTGGCGGCCCTGAGAGTGAGGGTTCTCACGCTCTCCACCTTGCTCGCGGCGATGGTCCGCTGCGCGGATGCATGGGCGGTCAGCGCCTCCTTCTGCGACCAAGTAATGCTCGTGAAGGAGGAGGCGGGGTGGGTGCGGCAGCGGGAGCGACGAAGGATCGCAAGCCAAGCTGCCCGCGTACGAAGGCAACTCGGGCGTCGGAGGTCGATGAACGACCTCCACCCCCCTTGAGCGCAGGCCTGGGGGAGACAGGTGGAGCCGCCTGTCATCCTGGCAGAAGCAGGCCGCGGTGGTGGCGCGCCTGGCGCGCCTCCCCGTTTCTGGGGACGAGTTGGGGACTCTGTAGTCCCCACACCCGAGAAGAGGGCCAGATCGTGAGAGATGGCCCTGGGTCGGCCGGAATGCTCACCTTCGGCTACCAAAACGACCCACAGGCGGCGTGCGTTTTAGTCGGTTCGAGTTCGACATAACCTCCTCCACCGGTTCCGGTAGGGAAGTATCCGTGGGGATTTTGCGCACGTAAAAAAAAAAACCCTGACAAAATTGCATATGTCAAGACGGAAGTTGCTCACTGTACTCCTTCTCTTTTAGACCTCATTATTGTTTCGGACCGTGACAAAGTTGTTACTCATGGTCAACTTCCTGCTCCTTTCTCTTATCATGATCTCATTTATCTCTCCTATAAAATTCGCACGCCTAAACCTAAACCTAAATTCTTCCTTCTTCGAAGTTTCAAAAATATCGACCTGGACATTTTGAGGGCCGATGTAAAAGGAGCTGACTTTTCTCTTGTATACAATTCTGGGGATATTGACACTAAAGTAGACAGCCTTAACAATATTCTTATGTGTCTTTATAATAAACATGCCCCACTGAAAAAGATTAGGGTGAAGCATTTACCCGCCCCTTGGCTCTCAGACGATATTAAGCGTGTTATGTCTCAACGGGACAAAGCCAAAAGACGTTACAATCGAAATCCATCTGATGATAATTGGTCTTCTTATAAAATTATTCGGAATCGCTGCGGTCGTCTGTGTAGAGATGCGAAAAAGCGCCACATCCACGACTCCATTAATAATTCTAACACATCTCAGGTATGGCAATTTCTAAGGTCTCTTGGTATCGGTAAGACTACCAGGGACAACACGCTGAATTGCGACCTCAATACGCTAAATATACATTTCTCCACGCCACCAACTGTGATAGATGATGTGGATAAAGTATCTACTCTAAGTTATCTCTCCAGTCTTCCCCTGCCTGAATGTGCCTCTTTTATATTCAACCCGGTTACGGAGAGCGATGTACGGAAGCAAATTGTAAGAATATCGACCAAAGCAATGGGTAATGATGGTATTCAGCTGCAAATGTTACTGCCTATTCTAAATGAACTCCTTCCAGCCATTACCCACATAGTAAATTTTTCGCTTGAGCATAGCTCTTTTCCTTTGGCCTGGAAGAAAGCACTAGTCATTCCTTTGCCTAAAACCTCTAATCCATCCTTATTATCCCAGTTTAGGCCTATTTCAATCCTTCCGATTCTTTCCAAAGTGCTTGAGAACACGGTGCGTATTCAATTATCTTGTTACCTTTCCTCTAATGGTCTACTGAGTCCATTACAATCTGGTTTTCTTTCTGGCCATAGTACAGTCACGGCACTAGTTAAAATATCCGATGATATAAGACTGGCCATGGAGAATAAACTCCTGACGGTATTGGTTCTACTGGACTTCAGTAGTGCCTTCAATTCTGTTGACTTCGACATTCTCTTGGGCATCCTTTCTTCATTAAATATATCGCCCTCCGTAATCGCTTGGTTTAACTCTTATCTTCGGGGTCGCTCGCAGCGGGTTCGCTCTGATGAGGCGTCCTCTGACTGGCGTAACCTTACTGCGGGTGTACCGCAAGGTGCTGTCCTCTCTCCTCTACTTTTCTCAATTTTTATTAATGCTATCACCAAAGTTATTTCTTCCAGTTATCATCTCTACGCAGACGATTTGCAGTTGTATCGTCATTTTAGGTCTGATGATGTGGGTGGGGCCATTACTGCCATCAATAATGACCTTAAAAACATTAGTGCTTGGGCAAAATCTTTCGGACTGCTTGTCAATCCTGCTAAATCTCAGGCAGTCATTATAGGTGGCAGACACATTTACAGTAATCTTGACCATGCCTCTCTAACTCCTGTTTTTTACAGCAATGCTCTGATACCATTTTCCACGGTCGCCAAAAACCTGGGGGTTCTCTTCGATTGCAATTTGTCATGGACCAGTCATATCAACGAGGTAAGCCGGAGGGTTTTTGGTACTTTCCACTCCCTTAGGCGTCTTCAGAATTTCCTTCCTTTTAAAACCAGAGTCTGTCTCGCTCAATCTCTTCTCCTTCCTCTCCTAGACTATGCTGATGTCACCTTTCTGGATGCAACTGAAGAACTCTGGAACAAGATGGAGCGACTGCAAAATTTATGTATTCGTTTTATTTTCGGCCTACGTAAGTACGACCACGTTTCGGAGTTCAGAAGGCAACTGAAATGGTTACCAATTCGGCGGCGTCGAGATGTTCACATTCTTTCCCTTCTCTTTTCTATTCTTCACAACCCTCATTCTCCTTCATATCTTCGTGAGCGTTTTGAGTTCCTTGTACCCAGGGGTAAGCCCTGTCGCACTTCGTCTTCTCTTTTACTTCGAACTCCCTCGCATAGTTCGACTTGCTACGACAATTCCTTCACAGTTTCTGCAGTACGACTGTGGAATTCTCTTCCTCACTCCATACGCGATAGTCCTTCTCTGAATATTTTTAAAAGACGTATAAGAGATTACTTTCTCTCTCAACAATAGCAGACATACATGATATGTATTTGTATGTATGTATGTATGTATGTTTATTTATGTATTTATGTATGTATGTAGGTATGTATGTATGTATGTATGTATGTATGTATGTATGTACGTGAGTATGTGTATGTGTGTATATGTGTATGTGTATATTTGTGCCTATTGTCGGGGGTATACACATTTTATAACTTCTTATATTAATTTTACACCTGTGCACTAGACTTAGCCTCTCGTATTGCAATTCCTCTGTACACTCCCGGGTTTGCTGGAAGAGAACTCAACTTTGAGTTAAGCTCGCCTTTGTACATTACATCTCATCTTGTTATATTAATGTAATATGTGTAATATGTGTGCAACTTATTTATACAATAAAGTATAAATAAGTTGCATTTCCCCAAGGCGATGAACTACTGTATGTAAGATTACTTGTTATACATAAGTATATAAAAGCCCTTTACACACAGAAACTCAGAATCCACTACTTTATCACCAGATTAGCTCCATCGTGCCAAATTGAAGCATTGTCAATCCAATGGAAATGGAAGTGTGTGCAAAATTTCACCAAAATTTGTTGACGATATTTGCTTCAAAATTGAGTTGCAACATGAAATACATGAAGTACATTGCAAGTTTATATAAAGCTTGTAAAAAATATTCCAACAAATTGAGAACTTTCTTCCTTTTATAAGTCAGTTAAAAAGGTTTTTGTCGGCAACACGCCGCTTTAAATAAAAGAAAGCAAACTGCGTAACTTTGCGCTCGCCGACCCTGCAGCTCGCTTCCCCTGTAGTAAGTATCGAGTTGAAATACTGTAAGAAATAATAAGACTGTGGTAATGTAGAGTAGTTTCACAGCGACATGGTTCAGTCGGCATGATCAATAATAAATCTTCGTTATAAGTATTTTAATCAATTTACCCTAAATGTATGGTTGCGCCGATAGTAATATTTGTATTTTCCCGCTCAATGGTAGTAGTATGTCGAATGGTTCGAGCCATCTCTCAATTGAATGACACTGAACACAGGCTTCCTATACCCATCTCCCTCCCGCACTACCTTTAAAGTGAGATAGCAATAGTTTTCGCCCCGACCAATTATTGAAATGGCCGCATCTTCACTTCCGCTTTGAACTAGAATCATCAATGGCGGCGGCGCGCGCGACTCTCAGAAATTAATAATATTTGTTGGATTTTAACCGCTTTCATAGACCTTTACCGATCGGATTGTGCCTCTCGTGTCCCTCAAGTGATTTAGTGAGGTGGGCAGCAGCTCCTGAGCCAGGAAGAGAAGACCGGTGCACCGGCTCCGACAGCACGTGGCGTCATAAAGGTTAGTGCATCCTCTCCTAATTTCTTGGGTGGCATTCACTGCCTAAACCACCTCCGCGGCAACCCGATCACCTATCTTGTTTGTTGTGTAAAGTGTCATCTGAAATATTTAGCACCACCCCCCGCAGAATACAGTCCACTAGCTCACGTGGCGTGAGAATCGCGCCACCATTCTTTTTGGTCCCACTCACCGGATCCTTAGTCGTAGTTCGCATTTTGTTATTTATTCCATAGGGAATAAACGCACCGCACCTAAATACCTAGTTATTTTAGTAGAAAACCCCGCATCTAGGCATTTAGGTTTAGATCTTAGGTATCCTAGACACCCTAGTGCATAGGCACAGTGTAATACCTAACGCATTTGGCTATTTCAATTTCTAAGTTGTCCGTTCGCCGCTAGTTCGCATCGTATTTACCTAATACCTACATAGGTAGGTACGCGGTTATACCTCGCTCGCATTTCATTCAAATTCATACGAAAGTATTTTAATTTGAATAGATATTACGCAATACTTAATCCCTGAAATAATAGTTGAACCTAGACAGCGATCTAGCTCGCGTAGGTACGATCTGGTTGTTGTTATTCGCGTTTTGTTCAAACTTGCACTCGCAGTTATAAGTACCTACCTACCTACGAAATATATCGTTCGCGCCGCGTCGCTGTTCTATACCGCTAAGATTAAGTTATTTCATTTGTTGTTTACCGCACTTTAGTTTGATATTTAGTTGTAAAAATGTCCCCAAAGGTTGGTAGTACCGATAGTAAAGTTCAATTGAAACTTTTATACGCTAAAAGAGAAATGCTTTACTCTCGCGTACAATCGATTTGTGATAATGCACTTAAAACCTCTGATTTGGCTATTAGAGATTCGTTCTTATGTTCTATAGAAAACTTAGATATTTTACGCGCGGATTTCGAATCCTTAGTACATGACATCAACGTTTTAGAGTTAGATTTAAATCCCGATTACTCAGTGAGTTATCAGGCCTTGTCGTCGTTTGACGATTTGTATTGTCGTATCAAACGCGTCGCTAGGAGTTTGGAGAAACCGTCTGACCGACCCAATCCCACTCGCGACCGACCTAAGTTGTCACCAATTCAAATACCCGAATTTGATAGTAACATCCGCAATTGGTGTTTATTTATAGATAGTTTTGAGAATACAATAGATAAGAACGCTTCGTTGACAGATCACGAAAAATTGCATTATCTCGTTGAAAAATTAACTGGTAAAGCTATAACCGTTTGCGCTGGAATTACGTTTAGTGCCGAAAATTATAATTTGATTTTAAATACTTTGAAAGCTAAGTATGAGGATAAAAGATCGGTAGCTAACGCATATTTGGATCAGATGTTTGATTTGAAATCCATTACGGCATGTAACGATCAAAACTTAGAGAAGTTTCTAGATACTTTCGCATCATCTGTTCGCGCCGTAAAGAACCTAAAGATCGAAGACCTCTGCGACTTCTTATTTTTGTATATGGGTTTAAAGAAATTAGATTCCGGAACCATTCGTTTATTTGAGTCGGATCATCGCGGCAATGAAATTCCTAAGTTCGAAGACTTAGAAAGTTTGTTCGCGAGCATATAAAATATTGCAACGCTCTTCATCGAAACATGAAGGCGCGAAGAAAGTTGTTAGTTCCGAACGTAAACTAGATGCGTCATCGAAGTCACTGAGGTCAACTCATACTTATGTTAATACCGCACCAGCACATGTACAATCACCTGTTTGCTCTTTGTGTAATGCTCATCATTCGCAATTGTACAAGTGTCCGGGTTTCCTAAAATTATCGCCTAATGATCGTTATAAATTTGTTCGCGCTAATAATTTTTGTTTTAATTGTCTCGGTACTAAACACCGCGTTGTTTTATGTAATAGTAGCAATAGTTGTCGCAAATGTCCAGCGAGACACCACACTTTACTTCATTTTGAAAATAGTAACGCCGCATCCAATGTGAGCACAGTTGGTTCGTCGAGCGGTGGCACGCCGTCGCATGGCTCGCCCGCGTCGGTGACGCCTGCGCCACAGCCGCAGCCCGCGCTCGCGCGCGGTCCGGCCCGCACGGAGACCGCTGCGAATGACGTCACCTTGTGTTCGTTGTCCGCTAGTGCTGCGCTCACTACTGTTGTTCTCGCGACTGCTCGCGTTATTATTGTTGATGCATTAGGTAAACCGCACATTGTTCGAGCGCTATTAGATGGCGCTTCGCAAAGTAATTTTATTACTCAAGATTGTTGTCAACGTCTTGGTTTCAATGTTAATAAGCGTTCAACCCGCTCAGTGGTGAAGGGTTTGGGAGGTTTACAGGCAGCTATTCATGGCACCGTTAAAACAAGGTTTGGATCTCGTTTTAATAATAATATTTGGTTTAACATGGATTCGCTCGTTACAGATAAAATAACTGAACAGTTGCCTACCGTCCCGGTGGACACGTCTTTATTAACGAAATTTAAAGACTTGCCTTTAGCAGATGAGACTTACGCTGTTCCTGGAGTCGTCGATATATTGATCGGCGCTTCGATTCTCCCGCACCTCCAGTTATCACGTAAGGTTCAAGGGGGACCGACGTACCCCGCTCCGCACGCACTGGAAACAGTTCTTGGTTTTGTTATAATTGGTTCCGCACCCGCTTCTATAGATAGTTTTAGTCACTCGACTGCTTCGTTCTGTTGCACCGTCGAGCCGCCACTGGAGTCTACCATCCGCAAGTTTTGGGAAATTGAAGAGGTCAATGTCCCACCTATCCTAAGCCCTGATGACAAGATGGCTGAGGAGATTTATTGTCGCACGACTACTCGTGATGAGCAGGGTCGTTATGTTGTCGCGCTCCCTTTCAAGGGAGATATTTTTTCGCTCGGTGACTCCCGTGTATCCGCTGAAAAACGCTTTCTTTCAACCCAATTACTGTAGGTACGGTGGTAGTCCTTATGACTGAGAATGCGCCTCCTTTACATTGGCCTCTAGGGGTAGTAGAGGAAGTTTTTCCCGATTCCCGCGGGATAACTCGTGTTGTACGGGTTAAAACCGCAACCGGATCGTATCTGCGCCCGGTTGTTCGCCTCTGCCCTCTGCCTAACCAGCAGTAGGCACGAGTTCAAACCTAGTTTTATATTTTAGTTGTTATTTCCCAAACCTAGATTTAGATTAGACTTTAGATTTGTTCCGCATTTTTCGTTTTGAAGGTAACCCTTCAAGCCGGGGGGAATGGTTGCGCCGATAGTAAAATTTGCATTTTCCCGCTCAATGGTAGTAGTATGTCGAATGGTTCGAGTCATCTCTCAATTGATTGACACTGAACACACGCTTCCTATACCCATTTCCCTCCCGCACTACCTTTAAAGTGAGATAGCAATAGTTTTCGCCCCGACCAATTGTTGAAATGGCCGCATCTTCACTTCCGCTTTGAACTAGAATCATCAATGGCGGCGGCGCGCGCGACTCTCAGAAATTAATAATATTTGTTGGATTTTAACCGCTTTCATAGACCTTTACCGATCGGATTGTGCCTCTCGTGTCCCTCAAGTGATTTAGTGAGGTGGGCAGCAGCTCCTGAGCCAGGAAGAGAAGACCGGTGCACCGGCTCCGACAGCACGTGGCGTCATAAAGGTTAGTGCATCCTCTCCTAATTTCTTGGGTTGCATTCACTGCCTAAACCACCTCCGCGGCAACCCGATCACCTATCTTGTTTGCTGTGTAAAGTGTCATCTGAAATATTTAGCACCACCCCCCGCAGAATACAGTCCACTAGCTCACGTGGCGTGAGAATCGCGCCACCAATGTATTTTAAACTAAAACCTTCTTCGTGAATTATTCCGTCAGTTGGAAAATACTATTATGAAAATCTGTTTGGTAGTTTTTCAGTCAATCACATTCAAACAGACAGACGGAGTAGAGAACTTAATTAGGTATATAACGTCAAGAAAAAATACATCTATTACACAATGTATTATATTTATTTGTTATTGTAGCAGTGAGTTGATAAATAAACAAGTAAATGTAATATATGGTATAAATACTACGCGTAAATACGCGTGTACTCACTAGATTACGAATCACTTAGCAGACATACTGCGTATTTTATCAGTAAGTAGCCCAATGTTTTTTCATATTACTTATTAATAAAAAAAACATCTTACTTATTAATAAAACAGTTACATAAATAAATTGATTAATTCTGAAGTGCTAAGTTTCATGTACCGTTTCATTGCCAAGTTTTAAATTCCCATCTTCTTCAGGTCCTTGACTAACGCTTTCAGGCCAAGAGAATAAAAGCCTCTGGTATTGGGTATCGTATGATATTATAAATGAGTTGTGAGAGGATTTTAGTATTAGAAACAATTGAAATCTATCACTTAGCTCTTGCCATTCCAAGACCTCAGTAGAGTGGTACTCCCATTCGTCCGTTACATCAGAGGTTGCGGTTAATCCTTCCACTTAGTATAAGTATTTATATGAATATATTTTCTTTTTACCAAAAACACATGTTAGGCCGCTCGTTCCGGTTGTCATATGAACATATAGATGTCTGACATAGTACGACTAGCCCTGCGCTGGCCTTAAAAAGTCCAACAGCTGGTCCAACTGCAATACCTCGATATCGCCTTTGGATTGTGGAGGTCAGGTGGCAGTCGCTTCACGGAAAAAATCGAAGTTCAGCCAAATTTGCAGTTACATATTGATAAAGTGGACCCCAGACTCCGAGGTGTGAAAGCTTCGGATGTGACTGGTATTAACGCTAAGATGAAGAAGATGGATATGAATGAAATCTGTTAAGAAAATTTGATTAGGAATACTTTTTTCTATAATTAGATCATCAGTTAGATAATGTTTATGTATTTTTATGCAAAATTGTTTGCTGATCCATGAATTGTTTGCTGATTCATCAGGATCAGCAAACAATTCTGCATAAGAATACCTAACCTATAAGAATACCTAGCCATCAGGCTGCAGCACCATGTTACAGCATGTCAGCTCCAGAGCCTGCCAGCTGATGTGGTTGCAGCACTTGCCGCGGCAGTTCATATAGTTGGTGAGGTCTTAGGAGCTGCGGCCGCTGTTAAGACATGATAAAAGTGTCATTTGCATTCAAGTAATTCAATTGATTGATTATGTTCTTTGTTATTGTAGTCTCTGTAAGTTCGTTATCTTTCGTTCATTTATTACAAGTGTTTGTTGCTACTATAAAATATGTTTTGTTAAATTAATTATAAGGACATTGTTTTTGTAATAACTTTCTATTGTATTAAATAGGTGTAATAGTCTAATTTTCTTGTGTTGTTTTCCAAACCTTATTATCTACATACATTTAACTAGATACCTGTACAATTAAATATACCTTAATTTTACGTTATGAGTCATTGAATTCGCGTGAATGTATTTCTAGAGCTAAAATGTTTACTCAAAACTAGCTGAATAAGCCTACCTGAATACTACATACTAGGGCGAGAATGAGACCAAAGAATAAATCCTGTTATACAATGCGGAATTCTTTGACACCCTAACAGATTTGAGATTACACTATCAAGATCATTTATTGAAAGTAGATTTATTTATATAAGTATATTTAGAAATAGGTATACAACTTTAATATATATTTAATTAGCGATCCGCCCCGGCATCGCACGGGTGCAATGCTGATACTAAATACACTACAGTACACTACGCAAACACTACGTCCCGCAATTTTTAAATCTGTAGTATCTTCGGAAATATTCATTAAAATCATATGCTGTAAAGGGACATAGATCTTTAAGTCAACAATTGTATTTAAGGTATTTAAAAGGATAATGATTAATACTGTATCGGTTAAAATCGCTTCGAAAAGTAGACACTATTTGTCGTAAAAAGTAAATGACAAAAAAAAAATATTATGAAATATCCATAAGAGATAGAAATATACCATAGCGGAGTTTTCTGTAGATCTTTTTAATGTGTACAATACTTAGTACATTATTTTGATAAATCTCGTAGGGTTCAGCCTGCATTTGCAATGTAAGCGGAAAAGAAAAAAAAAATTATTTACGACATCACATTAGAAACACTGTAACAATAACAATATTTCTGCACTATTTAATGGATGTTTTATACATACAACATACAACCTACTCACTCTATCTATTAAAAAAAACCGCATCAAATTTAGTTGCGTAGTTTTAAAGATTTAAGCATATATAGGAACAGAGAAAGTGACTTTGTTTCATACTATGTAGTGATTCTATTGTTATATATACAATACTAAAATAACTAAAACTATATAGCTAAACGAACGAGCTCATTTTAATTAACCCTCGACGCCAAAACGACGGGAGTTATAAGTTTGACGTGTCTGTGTATGTGTTTGTCTGTGGTATCGTTGCTTCCGAACGAATGAACCTATTTTGACTTATCTATTTTTTTTGAAACGTTTTAGTGTTTGAACTTTTTATTTTAATTTATCAATCTGTATTTTTCTAACGAGTAATTTATGAAGTGGCGAAGGAGATTTTACTGTATTTTTACTGTAAATGTTGCTGTTGTTAGATGTAACTTTGTTGTTGTTATTTTTAAACTTTCGCGGTGTGAATTCATAATTATACTAGGTATCGGGACTTCTCGCGAATTATATCTTGGAACTTACTATTTCTGCCGACGTTTCGGATGCGTTGCAGCACCCGTGGTCTAGTCTAGTCTAGTCTAGACTAGTCTTCGAGCGTCGAGAGGCTTTCTAGCACTCGTACCATACCCGTTCACCTCAAGAACCTCCTGAACATGATCTAACTCCTGCTGTAGGTGCTCAGAGTCACACAGGTCATTAGCTCGCTTGATGAGCGTCGAACTTACGGATTTTAAGTGAAGTGGATAACACGCTGTCTATTTAGACAGCGTGTTATCCACACAAATAGGTAAAAAATAAAAATATGGACATAAAATAAAATCATACAGCATTAGAAAATGGTCTTTTATTTAAATCAATGTCGAATTTCAAAAACAATAATTATCTACATATCTATTAAATTTCCTACATTATTACATGATTTATTTTTGATAGATAGGTGATTACCAATCCCAATTAAACATCAATAACTTTTCCAATGTGTCAATATTGAGATTAACAATCATTCAGGTAAACATTAAAATTACGAATTTAAACATTAGAAATGTGATTTTTGTCGAAATGTTATTCTAGTTCATTATTTTTAACATTACCCTGATACTTAGGATATATTCCATGCAACCTTGGCACAGATTTTTCCATTCAGGCCTGAAAATCCCCTTTTCCCCTGAATACATAATAAAATATATTATATGTTAATTTAATAAATAAAAATAATTATATTTTATTTTATAAATATAATAATATTTAACATTCAAAATCATAGTGAGTATATTAGCTACAATCAATATAAATTATGACAAGATTTGTCATATTTAGAACAAGCGCCAAAGGTCGATTCGATCGAAAATTTCGAGCACCGCATTTAGACTTTTGATATGTGCTATACAGTGTGATAATTTGACTGATGTTACCAGCTGCTTATGTGGTCAGATCCCTCTCTCTCACCCCTGTTAACATTTTTATCATACCTAAAACGGCTAATAGGTTAAATTTTGTAATTTGAGTTAGGATAAGCGCTTTAAGAGTATACATGGATACATAAATAAATATAGCATAAATACTTATACATGTACACAAATCTTTTATGTATACATAAGTGAATGGGTTACCAAGTTCTGTTCGATTTTGATCCGGGAATCCAGAGTGGAAACGGGGCAAGTGTGATGGGCACCCTTGCATCATGAACGATCAGGGGTGGGTTATTCGATTAGTACTAAAATTGTATTATTTAGTATTTAGTAATTTTGGTATTTAGTATTAAGGTGACATTATTGAAGTAAAGACATTATATGATTTGACAATTTATTTAACAAAGTAATTGTATAAATATTGTTGTCAAATTAATGTGCAACTACTTTCGGTTTTTATTTGATAATCTCTCGAACCAAGAGCCTTGGTATTTTTTTAGACTAAACCAGTCGTATATACCTACCCGATTACTAGAGGCAAAGAGGGCACTGCAGGAAACTGGAACACGTGCGCCGATGGTAACATGACTTTTTAAATAGCCGAAGGTCTCCGGTGCACGGATCACAAAAGATTTTGCGGTGTCCTAATTATGTAAACGAAGAGACCTTTGGCGCCATTCATTCAACGCTAAAAATAAAGTTAAATTTTTTGATCAAAATTGGAATGATAACCTCGTTCCAACAATGACGTATTTTGTAATTGGAAATCAGGAACAATGAGCTTCAATATGTCGATGTTACTGTAGGTATAATAATATACAACACTAAGTATTATATTTTATAGTCAATATTATACAAACACAACTGTCCTTAAAACTTTAAACCAATCAACGTATTTTATATACACTTCTTAACTCCAACCTCCATTGTTTCAAACTTCAAATTTAGAATTCACGTTACCAAACCCTTGACCGTTTCAAGTACACATTCAATTTTTAAAATTGAAACTTTAATACATTTTCACACCTTTGAATTTGTTCGACGATTATAGGGTCGAGTATAGGTATATAACACTTGCAATATATAAAAGTGTGCGTACGTCGAAACGGCTGGCCCACTGCGCGCTCCCCTGCATGGCGGCAGGCGTCTCACCTGTGACAAAACAAATACTGTGAGGAAAAGTCTAATATTTATCTACGAATCAACTTGTCGTCTTAGAGCGTTTTATTTAATAGATGGTATGGTTTGGATTCGCTTCATAGTTGGTATTTGAAAAGTTTGTAATATATTTGTATATTGAACTGAAAAGGTTTGTAGGTGTAAAATGATTAAATATAAGGACACGGCGGTATTTCCGCCCAATTGAGCAGACTAGGGAAGTACCTCCTCTCTACAGACCACCACGGCCATAATAACTTTCTGTTGAGTATATATATAGTTATAGAGTAGAGTAGCCAGAGCTCACTGGAGAAGTCGTGCTGTCAGTGGGAAG
Source organism: Eilema griseolum (assembly GCA_963662185.1). Lineage (NCBI taxonomy): Eukaryota > Metazoa > Arthropoda > Insecta > Lepidoptera > Erebidae > Eilema > Eilema griseolum. The sequence continues at coordinate 7,350,567 of OY759236.1, forward strand.
ACTAAAGGCTTGTCCTGCTTTGTCTTCTACACTGACGGCACAGAAACTCTGTGTTCACAGGGTCGGCAGCGCGAGTGTTGCCCTCTGGTGTTACACACGTCCATAGGCCACGGTAACCATTCTCCATCAGGTGGGCCATGCCCAAGTTTCATAAAAATTATATTTTGTTTTAGCTTTTATTTTATATAAAAGTGATATTTTGATAATATTATGCTATAATGCTGTCAATGCAATATAAATTTACTGATCCTAGCTCTAAAACGTATTACTTAATAATTTGAACGCGGCTGTCAAATCTATCATCCGTATACCTAACTTCGTTATAACTCAGTTCGCCAGGCAGTGGATGCAATTTACCGATAGCTTAACACTTGATTTCACTACCGCACCGTTCAAAATTATTACGGCAACTCCTCACAGTTAGTTTTAATACCTGTCCAATTGTTACTTAGTTAGTTATAGAATGTGGTTCTTCCTTTAAGTCTTTACTTCATCAAACTATTTGTTATTTATCGGTTTAAATTGAAAAAAGTGTGTGCTCAAGACGAGACATGAACCCACGACCCATTTTCTTACAGAGAGAAAAACTCTGACTAACTGAGTTACATGAACATGTCTTGAATATAATAATAATAATAATAATAATAAATATTCTTTATTGTACACCAAAATACACAAATGAACATGGATTTTATATATAATAAATGTACAATGGGCGGCCTTATTGCAAACAACAATCTCTTCCAGGCAACCTTTGGATGGACAGGAGTGTATAGAAATAAAAGTGGGTTTATGGTGTAAAAATCAATTTACAGACTACTTAATAAAAATTACTCAGATGAAATAATAATACATATACACTACATACAATGTCTACATACAATACAAACTACATCCAAATACAATACACACTAGATCTACATACAATACACACCATATCTATATACAATACACACAATACTTACATACTAGAATACATAAAATACCTATAAACAACTTATATTCGTACAGACATACACTTATGAAATATATAATACACACATAGTTACAGACGTCTTATATTGACAGATAATATTCAGTCACCAGTCTTTTGAAAGATACCAATGTTTGAGCTTGCCTAATAGAGACAGGTAATGCATTCCATAGGCGTGCAGCCACTACAGTAAACGATTTGTCGGTGCAGTTTGTAGAATGTATTGGAATGTGCAGTCTCAAGTTCTCCGAAGATCTCAAGAATCTCGAATGCGTGTCACGTAGGAACTTGAAACGTTCTTTAAGATAAGGGGCAGTGAGAGGGTTAAATAGGATATTATAAAGTAGAAAAAGGATGTGAATATTCCGTCGAAAGCGAATTGGGAGCCACTTGAGCATGTTGCGATATTTGGATACATGATCATATTTGCGTAAACCATATATGAACCTAATACAAAAATTTTGAAGGCGCTCAAGCTTGTCAAGTTGCTCCTCAGTAAGATCAAGATAGCTGGCATCTGCTAGTCTAGTATCGGGAGTAAGAGCGACTGTGCAAGCGAAACTTTTGTATCCATTGGCAAAAAATTTCGCAATCTTCGCAAGGAACCTGCTGAAGCAAACAATTTGCGACTAACCTCCTTCAATTGGGTTTTCCAGGACAACGTTCGATCAATGTGTATCCCCAAGTTTTTCACACTATCACTTATAGGAAGCGGCATACCATTAAAAATGAGTTGTGGCAGTTTTGCCCACTCTACACGAGCAATCATCCAGGGGCTACCTACAATGATGACCTGTGTCTTCGCAGGATTTACCTGTAAACCATAGCTGTTGCTCCACTCACATATGTGCTCCAGATCATTATTTATGATAGCAAAAGCTTCATGGATTTCATTGAACGGGGCTTGTGTGTAAATTTGTAAATCATCTGCGTAAAGGTGGTAGGATGAAACAAGTCGTTTGGATATAGAATTAATAAATATAGCGAATAGTAAAGGAGATAAAACGCCACCCTGCGGCACACCAACAGTAATATCACACCAAGAAGATATCGACTCATCAATGCGAATGCGCTGTCGACGACCAGACAGGTAACTGCGAAACCAATCAATCACTGTTGGAGATATGTTAATAGAGTCAAGTATCCCGAGTAGAATATGGAAATCCACGGTATTAAAAGCGTTACTGAAGTCAAGTAGTGTAAGTAATGTAAGATTTCCATTCTCCATACCCATCCTAATATCATCCGTGACATTAATTAGCGCTGTGACAGTACTATGCCCTGGCCGGAAACCAGATTGGAATGTATTCAAAAGATTATTTTTACATAGAAAGGAGTTTAGTTGCGTGTGGACATGGCGTTCAAGGACTTTAGAAAGAAATGGTAGGATAGAGATAGGACGGTAACGAGAGAAAGAAGAAGGACTAGATCTTTTAGGTAACGGTATAATTTGAGCCTCCTTCCACATCATGGGAAATATACCTTTAGAGATGGAAGAGTTAAGGATATGACATATGATAGGAAGTATTATATCAAGGATTGACATCATCATGTTTCGACTGATGCAGTCATTGCCGACAGCTTTAGATGTAATAGATAATATGCCTTTTCTAACATCACAATCAGTGAATTGATTAAAGATAAATGGTGGATAATTGGGAGCTGGAAGCTGTGAAAGATGGTTCAATGTATTAGTTTTGGTAGTATCGTCAAAACTAGAAGAAGCGGAGAATTGTCGATTCAAGGCGTCGAGGTCGATATTCTTGGGATTTACTTCCTGTCTTGACTTACCAACTCCCAGGGTTCTAAGAAATTTCCAAACTTTCGCTGGATCTCCATTTTCAACAGATGTTTGAATATGTTGGCGCTGTGCTTGCCTACACACTTTGTTGCAGTGATTTCGGATTTCCACATATTTGTCGCGATTGTACTGAGTAGGCCGATACTTAAATTTAGTCTTAGCCCTTGCTTTTTTGGTTATCAGGTCTTTGATTTCGGCAGTAAGCCAAGGCGCAGGAGCATGCTTAATTTTCACTGCGCGAATGGGTGCATATGTATCATAAAGACTGATTAATTTAGATGATAACATGCTGACCTTCTCATCAACAGAACCCGAATTATAAAGCAGCTGCCAATCGATTTTATTTGCATCAGTACAAAGATCACTAAGATTCATGCCACTGAAATTACGCATCATTAAAATCCTGGGCTTAGCCTTAGGAGGTCGGATTCTGTAAGAAAGAAAGAGCAGATCGTGATAGGAGAACATATCAGCCGTGCACTGGCCATGCTTGGCTACATGATCAGAAGATGCAACTAGAATAAGGTCAAGAAGAGAAGGAACACAATCAGGAGCATGATGAGTAGTTTTCAGAGGCAGTGCAACGAGATTATAAGATTCTAAAATATTACAGAGGGTGGCAGACCGTGAATTCTTCACAAGACACGTATTACAATCTCCCAAAATAATGCTGTGACTGTAAGACGGTATATGTTTTTCCAGTATGTGTTCAAAGGAAGAAAAATAATTAATCCTTGATGAAGGGCAGTAGTACACACCGAGCAGAACCTTGCAATGATGTAGTTCCAACCCTAAAAAGAGATGCTCGCCCGCATCTGTCGGCGGTGGTTGCATTGATACATCAATAATACTAAAAGGAATATATGTGCGTAAGTAGATGGCAACACCACCACCCCGACCAACCGAACGATCATTCCTAATTAGTTGGAAATCCGGTAAGGAGTAAGAAAGAGTAGGCAGACATGGCATCAGCCATGACTCAGACACCAGAATGGCATGAATATTTTTGTCGCTTAAATAAGCCAGCATCTCAGGAAAATGGGCGGGAATACTTTGAGCGTTGATGTGGATCACATTGAAGTTCATGGGAACATCGGAGAATTTTTTCTGTAGTATGTCTGCAAGTGAAGCCTTACACGCAGCGATATTATTATGACTATTTATTGTAGAAAGTGTAACATATGTCATTTAAATTATAAAATAAATACTAAGTACTAATAAATAAATAAGTACGTACCTAAATAAATATCTATATAGACAATAAATATACACACATCAACAAAGTCTAGGGAACAAGGACATTTCTAGTTTTTATTTAAAAACCCTTTCTTGTAATAGTGAGTGTTTTATATCAATAGAAGGGTATTTTTATACCGTTTTTAATTTTAACTTTAATAAAAACATTCTCATATATTTTTTTTTTTTTTTAAGAAAGAATTGAATAGTGCCAGTATTGAGTATTACAACCTTCTATGATTAGGCACAAAAATAACGAGGTAGTAAGAAATACAGTAATTAACCGTACTTTGAACGTTTTTAATAATCTGTAGGACCTCCTAAAGCATTATCAACAGCTTGACAACGGCGTGGCATACTTAGTATGAGATTGTCAATCATCGTCTGTGGAATATGGCTCCATACACTGCGAAGGTGTAAAAAAAGTTGTTCTTCAGTGTTCAGATTTTCCAAAGAATCACTGAAAGCTCTTCTCCCAAGCAAATCCCAGGCATGCTCTATGGGATTGAGGTCGGCAGACTGAGCAGGCCATTCCAACGTCGTCATATTGTGCTCGCTTAACGCATTGACCACTACCCTCGCGGTGTGTGACCGTGCATTATCTTGCATGAACATAAAATCTTGACCGAACTGCTGTCGATGAGGGATTACCATGGGGTGTATAACCTCCTGAATGTATTGGTTTGCATTCAAATTGCCCCGTATCCAAACGAGGTCGGTCCTTCCACCAAGGCGAATTCCAGCCCATACCATGATTGTTCCACCTTGGTTAGGATGAACTTCTTGCGGATTCTGGAGACGACTCCGACGTCCAGGAACTCGCCATATACGCACTCTTCTCGAATCAGGATGAAAACCGAAGCAAGATTCGTCGGAAAACAGAACCCGTGCCCATTGATGGTCGGTCCACTGTAAATGTGCGTTAGCCCACAATAAGCGACGACCTCGATTTCCACGTCGAAGAGCTGGAACCCTAAGCGGTCTGCGAGCATAAAGATTGGCTTCGTGTAGTCTTCTTCTGACAGTTTGATTGCTAATAACCACTTGATGCTGAGACTGGACGCCTGCGACCAACTGACGAGCAGTAATCGTGGGTTGCCGCCTTGCGGAATTTTGCAAGAAACGATCTTGTCGCGGGGTAGTAACCCTATTTCGTCCCCTGTGACGTTTGGCAACATCCCCTGTAGACCTGTAGCGTGCCCATAATCTGCAAATTACGCTTGGTTGGGTGTTGACAGCATCCGCTACGTCGCGTTGAGTTCGTCGAGCTTGCAGCATACCAACAGCCCTTAACATCTCTTCACGACTTAAATGACGACGTGACATGATGACTACAGTCACAAAAATGCACAAACCATACGTAAAAGACGTATTATTGATAATAAACGTTATTTACAATCAAAAAAAATAATTTTTATTTTGCCTCAGAGAAACTGCACAATCAAACACTTTTAAAAGTTTTCCCTCCATATTCGAAAATCATTACTTATTTAAATTTATTTTTAAATTTCGAACAACTCTGTAATCTACTTTATTCTATTTTTATTTATTTGCTGCCAGTTATTTGCAAAACAAGATTTACACGAAAAAAAAAATTGGGGTCATCTTGTTCCCTAGACTTTGTTGAGGTGTTTATTTGTAGATTGTATATATAATACAATCCTGATCACCCACCAGTGCCAAGAATGCTATTAAATAATAATAATAATCAAAACAACACACAAAAAAAAATACCACAAACTAAGAAAACATGGATAACAGAAATTAAAAATATTATAGTGTATTAAATGGAACGGCTTCCACCCCAAAGCACAAATTTAATATAAATTTCTAAATACATTACAAAATAAAATACAATTATAAAATAAGATAAAAAACTTACGTTGTTTTGTTGTAAGCTTACGGCATAAACGTACCCCTTCACATAAGACAGAAGGCTTGTCAATGTCAAATGTCAAAGTTATGACATTTGGATTGTAAGTAATCCAAACAAAATGTGAGACCGGTGTAAAAAGAAAATACGTTTTGAGTAATTGAAATTAGACAAAACAATATGACAAAAAGAGGGGTGGAAGTGACAAATACCAATGAAAAAAAAAAAAGACATTACCCACATGTTATAGAAACTATCAGTGTAACAGAAATATATGCTAAAAACTGAACTATTTCTTAGAGAGAAGTTTTCTTGACCTTGCACTTGCAATTTTTGGAGCAGCTTTTGCGGCACTCGCAGTAGTTGCTGTTTCGGTGTGTGCAGCAGTACTCTCGAGGATTTTTATGCAACTTAGTTCATGCTGCGACGTGATTCTGTGGCGCGACCCGTCAGGGCCGATAACATGAATAGACCCATCTCTTGTCCAGCACTTATTTACACCAAACCGCTCTCGTGCAGCCATAAATGTGTCGTGTCTTGGTTTGGTAAGGAATTCCGAGAGTGTGATACCCGAGCCTTTGAGTTTTGTTTTTGAAAACCAAACTTTATCACGGTCGGCAATATTTTGGAACTTTACTAATACAGGTCTTGGCTTATGGGGTGCTGAAGGTCGCCCCATTCTGTGACAACGATTAATGTTTGTTACCTGGAACGTAGGAATTTGGAGCTCCATACTGCAGAAATTTGCAACCGTTGCAGACGTATCCTCTGTGGTCTCCTCTTTGACACCGTGCAAAAGAAGTATTTTTCGGCGCCTGCGCATCTCCACAGTGTCCACGTCATGCGCCAATGCTTCCATTTGACGTTGGAGTAGATCTAAGGCTGTCATGGTGAAGATCTTGAAAGCAGCAAAATCAGCTGCTATGCTGGCTCCATCCGGTGAAGGGCTGCTGGATTCCTTTAACCTCTCCTCAAAATTGGCCATTTGGTTCCGGAACATAGTTTTTAAACTTGTTAGTGACTCTTGAAGACCCGACTCCATGTTTCAGCAATGTATTTGTTATGTATGCAATGAGTTTTTCAAGGAAATAACACTCTGACTGGTAGGTGACTATTACTAGCTAATAATTTGTATCATTAGACTACTATTGGTTTAGTAAATTATTTTTAATTAAATTTCAAAAGCAGAGCAATGTTTACTAGGTGTTTCTATTGTAACTACCCACCAAAAAAATTCACGCACAACAGCCCAAAAAAGAGGCTAAGTGCGGACAAAAGAATCCTTATCCATGTCTTGAACATTCATAATTCTCCTATATAAACATTTTGAGGCGGTATTGGAGCCATCTACCGATATCCTTACTAACTATCACAAAAACGAACGATGTTACGTAGTTAGTTTATGTGGTCAGCATATTATTTGCTTTGATAAAAAACTAATGTTATGTTATATGAGAATCGGTCAAGCCGTTTCGGAGGAGTACGGGAACGAACATTGTGACACGAGAATTTTATAAATAAGATTGTTATTTTAAAACGATCACAGTGTAAATTCATAATTATACAAGGTATCGGGACATTTCGCGATTAAATCATGGAACTTACTATTTCTGCCGACGTTTCGGATGCGTTGGTCAAGTCGTGACCATGGGTGCTGCAACGCATCAAAAACGTCGGCAGAAATAGTAAGTTCTATGATTTAATCGCGAAAAGTCCCGATACCTTGTATAATTACCTATACAATATTATATAACGGTATCCTTTATTATAAAATATTCTGGCCTGTGGTTAATTTCGAAGTCCACACTTTAGAGCTCGGTGTTTACTAAATCTTCCTCATCTTCTCAGAAGCTGCCACAAGCTGGAAGGCAAACTTCCAGCTTGTGGCAGCTTCTGCCGTTTGACATCCCAACACTGACAGAAAACCCTGCGTCATAACCACGTAGGTCATTCAGGTGTACTTACGTTAAATTTGACTTTTGACTTGGGTCACTAAGATGATTTTTTTCAATCTACCAATTCCTACGCTGCAAATTAAATTCAATATTTTAATTTATCAAAATGCCTTTCACTTAGTTGTGACCTAGGCCGTTAGTTTATGTTAAGTTGAAAAGTTCCGGCGAATTTTTTTACCTTCGAATCGAGACGAAGAGTAATGTACGAATTTGATTAAGTTTTTATAGTTATAAGTATGGGATTTATTTTTAGTGGCCGCTTCATATTCCTTTTCTAAGTTTCTACTTAATTTAGGTATTTAAACTATCATGGTCACTGACATCAGTATCAGAATAAATATGTCGTGAACGTGATCGAGATCGAGTTCGAGTTTGTAGTGAGAGTGAAACCAATAGTAGTGCAGATACGCGTAGTAAAAGAACTCGAAAGAGGGTAGATCGATATAATTACTCCTAGAAGAAAAAACTTTTTCTTTGTTCACCGCCACTACTCCAGTTCCTCCGTGATCATGGTGCTTGCAACAGCGCCGAAATATCGGAAACTCAAAATTCTACTTAATTCACAATACATTTTAAAGAGAATCAATCTATCGCAGTGTATCGGTATGTACAGCCAGCACCATATTCTTGGCGAACCAAATGATCTTAATGCCTTGGTTTTCCCACTTTCTGCAAACTGATTGTTCTGATATTTGGTATATACCTTTAATTTGTTTTAAATATTAGCAACCACAATTACTAATTTTCCCTCTATCCCCTCCAACTAAGCTAAATTGTTTATGCTAGGAGTGGGGTCACATCGGTAGTATAATGACCAGGTTTCGAACCCGGGACGTAAGGCCACTAAGCTACCGGCAGTAATTCCGACTGTAAAATTTAAATCAATAACATAGTTTGATTTACTCTTAATACCAAGGTATTAAGATCATTTCGAGACTAAGATCTTTCTAACCTACTTGCTTTTTTTTAAATAAATCACTCAGAAAACTCCGACAGCCTCTATAGTATAGTGGTAGTGAGCACAACGGTTTCAATTCCCACTCAGTGCAAATATTTGCAGGTATATATACATGAACATGTCTATTTTCATTAGTCCAGATATTTTCATGTTTCGGAGAGCATGTTAAGCCGTTGGTCTTGGTTGCCATACAAACATGTATGGCAGCCTTCACGGTTAGTTGGTAAAAGTCCAATTGTTATCGGTGTTTTAGAGCTTTTTTGGAATAAAATGACTGATTTAATCGAAAAAGAAAAGACCAGTTGGTCTTTTATTGTGCACAAAATCTCTCCGTGGTAATGTCGGACTCGAACCGACTAAAACGTACGACGTATGTGGATCGTAGATTGGCTGATGTGAGAATATCAGAGCTGCCCTCTTCCAGTGTGGGGAGCACGGTGTCGCCACTTAAACTGGGTGTTATGGGGAGACGCGTACTACGCGTAGGTGGTGACCTAGCACACGGAAGAAAAAGGTCTATCTGCAAGCTACAGTAGCTTAGTACTAGTGTGCTAGGTCACCACCTTCGCGTAGGACGCATCTCCCCATAACACCCAGCTTAAGTTCATTGCACTTAGACCAGTAACTGGTCTAAGTGCAATGCAATACAATTTTGATAGTATATCATAAGAGATAATAAAATTATATTTTATACGTCTATTTTTCAGCAGCAATAAATCAATCAGTAATAGAGTTTACTTCTTTATACTATAGCAATCACTCTTATGTATTGCGTACATTTTTTCCATGGAGCCCAAACGTAGTTCACGACATACACAAGTATATTTCCCAGTAAATTGTTGTTTTTATTTATAATGAAGATATCTGTTTTTTTTCTTGAAACCATTAATCAGTCAGTCGACGGTGCCCGCGCCGTTAACACGTGCCGTATCAGTACTGTTAATATGTATTAGCTGTTAAACAATTCAAAAAATAAGATGTGTAATGTAAAATGGCGTCCAATAAGTTAAAGTGTTCGAAATGTAATATAATAATTAGTGAGGCTCTGTCATTTATTCAGAACAAACATGATGTGATGGATACAGAATCAATTATTCGTGTGTGTGTATCGGCTTTCTCGGAGTTGGATGTACAAGAAGCTAAGAAACTTCTTTTCGAATCCGTTAAGACTTCGCAACGCCTAAAATCCAGGCGTAAAGATGGAAAGAAACAACGAGATCTGGAAGACATTATCTCTCTTTTCAAAGAAATAGACCCGGAATTGATCCCTATTTTTGTGGCACGGGACCTACAAAAATTGCCGCCAGTATCTTTTGACCACGTCGATGTAACGAAGCTGTTAAAGGACATCGTACTGTTGCGAAGTGATATTGAGAACATAAAGTGTGAATATGTGAGTGTTGATCAGTTACAGGATATAAGAAACGAGGTGGCAAACTTAAAGTTCTCGTCGTTAACGGATTGTCATAATTATGTGAACACGGGAAAAAGAGGTGCATATTTTTGCGAAAGTGGGCCGGTTGGGTTGTCTCATTTATTGAATACCGACATCAGTGAATTGAATGATAACGGTTCGGGCGACAGAAGCGGTGCCGACAAGGCGGACACGGTGGGCGAGCTATCTCGCTCTCGCGCGAGTAATATAAAGGATACATCTGTCCCGCTTACTCCTCCTCAGTGCTCAAAATCACAACAACTAAAACGCGCATTGCCAATAACAGTGACAGATTACATTGACACTGACAAAATGATAATGAGTCCAAGTATGGCGGTTACTGCAAAAAAAGGTGGGACTTTTTTGCAAAGTAAACAAAAGGATGAAGATTGGACAGTTGTTCAACGAAAGAGATATAGAAATAGAAACAGATTTGAAACTATGAAAGGGAAGGCAGTAAGTCAATCACGGACTAACTTTAAGGCGGCAGAAATAAAGATTCCCTTATTTATTTCTAATGTAAACAAGGACACATCGGAAAACGACATTCGTGAATATATCCTGGAAAAGACGCAAGAGAGGGTCAGCCCTGTAAAAATTATAATGAAAAAGGAGAAGTTGTATAATTCCTTCAAAATGTATGTGTCAGAGGCGAGGATTGATACATTTTTGAATGACAGCTTGTGGCCCGACGGAATTACATTTAGGAAGTTTATACATTTTAGACAATACGGTTCGATGGAGGGGACAGGGAAACCTGTATCATGTACAAATATCCCAAAGACCAATGGATCAAACCAGACTAATATCATTTAATTGTAAAAACATCAAGAAAGGTATTGAATGTGTGAGAAGCTTATGTAAACAAACAGATGTATTGGCATTACAAGAAACTTGGCTGTATTCGTGTGATCTGTCATCGCTTGGAGACATAGATGAAGAATTCAGCTATACGGCGAAATCATCTATGGATGAAACGAGTGGCATTCATCGGGGCAGGCCCTTCGGGGGCGTTGCACTAATGTGGCGAAAAAGTGTCTTTAGTAGTGTCTCCATAGTTACCTGTGCCAGTGATCGCATTGTTGCGATAAAAGCAAATATAAGTGAAAACCATGAGATTTTGTTCTTTAGTGTATATATGCCGACGGACTGTCAGGCTAACCTCCCCGAATTTACACAAGTGCTCGGTGAAATTAGCGCTATTATTCAGGACAATAATGTGGAACAGGTAATTATCTTGGGGGATATGAATGCCCATCCTACAGCCCTGTTTGGCACTGAATTATTAGCTTTTTGTTCAGATAATGAGTTGGTTTGTGCAGGTATGTTAAAGATAGGAGTCTCTTCGGGGGCATATACGTTTGTGAGTGAGGCAAATGGGTGCAAAAGCTGGTTGGATCACTGTCTGGTCACTAAGTCTGCATGGCAGTCAGTGCTTGGTGCCAAGGTACATTATGATGTGTATTGGTCGGACCACTTTCCACTGGAAGTGGTATGTAATTTGGGAATAATTAAGTCTAAGGTAGAAATAAATAATAATTTTATGTGTAAAAATATTGTTTGGGGTATGAGAGATGCCGATGAAATAGAGGAATATTCCCAATTATGTAATGAAGGACTAAGGGAGATAAATTTTCCTAGTGAACTTAGTTACTGTTCAGATGGAATGTGTAATGACTTGGAACATGGACAAATACTTGAAAAACTTTATCAGGATATTGTACATGTTCTAAGTCATGCATCAATAGCAAGTTGTAGAAAGCCAGCAAAGCAAACTAAATTTAAAATTGTGCACGGCTGGAATGAACATGTTAAGGAAGCACATAAGCAGGCTAGGGCTGATTTTCAACTATATGTTCAACATGGTAAACCCAACAGCGGTCCTATTTTTGAAAAGATGTGTGAAGGTAGGAAAATATTTAAATCTAGGCTGAAATTTTGTATAAACAATCAGGAACAGAAAAAAATGGATATTCTGGCCTCACAGCACTCAGCAAAAAAGTTTGGTGAGTTTTGGAAAGGAACTAAGAAATTGAACAGTAAAATAAGACTCCCTGTTAGTGTTGATGGAGTTAGTGACCCATGGAAAATAGCTAATATTTTTAAGGATAACTTTATTTTACAACCTAGTGTGCAGGAGGTGCGCGGTGCTGAGTCTGGTCATAGCCAGCCAATTAGATTCTCTGCCAAAGACGTACTAACTATTGTAAAGAACATGAAAAGAGGTAAGTCACCAGGTCATGATGGACTCAGCATCGAGCACTTTCAGTATGCTGGACCTCATCTTGGTAGGGTACTGGGGTTGTTGTTTACTCTGTGTTTGCGTCATGCTTATTTACCTAAAGATCTTATGAAGACTATTGTAGTACCAATAGTAAAAAACACTACTGGAGACACATCGGATAAATTAAATTATAGACCAATATCCTTAGCCACAATCACAGCAAAGGTTTTGGATGGATTACTGAACAAGGAGCTGGACAGGGTGGAACTGCAAGACACTCAATTTGGCTTTCGGCAAGGGCTCTCTACAGAAAGTGCAATATTAGCCCTAAAACATACAGTCCACTACTATGTTAAAAGGAAAACTCCCATTTATGCATGCTTCCTGGACTTGTCCAAAGCTTTCGATATGGTCTGTTATAACAAGCTGTGGACAAAGCTAGGAGAGGCTGGTGTGACTCCTGATATTATCAAAATATTTTCCTATTGGTATAGCAATCAGATCAATATAGTGAGATGGGGAAACTCATACTCTGATGAGTATTATATGAAATGTGGGGTGAGACAAGGGGGTTTGACATCTCCTCGTCTCTTTAACATTTATGTTAATGACCTAATTGAGGAGCTTAGCAGCACACATGTCGGCTGCTTTGTGGATGATGTATGTGTAAACAATCTTAGCTATGCAGACGACATGGTGTTGCTGAGCCCCTCAATAGGGGGTCTTAGAAAGTTATTAAGAGTTTGTGAGTCTTATGCTGTGTCGCACGGCTTGAAGTACAATGCAAAAAAGAGCGAGTTTATGCTATTTAAAAGTCACAAACAGGGGCCGTCCTCAATTCCTCCACTCACATTAAATGAAGTTGCTTTGAGCCGTGTGACACATTTTAAATACTTAGGACATATTGTCACTGAAAATATGTGTGATGATTTAGACATAGATAGGGAGCGTAGGGCATTGTCGGTACGTGGTAATATGCTGGCACATAGGTTTGCTCGGTGTACAGCAGAGGTCAAGATCACGCTTTTTAAAGCATATTGCCAGGTATTTTACACGGGCAGCCTGTGGGCCAGCTTTACACAAAAATCCTACACGGCCCTACGCGTTCAATACAACAACGTCTTCAGGGCTCTGTTCCGGCTTCCGCGCTACTGTAGTGCTTCAGGCATGTTTGCCGATGCCGGTGTGGACGACTTTTACGCGGTAATGCGCAAAAAGGTTGCCTCGCTGGTATACAGGGTGCGGTGGAGCTCGAACGGAGTCCTGAGGATGATTGGTGAACGCCTTGATTCGGTCCTGGTTGGTAGGTTCATCGAGCTACATGTTAAAAAAGTTCGGTGAGCCTGCCCCCGGAGTGGTGTTATGTACCTACTTTATTTTATTTGTTATACTAACATAGTCTATAAGTTATATTGTTACTAATACTATGGATCTCTGGTCTGAAATTAAATGATTTTATTTTATTTTATTTTATTTATTTATTTATTAATCACATTGTATCTTCTAGTCTAAAAAAGGCTCAGTGTAAATTCAGTTGCAATCGCCAATATATTCAACTGCAATGAGTTTGTGGAACATTCATAAAACTAGAGTAGATTTTCCACGAATTCATCAGCATTACGGGAATAAAATTCTTGTGTGGGTAGTTACAATAGAAACACCTAGTAAACATTGCTTTGCTTTTGAAATTTAATTAAAAATAATTTACTAAACCAATAGTAGTCTAATGATACAAGTTATTAGCTAGCAATAGTCACCTACCAGTCAGAGTGTTATTTCCTTGAAAAATTCATTCCATACATAACAAATACATTGCTGAAACATGGAGTCCGGTCTTCAAGAGTCACTAGCAAGCTTAAAAACTATGTTCCGGAACCAAATGGGCAATTTTGAGGAGAGGTTAAAGGAATCCAGCATCCCTTCACCGGATGGAGCCAGCATAGCAGCTGATTTTGCTGCTTTCAAGATCTTCACCATGACAGCCTTAGATCTACTCCAACGTCAAATGGAAACATTGGCGCATGACATGGACACTATGGAGATGCGCAGACGCCGAAAAATACTTCTTTTGCATGGTGTCAAAGAGGAGACCACGGAGGATACGTCAGCAACGGTTGCAAATTTCTGCAGTATGGAGCTCCAAATTCCTACGTTCCAGGTAACCAGCATTAATCGTTGTCACAGAATGGGGCGACCTTCAGCACCCCATAAGCCAAGACCTATATTAGTAAAGTTCCAAAATATTGCTGACCGTGATAAAGTTTGGTTTTCAAAAACCAAACTCAAAGGCTCGGGTATCACACTCTCGGAATTCCTTACCAAACCAAGACACGACACATTTATGGCTGCACGAGAGCGGTTTGGTGTAAATAAGTGCTGGACAAGAGAAGGTTCTATTCATGTTATCGGCCCTGACGGGTCGCGCCACAGAATAACATCGCAGCATGAACTAGGTTGCATAAAAATCCTCGAGAGTACTGCTGCACACACCGTGACAGCAACTACTGCGAGTGCTACAAAAACTGCTCCAAAAATTGCAAGCGTAAGGTCAAGAAAACTTCTCTCTAAGAAATAGTTCAGTTTTTTGCTCATATTTCTGTTAGGTACACTGAAAGTTTCTACAACATGCGGGTAATATTTTTTTTTCATTGGTATTTGTCACTTCCACCCCTCTTTTTGTCATATTGTTTTGTTTAATTACTCAAAACGTACTTTTTTACACCGGTCTCACATTTTGTTTGGATTACTTACAACCAAATGTCATAACTTTGACATTTGACATTGACAAGCCTTCTGTCTTATGTGAAGGGGTACGTTTATGCCGCAAGTTTCATGTTCATCAAGCTTACAACAAAACAACGTAAGTTTTTAATCTTATTTTTTTTTTTTTTTTTGTTTATTAATTTAATTATACTTGTATTTTATTTTGGACTATTTTATCCTATAATGTATTTAGGAATTTATGCTCTGGGGTGGAAGCCGTTCTATTTAATACATCATAATATTTTTAATTTCTGTAATTTTTAATCCATGTTTTCTTAGTTTGTGGATTATTTCTTTTGTGTTGTTGTGATTATTATTATTATTTAATAACATTCTTGGCACTGGTGGGTGATCAGGATTGTATATATATACAATCTACAAATATATTTATTGTATATATAGATATTTATTTAGGTACGTACTTATTTATTAGTACATATTTATTTTATAATTCAAATGACAGATGTTACAATTTCTACAATAAATAGTGATAATATCGTTGCGTATAAGGCTTCACTTGCAGACATACTACAGAAAAAATTCTCCGATGTTCCCATGAACTTCAATGTGATCCACATCAACGCTCAAAGTATTCCCGCCCATTTTCCTGAGATGCTGGCATATTTAAGCGACAAAAATATTCATGCCATTCTGGTGTCTGAGTCATGGCTGATGCCATGTCTGCCTACTCTTTCTTACTCCTTACCGGATTTCCAACTCATTAGGAATGATCGTTCGGTTGGTCGGGGTGGTGGTGTTGCCATCTATTTACGCACATATATTCCTTTTAGTATTATTGATGTATCAATGCAACCACCGCCGACGAATGCTGGCGAGCATCTCTTTTTAGGGTTGGAACTACATCATTGCAGGGTTCTGCTCGGTGTGTACTACTGCCCTTCATCAAGGATTAATTATTTTTCTTCTTTTGAACATGGTGGCGCTTGGCAGCGTGCGGTAATGGACTGTATTGCGGGAAGTAGCTAACTGTTCTATTGACGCTTTACACACAAAACAAGACAGGTGGCCGGGCTGCCGCGGATTCGATCCAGGCAGTGAATGCAGCCCGAGAAATTAGGAGAGGATGCACTAACCTTCACGACACACGTGTTTTCATCGCAGCCGGTACACGGATCTTCTCTTCCTTGCTCAGGAGCTGCCGTCAGCATCACTAGATCGCTTGAGGAACACACGAGAGGCACAATCCGATCGGTAAAGGTCTATGAAGCGGTAAAAATGTAACAAATATTATACATTTCTGAGAGACGCGAGCGCGGTCCGTCCGTCTTTACGCTGGCTAGTTCAAAGCGAGACTGAGTGTCTATATTTCACAAATGGCGGACGGAAGCTACATCTATGGTTAGTGCGGAAGAGGAGACGGGTATAAAAGGAGTGTGTTTCCGTGTCAAAAATACAGTTTCCACTTCGGCGCAACCATTCCCCCCGGCTTGAAGGGCTACCTTCGAAACGAAAATGTGGAACAAATCTAATGTCTAATCTAAATCTAGGTTTGTGAAATAACAACTAAAATATAAACCTAGATTGGAGCTCGTGCCTACCGCTGGCTAGGCAGAGGGCAGAGGCGAACAAACAACACAACGCAACAGTCTCGACCAAGACGAGACGCGATTAGCCAACAACAAATAAGGGTCTCTTCACGCGGGACCGATACAACAAGCGAGTGCTTCTTCTCCTCGGGTGGTTCGGAAACCGTAGTGGGATTGAATTGACTAACTGGCCACCCATCTAACGCGGCATGAATCCAGGACGGTCCACTAAACCATAACGGGTGATCTAAAATTTGCGAAGGAAGCAATCCACGAGAGAGACAATCGGCTGGGTTGTCGGTGCCAGCAACGTGAAAGAGATTATGTGGCGCCAATTCAGATTGAATTTTTGCCACTCTATTAGCGACGAATGTGTCCCAACGATGGGGCGAAGAGTGGGCCCAACACAAAGCGACTGTTGAGTCCTAAAAGCTAAAAATTACTAATATTAATGCGAAAATTTACAATTATGTCATTAAGCGACACGGAAGTGCTAGTCTTAGCACTGCCATCCAAAACTACACGGAGTTTAGTAGTAAGCTTATCTTCTCTAATAACTCCGTGGTGCGGGATAATGTACGAAGGCTGGGTCCCGCCAGTGTCCGCAGGCGCAGGTGAGATGTAACCTTTATCTAAATATTCGTTAACAACCTCATCATAGGCCCGCTTCGACTTTGGGGACGCCTGCATCTTTCGTTCCAAACAAAGAAAGCGTTTTTCAGCGGATACACGGGAGCCACCGAGTGAAAACTTGCGGATGGTAGACTCCAGTGGCGGCTCGACGGTGCAACAGAACGAAGCAGTCGAGTGACTAAAACTATCTATAGAAGCGGGTGCGGAACCAATTATAACAAAACCCAGAACTGTTTCCAGGGCGTGCGGAGCGGGGTACGTCGGTCCCCCTTTGACCTTACGTGATAACTGGAGGTGCGGGAGAATCGAAGCGCCGATCAATATATCGACGACTCCAGGAACAGCGTAAGTCTCATCAGCTAAAGGCAAGTCTTTAAATTTCGTTAATAAAGACGTGTCAACTGGGACGGTAGGCAACTGTTCAGTTATTTTATCTGTAACGAGCGAATCCATGTCAAACCAAATATTATTATTAAAACGAGATCCAAACCTTGTTTTAATGGTGCCATGAACAGCTGACTGCAAACCCCCAAACCCTTTCACCACTGAATGGGTTGAACGCTTATCAACATTGAAACCAAGACGTTGACAACAATCTTGAGTAATAAAATTACTTTGCGAAGCGCCATCTAATAGCGCTCGAACAATGCGCGGCTTACCTAATGCATCAACAATAACAACGCGAGCGGTCGCAAGACACACAGTAGTGAGTGCAGCACTAGCGGAGAACGAACACAAGGTGACGTCATCCGCGGCGGTCACCGGGCGGGCCGGAGCGCGCGCGAGCGCGGGCTGCGGCTGCGGCGCAGGCTGCCGTGTGTCACCGCTCGACGAGCCAACCGTGCTCACATTGGATGCGGCATTACTATTCTCAAAATGAAGCAAAGTGTGGTGTCTCGCTTGACATTTGCGACAACTATTTCTACTATTACATAAAACAACGCGGTGTTTAGTACCGAGACAATTAAAACAAAAATTATTAGCGCGAACAAATTTATAACGATCACTAGGCGACAATTTTAGAAAACCAGGACACCTGTACAGTTGCGAATGATGAGTGCTACACAAAGAGCAAACAGGTGACTGTACACGTGCTGGTGCGGTACTAACATAAGTATGAGTTGACCTCAGTGACTTCGATGACGCATCTACTTTGCGTGCAGAATCAACAACTATCTTCGCGCCCTCATGTTTCGATGAAGAGCGCTGCAATACTTTTATATGCTCGCGAACAAAACTTTCTAAGTCTTCGAACTTAGGAATTTTATTGCCGCGATGATCCGACTCAAACAAACGAATGGTTTCGGAATCTAATTTCCTTAAACCCATATACAAAAATACGAAGTCGCAGAGGTCATCAATCTTTAGGTTCTTTACGGCGCGAACAGCTGACGCGAAAGTATCTAGAAATTTCTCTAAGTTTTGATCGTTACATGCCGCAATAGATTTCAAATCAAACATCTGATCTAAATAGGCGTTAGCTACCGATCTTTTATCCTCATACCTAGCTTTCAAAGTATTTAAAATTAAATTATAATTCTCGGCACTAAACGT
This sequence comes from Eilema griseolum, assembly GCA_963662185.1. Classification (NCBI taxonomy): domain Eukaryota; kingdom Metazoa; phylum Arthropoda; class Insecta; order Lepidoptera; family Erebidae; genus Eilema; species Eilema griseolum. The sequence continues at coordinate 7,369,519 of OY759236.1, forward strand.
AATTCCAGCGCAAACGGTTATAGCTTTACCAGTCAATTTTTCAACGAGATAATGCAACTTTTCGTGATCTGTCAACGAATCGTTCTTATCTATTGTATTCTCAAAACTATCTATAAATAGACACCAATTGCGAATGTTACCATCAAACTCGGGTATTTGAATTGGTGGCAACTTAGGTCGGTCGCGAGTGGGGTTGGGTAGGTCAGCCGGCTTCTCCAAACTCCTAGCGACGCGTTTGATACGACAATACAAATCGTCAAACGACGACAAGGCTTGATAACTCACTGAGTAATCGGGATTCAAATTCAACTCTAAAACGTTGATGTCATGTACTAAGGTTTCGAAATCCGCGCGTAGACTATCTAAGTTTTCTATAGAACACAAGAACGAATCTCTGATGACCAAATCAGAGGTTTTAAGTGCATTATCATAGATCGATTGTACGCGAGAGTAAATCATTTCTTTTTTAGCGTATAAAAGTTTCAATTGAACCTTACCGGTCTTATCAACCTTTGGGGACATGTTTACAATTAAATCTCAAACTAAAGTGCGGTAAATAACAAATATGAAATGACTTAATCTTAGCGGTACAGAGCAGCGAGGCGGCGCGAGCGATAACCGTAGGTAGGTAGGTACTTATGACTGCCAGTGCAAGCTTGAACTAACGCGCATAGCAACAAGGTCGTACCTACGCGATGGTCGCTGTCTAGGTTCAACTATTATTTCAGAGATTAAGTATTGCGTAATATCTATTCAAATTAAAATACTTTCGTATGAATTGGGATGAGATGCGAGCGAGGTAGGTACAGCCACGTGTCCACCCACGCAGGTACTAGGCAAATACGACGCGAGCCGAGAACAACGTAATTGAAAAAAACAAAACAAAGCCAAATGCGTTAGGTATTACACTGTGCCTATGCACTAGGGTGTCTGAGTATACCTAAGATCTAAGCCTAAATGTCTGGATGCGGGGTTTTCTACTAAAATAACCAGGCACTTAGGTGCGATGCGAAAATTGCGAACTACGATTAAGTGTTGATATGATACCTAACCTATTTATGTATTAGGTAGGTACAATGCGAGCCAGCGGCGAACGGACAACAAATCTAATCCTAAGTGTCTGGATGCGGGGTTTTCTACTAAAATAACCAGGCACTTAGGTGCGGTGCGCTCATTCCCATTAGAATAATAACAAAATACGAACTACGGCTAAGAATCCGGCTCGATCCGGACCAAAAATGGTGGCGCTTGGCAGCGTGCGGTAATGGACTGTATTGCGGGAAGTAGCTAACTGTTCTATTGACGCTTTACACACAAAACAAGACAGGTGGCCGGGCTGCCGCGGATTCGATCCAGGCAGTGAATGCAGCCCGAGAAATTAGGAGAGGATGCACTAACCTTCACGACACACGTGTTTTCATCGCAGCCGGTACACGGATCTTCTCTTCCTTGCTCAGGAGCTGCCGTCAGCATCACTAGATCGCTTGAGGAACACACGAGAGGCACAATCCGATCGGTAAAGGTCTATGAAGCGGTAAAAATGTAACAAATATTATACATTTCTGAGAGACGCGAGCGCGGTCCGTCCGTCTTTACGCTGGCTAGTTCAAAGCGAGACTGAGTGTCTATATTTCACAAATGGCGGACGGAAGCTACATCTATGGTTAGTGCGGAAGAGGAGACGGGTATAAAAGGAGTGTGTTTCCGTGTCAAAAATACAGTTTCCACTTCGGCGCAACCAGAACACATACTGGAAAAACATATACCGTCTTACAGTCACTGCATTATTTTGGGAGATTTTAATACGTGCCTTGTGAAGAATGATTCACGGTCTGCCACCCTCTGTAGTATTTTAGAATCTTATAATCTCGTTGCACTGCCTCTGAAAACTACTCATCATGCTCCTGATTGTGTTCCTTCTCTTCTTGACCTTATTCTAGTTGCATCTTCTGATCATGTAGCCAAGCATGGCCAGTGTACGGCTGACATGTTCTCCTATCACGATCTGCTCTTTCTTTCTTACAGAATTCGTCCTCCTAAGGCTAAGCCCAGGATTTTAATGATGCGTAATTTCAGTGGCATGAATCTTAGTGATCTTTGTACTGATGCAAATAAAATTGATTGGCAGCTGCTTTATAATTCGGGTTCTGTTGATGAGAAGGTCAGCATACTATCATCTAAATTAATCAGTCTTTATGATATATATGCACCCATTCGCGCAGTGAAAATTAAGCATGCTCCTGCGCCTTGGCTTACTGCCGAAATCAAAGACCTGATAACCAAAAAAGCTAGGGCTAAGACTAAATTTAAGTATCGGCCTACTCAGTACAATCGCGACAAATATGTGGAAATCCGAAATCACTGCAACAAGGTGTGTAGGCAAGCACAGCGCCAACATATTCAAACATCTGTTGAAAACGGAGATCCAGCGAAAGTTTGGAAATTTCTTAGAACCCTGGGAGTTGGTAAGTCAAGACAGGAAGTAAATCCCAAGAATATCGACCTCGACGCATTGAATCGACATTTCTTCGCCTCTTCTAGTTTTGACGATACTACCAAAACTAATACATTGAACCATCTTTCACAGCTTCCAGCTCCCAACTATCCACCATTTGTCTTTAATCAATTCACTGATTGTGATGTTAAAAAAAGTATATTATCTATTACATCTAAAGCTGTCGGCAATGACTGCATCAGTCGAAACATGATCATGCCAATCCTTGATATAATACTTCCTATCATATGTCATATCCTTAACTCTTCCATCTCTAAAGGTATATTTCCCATGATGTGGAAGGAGGCTCAAATTATACCGTTACCTAAAAGATCTAATCCTTCTTCTTTCTCTCATTACCGTCCTATTTCTATCCTACCATTTCTTTCTAAAGTCCTTGAACGCCTTGTCCATACGCAAATAAACTCCTTTCTATGTAAAAATAATATTTTGAATACATTTCAATCTGGTTTCCGGCCAGGGCATAGTACTGTCACAGCGCTAATTAATGTCACGGATGATATTAGGATGGGTATGGAGAATGGAAATCTTACATTACTTGCACTACTTGACTTCAGTAACGCTTTTAACACAGTGGATTTCCATATTATACTCGGGATACTTGACTCTATTAACATATCTCCAACAGTGATTGATTGGTTTCGCAGTTACCTGTCTGGTCGCCGACAACGCATTCGCATTGATGAGTCGACATCTTCTTGGTGTGATATTATTGTTGGTGTGCCGCAGGGTGGCGTTTTATCTCCTTTACTATTCGCTATATTTATTAATTCTATATCCAAACGACTTGTTTCTTCCTACCACCTTTACGCAGATGATTTACAAATTTACACACAAGCCCCGTTCAATGAAATCCATGAAGCTTTTGCCATCATAAATAATGATCTGGAGCACATAGGTGAATGGAGCAACAGCTTTGGATTACAGGTAAATCCTGCGAAGACACAGGTCATCGTTGTAGGTAGCCCCTGGATGATTGCTCGTGTAGAGTGGGCAAAACTGCCACAACTCATTTTTAATGGCATGCCACTCCCTATAAGTGATAGTGTGAAAAACTTGGGGATACACATTGATAGAACGTTGTCCTGGAATATCCAATTGAAGGAGGTTAGTCGCAAATTGTTTGCTTCAGCAGGTTCTTTGCGAAGATTGCGAAATTTTTTGCCAATGGGTACAAAAGTTTCGCTTGCACAGTCGCTTTTACTCCCGATACTAGACTATGCAGATGCCAGCTATCTTGATCTTACTGAGGAGCAACTTGACAAGCTTGAGCGCCTTCAAAATTTTTGTATTAGGTTCATATATGGTTTACGCAAATATGATCATGTATCCGAATATCGTAACATGCTCAAGTGGCTCCCAATTCGCCTTCGACGGAATACTCACATCCTTTTTCTACTTTATAATATCCTATTTAACCCTCTCACTGCCCCTTATCTTAAAGAACGTGTCAAGTTCCTACGTGACACGCATTCGAGATTCTTGAGATCATCGGAGAACTTGAGACTGCACATTCCAATACATTCTACAAACTTCACCGACAAATCGTTTACTGTAGTGGCTGCACGCCTATGGAATGCATTGCCTGTCTCTATTAGGCGAGCTCAAACATTGGGATCTTTCAAAAGACTGGTGACTGAATATTATCTGTCAATATAAGACGTCTGTAAGTACATATGTGTGTATTATATATTTCATAAGTGTATATATCTGTACGACTATCAGTTGTTTATTGGTATTCTATGTATTGTATGTAGATATTGTGTGTATTGTATGTAGATATGGTGTGTATTGTATGTAGATCTAGTGTGTATTGTATTTAGATATAGTTCGTATTGTATGTAGACATTGTATATAGTGTAGGTATATGTATTATTATTTCAATTGAGTAATTTTTATAAAGTAGTCTGTAAATTGATTTTTACACCTTAAACCCACTTTTATTTCTATACACTCCTGTCCATCCAAAGGTTGCCTGGAAGAGATTGTTGTTTGCAATAAGGCCGCCCATTGTACATTATTATATAGAAAATCCATGTTCATTTGTGTATTTTGGTGTACAATAAAGAATATTTATTATTATTATTATTATTATTCTTATTAAAGAATCACAACACAAAACCAGTTAGATTTGTGATTTGAACAGATTAACGTCTCTGAAAATGATCAGCCAGAAGTAGTTTGTTCACCGGCGTTTTTTTTTTACGTGCGCAAAATCCCTACGGATACCTCCCCACCGGAGCCGGTGGAGGAGGTTATGTCGGACTCGAACCGACTAAAACGCACGCCGCCTGTGGGTCGCTTTGGTTGCCGAAGGTGAGGTTGACATGCATATCCCACGCACCCCGGCCGACCCAGGGCCATCTCTCACGATCTGGCCCTCTTCTCGCATGTGGGGACTACAGAGTCCCCAACTCGTCACCGGAAACGGGGAGGCGCACCAGGCGAGCCACCGCCGCGGCCTGCTTCTGACAGGGTGACTGGCGGCTCCACCTGTCACCCCCAGGCCGGCGCTCATGGGGGGCGGAGGTCGTTCATCGACCTCCAACGCCCGAGTTGCCTTCGTTCGCGGGCAGCTTGTCTTGCGATCCTTCGTCGCTCCCGCTGCCGCTCCCGCCCCGCCTCCTCCTTCACGAGCATTACTTGCTCGCAGAAGGAGGCGCCGGCCGCCCACGCATCCGCGCGGCGGACCATCGCCGCGAGCATGGTGGAGAGCGTGAGAACTCTCACTCCCAGGGCCGCCACAAGCTCCCGTCTCGGCGTCTCCCACGCCGGACACTCGGTGAGCGTGTGCGGCCCTGAGTCCTCGCTCGCGTCGCAGTGATGGCACTCGAACGTTGGCTCTTTCTCCATCCGACGCAGATACTTCCCGAAGCACCCGTGCTCGGTGATCATCTGCGTCAGACGGTACGAGAGGCTGCCGTGTGGACTCTCTAGCCACTCCCCCATGATGGGTCTTACCGCCGCTACTACGGCGCGCCCTACGCCTGGTTGTTCGCCGGCGTATTGTAAAATAGAATGACGACTGCATGGGATTTAACGTTTATGACAAGCGTTGACGACTGTCAAATACACACATCAACAAAGTCTAGGGAACAAGGACATTTCTAGTTTTTATTTAAAAACCCTTTCTTGTAATAGTGAGTGTTTTATATCAATAGAAGGGTATTTTTATACCGTTTTTAATTTTAATTTTAATAAAAACATTTTCATACCAATTTTTTTTTTTTTTAAGAAAGAATTGAATAGTGCCAATATTGAGTATTACAACCTTCTATGATTAGGCACAAAAATAACGAGGTAGTAAGAAATACAGTAATTAACCGTACTTTAAACGTTTTTAATAATCTGTAGGACCTCCTAAAGCATTAGCAACAGCTCGACAACGGCATGGCATACTTAGTATGAGATTGTCAATCATCGTCTGTGGAATATGGCTCCATACACTGCGAAGGTGTAAAAAAGTTGTTCTTCAGTGTTCAGATTTTCCAAAGAATCACTGAAAGCTCTTATCCCAAGCAAATCCCAGGCATGCTCTATGGGATTGAGGTCGGCAGACTGAGCAGGCCATTCCAACGTCGTCATATTGTGCTCGCTTAACGCATTGACCACTACCCTCGCGGTGTGTGACCGTGCATTATCTTGCATGAACCAAAAATCTTGACCGAACTGCTGTCGATGAGGGATTACCATGGGGTGTATAACCTCCTGAATGTATTGGTTTGCATTCAAATTGCCCCGTATCCAAACGAGGTCGGTCCTTCCACCAAGGCGAATTCCAGCCCATACCATGATTGTTCCACCTTGGTAAGGATAAACTTCTTGCGGATTCTGGAGACGACTCCGGCGTCCAGGAACTCGCCATATACGCACTCTTCTTGAATCAGGATGAAAACCGAAGCAAGATTCGTCGGAAAACAGAACCCGTGCCCATTGATGGTCGGTCCACTGTAAATGTGCGTTAGCCCACAATAAGCGACGACCTCGATTTCCACGTCGAAGAGCTGGAACCCTAAGCGGTCTGCGAGCATAAAGATTGGCTTCGTGTAGTCTTGTTCTGACAGTTTGATCGCTAATAACCACTTGATGCTGAGACTGGAGGCCTGCGACCAACTGACGAGCAGTAATCGTGGGTTGCCGCCTTGCGGAATTTTGCAAGAAACGATCTTGTCGCGGGGTAGTAACCCTATTTCGTCCCCTGTGACGTTCGGCAACATCCCCTGTAGACCTGTAGCGTGCCCATAATCTGCAAATTACGCTTGGTTGGGTGTTGACAGCATCCGCTACGTCGCGTTGAGTTCGTCCAGCTTGCAGCATACCAACAGCCCTTAACATCTCTTCGCGACTTAAATGACGACGTGACATGATGACTACAGTCACAAAAATGCACAAAACATACGTAAAAGACGTATTATTGATAATAAACGTTATTTACAATCAAAAAAAATAATTTTTATTTTGCCTCAGAGAAACTGCACAATCAAACACTTTTAAAAGTTTTCCCTCCATATTCGAAAATCATTACTTATTTAAATTTATTTTTAAATTTCGAACAACTCTGTAATCTACTTTATTCTATTTTTATTTATTTGCTGCCAGTTATTTGCAAAACAAGATTTACACGAAAAAAAATAATTGGGGTCATCTTGTTCCCTAGACTTTGTTGAAGTGTTTATTTTCAGACAATTGTCATTCTTTTCTAGGGAGGCAGGATTGCATTCGGAAAGCGAAACGCTTAGTTCTACTTGTGATTCGCAAAACAATATTTTAACCTCGTCTTTTAAAAAGGAACTACGACGTAAAACTTGATTTTAGAGAAAACTGTATGAACAAATCCGTTTACCTAATAACCATTTACGTACATACAAACACTCACAGAATATAATACAACATTTGTGTTTAACTTAACATACTCTACAAGCTTCTTATACTTTTGTATTCCATAAAGGACTTCAAGAAATTGTGTTCACGCTCTAGAAATCATAACGTATGAAAGTTCTCTGCAGAAATCAGACCCACAGTCTGTGCGTGCATCTTGCCTTTTTCAAATGGTTATTCTGCAATCTTATTGTAAATACAATAAATTGTTTGTTCCGTTCTTAGTTTACAAACAGATTTAATATTTATTACAACTGTACTCGTGAAGTGTCATCAGTCCAATTAATTTCTGACTTTTATGTGCATTGTGCATTTAAGTGCATTGTTTAAAACTAGTTACTTCGTTAAACGATTAGACTAGAATTCCGTACCGATATTTTAGTATCTCAAAACTAATAAAGTAAAAAAAAAATTCTTTGAAAAATATGTTGTATAGAATTATCAAATATTAATCTGTGGTTGTTCTATAACGAAAATAATAGGTACTTGGTAATTTTTTGACAAACTTCGATACGAATTAACGGTACCATTAAGAAGCCGCAATGAATTAAAACAATAAACAAAAATATCATATTCAAGTCCAGCAAATCTAAAAAGGTCACTTATTTCGAATCGTATTAGTATGATAGTGGATAGTGGAATTTGTTGTTACACATATTGATAACTCACTTGTACTTTTCCACATTACTTTATTGCTTATTACACCTGACCGGTTTCGCCTTACGGCATCCTCAAAGGTTTAATAAGCAATAAAGTAATGTGGAAAAGTACAAGTGAGTTATCAATATGTGTAAATTAGGACTTGCTTAGTACATGAATTATCGTGATTCGGCTCATATTAGTGATCATTTATCGAATTTTATAAGAATCTATTAGATTTACTGGAAATTCATAAAGCTACTAGTTTTTAGCAGAATCGATCAATGTGGCCTTTTTAGACGTGTAGTTTACTATACGCCCTGCGTATGTAGTTGTCGTATGTGGTCGCCTTTATAATCATACCTTTATAAGACGACGGTTGGCAAATTTAGTAGTATTTATACTCTTATTCCTCTACTGCATTAAAAAGCAATAAATAGAAGCATTTTATATACTTTTTTAATGTAACTATTGTAGACTGTTATATGGTTACCTTAAAATAAAACATGTAAAAGTAGTGTACTTGATGTTACTGCGGTTATAACGTTGTATTATTACACATAAGTTACGTCGTATTTTCATTGAATGAAATTGTACACTCCATATTTTTGTATTAAACCACAACATATAGATATATACTAATTTCTTTATTCAACAAAATAATGTTACCTAATTTAGTTTTTACAAGAGATTTTCTGACCGACACTTCGCGTTGTGTTGTAAAATTATATTGTTATATAGTAATCTCTATAGTACAAACTGTGATGATGTTGCTTCTGGGACCTATATGGCGGCATTATGGTCCCAAACGCCACGTTGGAACATAAAAAATGTTTTAAGTGCCATGTTGAGGCCACATATAAAGAATTAAAAAAAAACATACGCATTTTGTTGTTTATTCAAACTAGTCCTGTTGATGATGTTCTTAAAACCAAAGCTATTTTTAAAATAATCTATTTAGATTTTAATTATAAAATCGATCGGTAACGTATTCTCAAATGAAATACTACATAATAATGATTATTTAATTATAATTTGCTTAAGCAGCAATTGGGATACAAATAATTACTTTTACATAATACAACACATAAAAATACAATAGTATTAATTGTTAAACCAACTTCAAGAAACAATAGCTATGTTTTGCAAAAAAACAAAATAAACCGTCTTCTAAAATAAAAAATACACTGAAAAGATACAGATCAATAACAGATTTAAATAAAAAAATGTTCTTAAGATGGTAATTGAAGTGAAATAGGGATGTTTTTTTGAATTCGGTTAAAAAGTTGAAGTTGGTTGTTTTTTTTGCTGACCCTGTAAGCACAGAGTCTCTGTGCCGTCAGTATAGAGGACAAAGCAGGACAAGCCTTTAGTCGTCCCACTGACAGCACAAATTCTCCAATGAGCTCTGGCTACCCTACTCATCGCTGGGAACACAACACGAAGTTATAATAGCCGCGGTATTCTGTGGGGCGGACGTACTGCCCCAGTCGGACTGCTCAATTGGGCGGAAATACCGCCGTGTGCTACCTCCTAACGATAAAAAGTTGAAGTCGGTTCTGCAGTATATGTATTTATTTATGTTTCTCGGAGTTTCCGTTCCGAGCTTAAAATTCAGTAGTAGTAACAGTAACTAAATAGCGTCACATTTGTTCAACAGTTTACAATAGATGTTACACGGTGAGCTGGGCACATACTCGTAACTCTCGCTACTGCGGATGGACTAAGCGTTTCAATTAAAACGATTACCTATTTTATTGTGTTAAGGATTGGGGCTGAATTGAGTTTATAATTGCCAACATTTTATAATTAAATGAATATATAAAATTAAAAGGCCGCCCATTGTATATTAAACTGTATACATGCTACCTACAGCTTGTTCTACTGCAAATCTGTTGGTGTACAATACAGAATTATCTATCTATCTATCTAACCTATTATAAGTTAATTTAAGTGTTGCAAATTACTAACCAGTTTGTGATGGTGACATACTGACTAGTCTCATAAAATTCGTCCACCGGAATAAAAGTTGTAGTTTCGATATATTCCCTACATAGGTCCCCTGGTAGGACAGTTAATTATAGTTATTTTTTAGTCAATTGGAAGTTGGAGTTATATAATGTCCTCTGGAATATATGTTTTAGAGACTAGCTCCAGTTGTCCGCAACAAAAGTAATAAATGATTAAATAATCTAAAGACGAGAAAGCACTGTTAATACATTCATGCAAAATATTTATTTAATAAAAAGTCCGTTGCTAAAATTATAAGCTGTTAAGCGAAAGGTCAAAGTACTACACATTTTTATGGTTATAATAAAAAAATGGGTACCTAAGCATAATTCACATCAAAAATTCTATACGACAAAATATTCATACAGCATAATAATGTCAAATGTAACGACTGAACAGGGAAATGAATAACAAGCAAGCTTTTTTTGAATAAGTATATTGTATGCTTGATTGTTAGAAATAAGTTTGAAAACGAATGCGTTTCAAAATGACTTGATCAACAATGAAGTGCTAATTACCCAAGCAGCAAAAGTTTTTCTAAGAGTATTTATTATTTTAAAATGTGACACAAGTATTAAAAGCTAATAATATAACATTAATGTTAAAATACACAATTTCAAATTCAAAAACGAACAAATATGAATATTACTTCAAAACGTTGACAGCCCCTAAATATTTCTAAATGTAATTAATTTTCTAGTAATTTATAATAATTAACTAATTATGATTCCACATCCTGAAGTGAAATCATAATTTCATATTCAAACATCCTCAATATTGAATCTAGTACTCTACTGGCTTTGCTTTAATCCGCAATAAATTTACCAACAAAACATAACACTCAAACGTTGACAATCCCTGAATATTTCTAAATGCAATACTGCATTGTTTGTCGCGACTTAAATTCATAATTTCATATTTAAACATCCTTAATATTGAATCTAGCAACTACTGGCTTTGCTTAAATCCGTAATAAGAAAACTAGTTAGCAACTACCTATTTTGGTATGCATTTTGCTTTGTAACAACAATGTACCAGGCATATAGAGAAAACAGAACCAACGTTGTAATTTACAGTACCCGTTGCTTTGGTCGTTAGGCAAGTAATTACCGGAAAATATATGAATGCCCGTGTTTTTTCTTCACCGCCTTTTCCTTATTTGGCTTTGTGGGAAGCCATTTTAGGTAACTAATTAAGAAATATGAAACCTTGAATTTCAATTTCATTTGATAGATACGCTCTTGCTTACTTACTGCTTTAGTATTAGTAATATTAAACATTTTGTTGCATAAGAGAAAATATCTGATTAAGATAACTTAAATCTGATTTGAAAATTACACTTATAAGATTCAAATTACTAAAAGAAAACCAAGCCACAGCTGTGAAAACAGCGACGAGCGTCGCGGCTGCGCAAGCGGCGGCGGCGTGGCAAGTCCTTGAGAGAGTAAGACACCGCCCTCCGCTGAGCTATGTGACTCTTGCTTGTCTTGAAATATATTCCAGAGTGATACTCACTCTACTTATAATTATCTCTGAGGACAGATCGAATTCTAGATGACAGTTCTAATATCATTGTGAGAGTCGAATACAGGCTTCAAAGCTTGGTTTTTGAACCTTAATGTGAAGATATAAATTAAGATAATTAACATAATGAAGCTATCAACTACATAAAGCATCTACTCAACTTTCAATTTCTCTATTTTAAAACTTTATTTAAGAACTAGAATAGTTTAATTTATTTTATTAATCTATTATAGAAAAACTTTAAATGTTTGATGTCTTAACATCCAATTTTTAAAAGTTAAATCAGTCACTTTAATGAAATTCACTAAGTTGGAGAATAGTATGTAAAATGAATAATAAACTTTGTCTTCTTTCTAACATTTATGAGTTACGAGTTCAAAATAAAAATCCCATAGTTAAAAGAAATTTAGCATATATTTAGAATTATATTGTCAAGGGAATCCTATCATAGCAAAATCGTGGAGATGCCATCAATAGGAAATGAAAACCATCCACTCAGTTTATTAAATAAAAAAATAAATGATGGTTCTCCTTTAGCGCCCATTCGTTGAGCCCCACAACTTTAAACCAAATTAATTTGTATCGCAGTAGTAGGTGAAATAATCTCGTAGGCAGAAGATGGGGAAGCAACACTAATGTTGCAATTTGTAACGTTCTACCGCCAGCTAGTAATGAATACATTAGTTGAACGTCACTGAGTGTCGGACTGTAAACTGTGTACTGTAGAAGTTTCAGATTGTCTTTTTTTAGATTATTTGCTTATGTGTGAATTGTATTTACATTATGCAACTTGTTGTGATTCCTGGAAAAAGAATAGTGAATTTATTGATTCTTTTCTTATAGGGATTATCTATTGCTTTCTGCATCTGACTGTAAATGTATACGTAGAAACATTGGTTATGATTAATGTGACTTCAATGAAGATACTATATTTGATTTTATAAATAGATCAGGCATCCCATGCTAGCAGTTTTCTCGCTCAAAGGTTTTCTATAGTCATTCACCGCGGGAATACTGTTTGCGTCCTGTCAAGTATCAAGGAAGGAAGACCTAACATTAAAATATACATTATTTAATATTTAAATTTTATGAATGACTTATTGATGCTTATTACCGACTATTGCTGGATATACGCTTCTCCCAATGTCCACACTAGCATCCGATTCTCCACTTTCCAGATCAAGCTTATCTAAACTGCCTTTTACATTAAAATTAATTATTCAAACACATTATTATAAAGCCTAATAACTCTTTAAAAAGTTCTGATTGAGTCTCCTTATCTGAATTGGTTTCATCAAACATATGTACAGTATATTCTTGAAATTTAACGATTTCTCAAGCAACTCATTTGAAATTACTTTCACCCTTTATAGTCAAATGAACTCCGTCGACTCCATGCTGAGACGTCTGACGATTGTCGCTTGACGCATACCCCGGTCAACTAATTAGAACTTCTAGACGTTCCAACCGTGCTCCAGTTAATTACATCACGGACAGGACTGATTTATTGTTCATCTTTCCGCTGGGAGCAGCTTAAGTTGAAGCGTATTATATTATTTTCTATTAGAGTTCCGTACATTCAATGAAATAACAGAACCTTTTTATCTTCATCTCAAGCTACGTCTTTACCCATTGTCACCTTTTCTGTAACTATCTGCCAGTAATTTCGTGTATCCACTCATCTACTGGTCTAATAATGGTATCTAATAATGTTTTAAACAACTTGGAGATAGAAGTATTCAGAATGATCCAACTAGGTACTAACTCGTCCTTACCGCAATACCTGAAAACAAAGGTCTTCGATAGTGCGCCCTACTTGTTATGACTTACGTTGATGGCACGTGTACACTGACCGTGGGGTTAGGACACGAACTAAGGGATAGAATTCGTAACGAGGTCATCCAACAAAGAACTAAAGTTACCGACATAGCTCGCAGAATAAGCAAGCTAAAGTGACAGTGGGCTTGCTACATCTGTCGAAGGATCGATGGCAATGGAGCAAACGAATTCTCGAGTAGAGACTGTGAGAAGGCCAAGAAGGTGGGATGTCCCCTAGTACTGACGACCTGAAAAAGGTGACTGGGGCCTGTGACAGACTAGATGCGGAGGGTGAGGTATCGGGAGCAATAGTGCACATTGAGAGAGGCCTATGTCTAACAGTAGACTGCAATAGGCTAATTTAAAGTATTGTTCATCTGTCTTTGTATTCACCTTCATATTGTCAGTCTGTCTGCCTTTCTGTCATCTATTCTCACAGTCTTATACTTAGTTACTATTTGACGACAAAATGAAATGAAATGAAATAAAAATTAATTCACGCAAAACGCAGAAGCACGAAAAAGTAAACATAATTTGATACATACCAGAGTACGCTAACATAAAACGTAAAACCAAGCGTTAAACTCACTATAGTTATACTTCTTTAAGCCACAACTTGAAATTCACTAAATATAAACCAACTCACCAGTCAAAACGTGCACTCTCGCAGTAGCTAATTGCGCATTATCTGGTGCACACTGATAAGCGCCTGCATCTGCCGTCCGTGCAGCTTGCACCAGCAGTCTGCTACTACTGTGTATGCCTTTTTCTGTGACTAGTGATATACCACCACGTGTTGAGTCGAAATTTATCGTCTGTTGGAGAAAACAATATTGACAAGAAAGTTAATCTTTAGAAATAGCTCACTAGATGGTATGCACTTACACTATTAAAGAAATATTTTGTAAATTACGACAAAGTGAATTTGCAAGAAGGACGTACGACAGACGATCACAGGTTTTATAATTAGGACACGTCAATTAAACTTCACCTCGCCTGATGGTAAGCTGAAGGCAAAGTCTCAGAAAAGAGGGTCATCATAACATACATATACCATGTTACAATGGTGACACTCAGCTTGACGGCCTCATTAGATATATGCTTTTAGTGACATGTTTCGTAGGTATTCTAAGTTTAAAAATACCGGGTTAATAGAATTATGTTACTTTAGACCAACCGCGATCGCTGTCCATACTTTCATGGTATACGCATCATAGCGAGGGACGAGGTAAAAAAAGAGAAAAAAAGAATATTAGCTGAAAGCGAACGAGATACCGCCGTGAGCGCTGGCAGTGGTATCTCGCTAGCTCTCGTCTCTTTCTTTCTTTTTTTTACAGTACAGCGTTCGCGGTCAGGCTTTAATTATTTGAAGTACTCATCTCTTACAAATTACCTGTAAAATAAAACTAAAGAATTGATTGTTGGCCTGAGTTTGTAGTGATAAATGCTAAAACATAAAAACCGAAAATACAGTATAGGATCACTAATTACTGTAAAAAATATTTATACATAATGTAAATAAACTGTCGTAGATTGATTTAGTTTTATTGTTTAGTAATTTCCCACACTAAGACCCCATGACCTTAATATGCAATTAGTAAACCATCATATTTATTAACGTTTGGGCGCGTGGTTCCCGGCAGAGTATAATTTGGGCCAAACATCTATTCCCATGCGGTGTCGTACAAGGCGACTCAGGGATAAGGCTGTTTAACATCAGACAGATATATACAGCCCAGACTTAGCCTCAGATGCATGGCTTGAGTCAACAATAGTATCCGGAGTACGGTAATAGACTCACCCCCTATTACGTGGTACCGGATACAATGATTGGTGAATTGTGGGTGTTAATTCACCTCTGTTTAACCCTCCGGGGATAGAGGCGTGGTAATATGTATATATATAAGTATCAATAACGTATATCTTATGATATATTGTCTGCAACAGAAGGTGTTATCTTAGTTCGATGCTACGATATTATGGATATCTCACTTCTTCCCAAATAATAGATGGGTAACATTAATAGCCTATAATTTTTCCTTAGCAAGGCTACCTTCTATTCGAAGGATATCAGGCCCTTCGGGAGGCTTACGGCCTTATTACGCACGCGAGCGGTTAGAGAGTTTCAGATTAATATGCGATAAGAATTCTTCGGGGACAAGGTATGGCAACATTTTTTGGAGGAACTAAATATCTGAATATCATGTTCATCTAGAAATATCTAGTGTATGATTAGAATTATAGTACATAGTAGCTGCTACACAGTGTTAGCTGTAGCTAAGTGTTAATCTATTTCTGTCACAAATTTCTGATAGAACTGTTCAGACATTCTGGCATGTAGTAATAAGTAATAAGTATTCATCAATCTTAACTTTAAATAATGTAATTTAAAGTTAATTTAATTGCCGATTTATAGTTGAATGAGTTCGATCCCTCTTGCGAAGGGCTGAGGTCATATACCTAATCAATACTAATGTTATAAAGCTGAAGAGTTTGTTTGTTTGAATGCGTTATTCTCAAAAAAATATTTTTGTGTTGAATAGTCTGTTTAAAGACAAAGGTTTTAGCTATATATCATTACGCAACTACTTAAGACTACTAAAAAATAGGGGAGGAGATCCTGGTGTCCTGAGATACAGACCTCAAGTTTAGTTTAGGCACTGGTCTCCTGCAATATACATTGCAATATTAGTTATAGAAACTACCTCCTAGAATGTATTAATAAAATTTATTTATTTATTTATTATATATTATTTGAATACTAAGGAAATATAGGTTCAAATAGATGGGTTGGAAATAGAAGGGTTCAAAATATGCTATTGGCGAAGCTGGGGCGAGTAAGATAGTTTAGATTAAACGCTCAATTTGTAAACACTATAGCTAAGTTTAAGTGGTATATGTATTTTTTGTTATATGATACATATAAAAAAACCGCGGTAGCCTAGTGGTATGGGTGATGGACTGCTGAGACGAGGTCTCGGGTTCGATTCCAGGTTTTACCATTGCACACACCAATGACTTTTCAATGCTTTTCGAAGTTATGTGTGTATTTATCGCAGGTTTATAAGTGCCCGGTTAATGGCAATAGGCCCGCCACCTATTGCACTGGGACCTAAACATAAACTGGTGAAATGTGGGTGCTAGCACCTCTGCCTACCCCTTCGGGGATATAGGCGTGAGTTTATGTTATGTTTATGTTACATAACTTACCAAGTCATTGATCGCACTTAGACTTACATTGAAATTCAATTTATAAAAATTAATTGCACTGAGTTCGACATGTACAGCGCTGTACTCGGCTTTTTGGTCGATAAGATTCTTTGTACAGTCCCAGGTCCTTTAAGCGGGGCGTGAAAAAGCATCTGATGAAGCTGCCAAGCTGAGTGCCACCATTGTAACATTACTTAGTGTCTGTAATGGTGACCCTCTTTCCTGAGACTTTGCATTTAGCTTACCATCAGGCGAGGTGAACTCAAGTTGGCGTGTCCTAGATAAAAAAGAGCTTTTGGGAATTTGTCAGTTATAGTTGGAGAAAAAAATAATGCCTGATTCTTACTCTTGAAATATTTTATTTTTTATACAACTTAGGTGGCAGACAAGCACACGGCCTACCTGATGGAAAGTGGTTACCATGACCTATGAACGTGTGTAATCCGTGCTGCCGACCCTGTAAGAACAGAGATTTTGTCATCCCACTGACAGCACAAAAACTCTCCAGTGAGCTCTGGCTACCTTACTCACCGCCGGGAACACAACACGAAGTTATTATAACCGCGGTATTCTGTAGGGCGGAGGTACTTCCCCAGTCGGACTGCTCAATTGGGCGGAAATACCGCCGTGTCCTACCTCCTCAATCGGAATAGCTCGCAGAATACATCCACTTAATGTGACATAATCTCTCTTTTTATAAATCTTCAGGGTCAAAAACGCTCGTGTGTATTATTTTATTGAGTTTAATTATGTATTATTTTCGTGTGTGAGAGAGAGATAGAAAAATATATAAAATACTAATGGATATATCAATCAATCAATCAATCAATTAGCCCACCGCAAAGGTGGCTGAGACAGACTGGATGCGGCAGGCGGAGGATCGGAGAAAATGGCGCACATTGGGAGAGGCCTATGTCCAGCAATTGCGGTGGGCTAATGGATATATAATAAATATAATAGATCTATACCTAATCTATAATATACTTACAAAATTAATCTTAGGTACAAGTTGCTTACTACGTTAGTTACTCTACATTATATAAAAAAAGTATTGAAAATATTTTTACCAAAAGGTGAACTATAAAAGGGATTCTGTAACTCTCACGAATCTGTAAATGTAAATGGATTGGCAAAAACGTGTGGATTGAGTGACGTCTATAAAAGCGAATTATTCAAATACGTGCCACTTTAGTCGATGACTTCGTCTTGTACAAAATGTTATTCAGCCCTCACTAAAAACTTGACAGGTAACAACTTTTTTATCTAGCTTTATCATGGGAATTGTAAAGGTTTCCAATGCCCCATGCCTGTAGAAAGAGTAACCATTTTTTTAAATATAAAGCTACATTTTTACTATTAAAGATTATACCAATTTCTTTATGTCATACAATCATCGTAGATCTTGAGACCTTTACCTTACATACATACATACATATAATCACGTCTTTATCCCCAAACGGTTAGGCAGAGGTGAATTAACACCCACATTTCACCAATCATTAAATTCAGTCCCACGTAATATGGGGTGAGCCTATTGCCGTCTTCCTGGCACTATAGTTAACTCGAGCCATGCATCTGAGGCTGAGTCTGAGCTGTATATATCTGTCTGATGTTAAACAGCCCTATCCCTTAGTGGTCTTGTACGAGATCGCATGGGAAAAGATGGGGTGGTTCAAATTCTACTCTGCCGGGAACCACGCGACCTTTACCTTGTTATAATAAATGAAACTACATATTTAAATGGATTCTAATCCTAATTATATGGGTTCTAATAAATTATTTTTGGAGGTTATCTAAATTAAAATATAAAATCAATACAGAATCAATACAAAAATCAATACAGCATTAAAGAATTCCTCTCCATCGATGTCAACGGGGAGGGTGGCCTGAAGGCTGGCGGCATTGCCACGTTGAATGACAATACCAATCCTTTGCGCAAGGAAAAAGTAGCGTCTTTTAGCCATTTTTTAAATTTTCGAAGCAAACTTTAAAGAAATTGGAGTGTTTATAACTTTATCGTACACAAACAGCTAAACGGCCATTATAGCGTGTACGAAGTGTCTTTTCTGATATAGGTTTCCATAGGTTACAGGAATGGAATCAGAATTCTACGCCTTTAGAAACGCAATCAACGTTTGGTTATTACAAAATTCGCGTTAGTATTATGTTATTTTTTCTTTTTCAGCACCTCTATCTTAAACGGCTGAAGAAGCTGCAACTAATACTTGTAGAACAATTATTTCTTTAAATCTATACCATTGTTTTAAAAATGTAATGACTCCTCTGATGTTGTACACGTTCATAGGTCGCGGTAACCGCTTTCCATCATGTGCTTGTCTGCCACCTAAGTGGTCTAAAAAAAAGTTTGAGAGTTTGTGACGTTGTAGTACGTATTCTATGGTTATCGAGGGTAATCTCTTAATGTACTGAATTAATTTTGAAAATTCTTTTACCAGTAAATGCATATCTACATTATTTAAAGTGTCATACGCTATATTATATCATCACGTAATCGGTAAGGCTCAGCAGCGGTATAGGGATGAGAACTCATCGTGGGCGGAGGAGGTGGTGGAGACGCGGGCAACAGCTAGAGTTATATAAAAATGCTAAGTTTTAAAGTGTTATATATGGTCTCTACCTAGCGCACACCAGTGTTGGCCAAATTTTAATTACAACTAAAAAATATTCACTATTATAATAGCTGTTTAAGAGATCGAAAAAAGTAAACCCTATTGCTATCTAAAATATCAAAAGATGTTTTACCCTATTGTCAATCATAAGCCGAAAGAAAACTTAGTGGGTACCGCCTCCTGAGAAAATTGTTTCAATCTTTTAGACAACAGTCAGGTTGATTGTAAATAATTGTGCCCAACACTCCACACAACACGTTGAAATTCATGAGTTCCATACAATGCAGTCACAAAGTTCATGTTCAGCTACATTATTCTGTCATAAGACCTTGCACATATTTAATCAAATTTAACTTATAAATTAATTGCAACTTTATTAATTTTGTCTTGTTTTAGTTAATTAAATCTCTAAGTCGAAGTTCAACAAACCATCTGAAGTAAACAACTGAAATCTATTAACACGTTAGAGGAAAAGACGCTCAGTCAACTTAGCAGTTAGTAATTAATATACAGTAAATATATTAAACTATCTAATCCGACGAACTTTTTCAAGGCTTCTGTTCTTCAAGAAGAAGAGGTTCTTCAAGGAGGGCATTAGAAGGTTTCCTCAGGGTTGGCACAGGGCACGAGTGTAACGTAAACGTAACCCCTAATGTTACATACGTCCATAAGTCATCGTAACCATTTTCCATCAAGTAGACCATGTGCTTGTCTGCCACCTAAGTATTTTGATCCCGTTCCCACTGCACTTTCTATTTCCTTTATATTTTTTTACTTTCATACAAACCTTGTCCTTATAATAACAAACGCAATAAACAGTACCTACTAACCAATAGAATGGAAAATGATTCTTTTGTCCGCACTAGCCTCCTTACTTGGGCTGTTGTGCGTGAAGAGCGCTCGAGCCACCGGCCTGGCTCCTCCCAAAAACGCAATAGCTTACTGCGGTACTACTAACATTTCTAGATGCATTTCTTTTTGTAATTATAGAAATACCGTACATGGAAATAACCGAACCAATGCAACCCATGCTAATATTGACGGTTAGTAGACTCTGACTCCAAGGAGAAGGAGCTCTGCTAGCCGTCGACCAATAACCCGACAAGCCCTTTTTAGGGCTAGCTGACCCTGAGGGGGTCGTGGTATGGCGGACCTGCAAGGCCCGCGGGAAGGGATTCGTAGAATCCCTTCCATCCTAAACAGCCCTTTTTAGGGCTAGCCTGTCGTTCCCGGTATCCCTCTGCTTTCAGAGGGGACATGGGGGCGACACAAGGATCCATGGGATCCAGGGACGGGCCGGCCTACTGCTCGCGCAGTGGCTGGCAGGCATTCGTGCCACCGTCGGTGTTGGGAGAGTTGGCTGCTCTCCCGCGTCGCGTAACCTCCAGGATATCGACAACGACCTGAGTGCTAGCCACACTTGGGAAGCCGGTATCCTGAAGGCCGCGGGGCTTGCCTTAATTGGCCGGCCCGCGACAAGGAAAAGTCTTGAAAACCCGACAGCGAAGTCGCTTAAAACCTGTGGATACCTGGGGAACTCCACAGTATGTACCCCGCTTCCTGGAATGAGCGTCACCCAGGAAGTGTAGTTTAAATCGCGTCAAACTCGTGGGATTTACATGGAAAATTCATTATTAACCTTAAAACCCAAACCAAGCAGAACAGTCTGCGCGGAGGTCACGCAGCACCACGACGCGGAGGTCGCGTCCCAAGCCGCGGTGTCGGAGGAATTCGACACCGCCACGGAGAAGAGTAGGGCGAACAGCCCGGTGGGCCTACAGACTCGGAAATCTGTACGGTGGAAGAGGAGATTCAGGAAGAAGTCTCTTCCTCCTCCTTCACCTCCACCACAGAAGACGGAGTCGGACTTGGAGCTCACCTTGACCGACTCCTCTTCCACTAGCAGCAGTCAAGACGGTGACGTAACGCTGTATCCACCACCGCCGAAGCAGCTAGCGGTCAGCCGCACGCAGCTGCAGCGGGGTGATAGCCTCAGGGCCCCGGAGGATGTGGAGGCGCCACCGAGTTCCTCCACCTCGGCGGCGTCCTTACCCTTACCTCGCGCCGACATAATGTCGAAGGAGGTAATAGAAGCCCTAGAAGGTTGGGCCGGGGCCCGCACCGATTCTCCAACGCCGGAGGAGCACCGGGTCACGCAGGCGACGACGCGGCTTGTCGAGCTCTTCGACCTCCTGAGGGCGGAGCTAGCCGAGCTGCGGCTCGACAGGGCTCATTTAGGCAGGAGGCATGTGGAGCTCCTGGAGAACAATGAGCGGATGGCGGCCGAATACCGCAAGGAGATGGGGAGGATGGCGGCCGAACTGGCGAGCCTCCAAGCGGTCGTCGCTGGGCTGCCGGCGGAGCGGGTGACGCGGTCGGCGCGGAGGCGACTGGTGGCGCAGCCAACGCCGCCGACGCGGCCGCTGTTGCCCGTGCGGTCGAGGTCGCCGCTGCGGCCGGAGCCACTGGCGCAGCCGACGCCGTCGGGGCGGCCGGCGCGGCCGCTGTTGCCTGTGCGGTCGAGGTCGCCGCTGCGACCGGAGCCTCTGGCGCCGTCGGAGTCGCCGCAGCCGGAGCCGCCGGAGCCGCCGAAGTCGCCGGCCCGACCAGTTCAGCCGGAGTCGCCGGTGCTGCAGCCGGCTCGGCCTGCGGACCCGTTGGCGCTCTGCATGGCGGCAATAGCTGCCATGGAGAAGCGCCAGGAGAAGGCGCTGGCGGAGCAGCGGGCGTGGCGGGTGGCGCAGGAGGAGCGCACCCGGAGCTTGCTGGAGTCCATAATGGACTCCAGCCGCCGACCGCCCCTGGCGGCTCCGGCCGGGTATGCCGGGGCGGTTAAGAGGGGCCCCACCTGTCCGGTAGTGGCGGGGTCCCCGCAGGGGTCGGCCAGCAGCCCGTCCGCTGCGTTTGCCGCCCCTGCCGCTCCGCCCGCTCGGGCTGCTCTCGCTGCGGGGACTGGGAGCCCCCCCCAGGATGCGCAGGTCGCCCGGGGCAAGGGCAGGGGAAAGGGGAAGGGCCAGGGGAAGAAGTCCCCAGCCCTAGCCCCAGCCCCAGCCCTGGCCCGAACCCCGGCGGGGATTGCCGCCACAAGCTCCTCGCCGGAGGGGGGCTGGGAGGTTGCCGGAGCCTCAAAAAAGCGGCGCAAGGCGAACCGAAAGGCAGCCAAAAAGGCCAGGAGGGCTGAGGCTGCTGCGAGGGGAGTGCCGGGGGGGCTGCGCGTCCCCCGCTCAATCGCCGTCGTCCTAATGATGACGGCGGAGGCGGCGGATAGGGGCGTGCAGTACGCCCAGATTGTCACGCAGGCGAGAGCCTGCGTTGACATGAAGGCCCTCGACATGCCGGGCCCCATCCGGGTGAAACCCACTCGGACGGGTGCTCGGCTACTCGAGATCCCAGGCGCTTCGAGCGGTCCCCAGGCTGATGCCCTAGCGGCTAAGCTTAGGGAGACGCTTGACGCAGCCGACGTCCGGGTGTCCAGGCCCAACAAGTGCGCAGAACTGCGCATTTCGGACCTGGACGACTCCATCACGGCGGAGCAAATCCGCCTCACCGTGGCGGAGGCCGGGGGCTGCCCCCTAGATACGGTTAAGGTCGGAGCGATCCGCTTCGGCCGCCGTGGACTGGGGGCGGCAGTTGTCGGCTGCCCCATCGCAGCAGCCAAAAAGGCTGCCGACCGCGGGTTCCTCGCCGTTGGAGGCGTGGTGCGGGTGCAGGTCCGGCTCCTGCAGGCTCGACCGACTAGGTGCTATAGGTGCCTGTCGGTCGGCCACGTGGGGGTGCAGTGCACGGCGGCGGTGACGGTCGGTGACCGCTGCTTCCGCTGTGGCCAACCCGGCCATACGGCCGGCGGATGCGAAGCTCCGCTGCACTGTTTCAGGTGTGCAGCGGGGGGCAAACTGGCCGACCATAGGGTTGGCAGCAAGACCTGCACCGGGGGGGAGCCGAAGCCGCAAGGCGGGAGCTCCACCCAAAGTTCGCGGCGGGATGCGGAGATGGTTCCATAATGGATCCTCAGCTCCGCATCCTGCAGGCGAACGTGGGCCACGGTGCCGATGCTCAGGGTCTTCTGCTCCAGAGCATGGCACAGTGGTCCGTACACGTCGCCGCTGTCGCCGATCCGTACACCCACCGGCACCTGGGGCCTGCCTGGGTGGTCGACCTGGACGGGTCGGCGGCACTGGTGTACAACGCCGCTATGGGTGCCCCCCCCCCCTGTTGTCGTGGCAAGGGAGCATGGCATCGTAGCGGCGCGTGTGGGGGAGATTGCGGTCGTGGCCGTCTATTTCACGCCGAGCCTACACCGACGCATAGGGGAGTACCGGCAGTCGCTGGAGCGACTGACCGACGTCGTCAACGCCTGTCATCCTTCTTTCGGTTCTTGTGCTCGGGGACTTCAACGCCTGTTCAGTGACCTGGGGGTCCCGGCACACGAACCCACGAGGTAGGGCTCTGGAGAGCTGGGCCGCTAATCACGGTCTAGTTCTCCAGAATCGCGGGGCCGAAGCCACGTTCGTGGCCGCGGAGCGCAGTTCGATTATCGACCTATCGTTCGCAGGCGCTTCGCTGTCGCACCGTGTGCGGGACTGGCGTGTTGTTGTGGGGGTGGAGACACTGGCGGATCACCGATACGTTCGGTTTGATGTTTTCCCCCCCCGCGGGTGATGCGCCGGTCATACCGGCCCCACGCGAGCCACGCGGGGTGCTTGGGAGACTGAATCGGGAGGTCCTCCTGGAGGCCGCCATCGTACAGGCCTGGGCCATTGCGCCGGACAGGCCTGCCGATATCGACGATGAGGCGGTGTGGTTCCGGGAGGCCATGACTCGTGTCTGCGATGCTGGTATGCCTAGGGCACCACCCTATAGTCCGAGGCGTCGGGTCTACTGGTGGTCTGCGGAGATCGCGAGGCTACGGCAAGCCTGCGTGATCGCGCACCGCCGGTGGACCAGACTCCGTAGGAGGCGTAGCCGAACCGCAGATACGGAGCCCCGAGTGGCGGAGCTTCATGTGGGATACAGGGAGGCCAGAGATGCCCTCCGAGCGGAGATTAAGCGGGCGAAAGCCGCGGCTTATAAGGAGCTCATGGAGACGCTGGAGCGGGACCCATGGGGGCGGCCTTACCTTATGGTAAGAGGAAAGCTGCGCCCCCGGGCCCCACCGTTGACCCGGGTTCTCCAGCCAGCTCTGCTCGGTGGATTGGTCGAGTCCCTGTTCCCGGCGCGAGCGGAACACGTTCCGCCGCAGATGACTCCGCCACCTCGGTCGCCTGTGGCGCCCAGTGTGGTAGTTGACGACGAAGTCCCCGAGGTCACTTGGGTAGAACTGGAGCTGGCGGTGCGAAGGCTTAGAGCCAAGAAGAGCACCGCCCCGGGACCCGACGGCATTCCAGGCCGCGCGTGGGTCCTAGCTCTGGGAGAAGACGGTCTCGAACCCCGGCTGAGAGGGTTCCTCAGCGCATGCTTGGAGCGGGGCCAGTTTCCGAAGATGTGGAAGACGGGGAAACTGGTCCTCATCCGAAAGGAGGGTCGCCCGGCGGACGAACCGTCCGGCTACCGGCCCATTGTGTTGCTCGACGAGGTGGGCAAGCTCTTTGAAAGAGTTATTGCGAAGCGCCTCGTCGAGCACCTCTCTGGTAGGGGGCCGGACCTGGCGGATGCCCAATATGGCTTCCGCCGGTGGCGGTCCACAGTGGATGCCATCATGCGCGTGAGGACTTTGGCGGAGGAGGCAGTTGCCCGGGGTGAGGTGACGTTGGCGGTGTCCTTGGACATCTCCAACGCGTTCAACACCTTGCCCTGGAGTTGCATCAGGGAGGCACTCGTGTACCACGGTGTGCCTCTCTACCTCCGCCGCATAGTCGGGGCGTACCTGACGGAGAGAGCCGTCATCTACCCAAGTGCGACCGGCGTCGGTCGGCGTGTGATGTCGTGCGGTGTTCCACAGGGATCGGTTCTCGGGCCGCTACTGTGGAACATTGGATACGACTGGGTGCTTCGCGGTGAGCTTGCGGACGGCGCCGCCGTCACGTGCTATGCGGACGACACGCTAGTGACGGCGAGCGGGGCTACACACCGCGAAGTGATCCTGAGGGCCACGACCGCGGTTGCTCAAGTCGTGGAACGGATCCGGCGGCTGGGCCTTGAGGTGGCTTTGCATAAATCCGAGGCCATGTTCTTTCATGGACCTCGGCGCACGCCACCACCTGGTTCCAGTCTCACAGTGGGAGGCACTCTCATCGGCATCAAGCCCCAGATGAAATATCTGGGGCTCGTGCTCGACGGCCGGTGGGACTTCGGGAAGCACTTCCGAAGTCTGGGCCCCAAATTGGCGGGCACAGCCAACGCTCTGGCGCGGCTACTGCCCAACCTGAGGGGCCCGGAGGACTCCTGCAGGAGACTCTACGCGGGTGTCGTGCGGTCCATGGCCCTGTACGGGTGTCCCGTGTGGGCGGACACCCTGAGTGATCGGCACATGCTCCTGCTGCAGCGTCCGCAGCGGAAGTTGGCGTGCCGCATCATAAGGGGGTACCGCACGATATCATTCAATGCGGCGAGTCTCCTCGCCGGATCGCCACCATGGATCCTGGAAGCGAGATGCCTTTCGGCGCTATACCGGTTCCGAAGGGCGGCGCGGGAGCGGGGTCACGATCCCGAGCCCGAAGAAATTCGGGCCGTGAGATCCCGGCTCCACAGGGAAATGGTGGCGGAATGGGAGATACGACTTGGGCAACCAGGCGCAGGGCACGCCGTAGTAACGGCGGTAAGACCCATCATGGGGGAGTGGCTAGAGAGGCCACACGGCAGCCTCTCGTACCGTCTGACGCAGATGATCACCGAGCACGGATGCTTCGGAAAGTATCTGCGTCGGATGCAGAAAGAGCCAACGTCCGAGTGCCATCACTGCGACGCGAGCGAGGACTCAGGTCCGCACACGCTCACCGAGTGTCCGGCGTGGAAGACGCCGAGGCGGGAGCTTGTGGCGGCCCTGGGAGTGAGGGTTCTCACGCTCTCCACCTTACTCGCGGCGATGGTTCGCTGCGCGGATGCGTGGGCGGCCGGCACCTCCTTCTGCGAGCAAGTAATGCTCGTGAAGGAGGAGGCGGGGCGGGAGCGGCAGCGGGAGCGACGAAGGATCGCAAGACAAGCTGCCCGCGTACGAAGGCAACTCGGGCGTCGGAGATCGATGAACGACCTCCGCCCCCCATGAGCGCCGGCCTGGTGGTGACAGGTGAAGCCGCCTGTCACCCTGGCAGAAGCAGGCCGCGGCGGTGGCGCGCGTGGCGCGCCTCCCCGTTTCCGGGGACGAGTTGGGGACTCTGTAGTCCCCACACCCGAGGAGAGGGCCAGATCGTGAGAGATGGCCCTGAGTCGGCCGGTGTGGGAGGGATATGCCTGTCAACCTCACCTTCGGCAACCAAAACGACCCACAGGCGGCGTGCGTTTTAGTCGGTTCGAGTCCGACATAACCTCCTCCACCGGCTCCGGTGGGGAGGTATCAGTGGGGATTTTGCGCACGTAAAAAAAAAAAAAAAAAAAAGGTAATATTTACAGCGAATTAAAGACTTAGTGGTCGAACACTACCGCTGCGCCACAGAGATACAATACACAATAAAATACAATTTCTTAATTGTATACTATATGAATAAAATGGCTGTATAAACGGTGGTATAATCGCCTGACGCGTTTACTTCCAGACATCCTGAGATTATCTGTTCCCTTTCTCAGTAATTTAAACATTAATAGAACCATTTCCTTTATTTCTGCTGCATAATTTTATTGTATTATATTAATTTACTATAATATTCTACATCATTGTTTGTTGGTTCTTTTACTAGGACACGCCAACTTGACTTCACCTCGTTTAATGGTAAACTAAAGGCAATGTCTCAGGAAAGAGGGTTACCATTACAGACACAAAGTAATGTTATAATGGTGGCACTCAGCTTGGAGGCCTCATTAGATGCTTTTTCACGCCCGCTTAAAGGACCCGGGACTGTAGAAAGAAGGAAACACGTAAGCTGATAATGAATTCAAGGTCATTATCGAAGCAGAAAAATGCAAGCACAACAGCAATTGGCCTTGTGTTTTCTTATTTATTACTTAAAAAATCATTGGTATATATTTTTAAAAAATTCAAACATTCTATGTGCCACGAGAAGAAAATTTTCACGCGGCCGACTTGAATAGATATTCTCGATACTACCGCGTTTATCTGTGAAGCTATGTTTCTTAGCTGAATAGCGTTTGTTGCTCAGATTGATTAAGATAGGAAGAAATTAAATCAGTTCAGGCAGGATTTGAAACCGCGACCTGTTCCTTCCAGGGGAATGCTCTGACCACTAAGCCACCGAACCTCACCTGAAATCATCCAAATCTACCTTAGATCACGGGTTTGAATCCTGCCTGAACTGATTCAATTTTTTCCTATCTTAATTTATTTGAACAGTTTGCATATTAAATGCTTTAAAATGTAATTCAATAGACCCAAATTACTACAATTGCAGTACTTTATTGTAGTTGCTTTAGCAGCCATAATTATTCAACTAACATTATAGTTCAACATCGAAAGTTCAGACGCGAAATGATTCGTAATAACCACATGGAAATTTCGGAGCAGCATGTAATATGCAACATGCAAATGGGACTAAACCCAGTTAACACCTGCATCACTCTGATTATATTGTCATTATGTTCTGTTTACAATGTAATTTATGCTTCCTTTACACGTTTATCTTGAGCGTCGAGGAGATGGTCTTCAGTTAATAGATTGTACAGTTAAAGAGTACAATATTATATTAAGGGATTGGGCTGTTTAACATCAGATAAAAATAAACAGCAAAGAGTCAGCCTCAGATGCATGGATTGAGTGAACAATAGTACCCGGAAGACGGCAATAGGCTTACTCCCTATTACGTGGGACCGAATTCAGTAATTGGTGAAATGTGGGTGTTAATTCACCTCGATCTAACCCTCCGGAGAAAAAGGCGTGGTGTATGTATATATTATATTATTTCACGCTTTTAGTTATCGAATTCGAACACGCGATCTTTCACTTACAGAGTGTATTATTATTCACGCACGCCGCCTGTAGGTCATTTTGGTTGCCGAAGGTGAGGTTAACAGGCATACCCCTAGCACCCCGGCCGATTCAGGCCCATCTCTCACGATCTGGCCCTCTTCTCGGGTGTAGGTATTACAGAGTCCCCAACTCGTCCCCGGAAACGGGGAGGCGTGCCAGGCGCGCCACCGCCGCGGCCTGCTTCTGCCAGGGTGACAGGCGGCTCCACCTATCACCCACAAGCCTGCGCTCATGGGGGGCCTTCGTACGCGGGCAGCTTGGCTTGCGTTGCGACACTTCGTCGCTCCCGCCCCGCCTCCTCCTTCACGAGCATTACTTGCTCGCAGAAGGAGGCGCCGGCCGCCCAGGCATCCGCGCAGCGGATGTAGTAAGCGTATGTTCATTCGGAAAAAAGGAATTCATTTATTCATGCCAACAAAATTGTCAACATAAGTCTTTACAAAGACTTCTAAATTAGTTAAGACTAACTACTACCAAGAAGTTTAAGTAAGTATATTGGATGATACCAAATACCAGTTTTGTAAAACCTTAGGTTATTGTAAACGAAAACAAATCTGCTCTGTTCATTTTCTATCAGGTTACACAAAAGATGAGATACAACGAGAGATAAGAGTACGCAAATACTTCTATGCATATTTGATAGGACAAAATGTTTCCCTAAAGATCAGTTTAGAGATATGCTGCATTCTAGGAATATTTGCGATATATCGATTGAATACGAATAGGATTTTATAAGGATGCTGGCTGTATAATACCGAAAGGGAGTGCACAGTTGCACACAAGGACTGATACAAAACATAAGGGTTAATCCTAACTTATACTAAAATACTTGTCATCATCATGTCAGCCACATATAGTCCACTGCTGAACATAGGCCTCTCCCACAGACTTCCAGAATGACCGATCTAAAGCAGCCCGCATCCAGTACTTCCTGGCGACCTTCATGAGGTCGTCCTT
Source organism: Eilema griseolum (assembly GCA_963662185.1). Classification (NCBI taxonomy): domain Eukaryota; kingdom Metazoa; phylum Arthropoda; class Insecta; order Lepidoptera; family Erebidae; genus Eilema; species Eilema griseolum. The sequence goes on from OY759236.1 coordinate 7,398,773, forward strand.
CCACCTGGCCGTCGGGCGTCCTACGCTACGTTTGCCCGTACGCGGTCGCCATTCCAGAACTTTTTTGCTCCATCAGACATCTGTTCTGCGCGCTATGTGTCCCGCCCATTGCTACTTCAACGAGCTAATCCGCTGGGTTACGTCGGATACTTTTGTTCTCCTACGGATATCATCATTTCTGTTCTAAAATACTTGTACTGGTAATCATATGTCATGACCCCAAATAATGGTGTATGAGAAAAAAAGCCAGTCAAGTGCGAGTTCGACTCGCGCACAGACGGTTCCGTAACTTAAGCTACATAAACCATAGTATATTTGGAATGCGTTGATTTAAAAGTTTGATTTTTACGCAGTTTCAAGACGTTACAGACTTGAGTATGTGGTATGAATTTCAACTGATCCCACGAATTCCTGAGAAAAAGGTCTTGACAGACAGATGGACAACGAAGTGATCCTATAAGGGTTCCGTTTTTTTTCCTTTAGAGGTACGGAATCTGGTGGCGCGTGGGCCAACGTGCGCGAGTGGACTGTATTGCGGAGAAGCAGATAACTGTTCTATTGACACTTTACACACAAAACAAGACAGGTGGCCGGGCTGCCGCGGATTCGATCCAGGCAGTGAATGCAGCCCGAGAAATTAGGAGAGGATGCACTAACCTTCACGACCCACGTGTTTTTCATCGCAGCCGGTACACGGATCTTCTCTTCCTTGCTCAGGAGCTGCCGTCAGCGTCACTAGATCCCTTGAGGAACACACGAGAGGCACCATCCGATCGGTAAAGGTCTATGAAGCGGTTAAAATACAACAAATATTATTCATTTCTGAGAGACGCGCGCGCGCGATCGCCTTTACGCTGGCTAGTTCAAAGCGGCACTGAGTGTCTATATTTCACAAATGGCGGACGGACGAACTACACTATGGTTAGTGCGGGCGGGGAGATGGGTATAGAAAGGGTGTGTTTCCATGTCAAAAAATACAGTTTCCACATCGGCGCAACCATTCCCCCCGGCTTGAAGGGTTACCTTCGAAACGAAAAATGTGGAACAAAACTAATGTCTAATCTAAATCTAGGTTTGCGAAATAACAACTAAAATATAAACATAGATTGGAACTCGTGCCTACTGCTGGCTAGGCAGAGGGCAGAGGCGAACAACCGGGCGCAGATACGATCCGGTTGCAGTTTTAACCCGTACAACACGAGTTATCCCGCGGGCATCGGGAAAAATTTCCTCTACTACTCCTAGAGGCCAATGTAAAGGAGGCGCATTCTCAGTCATAAGGACTACCACCGTACCTACAGTAATTGGGTTGGATGGAGTATTCCATTTTTGACGTGACTGCAGCGTGTGCAAATAATCGGTTCTCCAACGATTCCAAAACGATTGGACCATCTTATCTAAAAGAGCGTGACGAGTTAGGAGGTGTATTCTATCGTCATCAACATCTATTGCGGGCAAATATTTTAAAGGAGTCATATTTAAGAAGTGAGCTGGCGTCAGCGCTAACGGCTCTGACGGATCGCTAGATAGAGTCCGACACAGCGGACGCGTGTTCATCACCGCCTCTACTTGCGCGAGTACGGTACTCAACTCCTCGAACGAGAGAATCTGTTCGCCTATGACGCGAAACAGATGCGACTTAAGGCTTTTAATATTCGCTTCCCAATTACCACCAAAATGACTAGCTGCAGGCGTGTTAAAGTACCATTCAATGCGATTTTCGGCTAAGATGTGAGCGAATTCACTTTGGTAGTACTTAGACCGTAAGAATGTGTGCAATTCCGAAATACTACGTCGGGCCCCTACATAGTTTGTACCGTTGTCCGAATACATGCGCTTAACCGGACCCCGACGCGACAAAAAACGTTTAAAAGCGGACATAAAATTTGGCGTACTTAAATCACCGGTCAACTCTATATGAACCGCGCGAGTTGTCATACAAATGAACAAACAAACATAAGCTTTCGTGGAGCGAATGCCACGACCACGAGCAATGGTGACCTTGAAAGGCCCAGCAAAGTCTGTGCCGGTGTGTACGAAAGGTTTTGCGGATTGAACAACACGACAAGAGCGATGATCGGCCATTTCAGGCGCGATAAAACGCGGGCGGAGTTTAAAACAAGGTACACATCTGTGTACCCTAGCGCGAATCAAATTACGAGCGGAAATTATCCAGTATTTCTGTCTCAAAATAGACATTAACAAATCGGGACCAGCGTGACAATTCACTTTGTGATGATAATCTACTAACAAATCTAATACGTGGTCCTTACGCGGGAGAATTACTGGGTGCCTTTGTTCAAATCCTAAACCTGAATTTCTCAAACGACCACCTACTCGAATGAGTCCATCTTCCAAAAATGGTTTCAAGTGTCGGAAAGAACGACTACAAGGTTTGTTAAATTCTAAATTTTTAAATTCAGAAGCAAAATAACACTTCTGCAATTCGCGAAGTATGATCAATTCAGCCTTATCTAAATCAGCGGCGGTTATATGACCGCGTGTAGATAAAATTCTCAAAAATCGGCCTACATAAACAACACAACGCAACAGTCTCGACCAAGACGAGACGCGATTAGCCAACAACAAAACCAGGGACTCTTCACGCGGGACCGACACCACAAGCGAGTGCTTCTTTTCCTCGGGTGGTTCGGAAACCGTAGTGGGATTGAATTGACTAACTGGCCACTTATCTAACGCGGCATGAATCCAGGACGGTCCACTAAACCATAACGGGTGATCTAATATTTGCGAAGGAAGCAGTCCTCGAGAGAGACAATCGGCTGGGTTGTCGGTGCCAGCAACGTGAAAGAGATTTTTTGGCGCTAATTCCGATTGAATTTTTGCCACTCTATTAGCGACGAAGGTGTCCCAACGATGGGGCGAAGAGTGGGCCCAACACAAAGCGACTGTTGAGTCCGAAAAAGCTAAAATTCTATTAATATTAATGCGACTACTACAAGCATTGGCGATAGAGGTGATCAATCTAACCAACAATAGTAAAGCGCATAGCTCGAGGCGTGCCAGAGAGACGACCTTACGGGGAGAGACCTTCGATTTCGCGCTTATAAGGCTAATTGAAACCTTACCTACATTCGAGACATGAAAATAGACTACTCCTCCATACGCCCTCTCACTAGCGTCCGCGAAGCCTACTACCGTAACAACACTAGGTTGCGATATACCTACATGACGCGGAATTTGTACTTGGTCAAGCACAGAGAGTTCTTTTCTAAAGCGAGCCCACAACTTAGCAATGTTGTCGGGCGCGGTGTCGTCCCAATCACAATTCGAAAGCCAAAGCTCTTTTATAAGTAGTTTGGCGTACAGAACGACAGGAGCTACGAATCCCATTACGTCCCATATCCGTGCCACACACGACAGGATAATGCGTTTAGTACAAGTTTGCGGGGTCGAACTACTTTTCAAACTAAACGTATCAGATGCGGGCGACCAGCTTAAACCAAGCACCTTGTGCGTATCACCTTCATCGAACTCCTTAACCGAAGACAATCGGTGCGACGGTGGAATCGACTCTAACGCTGTTTGCGAGTTGCTCGTCCATTTCACGAGATCAAATTGACCCGCCTTCATGAGACTTATAACCTGAGCGGCCGTCTCGACAGCCTCGGCCTCGCTATCTACACTATACACGAAGTCGTCCATGTATAAGCCAGTCTCAATGGTGGCTCTCGCTTTAGGAAATGCATCGCCCTCGTCAGCGGCCAACTGCTTGACGGTGCGAAGTGCGTGAAAAGGGCTAGATTTAAGCCCGAAGCAAACACGATTAAACTCGTAAACCATTAAAGGTTCTTGCGGTGAAAATCTATACAAAAATCGTTGAAACCTACGATCGGGTTCGCGCACTTCAAGGCACAAAAACATTTGTCGAATATCTGCAGAGAGTGCCACAGCGAATAAACGAAAATTTACAATTATGTCAAATAAATTACCTTGAAGATTTTGACCACAATACAAAATGTCATTAAGCGACACGGAAGTGCTAGTCTTAGCACTGCCATCTAAAACTACGCGGAGTTTAGTAGTAAGCTTATCTTCTCTAATAACTCCGTGGTGCGGGATAACGTACGAAGGCTGGGTCTCGTCAGTGTCCGCAGGCGCAGGTGAGATGTAACCTTTATCTAAATATTCGTTAACAACCTCATCATAGGCTTGCTTTAACTTTGGAGACGCCTGCATCTTTCGTTCTAAACAAAGAAAGCGTCTTTCAGCGGATGCACGGGAGTCCCCGAGCGAAAAAATATCTCCCTTGAAAGGGAGCGCGACCACATAACGACCCTGCTCATCACGAGTAGTCGTGCGACAATAAATCTCCTCAGCCATCTTGTCATCGGGGCTTAGGATTGGTGGGACATTGACCTCTTCAATCTCCCAAAACTTGCGGATGGTAGACTCCAGTGGCGGCTCGACGGTGCAACAGAACGAGGCAGTCGAGTGACTAAAACTATCTATAGAAGCGGGTGCGGAACCAATTATAACAAAACCCAGAACTGTTTCCAGGGCGTGCGGAGCGGGGTACGTCGGTCCCCCTTTGACCTTACGTGATAACTGGAGGTGCGGGAGAATCGAAGCGCCGATCAATATATCGACGACTCCAGGAACAGCGTAAGTCTCATCAGCTAAAGGCAAGTCTTTAAATTTCGTTAATAAAGACGTGTCAACTGGGACGGTAGGCAACTGTTCAGTTATTTTATCTGTAACGAGCGAATCCATGTCAAACCAAATTTTATTATTAAAACGAGATCCAAACCTCGTTTTAACTGTGCCATGAACAGCTGACCGTAAACCTCCAAAACCCGTCACCACTGAGTAGGTTGAACGCCTATCAACATTGAAACCAAGACGTTGACAACAATCTTGAGTAATAAAATTACTTTGCGAAGCGCCATCTAATAGCGCTCGAACAATGTGCGGTTTACCTAATGCATCAACAATAACCACGCGAGCGGTCGCAAGACAAACCGTAGTGAGGGCAGCACTAGCGGAGAACGAACACAAGGTGACGTCATTCGTAGCGGTCCCCGGGCAGGCCGGAGCGCGTGCGAGCTCGGGCTGCGGCTGCGGCGCAGGCTGCCGCGCGTCACCGCTCGACGAACCAACTGTGCTCACCTTGGATGCGGCATTACTATTTTCAAAATGAAGCAAAGTGTGGTGTCTCGCTTGACATTTGCGACAACCATTTCCACTATTACATAAACCCACGCGGTGTTTAGTACCGAGACAATTAAAACAAAGATTATTAGCGCGAACAAATTTATAACGATCACTAGGCGACAATTTTAGGAAACCAGGACACTTGTACAGTTGCGAGTGATGAGTACTACACAAAGAGCAAACAGGTGATTGTACACGTGCTGGTGCGGTATTAACATAAGTATGGGTTGACCTCAGTGACTTCGATGACGCATCTATTTTGCGTTCAGAAGTAACAACCTTCTTCGCGCCTTCATGTTTCGATGAAGAGCGTTGCAATACCTTTATATGCTCGCGAACAAAACTTTCTAAGTCTTCGAACTTAGGAATTTTACTGCCGCGATGATCCGACTCAAACAAACGAATGGTTTCGGAATCTAATTTCTTTAAACCCATATACAAAAATACGAAGTCGCAGAGGTCATCGATCTTCAAGTTCTTTACGGCGCGAACAGCTGACGCGAAAGTATCTAGAAATTTCTCTAAGTTTTGATCGTTACATGCCGTAATAGATTTCAAATCAGACATCTGATCTAAATAGGCGTTAGCTACCGATCTTTTATCCTCATACTTAGCTTTCAAAGTATTTAAAATTAAATTATAATTCCCGGCACTAAACGTAATTCCAGCGCAAGCGGTTATAGCTTTACCAGTCAATTTTTCAACGAGATAATGCAATTTTTCGTGATCTGTCAACGAATCGTTCTTATCTATTGTATTCTCAAAACTATCTATAAATCGACACCAATTGCGAATGTTACCATCAAACTCGGGTATTTGAATTGGTGGCAACTTAGGTCGGTCGCGAGTGGGGTTGGGTCGGTCAGACGGCTTCTCCAAACTCCTCGCGACGCGCTTGATACGACAATACAAATCGTCAAACGACGACAAGGCTTGATAACTCACTGAGTAATCGGGATCCAAATTCAACTCTAAAACGTTGATGTCATGCACTAAGGTTTCGAAATCCGCGCGTAGACTATCTAAGTTTTCTATAGAACACAAGAACGAATCTCTGATGACCAAATCAGAGGTTTTAAGTGCACTATCATAAATCGATTGTACGCGAGAGTAAATCATTTCTTTTTTAGCGTATAAAAGTTTCAATTGAACCTTACCGGTCTTATCAACCTTTGGGGACATGTTTACAATTAAATATGAAATGACTTAATCCTAGCGGTACAGAGCAGCGAGGCGGCGCGAGCGTTAACTATGTAGGTAGGTAGGTGCTTACAACTGTGAATGCACGCTTGAACAAACGCGCATAGCAACAAGGTCGCACCTGCGCGATGGTCGCTGTCTAGATTCAACTATTATTTCCGAGATTAAGTATTGCGTAATATCTATTCAAATTAAAATACTTTCGTATGAATTGGGATGAGATGCGAGCGAGGTAGGTACAGCCACGTGTCTACCCACGCAGGTACTAGGCAAATACGACGCGAGCCGAGAACAACGTAATTGAAAAAAACAAAACAAAGCCAAATGCGTTAGGTATTACACTGTGCCTATGCACTAGGGTGTCTAGTATACCTAAGATCTAAGCCTAAGTACCTAGATGCGGGGTTTTCTACTAAAATAACTAGGTAATTAGGCGCGGTGCGAAAATTGTGAACTACGATTAAGTGTTGATATGATACCTAACCTATTTATGTATTAGGTAGGTACAATGCGAGCCAGCGGCGAACGGACAACAAATTCTAAGCCTAAGTGTCTGGATGCGGGGTTTTCTACTAAAATAACCAGGCACTTAGGTGCGGTGCGCTCATTCCCATTAGAATAATAACAAAATACGAACTACGGCTAAGAATCCGGCTCGATCCGGACCAAAAATGGTGGCGCGTGGGCCAACGTGCGCGAGTGGACTGTATTGCGGAGAAGCAGATAACTGTTCTATTGACACTTTACACACAAAACAAGACAGGTGGCCGGGCTGCCGCGGATTCGATCCAGGCAGTGAATGCAGCCCGAGAAATTAGGAGAGGATGCACTAACCTTCACGACCCACGTGTTTTTCATCGCAGCCGGTACACGGATCTTCTCTTCCTTGCTCAGGAGCTGCCGTCAGCGTCACTAGATCCCTTGAGGAACACACGAGAGGCACCATCCGATCGGTAAAGGTCTATGAAGCGGTTAAAATACAACAAATATTATTCATTTCTGAGAGACGCGCGCGCGCGATCGCCTTTACGCTGGCTAGTTCAAAGCGGCACTGAGTGTCTATATTTCACAAATGGCGGACGGACGAACTACACTATGGTTAGTGCGGGCGGGGAGATGGGTATAGAAAGGGTGTGTTTCCATGTCAAAAAATACAGTTTCCACATCGGCGCAACCAGAATCCTAAAAATAACTAATAGGTGGTGATTTTTGAAAATTTCAAATTATAATTTAACAGTTAACATAATTATGGTTACAGTAACTGTTAGAACATTGCTATAATATTTTTAAAGTATTTTTTTTTATTGTAAATTGACGACATCTGGAAGTGCCGCAGTGTCACCGAGTTTGTTGCGCCGTTGCTTTGCCACTAGCGCCTGGGAAGTGGTGGTAAACTTAGTATCAGTAGATTAATGTTAAAGTCAAATGCTTATAGTCATGTTACATCGTGTTGATAATAAATAAATTGAATAATGAAAAAATTGAGAATAACATTTGTATTTCATGGTGACGAAAGTACATGACTAAAAATACCTATATTATAAATCATGTACATACTCAAAATGAACTTAATAACTACTAATAACTACTAATGTATGGTCGGCAGCACGTGTGTAACGCCTCTGGTGTTGCACACGTCCATAGGCCACGGTAATCACTTCCCATCAGTTGGGTCGTGTGCTAGGCTGCCACCTAAGTGGTATAAAAAAAATACCAGACTGTTTTATTGATTTAAATTGTATTATATCAACGGAGTGTACAAAATATCAGAACCATTGGTCAACAGGAAGGAGGAACACCAAGGTAATTAATATCATTGTGAGTACTTTGCTATTCCAAATCGATCTGATGCTGATTGTACAAATGCTAAAAAAATATCATTAGATGGTGTCGGTAAGTTGAAATGTTACCCTGAATGAATTCTCGATGACGATGTAGATGTTCGATTTATAGGATCGTTAATGCACTCTGGAGTTAGATTGACCCCAAGCGAGTAATTAAGGGTTACAAAGGAACTTCCATGAGTATATATCACCTGATTGCTTTCCCACTAGCTCTACGTATTTCATTGCAAACTGTAAAATTCATTCAATCTTTCTGAATCTGTTTCTATACAGTACAGTCAAGCAATAAATGTATCCATACTTCCATTCTAATATTATAAATGCCAAAGTAACTCTGTCTGTCTGTTAGTTAGTCTGTTACGTATTGCCGCCTAAACCACTGTACCGATTTTAATCAAATTTGGTATATAGGTGCATTAGACCTTGAGAAAGGACATAGAAAATATTTGATCGCGATAACCGACATCCATGTGGGTGGAGTCGCAGGCAACAGCTATAAATAAAATTCTAAATAAAGGCTCATTTATCGTTGTGTTTAAAGCCTATTAGTATTAGTATATATATTACAGGGACCTCCCAATGTGCCTTTTATAGTTTTTTTTTTCTGCTTTATGGAAGTGATTGTCTTCTGACTCCACGAGATGAAACGGTGAAAATGTCAAGCACTATCCTTCAATTATTAGGTGTAGGTACCTGCTTGCATCTTAGGTAGACTTCGGTTCAAAAATCTTGATGGAACTCCTTGCACTCAATAATCAATTTAGTAGTAATTACAGCGTTTAAATCATATTTTATTTATTATATACTTTATTGCACATATCAGTACTAAAGTCAAGATAACAAGGGATCAGTACAATGGGCGGCCTTATTTTCACTAAACATTAATTCATACAACAGGAATAAAATAGCAGAAGTTTTAATTTTACAAAAGCTCTTCATATCTTCGCTCGTCAGAACTATAAACGTAATAACTCTTCACTAAGAACTGAATAATATTATTTTGCGACGCAGTTAAGATTTAATCACAGTAAGAAACATCGGGGTAAAGTCGAATGGTGTTTACATTGTTCCTTTAAACTTTTCTCTGGACTTACGTAAACGTTTAGAGTATAATTTTTGTTTACTGCTTGCTCTTAATAAAGGTATTGTTTAGATCGTATTTATTAGCTTTAGAAACAACAACTGCTGCTTTGTTTTAAATTAATTAGAATGGAAATAATATTTATTCTGACTTTGTTGTACTTAATCGTAAATTACGTTATACAGGAATAACAGTACTAATTCTGTAGTAGGTATACTTGTAGTCTGCGACAGTAGACAGTAGACACTTTAACAAGCTCCTTAAAAAAATAAGGTTTTACCTTTAAATACTAAGATGATAAACAAACTTGGAAATAAGCTTTTCGCTCAACTATACTACTCAAGTAAATTATTGTATTTAGGTTAAGTAAGCGTTTGTATATATACCAAAAAAAATGCCCGCAGAGTTTTTTACCGGAGTCTTCTAAGGTCAGGGCCACGTTTCGAACCGGTGCCAGTGGTCCATTTGCTAAACTAGTCTTTCATATCTCTTTTTATATTGACGCTTTGTAAGTACCAATTTATGCTCTATACAGAATAAATGATTTATTACTTAGACTTCGACTTCAATCTATATCAGAAGGTATGCAAATAATTATTAACATTATTTTGTAAGACAGAAGTTTTTTGTAGCTTGACATTTATTTAGCTAGATTTTACTTTTCTTACAATAGGTTAACCTTTTTATGGATCTATGGGTCCCAAGTCGATACCTAGAGCAAGTATACTTACAGTGACGTATGAGGCTCTAACGTAGGCTCTACTCTGGGAAAAATATGGACAAGGGAAAAAAGAGAGCGGATCTCAGGTTCTAACGCAAACTTTGGATGCATCTAGTATTGAACAGATTTTCAATTTTATACCTACTTTTAATGTATACGTTCAGTGTGACCAAGACTTTATTTAATTTCTTAGCGGACCGCCATTACAGTGATCTCATCAAAGCTCCATTTACTATATACACATTTAAGATTCATGCTTCGTCGGAGAGTGAGCGTATTTTAAAATATTTAATTCATCACTTACCATATCTACTTTTAGTGAATTATTTTTCACCACATAAACAAAAAAAAATACATGTTTTACGTCTTATTCGTAAAAATGAATGGAGCTTTAGCTGGGTAATGTTTTGTCACTTTATTATTCTTATCGTATTCATACAGTAAAAGATAAAATTATGCACTGAAATACTGCTTTTAGGCATTTATGAGTGTGGTAAAACTTTATATACTTTGAATAAAGAAGCAGTAACTTCTAACCTACACGTTCTTGCGTTATCTGGTGTCACAAAATCTCAAATTTAGAAGGGGGATGCGGTATAACGGGGAAGTCAGTGACTGAATATTATTGGTTTACTAAAAGGGAATTGCCCCTTTTTTATCAATCCCCCTCTCCCCCAAATATTCTGCGGTTTCGTGGTCGGCCCCACCACTCAGACGGCGTCCTCAAAACTTGGTGCGAGGACGAGTTCACGCTGGCGTGGCTAGTTACTACGGTAAGTGCCATGGAATCGCCACTACCCAACACCAGCCTTGTAGTTCGGGCATCGGCAATACCGAGGAAGATCTCCTGCGTGGTTAGCGTGCCTGGCCGCGTTGCCAACCCCGAAAACCTGCAAAGGCTCCTAGCTCGGCAAAACAGGCACCTCAACATCAATGCCTGGGACCGCACTGCAACGAGGGAACACCAGGATGGCACAAAAACAAACCTTCACTTCCGCATCCCGGAGGCGGAGGCGAGGCTAGCTTTGGCCAATGAGCGTAGACTGTATTACCTAATGGGAAACATCTACGTCATTTTCCTGGAGCAGCTGCCGAACGTCGTTCCTAAGGGGGACGCGGAGAAAAACGTTGCCCAAACACAGTCACCGCCGGACGCACGGGAAACTGCAGTCTCGTCCGAGCCGACGGCGTCAACGTCTATGACGCGGGCGCCGCCGGCTCTGATGGACACGGGTGCTCCCGAGCCAGCTGAGCAATTGGCTGACATGGGGCAAGATGGACCACCGTCACCACTCCTCGGCTCAGAGGAGGAGTGCTTTCCCGAGGGGGGAGGAGGGAGTGAACTTGGTGAGGCCAACCTCCAGCACAGTCAGACCGCGACGGCTTCCCTGCGCCGAGTGCTGGAAGAAAACCCGCAGACCGTTGCCCTGATTCAGGAGCCGTGGATCAGAGGAAACAAGGTCTGCGGCCTCAACAACACCGGAGGCAAACTGCTGCTGGATACTTCCGTAAGTAAACCAAGAACATGCATCTGCCTACCTAAACACTCATCAACACTATTAATCAATCAATTCTGCTCAAGGGACCTGACAGCCGTCAGGTTGAGCAGAAGTGACCAGCATCAGCCAGACATCGTCCTTGCTTCCGCCTACCTGCCGAGCGACGAAGACGTACCCCTGCCGGAACTCAGCTCATTAGCTGAGTACTGCGAGAGGGAGTGTCTGGACATCATCATCGCAGTCGACACGAACGCGCACCACACTCTCTGGGGTAATAAAGACACCAACAAAAGAGGTGAGGAAATGCTCAACTTTATTTTCACAAACAACTTTAACTTATTAAATCAAGGCTCCGAACCCACGTTCGTTAACACTCGCCATCAAACGATAATAGATCTTACCCTAGCGTCAGCCAGAATAGCAAAATCCATCACCAAGTGGCATGTGTCCGAAGAGGCCTCATGCTCAGACCACAGATGGATTCGATTCTGCATAAACATAGAGCTACCAAAACCAAAACCATGTAGGCAGCCACGCAAGACAAACGAACAAAAATTTGTAAGTCTAGTTAGCGCAAGGTTTAACAACCTACAAAACCCCTCAGAAAACCTCAAAATTACCGACCTAGATTACTACACAAACGAAATCACATCAATTCTCATCTCAAGCTACGAGCAGTCCTGCCCCCTCACCACACCAATGGTTGGCAAAGGGCGACACTGGTGGTGTTTATCCCTTGAGAAGCTACGACGCAAGTTGAGAAAACTTTTCAACAGGGCTAAGAACACCAGGGAACCGACTGACTGGGAGATGTACCAAAACACAAAAAAAATATATAAAAAATAAATACGTCAGAGAAGCGTAGAGTGCTGGAGACGCTTCTGCACAAACATCGAAACTAGCAACCAGGCATCCAAGGTCCAAGCTTGCCTCTCAAAAGAGCACGACCAATCAATTGGTTGCCTCAAAAAACCAGATAACACCTTTACAAAAAACGACGCTGAAACAAGCGAAATACTACTAACCACCCACTTCCCTGGATGCAAACTAGCAACCGATTACTCATGGGTGGGCACAAATGAGCGACCAACCAGTCACCAAGACTGGGAGGTGGCTCGAGAAACCATTAACAAAGAAAAATTGCTATGGGCAATCAACACCTTCCTACCTTTCAAGGCAGCAGGCTTGGACGGTATATTTCCAGGACTCCTAAAATGGAGCGGCCCCATAATAGCGGACTACCTTGTTAAACTTTTGCAAGGTTGTCTCGCACACCGCTATATACCCTTGAAATGGCGGGAGGTAAAAATAATATTCATCCTCAAACCAGGTAGAAGTGACTACACTCAGGCAAAGTCATTTAGACCCATCAGCCTGACCTCATTTCTACTAAAAACACTCGAACGATTAGGCGACAGAGTGATTAGAAGTCAGATACTAACACTCAAACCTTTACATCCTAATCAACATGCCTACAGCGAAGGCAAATCCACAGAATCGGCACTTCACCATGTGGTGTCCCGAATCGGTGGAGCACTAAAATCAAAACAACCTACTCTTGGCGCATTTATTGACATTGAAGGTGCTTTTGACAAAACCAATTTTAACAGCATCAACAGATCACTTCTCGACCATGACGTGCCTTCAACGCTTGTCGAATGGATCGACAATATGCTTAAACAGAGGGCGGTGCAACTTACAGTCAACTCCACCACACGAGGTATCGTAAGCAGAGGATGTCCACAAGGAGGAGTACTCTCTCCCCTATTATGGAACCTGGTGGTGGACGAGCTTGTAACGGATCTAAACGCAAATAACCTCTTCACTGTAGGCTATGCGGACGACATTACGATCCTGGTATCGGGGTTGTTCGTGAGTGCCATATGCAACCGCATGAGACAGGCTTTCAAAATAATCGAAAGCTGGTGCGAAAAGCACGACCTATCGGTCAACCCCCAGAAAACGGAACTAATAATGTTCACAAACCGAAGAGTACTGGGCCCATACAAGCTCCCAAAACTCTTTGCAACCGAACTAACACTTAGGGAAGAAGTCAAATACCTACGGGTTATTCTCGACAGCAAATTGCTCTGGAACAAACACCTTGAACACAAGCTGAACAGGTGCACAATTGCCTTTTACCAATGCAAAAGAATGATGGGCACTACATGGGGACTCTCACCCAAAATAATTCTGTGGTTATACACAGCAGTGATCAGACCCATGCTAGCCTATGGGGCTTTAGTATGGTGGACTCGAACAGAGCTGTCTACCGTGATTGCCAGGCTAAAATCCTTCCAGAGGCTGGCCTGCTCATCAATCTGTGGATGCATGAAAACCACTCCTACCGCTGCTATGGAGATTGCCCTCAACATAGTACCGCTTGACCTGTTCATCCAACAGGAGGCCACCATCAACGCTATTAGGTTGTGGCACCTGGGACTCTGGGGCAACTATTACGACAGTCCCCATACCACGATCCTTGGACGAGCCCTATGGCCGCCCCCTGCGATAGAACTTTTAAACAATATTTCTGGAACAAAAAATACCAAATAACAAAACAGGCCGGGTAGGTACCACCGTGCACTATTGCGAAAAACCCTCCATAGCAATTCAATCTCGGTTGGATTGTGTTCAGGGGTCAGCATGTGCATAGCCGGGCAGAGGTGGTGGTTGTCGCAGCACTAGTGGGACCAGTGGGTCTTGGCGTAGTCTAGTGGGGATGGCGCGGGGCGATGCGCCGAACAGGGAGACCTGTAGAAACGGTGGTGCCGCTGGCCGCCCGCGGTATAGTATAGGGGCCCAACTGGGGTTAACCACCTTGGGAGGCTGCCTCACCAGGCCGCGCATAATCCCGATATGGTTCGTCGTGCCGGCTGGTGACCGGATTTGGGAGCCCGGCGACCATACTCGGGGGGGTACGGGGGCCCTTCCGTTCGGCGCGTCGGCTCACGCCATGCCTCACATTCATAGATAAAACCAATATCCCGCGCTTTGTCACACGGTGCTGCGGCGGCAATCACTTCTTTTTTCACGCCTTCTCCCACCCAAACTCATGGCAGCGCAATTTACAGAAAAAGGCAACACAGCGGCTCGTCACACTCCCAAAAGCTTGCTATTTGAGGTGGAGTCCACTAACATCTGTGGGCTCCATGCAAACCTCAACGCCGTCCACCAACACCTAGAGACGGCGAAACCTGCCATGTTTTTTCTAACGGAGACGCAAATACACCGCCCTGACGACACGACCTACTTGCTCTACCCTGGCTATGTTCTTGAGGAAAGTTTTCGTGCAAAAGCCGGGGTGTGCGTGTTTGTTAGGGCGGATGTTTGCTGTCGCCGTTTGCGCTGCCTAGAGGACCCATCCTTCTCCGTCCTTTGGGTACACGTAGACCATGGCCCTACGAGTCAGATCTATGTGTGCCTCTACCGTTCCCATACAGGAGATGCTGAGACAACTCGACTCTTTGAATATCTGAGTCAGGCGGCAGATGATGCGCAGGAGCGATTTCCGAATGCCGAAATGGTATTTTTGGGGGATTTTAACGCCCACCACGAGATCTGGTTGGGCTCCTCCAAAACAGACCATGCGGGAAGAGCCGCCCACGCATTTGCTCTGGCGCACGGCCTGACCCAATTGGTGCACGAGGTCACTAGGATACCAAGAAGGTCGGGCCAAGCACCTTCTCTGCTAGACCTTCTGCTGACGAGTGATCCGGACCGGTACAGTGTATCGGTGCGAGCCGCTTTAGGCAACTCTGACCACTGTCTGGTCTGTTCCACGGTGCCTATTATAGCGCCCCCACGACCCATGCAGGGGAAGCGGCGTCTCTGGCACTACTCGTCAGCGGACTGGGATGGACTTCGTGACTATTTTGCGTCCATCCCGTGGGTTGAGCGCTGCTTTGAAGGTAAGAACCCATCGGATTGTGCTACTGCTGTCGCCGGTGAGATCGGTCTGGGTATGGAATACTATATCTCATACACCGATATCACCGGTGACCGCGGGGTGCGCCCTTGGTTCGGGCGCGAGTGCGCGGAAGCTGTTGAACAAAAACAGTCTGCGTACCGCGCTTGGGTAAGGGCGCGCGCCACGCGCCATCCCAATCTGGGCCACTTCAAGGCGGCGTACAACAGAGCCACAAAGGTCTGCAGAAGGGCCTATGTCAGAGCGGATGCCCTGCGCATAGCGCGGCTTGGTCAAGAGCTAGTGATGCATCCCACGGGAAGCCGTGGCTACTGGCGACTGGCTAAAGCCGTGCAAGCCAACTTCTGTCAGCCTTCGCTGCCTCCGCTGCGTAACCCTGATGGATCCCTGGCCCATGAGCCGCAAGAGAAGGCAAATCTGCTGGCTAATCTCTTTGCGGCCAACTCCCGAATCGATGATTGTGGTACGCAGCCACCAACACTACCCGACAGTGACCACGCGATGCCTGATATCCATATCAGGCAACGCGATGTCCGTGCAGTGCTGCAATCACTCGATGTCCGGAAAGCCAGTGGTCCGGATGGTATTCCAGCGGTAGTTTTGAAAAAATGTGCAGCGGAGTTGTCTCCAATGCTTACGCGCCTGTACCGGCTATCCTACAGTTCGGGTACAGTGCCTTTGCCTTGGAAAGAGGCGAATGTTCAGCCGATTCCCAAGAAGGGGGATCGCTCGGAGCCAGCCAACTATCGACCCATAGCCGTCACCTCAGTGCTGTGCAAAGTGTTCGAGCACATAATTAACAAACAGCTCATGCGGCACCTAGAGGATCACTCCTTAATTAATGACCGGCAATATGGCTTCAGACCGAAACGGTCAACGGGTGATCTTCTAGCATACGTTACCCATCTTTGGGGTGAGGCTATGGACAAGCACGGTGAGTCACTGGCAATTAGTCTTGACATCGCCAAAGCTTTCGATAGAGTCTGGCACAAATCGCTTCTTTCTAAGCTACCTGCCTTTGGTCTGCCTTCTAGGCTGTGCAACTGGGTTGCTAGCTTCCTGCAGGGGCGCCGTATTCGCGTCCTTTGTGACGGACGAGCTTCGGAGTTTCTGCAGGTTAATGCTGGCGTGCCCCAGGGGTCCGTCTTATCACCCACTCTCTTTCTTCTGCATATCAACGACATGCTGTCTACCGGCAATGTTCATTGTTATGCAGACGATAGCACTTTACATGGGAGTTATCATGGACATCCAGCGGCCAAGCAGTCAGATATCGCAGAGAAAAGGCAGCTTCTTGTCACTGAGCTTGACGGGGTCCTGAATCACATTTCTCAATGGGGCTCTGAGAACCTGGTTGAGTTCAATGCCAAGAAGACGCAGGCATGTGCGTTTACAGCAAAAGTATCTTCTTTCCTTCCCCTCCCCACTCTTCAGAGCATGCCACTGCCGCTGCAGGACAATCTCAATATCCTAGGTATGGATGTTCGCTGCAACCTGAATAACAAAAACTACATCGAAAGCATCATCAAAACAGCCTCACGAAAACTCGGAGTCCTGAACAGAGTGAGACGATTTTTCACGCCGGAGCAGCGGTGTCTTCTATACAAGACACAAATTCGCTCCTGTGTGGAGTACTGCTCGCATCTCTGGGATGGTTCAGCAAAGTACTTACTAGATGCTCTCGACAGGTTGCAGCGACGTGCGGTCCGCATCATTGGGAATCCCGAGATCACGAACACCCTAGAACCTTTACAGCTGCGTAGAGATGTTGCGTCCATGGCTGTATTTTACCGTCTGTATCATGGGGAGTGTTCTGATGAGCTCTTCCAATTAGTCCCACCCTCCCCTTTCCTACACAGGACAACGCGTGCAGGTCTTAGATGTCATCCGCACACGGTGCAAAACATCCGATCAAGAACCAAGCGGTTCGGAGACTCTTTCCTCTGTCGCACCATTAAGGCCTGGAATTCATTACCAGCTCACGTGTTTCCTTCTTCCTACAGTCCCGGGTCCTTTAAGCGGGGCGTGAAAAAGCATATGATAAGGCCGTCAAGCTGAGTGTCACCATTGTCACATGGTATGTGTAAGTAATGGTGACCCTCTTTTCTGGGACTTTGCCTTCAGCTTACCATCAGGCAAGGCGAAGTCCAATTGACGTGTCCTATATAAAAAAAAAAAAAAAAAAAAAAAAACTACGGTATTAAAGAGGTACGCGTATACACTGACGGCTCCAAAACAAAAAATGGCTCAGGAGCCGGCGTACACTCCCTAGACCTTGGCTTGAACATCCACCTACCACTAGGCAAGCACAGCTCGATCTTTCAATGCGAATGTGTTGCCATAACAACTGCTGCGACAGCAATAAGCGAACTGAAGGTGAAGGGCTTAAATATAAGATTCCTAACCGACAGCATAGCAGTTTTGCAAGCGCTGGAACAGCAAATAACCAACAGCACACTAGTAGCGGAGTGCCAAACAGCCCTGAACAGGCTATCCACCCCAAATGCAGTAACGCTGCAATGGATAAAGGGGCATAGCGGGTCCTACGGCAATGATGCCGCGGACGAACTTGCGAAGAGAGGCTCTGGTATGAGCGTCGATGGCCCGCTACCATTGCTACCAATCCCTTTCTCGCAACTCCGCACTTGGACACGCGAGAGATCCGCGGAACTACATAACCAAAGATGGACACAAGCCACCGACTGCAAGCAGTCAAAAGTGGTTATGCCATCAGTAAACAAACGACTCACGAAACGTCTCCTAAAACTAGACAGAACAAGTCTAAGAACAATAATGGGGACTATAACGGGCCACTGCCCCCTCCACAAGCACCTATACACCATTGGTGTCACGGACAGTCCCCTTTGCAGGGGATGTTTTGCTGCCAAGGAAACGGCCGCCCACGTAGTACTGGAATGTGAGGCAGTAGCCTATCAACGATCACAAATCCTCGGTACAGTGAGGTCGCTCCGCGAAGCCTGTGAAGCCCCCAGTAAGCTTCTGCGCTTCTGGGCGGAGCTAGGCTGGCTACTCTAGCCAGTACTCCACACGCACAATGGCCCAAAAGGGAGGCTAAGTGCGGACAAGGGAGTCCCCTTTCCATTCCCCCAAATATTTGCTTTTGATTCCTCTCGAAATTTAAGAACTTGTACAGTCAAGTACAAGTTGTCATTAATATTATTTGGCTTATCTTGTATTTACGGGCGTGATTTCCCATCGCTGATACGAAAGCCTGCTCTAAAGCGGTAGTCTTCGAAACTTTAGGTATTTTAGGTATAGGAAAGTTGCCACTTTACGCCGTAGCGATGCGCTAACTGTCTGTGGCCTGTTTTGCGCGCCACAGTGTAGAAGTAAGAAGTAAGAGGGTCATTTAGATTATTAAATTATTTTGTGTTAGTGCGATATCAATAAATATAATTATATACGAATTATTTACATAGACCATCATCTAATAGTACCTACAGTTTACATATCCTATTCACTATCCCGCGCTTTGCGCCAGAGATCATCATGGAGTACGTACACGCAAAAAGGTTACGTTATATAGGCATATTATGAATTAATCAATAAAGGTTGTTATATGCAAGAAGTGTTATCAGTATTAAATGTACGTTGTACAGAACAAAATTGTCAAGCATTTGGAAGGACACCTTTAACTTTTAGATCCTCTCTGGCTGAAATGTGCGAGCGTGCTAAGAATATCAAGTGCAGATGCCCCCAAGTGTGATTAGTGTTAGTTAAGGGCTTTATATTTATGTAATATACGATGAAGCTCTATACATCGTTCAGACTATAAATATTTAAGAAAATTCTACATAGTGATATTTGAACCTAAAATAGTGTTAGTTTAACTAGCTTCATGTATATTTTTGGTAAACATATAGATAAACACCTGCCTGGAAGAAATTACTTCAACGATAAGGCCACCCAATGTACATTGAACTGTTTACATGCTACCTACGTGTCCTACTGTAAATCTGTTGGTGTACAATAAAGAATTATCTATCTACTTATCTAAATACAAACATGCAAGTTATATATTCATGCATACAAATGTTTTTATAATCTTTCTTCAATCCTGGAATAATAAAATTTAGACGAAATGTTTGAAATTTCATTAATAATATCTCGCTGTAGCATGAAGTCTAACGAGGTTTAGTTGACCTAGGTCGTACAAAATAACGCCCGGGAGTGTCATGACTGCGTTTATTATTTCAATGATTCGCCTGCGTTTGAAGATACGGCAATCCCATATAGACTAAGGGTAGGATAATATGTCCAACCTTATTCAAAAGCTTCATGTCAGACATTTCATAGAATTATGTACACTAAAGCAGTTTTTAAATGTTCAGCAGGATATTTAATAAAGAATATGGTTTGGACCTATAGTCTCAGTATTATTGATGAACCAAAAAAAAAGAACTGAGGACTGTCTCAACAACTTAATAAAGAAAATGAAACAGATTTGTAAATAAGTAGTGACGTAAAAAACTGAAATTAAAAATATATCATTAAAAAAACAGTGGTACTCCGATAGTGCCGATAACTTCTGTCGGTACAAATAAATTGTGAATATAACTTAGATATTTATTAACACTGACACTTTGTCACAAGCTAATTGACACAATCTAACACGAGAGGTGCCGGTAACAGTGTCGCGAGTTTAAATGTTTTACCTGTCTCAATGTTCTGCAAAAAGTGTCAAACGCTTCAGCGAGTTTGGCATTTACGAATAGACACTTCCTTCTGATGTATTCGTACTAAATCGAATTTCGCCGTAAACATATGGCGTAATATGCTAGCATCGTGCAATTTAACTTACATTTTATTAAACAGTAGCACAATTTGATGCAAAATGTGAAACTGTACAAATAATTGTAAGAAATACGAACGTAAAAAAGTTTTCTAATTATCTGAGTCATTTTCCGTACAGATAAAATAATAAAACAGTTGAACTCATGCTAGTTTTTCATTTTAGAAAAGCCATCAAATGAGGCTAAACCTTATTTGTAGGATGCTAAAGATTCAAATTACGTTAATGCCTATTTAGTCATTATTTTAAACTTATCTACATGTATAAAGTTAAACCACCTAGTTAGGCTCTTAATTTTTCTTTGTATGGATATTTTGTTCAATATAATATTAATTTTAATTGTCATTACAGTGTAGAGATAGATGCATGGGAAAAATTGCGGGTTCGAATTACACCTTCACTGGTGTTACATACGTTCATAGGTCATGGTAACCACTTTCCATCAGATGGGCCGTGTGCTTATCTGCCACCTTGTATAAAAGAAACACCTGAACCGATTAAGTTTTTCAAACTTTAATTGATATGAATAGTTAGTATAATAAATTTTAATTCAACTGTTTAGGGAGAGGTTCCGATAGTTCCTACGAATCTCGGTAGATGGCTCCCATGGTCGCCCCAAGACATGTAAGAAAAATTTGAATATCTGCAGGCGTGGATTCGACCCCGTGATCTAAGAAAGATTTGGATGATAACAGGTAAGGTTCGGTGGCTCAGTGGTCAAAGCATTCCTTCTGTAAGGGAAAGATCGCAGATTCGAATCCCTCCTGAACCAATTGCATTTTTCTCATCTTAATTGATTTAAATAGTTAACATACTAAATGCTTTAAAATGTTATTCAATTATTACAATGTATTTAAAGCAAACTGATTTTTTTATAATATTTCCCATATAAAATACAGGAGCTTCAGTTATCAATGTTATCATTTATTCTCTCCAGCCATTATTTGGCAACAATGAATGCTATCTCAGTCGTTTTAGTCAAATTCAAACTTATGCAGGTATTAGGACACAGCAACCGTGACAAGAAGAGGTCTATCGTGCACATCACGCTCTGCTGGTAATTAACCTAATTTCACCCGGTTTCTCCTCCAGCAGCCGAACAAGGACCAAAATCTATTAAGGGACTTCCAGATCATCCATACTCTCTGGAAAATTGTAACAGGATCAGTACTTGCCATGGTCTGAACCGCAGGTAAGTATATAATCGACCATTATATTTTATTAAATACACCCCTTATAGGGGCATTAACTGCGGGCATCGCGATAACTGGTGTTTCGCGAATATTCTTTTTAAGTGGTACTGGAACCTTACAGTTTCAACTAAATTTCCAAGCAGCTCGTTCACTTAAGTGGGTGTGAAAGTTTTTCGGGTTCTTCTACAAAAGTAGTTTCTTATTTTAGACACTGCCAGCTTATTTTCCCTAGCTAAGTGGATTGGGTAGTTACGGATATTTTTTTTCCATGCATATAGGATAGTATAAGATATAGTATAAGATAGTTTTTTTTGTTTTCATTTTCGTCATAAAGCAATTGTTAACTGCTTTATGGCCCATAAGTGGCCCGTTAACTGCTTTTATAGCAATAATTATCGGCTGCACAGTTTAACAAAATGCTGTTTTTAGCATCAGAAAATATGATAAAATATTTATTGCAACTGCAAGAGATATTATTTTAAAGAGTAAGGTATTTATTTAATTTATTTCATTCACAAGAATTTTAAACGAATAATTTTGCAGCAGATAAACCCAAAAGAATTTAAAAAGTTTGAAAAGCTTTTTTGAATATTTGTATGTAAAATATTTTTGGGGAAGTTAACAAAAAAAATTGTACGAAATACGTAAAATTCCTGTTAAAAAGCTGTCAAAAATCAGCAGTCAAAACTTTCCAAAAAGGTTCCGGCAAAAAGCAAATAATTACGTTGTTATTTTTGTTTAATTGTTCTCAACTTTTACACTTGTAATTTTGAATTAAAATTTTCGAAAAGCCTTCTTCGTGTTTGTCAATTTACTTAATACAAAAAAAAATTACCACATTTTATGTGGCTAATTTTAGTTTTTGTGGGAGCGACTGCCACCTGACCTGAATTACCAGATATATAGGCTTACAGTGAAGTTGACTAAGCTAAAAAGATCTTGGTATTGCCTCATTCATCCCAATTATACATATAATACATACATATAATCAGCCGGGGATAACCCGGACGGTTAGGCAGAGGTTAATTAACAACCACATTTCACCAATTGAATTCGGTTGTATTCGGTCCCACGTAATAGAGGGTGAGCCTATAGCCGTATTACGGGCACTTATTGTTGACTCGAGCCATTCATCTGAACCTAAGTCTGGACTGTAAATATCTTTCTGATGTTAAATAGCCCAGATGTTTTTTATGTTACTATAGAATAGAGGAACCCGATATTCTAATCACACACACATTCTAAACATTCTAAAATGGTGGAATACACGCTAACACTCTTAAATTATCCCTTTTCTCTTCATTACTATTAGCATCTCAACTTTGGAGACACAAGAGCTACGGAGCAATTAATGGTGTTCTGAAATCATTTATATTCATTTTGATGACTTTACTTATTGCTTTATCGTATAATTATAATCCCACAAAAGGAGAAGCGATGCATGTACCGTATAATATAAGGAATGTCATCTGACATTCGAATCCTGAAAGAAAAACCTGCACCAATGCCTCGTTAATTTATCAGCAGATACCGGCAAAAGGTAAGGTTAATTTGGATTCCAACGATCTTGGTGTGCCATCGCACACAAACTTTACTCAAAAACATTTTTTTGTAATTGGATAATGATTATCTACTTTTGACACTGACTGTACGTGTGTACATATATATGTACTCACTTGTACAAAGCATCCAATACTTTTTAGACTCTCTGAACTTGTAATTACACTACGGTAATATAAACTGGAACATCACTTACAAGAGGTAACGACATGATTCAAACTTCGCTAATAAACCCTATTAGCAATCAATACGTTGTAACCTGTGCTATGATATTGATTATAATTAACACACTTTTGAACAAGGCAGGGTCCAATGCGTATTTGTTAGGTATATTTGTGTAATGCGAAGGTGTACACTTTGCCGAATATATTTTAAGCCAAAAGTTTATTTGCTTCGAATATGGTTACAGACATTATATCTTAAAAGGAATTTTACAAAGCACTTTGAATATTATTAACGGAAGAAAAATATCATATTCATTTGAAGGCAAAGAAGGAGCTGTGTGGCGTTAGAAATGGTTGCACTACCGCGCAATCATTTCCAGTACAAAATCTGGCCGCTGCTCTTTCAGTGGGGATTAATGCTAATTGGAAGAGCTCATGAAACCTGTACATACTTTGGTAATATGTTCTATTAAAAACTGAAAATGTTTCCTTACCTTTCCTCTATGCGTCCAATTTATAGTATTGGGTGGCTCCGGCGTATGTCGGACAATACACGTCAAGTTTATCGTTGAACCGGCGTATATGAACAAGTCCGGACCACCCATGATCTCAGTCTCGGGTTCTGTGGACAAAGGAAGTATTGTTTATGACTTGTCAAGGGAAAATGTAACTAAACGAATTGGCTATTCTCCTGTAGTTAAAGTATTTTATTTAACTGAGCTTATTAAATTAAGGATGGTCAAAGAGCGGTAAAAGTTGCGTCTGTTCTTATTTTGTCGTAATTATTTATTTTAATCATCCACCGAACCTACAATAGGATATGATTTGACTATTAAATATTATGACGTCACAATAAATTATTTCATATAAGTTTCTTTAAATCTTACCGTTTTGACGTTTACGTAACTAATTTCTCTTGTCAGTGAAATACCCAATTGTGAAGATATCGTATTTTAATATGTTAAAATCGTCTCATCTTTCGTTCAATCACGCAATCATAAAACAAGCGGGTCCACTTGTTAATTTGGTTGACGGGATGTAATTCAGTGGTGAGAGCAGTGAGATAGTGGCTGCGATTTGACTTGACCTCTGAAACCCTGAAAGGGGGTATCTTCGTAAGAGTCTCATCTGTCGGTTAGTAGATGTATCAGTTAGGTGAGGTTGATTTAAACCATGGTGATATGTATGAAGGCTCTTTAATATCGATTTAAAACAGTTTTGTGAACCAAGAGTAGCCGCAATTTTTTAAATTGTATGTATAATAAATAAATATTGAATGAAAAAAAATAATGAATGATTGTATTGAGGACTTATACTTTTACTTTTTACTGTGCCGCTAAATGTTCATCTAATTAGTTTCATAAAATATTCTAGGGATAAAAAGTAGTCTATATGCCAGACTACAATGATATATCTATGCGTAGAATGTCACCCGCAACCGGTTAGTTAGTTTTGTGTTTAATATTAACAAACTATATATCTGTACATCCTCATAAACTTTAACATTTGTGATATTAGTAGAATTTACTACCAAGGCTTAGCAATTTCTCACTCGTATCTAGGGTTTCAGATCGACTCTTGTTAGTCGTAACGTGATGCTATATAGCCTTTTTGGCACTAGGCCAATATACATCGTAAATAGCGTCAGTTAGGCTAATAAATATAGACTTTGACTTCAACCCCAATTGTCAAATCTTAATATAGCTATGAACTGTTGACTAGACTAATAAATAATCCGTATACAAGTGTAGGTATAACAATGACTGTTTGTTTGTGTGTCCGTTATGCTTTCATATGCGATTTATAGAATCCGAAACGGGATTCCTATAAAACATGAACTAGACGACGATACTGAATGATAAACTAGACAAGAATTAAGGCACTTCGAAGGATTTGTGTCCGACATGACCCTACTATCTATCCGTGAAAATTTCTGCAACCAGCTGCAGATTTTACAGAATTGTTATGTAGGCCTCCAAAAGATAACATTTAGTAGTATTTCGACTGTGGCGTTAAACTTATGCTACAAATACTACAATATTTTTGAAACTATTATTTAAATTTAAGGTGAACAACATCTCTAATTTTATACTAAAGGATTTTAATCCACGTACAGGCAGATTTTTTTTGTCTAATATTATCTCATTTTATATTAAGCTGTCAGACTATAGACAGCATCGTAGTTGAGTAAGTTTATGACGCCCTCATTTTGTTGATATTTTCAAATATCGAATTTAGGTGGCTTTTAAGTAACATCGTTCTAAGACTTCTAATGACTTGATTATTTGAACAGTAAAAATGTATGTCTTTATTCCAGCATAGTTATTGGAAATAAATCAGTTAAGAGGCGATGAAATATTTAGAATGATGCAAAGGGTGTCTGTATAACTTACGGCCAAAACGAATTTGATGATCACCGGGTAAAAGTAGACCACGTGTTTTTTATCTGTTCCTAACTATATGCATCTATTATGAAGACGGTCTAGTTTTTGAGATGGAAGTGATATTCAGAAAATGTCATATAGATTTCCCAGTTGAGTTCACACAGTTCAAAGTTTTCAATTTGGAGCTTCGGGTTCGAAAA
Organism: Eilema griseolum; assembly: GCA_963662185.1. NCBI lineage: Eukaryota > Metazoa > Arthropoda > Insecta > Lepidoptera > Erebidae > Eilema > Eilema griseolum. The sequence continues at coordinate 7,424,535 of OY759236.1, forward strand.
TGCAAACTTTGCCTGCTTCTTATTTTAAATTGGTATGTCCTACAGAATTGGTAAAAATCTGCGCCAGATCCGTTGCACTGACTAGCAAGTTAGGAGGACGTGGGGTTCTACAACATTAGCAGGACTTTGGTAAGCTGAAGGCAACGTCTCAGGAACGACGATCACCATTACAGACATGTAGTATGTTACAATGGAGGCACTCAGCTTGACGGCCTCATCACATGATTTTTCAGGCTCCGCTTAAAGGACACGAGACTGTACGAAAAAGGAAACACAGGAGCTGGTAAGGAATACCAGGTTTTAATGATGTGGCAAAAGAAAGAGTCTTCGAACCGCTTGGTTCGTGAACTGATATTCTGCACCGTGTGCGGGTGACATCTAAGCCCTGCACGTGTTGTCCTATGTAGGAAAAGAGAAGGTGGGCTAATCAGAAGAGCTCATATCATATAATAATAATAATTTAAGAAACATTGTAGACAATATTAGCACTATCGCTTCAAATTTACAGGAGGACGATACGACGATATTCCCATCCCAATTGAGTAGTCCAACTAGGGAAGTATCTTTGCCCTACAGAATGCCACGCCCATAATAACCTCGCGTTATGTTTTCAGCGGTGAGTAGGGTAGCCAGAGCTCACTGGAGAGTTTTTGTGCTGTCAGTGAGAAGACAAAAGGCTTGCCCTGCTTTGTCTTCTGCACAGACGGCACAGAAACTCTCTGTTCTTACAGGGTCAGCAGCAGGAGTGTGACTACCCAGATGTTGCACACGCCCGTAGACCGTGGTAACCACTTTTCATTATGTTGGTCATATGCTTGTCTGCCACCTAAGTTTCATAAAAATACCTGTGAGAAATGATCTCTCAGGCTGCTACGTTCTACTCCCACAAAAAAAAATGATTTATATAATATTTACGAAAGCTAACAATATTTTAATAGACGAATATTTCATACAAATATTTAAATAGCCATTGGACCCACGCGTAGGCGTCTACTTTTATTTAATGTTGATACAATGTTTACAGATGTCTGAGCTTTATTTGTATTACCAGTTTATTTAGAGTTATAAGTCTCATATTTATCCTACTATAATAAATGAACGTTTAGGTTCAATAATATAGTTGTAAAAAATAAATCCTCCAGGGACTTATCGTCTGATCAAGATAAACTTTTATGTTGAACAACAGCTGTCCCTGACTTTCACAAAATGTCATACTTTTTCATGCGTAATGAAGCATATTTTCTTAGATTAATGTATTTTTATATACATATATAATTTTAGTATTTGTGGCATCAGCACCTTGGTGGTTAAGGAGGTCGGCTGTACGATCAAGATGTCCCTGATTCGTATCTTGACTATTACACTGTTCAGTGTATACTGACCAGGTGGGCAAAATGTGAGGTTACTAATATTTTTTATTAAAAGAATAAGTTCTAAGTAATATGTGGTATTAAGTAATATGACAGTCATCAACGTAAGTCATGAACGTCAAGTCCCATACACTTGTCATTCCATTCAATAATACGCCGGCCAACGAATTGCCATTGGTCTAAGGGGACAATACTTCTACAGAATGAAGCATCATTCTGTAGAACAGGAGGGTAGTCAGACTGTACACAGCAAAAAATTTCAGCTCTGTAAATAAATAACATTTAAAAATATTTTTAATTAATTTTCAATGCTAAATAGTGGCTAAAAGTACTCAATATCCTTTAGTGCACTGAACAACTTACTGTGTCTCCTATAAAGTCTACTGTCGCACAGATAACACAGTAACACAATGGATCTTTACACCAGACTGTCAAATAGTATGGAGGAGCTGTCTTCAATGTTTACCTCTCGCATGTTTCAATATGATGAAGACCTAAGGAGTGCAGCGGCTACCGATACAGCCCATAAAACGATTGCTGGCCTCTCACGGGACTTCACAGACTTCAAGGCTCTCATATGGAAAACCATGGGTATGTTGAGGACACAAATGGAGCTGCTATTATCTGGACTTGACCGGCATGAGATGGCTTCCCGAAGGAAGGTATTGTTGCTTCATGGGTTGGCTGAATCGTCGGTGGCCACTGGCGTGAATCAGGTTATTGCTACCATAAAAGAAAAATTGCGGTTGCCTGACATCACAGCCGGAGATCTTGAGAACTGTCATCGCCTGGGTAACAATGTTTCGAAGCCCCGTCCCCTTCTCATCAGGTTCCAGACATATTTGCTGCGCAGTGAGGTTTGGAATTCTAAGACTAGACTTAAGGGTACAGGATTGACACTGTCTGAATTCCTAACCAAACCCCGCCACGACGTCTTCATGGATGCCCGCAAGCACTTTGGGGTAAGGCAGTGTTGGACTTCTGACGGGAAAATAGTGGTACAACTTCCTAACAATGTACGGCGTAGAATTGAGTCATCCTCGGAACTGCGCAAACTATGTATGGAATTCCCGTCCCCCCAGTTGCCGCCGACCGAAACATCTAAGACTTCGCAGCCTGTCGTCCATACAGCATCTGGTGGAGCCGCCGTCAGTGACAGAAGACCCCGAAAACATATCAAGTATTTATAATATCTATCCTATCTTGACTTTTATTCCACCGGATAATGTATATTTCACTTTATAACCTCTTTTTATTTTATTTTAGAAACTGCAATTTGAGGTCAGTTGTAATTTTGTTATGTTGTCTCTCTCTAACTTCGTAATTTAACATCTTCCAAATTTTATGCAGTTGGTGTCGGTTGGTTGTATACTTATTTTGTTTTATTTTCTTACAACCTTTCTTTCACAATTTCACAATAAGTAAATACATTCCAAGTAAATTCCTTAGGTCCTTATGACGTTAGTGACGGATTGGTGTCAGGTTGTATTGTGTCGTTTTATGATCCGTTTAGAAACAATTTCAATTGTCAGTGCGTTTAGTTGTTACTTACAATATAATTCAAATGTATCTGCTTGACTCGTTAGTGCACTGAGGATAACAAAATGAGAATTTATATTTTAGTATTTTTATATATATATATACATATTTTTATTTTTTTAATTGTTTAAATATAGTATTATAATATTTATGTCTGATTATGATGTTTCTTGCTCTTCATCTGAAGTGTCAGACGAGGACTACGCCAGTGCATGTAGCGATAATGAAAAGGACGCAGTTCGCCTACGCAAGGACTTGTTAACTATTTATAGTTCTTTAGACAAGTTCTTGAATGTAGTGCATATTAATGCTCAAAGCGTTCACGCTCACTACCCGGATCTACTTTTGGCTTTCGACTCCAACATCATACATGCTGTACTCATATCGGAAACCTTTCTTAAACCTACACTTCCTTCCACACAGTATACATTGCCAGGGTATACGTTAATCCGAAATGATAGGGTGGGCAGGGGGTACGGCGGTGTGGGGATCTACCTGCGCAGGGATATTTCGTTCAAAGTGATAGATCAGTCACCTAATGTCTACTCTGGTTTTACTGAACATGTTTTTATCGAAGTTGACTTTTATCACGTTAAATGTCTTCTGGGGGTTTATTACAGTCCTTCCCTGAAAATTGACTATTTCTCTTCTTTCGAGTCTAAGTTAGAAAACCTATCCGCTTTATACCAGCACTCGATTATCTTAGGTGACTTCAACACGTGTCTATTAAAGGATGATGCACGCAGTCGGAGACTACAGTCTCTGGTTTCTTCGGTAAACATGCACATTCTTCCATTAAATGCGACACATCGCACCCCCCACTGTACTCCTTCTCTTTTAGACCTCATTATTGTTTCGGACCGTGACAAAGTTGTTACTCATGGTCAACTTCCTGCTCCTTTCTCTTATCATGATCTCATTTATCTCTCCTATAAAATTCGCACGCCTAAACCTAAACCTAAATTCTTCCTTCTTCGAAGTTTCAAAAATATCGACCTGGACATTTTGAGGGCCGATGTAAGAGGAGCTGACTTTTCTCTTGTATACAATTCTGGGGATATTGACACTAAAGTAGACAGCCTTAACAATATTCTTATGTGTCTTTATAATAAACATGCCCCACTGAAAAAGATTAGGGTGAAGCATTTACCCGCCCCTTGGCTCTCAGACGATATTAAGCGTGTTATGTCTCAACGGGACAAAGCCAAAAGACGTTACAATCGAAATCCATCTGATGATAATTGGTCTTCTTATAAAATTATTCGGAATCGCTGCGGTCGTCTGTGTAGAGATGCGAAAAAGCGCCACATCCACGACTCCATTAATAATTCTAACACATCTCAGGTATGGCAATTTCTAAGGTCTCTTGGTATCGGTAAGACTACCAGGGACAACACGCTGAATTGCGACCTCAATACGCTAAATATACATTTCTCCACGCCACCAACTGTGATAGATGATGTGGATAAAGTATCTACTCTAAGTTATCTCTCCAGTCTTCCCCTGCCTGAATGTGCCTCTTTTATATTCAACCCGGTTACGGAGAGCGATGTACGGAAGCAAATTGTAAGAATATCGACCAAAGCAATGGGTAATGATGGTATTCAGCTGCAAATGTTACTGCCTATTCTAAATGAACTCCTTCCAGCCATTACCCACATAGTAAATTTTTCGCTTGAGCATAGCTCTTTTCAGTTGGCCTGGAAGAAAGCACTAGTCATTCCTTTGCCCAAAACCTCTAATCCATCCTTATTATCCCAGTTTAGGCCTATTTCAATCCTTCCGATTCTTTCCAAAGTGCTTGAGAACACGGTGCGTATTCAATTATCTTGTTACCTTTCCTCTAATGGTCTACTGAGTCCATTACAATCTGGTTTTCTTTCTGGCCATAGTAAAGTCACGGCACTAGTTAAAATATCCGATGATATAAGACTGGCCATGGAGAATAAACTCCTGACGGTATTGGTTCTACTGGACTTCAGTAGTGCCTTCAATTCTGTTGACTTCGACATTCTCTTGGGCATCCTTTCTTCATTAAATATATCGCCCTCCGTAATCGCTTGGTTTAACTCTTATCTTCGGGGTCGCTCGCCGCGGGTTCGCTCTGATGAGGCGTCCTCTGACTGGCGTAACCTTACTGCGGGTGTACCGCAAGGTGCTGTCCTCTCTCCTCTACTTTTCTCAATTTTTATTAATGCTATCACCAAAGTTATTTCTTCCAGTTATCATCTCTACGCAGACGATTTGCAGTTGTATCGTCATTTTAGGTCTGATGATGTGGGTGGGGCCATTACTGCCATCAATAATGACCTTAAAAACATTAGTGCTTGGGCAAAATCTTTCGGCCTGCTTGTCAATCCTGCTAAATCTCAGGCAGTCATTATAGGTGGCAGACACATTTACAGTAATCTTGACCATGCCTCTCTAACTCCTGTTTTTTACAGCAATGCTCTGATACCATTTTCCACAGTCGCCAAAAACCTGGGGGTTCTCTTCGATTGCAATTTGTCATGGACCAGTCATATCAACGAGGTAAGCCGGAGAGTTTTTGGTACTTTCCACTCCCTTAGGCGTCTTCAGAATTTCCTTCCTTTTAAAACCAGAGTCTGTCTCGCTCAATCTCTTCTCCTTCCTCTCCTAGACTATGCTGATGTCACCTTTCTGGATGCAACTGAAGAACTCTGGAACAAGATGGAGCGACTGCAAAATTTATGTATTCGTTTTATTTTCGGCCTACGTAAGTACGACCACGTTTCGGAGTTCAGAAGGCAACTGAAATGGTTACCAATTCGGCGGCGTCGAGATGTTCACATTCTTTCCCTTCTCTTTTCTATTCTTCACAACCCTCATTCTCCTTCATATCTTCGTGAGCGTTTTGAGTTCCTTGTACCCAGGGGTAAGCCCTGTCGCACTTCGTCTTCTCTTTTACTTCGAACTCCCTCGCATAGTTCGACTTGCTACGACAATTCCTTCACAGTTTCTGCAGTACGACTGTGGAATTCTCTTCCTCACTCCATACGCGATAGTCCTTCTCTGAATATTTTTAAAAGACGTATAAGAGATTACTTTCTCTCTCAACAATAGCAGACATACATGATATGTATTTGTATGTATGTATGTATGTATGTTTATTTATGTATTTATGTATGTATGTAGGTATGTATGTATGTATGTATGTATGTATGTACGTGAGTATGTGTATGTGTGTATATGTGTATGTGTATATTTGTGCCTATTGTCGGGGGTATACACATTTTATACCTTCTTATATTAATTTTACACCTGTGCACTAGACTTAGCCTCTCGTATTGCAATTCCTCTAAACACTCCCGGGTTTGCTGGAAGAGAACTCAACTTTGAGTTAAGCTCGCCTTTGTACATTACATCTCATCTTGTTATATTAATGTAATATGTGTGTACAATAAAGTATAAATAAAAAATAAATAAAACATTAGTCTTCCTGCATAGAGGCTTTACAACTATTCCTCTAGTTTTTCCAATCCTCTTTCCATTTCACCTTCTATGTGGAGGGTTAAATTATTTTATATACCACTTAGGTGGCAGACAAACATACGGCCCACCTGATGGGAAGTGGTTACCGTGGCCTATGGACGTATGCTACAACAGGGGCGTTACACTCGCACTGCCGATTATGAAGAAACCTTCTGATGCCCCTCTAGAAGAACCTTATATTGTAACTGCTTGAGGAGGTCATTCCACAGCTTGAGTGTGCGTGGGATGAAGTTTTTTTAATACCGCATAGCGCAACGGTAAGACTTTACCAACATGTAGTTTTATCCTTGCTTACTTAATGATATCAAAAACACACCAAAGGCTTCTCTAAAACGTTACCAAAACAACATCTCAAAGAGCATGAATATACACAACACAAAATTATTAACATAAATTTCTTTTACTACTAAAATATCATAAAACGAGTTAATATTCATTCTGTATTCTAAAGACAACTTCGTATGTAGTAGAACTCTTTGTGTGCTCGTTACTCCGTCCTAATTATTATCTCACATCCATTACGTTCCCTTTGTCAATTATCTAAGAATTTATTACAGAAACCTTGGCCCAAAATTTTAAATAATAACGTGACGTCTAACAGTTGCTTAAAAGTAATAAACGACTTAAAAGCGGTGCGGTGAAGCAGGAAAAAGGGTCAGCGCATTAGCATCCTCTCCCTCGCTTTCACGTTTCCGTTTTATCTGACGCTTTTGACAGGAATACCTACTTGTTACGTTTTTTTATTAGCTACTTATAGAGCTTCACGTGGACAATGTTATTTTTATTCAACGAGAGGAATACTGAAGATGATACAATCATGTTTTTCTTGGTACGAATGTGTAAGCTCAATTTCTGAGCCTTACTTTTCTTTTTGTGAGCTTTCACGTCTCTTTCATTTTTGTAAATGTTTATGGGCAATTATGTATGTTGTCTGTACTCTAAAATGACGACAAAAAAATGATGATAAACGTCATTATTTTACGCACCAATCAAAGAGGCAACAATGCGAAAAGCAAAATAAGTACTTATGTCATAAATAAATAAATTCGAAGTAATAATAATATTATTGATTTAAATAATAACATAACATCATAGCATATCCTCGAAGGGGTAGGCAGAGGTGCTAGCACCCACATTTCGCCAGTTTATGTTTAGGTCCATAATAACATATAATAACGTTCATAATTCATATAAATTAATAATAATGACGTATTATGTTTTTACGCGAGTAAGTAGCTATATTTATTATGTAATAATAATTAGTATTTGCGCCATTGTTCAAAGCCGCGATCTGCATGTTGTATCTATTGTTTATAATATGAGTACATAATTGGTTATGTGTAAATGATACCTTTGGTGTGCCATGACCTTTAATTACCTACTCAATCAAGCCAGAGCGACTAGATGTATCTGATTGAATTTCGCGCTGGGATAAATTATAGTCCGAAATACTCTACTAAACGCTTTTTTCTATCTCATAAATGTTTATAGAAATGATATCAATATTATGTATATTAGTATACATAATTAATTGTAAATGTAGAAGTAGTTTAAATGTTAATAAACTCTTCGATTGATGTCTACCTGAAGTTTTATATTTGCGGTTAGGGACAGCATAAAATAGTGCGATCTCACATTTAATTTTAAACATGTATCTACATAAACCCAATGACATTTTAAAGTTGTTCAAGGCACTAAATCTAAAAAAGCCGTGTGGTGGCGACGTTAGAATATTAAGCACCGGAATATTCTTCCCAAAGGTGTTTTAAAAGTCGGTTAATGTACATCTTGAGCGATACTTCGTGACCAAAAGATTATAAATTATTGATTTTGAACTATATATTGGTGTGTTTTGTGTTGTGTGTTGTGTGTTGTGTGTTACAAAAGATTATAAATTATTGATTTTGAACTATATATTTTTTACGTGCGCAAAATCCCCACGGATACCTCCCCACCGGAGCCGGTGGGAGAGGCTATGTCGGACTCGAACCTACCGACTAGAAAAGGGGCAGGTCAGGAGTACCCTAAACCGACGAGTACGACGAATATAATGAGAGTGAATGAAGCGAGAGTAGTATGTCAGGATTGTAGCAAATGGAGATTCGTGATCTCTGCCTACCCCTATGGGAAACAGGCGTGATTTTATGTATGTATGTATTTCTATGAACACTTGCATAAATTACTGTTCCAAACTCTTCACGAATCTTCACGAACACAAAACAAATAGATGCGTCGTGAGTATGCAACTTAATTTTATGAAGTAATTATAGAACAACAAACTAACAATGTAAACTCGTATAACATTTTCCGAAACAGTGTGAAACGCAAACAACACAAACAATAGTTATTAATTGTTTTATTTAACTTTATACTAAATGTTTTTTTAAAGAATAGTATCAACAGCAATAACTAATATTTCCTCTAACCCCTCCAACTAATCTAAATTGCTTGTGCTAGGAGTGGGTTCACGTCGTCGGTAGTGTTATGGCCAGGATTGGAATCCAGAAGCTCTCGATCGTAAGACCGACTTTTTAACTACTAAGCTACCGACTTTAACTTCATAATATAAAAAGGAAATAAAATAGAAAACGCTCAAAAGTATAGACAAGGCTATAAAATCATCCCAATCAGCTAGCTTTCCAACTTGTTTATTTATTACACTTTATTGTACACCAAGTAAGTAAAGAATTCAATATTAAAATCTAAAAAATACGGAAACTGTACAATGGGCGACCTTAACGCTTTAAGCGATTTCTTCCAGGCAACCTTTAGATGGTGACTATAGCTGCAGGATTGAATAATAGTTGTTATGGCGTACTTTGATAATCTAAATGTAATAAGTACATAATACACAGATATATTTTTAATAATCAAATTATTATGATATTAATGTATGCTAATTTTACTCTTTTTTATCTAAATGTATTCATCCCATTATTATTTTAATGCATTCGAATGTTGTGCGCGTCTCTAATGGGTATGCATATTAGAATATTACACGGATGCAAACTATTATGGAAAATGTATAATATGTATACTGTTGATGTACCTTAATAAATAAATATATTCATTCCCAATTTACATATATAATACATTTTAATACATTAAAAATAAACCTACCCTACTGGTGAATATAAACCGTCTCAAGAGATGAAGAACACTGTCACTCAGCAGCATTGACTAAGCTAATATTATCATGGTAGATGCTCGTGATGGGGAGTGTCTCCACATGTTATTCATACTATAGTATGTATGTATTAATTAGTCTTCTGACTGTGAGTAGATAAATTATATATCTACTCACAGTCAGAAACTAATTGATACATACTTCGAAAAAAAAAAAACTTCATATCCCATCCGAAGTAATTTTATTACAATATAGGTATATAAACAGTCTGGCTTTTATAAAGCCTTAACTATAAATAATTTGTGTTGAATTGGATATAATGTACCGAGAAACCGTAAAAATCGCCAAATGGTCAAGGAAATATTTTCTTGATGTGAGTGAAAAATATGAAACGATTATTAGACTTCAACGTATCGGAACTGCCTTGCATGACTGCGAAGTTTAGCGGTCGATTTGTTGGTAAATAAAGTTCATTCAAAATTATTGGAATGTGTCCAGAATGCAAGCGGATATTTTATAAGCATTCGAGAACTGAATATGTGAGTCATTTTTGAATTCTTCTCAATTTTATAATAATATGTATTATGTTAGAATATACATTGTTCTGATGAGCTCTTCCAATTAGTCCCACCCTCCCCTTTCCTACACAGGACAACACGTGCATGTCTTAGATGTCATCCGCACACGGTGCAGAACATACGATCAAGAACCAAGCGGTTCGGAGACTCTTTCATCTGTCGCACCATTAAGGCCTGGAATTCATTACCAGCTCATGTGTTTCCTTCTTCCTACAGTCCCGGGTCCATTAAGCGGGGCGTGAAAAAGCATATGATGAGGCCGTCAAGCTGAGTGTCACCATTGTCACACGGTATGTGTAAGTAATGGTGACCCTCTTTTCTGGGACTTTACCTTCAGCTTACCATCAGGCAAGGCGAAGTCCAATTGACGTGTCCTATATAAAAAAAAAGCACGCAACTTATTGGTTTAGCAAGACACTTAAGAGAAGTAGCAAAGATCTGTTATTGTATGTGTTCTATTTTCTAGTTATAATACCAGATTCATATTCTAATAAATATATTACTTTGGTATTATATAAAAAAATTATAAAAAAGCTACATCCGTATCGCAGGTTCATAAGTGCCGGTTAATGACAATAGGCGCGCCACCTATTACATTGAAAACATAAACTGGCGAAATGTGGGTGCTAGCACCTCTGCCTACCCCTTCGGGGATATAGGCGTGAGTTTATGTTATGTTATGTTAAAAAGCCACATCAAACAAAAGTATGCATACAAATGCGAACGGAAGCCCACCCCTTTATCCACTAACCTCCTCGCGATCGCGGGGTCTTGAGTTCGTATTCTGGCTATTACACAACCTACGTGAACCTACTGCTAACACAAGCAATATGACTTAGCTGGAGGGGTTAGAGGGAATATTAGTTATTACAGTTCTAATATTCTTTATAAAAATAAAATATTTAATATTTAAATTACCCCTGATATAATCAAATATATTACCGCCACGATCGTTTTTTACTTCAGCAATCAGTAATTGCAAAAAAGAAATATAAATTTGATGAAAGGTCTGAATCTTGTGCTCCAAGAATTCAACTAATTTAATCGGCATCCTGTATAAAATATTCCAACATTAACCGTTAGGACGCAGTCAGACATGCTCACCTAGTCTGAACGGAGGACCTTTTGTACCTTTTGGACCCTTTCTGTATTCCTAGAAAGCTTTGACAAATTAGCAAGTCTAGAGTGAATACGTTGCTTCTAGAGAAGTTAGTTTCTCTATCAACCACATCATCACTTAAGAATACTTACGAACAGAGTTTGGATATTTGAATGTTGAAATGAAAGGCTAAACGATGCTGGCTAAGTTTTGATTTTGGTCTAACGGGAATTAATGTAATCATAGCCAGTCAGCCTGTGACCTCGGCTAGTGTAACCTGGTCGAAATGTTCGACAATTTAAAGCTGTGTACCTATACCATGATTGGGTTAATTCCCGTTGACATTATTATCCATCATGGAAAGCGAGATTTTACACATACGTAATACTTCCATGCATAATATGTCAACTACCTAAAACGACATAGATAAAACCAATATCCCGCGCTTTGTCACACGGTGCTGCGGCGGCAATCACCTCTTTTTTCACGCCTTCTCCCACCCAAACTCATGGCAGCGCAATTTACAGAAAAAGGCAACACAGCGGCTCGTCACACTCCCAAAAGCTTGCTATTTGAGGTGGAGTCCACTAACATCTGTGGGCTCCATGCAAACCTCAACGCCGTCCACCAACATCTAGAGACGGCGAAACCTGCCATGTTTTTTCTAACGGAGACGCAAATACACCGCCCTGACGACACGACCTACTTGCTCTACCCTGGCTATGTTCTTGAGGAAAGTTTTCGTGCAAAAGCCGGGGTGTGCGTGTTTGTTAGGGCGGATGTTTGCTGTCGCCGTTTGCGCTGCCTAGAGGACCCATCCTTCTCCGTCCTTTGGGTACACGTAGACCATGGCCCTACGAGTCAGATCTATGTGTGCCTCTACCGTTCCCATACAGGAGATGCTGAGACAACTCGACTCTTTGAATATCTGAGTCAGGCGGCAGATGATGCGCAGGAGCGATTTCCGAATGCCGAAATGGTATTTTTGGGGGATTTTAACGCCCACCACGAGATCTGGTTGGGCTCCTCCAAAACAGACCATGCGGGAAGAGCCGCCCACGCATTTGCTCTGGCGCACGGCCTGACCCAATTGGTGCACGAGGTCACTAGGATACCAAGAAGGTCGGGCCAAGCACCTTCTCTGCTAGACCTTCTGCTGACGAGTGATCCGGACCGGTACAGTGTATCGGTGCGAGCCGCGTTAGGCAACTCTGACCACTGCCTGGTCTGTTCCACGGTGCCTATTATGGCGCCTCCACGACCAGTGCGGGGGAAGCGGCGTCTCTGGCACTACTCGTCAGCGGACTGGGATGGACTTCGTGACTATTTTGCGTCCATCCCGTGGGTTGAGCGCTGCTTTGAAGGTAAGAACCCATCGGATTGTGCTACTGCTGTCGCCGGTGAGATCGGTCTGGGTATGGAATACTATATCTCATACACCGATGTCACCGGTGACCGCGGGGTGCGCCCTTGGTTCGGGCGCGAGTGCGCGGAAGCTGTTGAACAAAAACAGTCTGCGTACCGCGCTTGGGTAAGGGCGCGCGCCACGCGCCATCCCAATCTGGGCCACTTCAAGGCGGCGTACAACAGAGCCACAATGGTCTGTAGAAGGGCCTATGTCAGAGCGGATGCCCTGCGCATAGCGCGGCTTGGTCAAGAGCTAGTGATGCATCCCACGGGAAGCCGTGGCTACTGGCGACTGGCTAAAGCCGTGCAAGCCAACTTCTGTCAGCCTTCGCTGCCTCCGCTGCGTAACCCTGATGGATCCCTGGCCCATGAGCCGCAAGAGAAGGCAAATCTGCTGGCTAATCTCTTTGCGGCCAACTCCCGAATCGATGATTGTGGTACCCAGCCACCAACACTACCCGACAGTGACCACGCGATGCCTGATATCCATATCAGGCAACGCGATGTCCGTGCAGTGCTGCAATCACTCGATGTCCGGAAAGCCAGTGGTCCGGATGGTATTCCAGCGGTAGTTTTGAAAAAATGTGCAGCGGAGTTGTCTCCAATGCTTACGCGCCTGTACCGGCTATCCTACAGTTCGGGTACAGTGCCTTTGCCTTGGAAAGAGGCGAATGTTCAGCCGATTCCCAAGAAGGGGGATCGCTCGGAGCCAGCCAACTATCGACCCATAGCCGTCACCTCAGTGCTGTGCAAAGTGTTCGAGCACATAATTAACAAACAGCTCATGCGGCACCTAGAGGATCACTCCTTAATTAATGACCGGCAATATGGCTTCAGACCGAAACGGTCAACGGGTGATCTTCTAGCATACGTTACCCATCTTTGGGGTGAGGCTATGGACAAGCACGGCGAGTCACTGGCAATTAGTCTTGACATCGCCAAAGCTTTCGATAGAGTCTGGCACAAATCGCTTCTTTCTAAGCTACCTGCCTTTGGTCTGCCTTCTGGGCTGTGCAACTGGGTTGCTAGCTTCCTGCAGGGGCGCCGTATTCGCGTCCTTTGTGACGGACGAGCTTCGGAGTTTCTGCAGGTTAATGCTGGCGTGCCCCAGGGGTCCGTCTTATCACCCACTCTCTTTCTTCTGCATATCAACGACATGCTGTCTACCGGCAATGTTCATTGTTATGCAGACGATAGCACTTTACATGGGAGTTATCATGGACATCCAGCGGCCAAGCAGTCAGATATCGCAGAGAAAAGGCAGCTTCTTGTCACTGAGCTTGACGGGGTCCTGAATCACATTTCTCAATGGGGCTCTGAGAACCTGGTTGAGTTCAATGCCAAGAAGACGCAGGCATGTGCGTTTACAGCAAAAGTATCTTCTTTCCTTCCCCTCCCCACTCTTCAGAGCACGCCACTGCCGCTGCAGGACAATCTCAATATCCTAGGTATGGATGTTCGCTGCAACCTGAATAACAAAAACTACATCGAAAGCATCATCAAAACAGCCTCACGAAAACTCGGAGTCCTGAACAGAGTGAGACGATTTTTCACGCCGGAGCAGCGGTGTCTTCTATACAAGACACAAATTCGCTCCTGTGTGGAATACTGCTCGCATCTCTGGGATGGTTCAGCAAAGTACTTACTAGATGCTCTCGACAGGTTGCAGCGACGTGCGATCCGCATCATTGGGAATCCCGAGATCACGAACACCCTAGAACCTTTACAGCTGCGTAGAGATGTTGCGTCCATGGCTGTATTTTACCGTCTGTACCATGGGGAGTGTTCTGATGAGCTCTTCCAATTAGTCCCACCCTCCCCTTTCCTACACAGGACAACGCGTGCAGGTCTTAGATGTCATCCGCACACGGTGCAAAACATCCGATCAAGAACCAAGCGGTTCGGAGACTCTTTCCTCTGTCGCACCATTAAGGCCTGGAATTCATTACCAGCTCACGTGTTTCCTTCTTCCTATAGTCCCGGGTCCTTTAAGCGGGGCGTGAAAAAGCATATGATAAGGCCGTCAAGCTGAGTGTCACCATTGTCACACGGTATGTGTAAGTAATGGTGACCCTCTTTTCTGGGATTTTGCCTTCAGCTTACCATCAGGCAAGGCGAAGTCCAATTGACGTGTCCTATATAAAAAAAAAAAAAAAAAAAAAAAAAAAAAAAAAAAAAAAAACTACTATGTGTATGTTGGTAAATAGACCATAAAAAATTCCCGCTGAATATCTTGCCGGAGTCTTCTGAGGTCGGGGTTTCGAACTGGTGGTCCATTAGCTAAACTAGTTTTAAGACAAAATTGATGTGGAATTCCACATCAGATTATTAGAAAACAACGAGACCAGAATTTCACGTAAATTCGCCAACAGTGGATTTTTTTTACAGGTAACAGAAAGAAAATATGTTTGAAAACCAAAAATTCTCTGTACTTACCTACAATATTAAGATGAACAGCGTGTCCAATAGGTGGTGTAGTAGATATCTGGCACTCGTACTGTCCAGAGTCTCTGCGCTGCGGGCTGCGGATCCGTAACGCCCACTCCTCGGAGCGCGGCTTGTGTTGCGCCTCGAAGCGCTGGTCTGACGTGTACGTGTAGCGCCCAACCGTCAGTAGATGGATGTCGCGATGTCGTACCCATGATACCTGAACATTTAATAATTAAAATAAATCCTAGAAAACTTGATCTATGTAGTTTGTATTTTTACGGAATCATTTTAGCGTTTACACATTGCCATCGGGTGTTGGCCAACGCGTTTGCTACTGTGTTCGCCAACGTGTAGAACGGATTAACCAAAATTTAGACAGTCAGAAGCAAACAAGCCAATCTCACAACCGGATACATGATTGACGAACGACTTGGGAAATCAGATGGCAGTCCCATTAAAGTAACTTAGCCAAATTATGAAAATGACAACGGGCCTCGGGATCCCTATAACAAGATTTTTTTTTTTTTTTTTTTTTTTTAATAATAATAATTTATTTCATTATTTCAAAAGTATATGTTACATAGTTTCATAATCTATTGCTATCTTTTATACTTATTACATACTTTATACATAAACTAGAATATTTGTCAAATCAATCTTACGTTATAATTATTAAGCTGTGCTACATAGATTGTGCCTGAACTAGGTAATCCTGTTTTTCAGGCTTGCAGAGCAATTTTTACATTTAAAATAAACAAATAAATAATTCATATGTCTAAAAGTTACTTACAAAGTGAATTGGTATTTAAATCTAAACTTATATATCTTAGTTACTAAACTACTTAACAATATTCATTTCACCACCGTTATCAACTTCTCTGTCTCATCGTGTGTCAATTTTTGTAGGAATTTCTTTAGGACATTCTTACACTGGTTGAAGTTTAGGGGATATATGTCTGCTACAGCATTCACTCTATTATACAGCAGTGGTCCCAGAAACATATAGAATTTGGCTGCATATTCGTGCTTTATCGCAATTCGCTGGGTGCATACAATATCTTTCCGTCTTTTATTTACAATATCAGTGCTGAATGGGAGTGCTGCGTGCTGTTTTAGTACTATGCTCACTATGAATAGCTGGCGGACTGTTAGTACTTCACAAGATTTGTATAGGAGGTCCGTGGGATACAGGAAAGGACGGAAAGTTGCTACCTTTAGGATCGCTCTCTGTGCTCTCTCTATGGGCAGTAACAAGGATTTACCCCCTCCTCCCCATGACGTTATGCAGTATGTTAATATTGATTGACAAAGGGCATAGTATACCTGTTTAATTAGTTTTAAATCAGCAATGTGCCTAATTTTCTTAAATACAAATATTAGTTTGCGTAGTCTTTTAATTAGTACTTCGCTATGTTGAGCAAAAGACAGGGTTTCGTCTATTATAATACCCAGGTATTTTATTTTGTCTGTTCTAGCTATATCCGGGCAGGTACACTTATTGCCTGAGTCATTAGGGTCTTTACAATGGTGAGCATAAAGTAACGGGTCTGTCCGGGGATTAGTCTGTCTTTTGCGCATCGAGAAAGCAACATATTTGGTTTTTTCTGCATTTAATGTTAGTAGGTTATATTGAAGCCATTTATTAATAATATTGAAACCGCGCTGGGCATGCCCGTACGCTTCGTTTTCTGACTCAGCAGAAAAAAGGAGGGCAGTGTCGTCCGCATATGATATGATCGTGCCATGCTCAAGTTTTAGATTACAAAGTTCATTTATGTAAATTAAGAACAGTGTACTTCCCAGGATACTTCCTTGTGGGATACCAAAGTTGGTATTTTCTAGGTCGTCACTGAGAACATTGCCGATCCTTACACATTGCGTACGCTCTTTCAAATAGCTTTCGAAGAGTGCTAGTTGTACGCCCCTTACCCCTATATTTTCCATCTTGTTCAACAACTTAGGAATAGAAACCGTGTCATAAGCTTTGGCTAGGTCCAGGAAGATGCCCACTGTGCGATTTCCCTTATCAAGTTCTTGTGCTATGAAGTCAGTCAAATTATGTACAGCATCGGCCGTCGACCTGTTAGCTCTAAAACCAAACTGCATATTTGACAAAAGTGAATTATCTTCCAATTATTTCATCAACCTCTTATTTACAATTTTCTCAAGTATTTTTGACATTGCAGGGAGTAAAGAAATGGGCCTGTAATTTGTTACTTGCTCCTTTCCTCCCGACTTGTATACTGGGACAATTACTGCTTTTTTAAGATATTTAGGGAATACACCAGTTGATAAGCATTTTTGGAAGATGTTGGTTAACGGAGGCACTAATATACGCCTGAATTTTTTAAGGACCTTATTTGAAATGTTGTCCCAACCAACTGCGCAGTCTTCTTTTAAATTCATTATTATTCCCTCAACCTCTTCCTCGTCGGTGTCTAGCATCACAAAAGATGATAAGGTAGTCTTGCACGGGAAGGGAGGGTTTGATGAGTACTGTGTGCGCCCCTGCACTTGTTGTGCAAGCCGCTTACCAACATTTAAAAAGAAATTATTGACCGCGTTAGCTGACGCTACCTGTGACGAATGTGCACTCAATAAACTTGTAGGCGACTCATTTTGATTCGTGGTGTAGGTCATATTCTTAATATGTTGCCAGATAATTTTATTATTCGAACCAGCTTTTTCGAGTTTAAATTTATCGTAACTAATTTTAACTTTTCTCAACAGATCATTGCAAAAGTTTCTGTATCGTTTATATGAAACCTGTATTATTAAATTATTGGGGTCGCGTTTACATTTTAAGTGCAGTTTATCCCTGTGTTTCATGCAGCGGATGAGGCCGGCCGGCTTTAGTTTCTACCGGGATTCGGAAAAGAATACCCATGCCCTCTTCTATTAAATGCTATTAATTTGTATTTGCCATTGGACGTTCGTAGTATTTGGCAAAATATTAGACGTAGGTACATACAAACATGCAAATACAGACAAGTACAATTTATCTCACAAAGTGGTATTCACTTCAAAGAGGTGTCACATGTGAATTGCCACATTATTTCTACTGTTAAAAGGTACATACTAGTCGTACAAATTGAAAAAAGTAAATAAGTTGTTAATTATACGTAATTGGTTTTGGCCGTATTTGTCAAATAGGCAAAAACTTTAATATTTTGTCAAATCACACATGATAAAATTGTTTGTCAAAAATGTCTTTTACGCAAAGACAAATAGCTATGTGAAGTACCACCATAAAACAAATTCCAATCTGATTTTTTATATGAACTCAGGCATCTACTTTCATAGAGTGCCTTGACACTCTATGAAAGTAGATGCCTGAGTACGTGACAAAAGGTACTAAAAGCCAGGACCAACCTGCGTACGAAATTTTAAATATTATGAGTTCAAAGTCGTTAAAAAGGACAGCTGCAACAATGGGCATGTTCGTACAGATTAAAATGATGTGTTTTTTATAAAGTTTTAAGCACAAATTCATCATCATAACAGCATTAGTCCTGGTTACGAGTAAAGATTATACTCGTACTTTACAGACAAGGGTTGCTCTCCTAGTTTTTCTATAAATTACATTTAACATGGTTTTTTCACTAACTACACTGACTTTGCTTTCGAGGTTAGTAACCCCGAAAGTAAAAGTTAGTGCCAAAGCTACAAACATTCCTTAGCCGTTGTACTGGTCAGCAAGTGAATAAGATAAACTTAGGACCCTTTGGTGGGGCAATCATACGCCTGTTCAAGAACAAATAATATAAAGTTGAATGAAATTTTAAAGCATTAAAGACGGTGGGAATCATCTACTGTACGTACGAACTATTGGAACCAATAAATGATGTCGCAATAATTTTTAAATATTGGTTTTTGATTACTCCGCCCAAACAATTGAATAAAATAATATAAATTTCTCTAAGCATCTAGAGAATTTTATTATAAAGTTTATCAGAATATAAATTAATATTGTTTCCTTACATGAAATAGACTGGTGTACGCACAAAAAGTCTGCATGGTGCACAAAAAGTTCACTGTGGATTTTTGCACACGTTGACAAATATATACATACATACATCATCCATAGACGACGAACGGAAACTAAAACCAAGACCTTTAACTTGGCAGTTGATCGCTTTACCTCTGTACTAACGTCTCTCTGTCTTCAATTTTAGATAGAGTTAAAAACAATAGCATTATTTAAAAAAAAAACTCTGCAACAAATAATAAAGATGGGAATATCTAACTTATCGGAAGAAGGTCGAACAAGAAATTCTTAGAGTACCCACTTCAACAAAAAATAAACTTGCCGCTATGACAAAGAAAAGTTGAATTTTATATTAAAAAGAACGTATATATTAGACGAGCTGTAGCCCGCGGCTCCCCAGCATGGAGTATCTACTGCTCCCATTCCCGTCTCCTTAAGGAACCTATTCCCAAGATAAACTCGTTTATGTCCAGGCTAAATTTACCTTGTTACCCAATTTCATCTAGATCTGCTCAGTAGTTTATGCATGTAACGGTGGCACTTCACATGTCTATTTGTACTGGGTGGCGCAAAAGTAAAGACCCTATTTGGTTCGGCTATAACATTTTTTCTAAATTAGAAAACTAGATTTAGGTTTTTTTAAATGTATATTTGTACCATTAAATTTCGTACCATTAGGATTTAAAGATGATGTCTTTTAAATGGTGACCTCCAGAGTTGATACACATTTGAGCCCTATTTATGACATTTTGCATAACTTGCCGTGACTCTTCCTGCGATATGTTCGTTATTTCTTGACGAATGTTTTCTTTTAGAGCTGCGAGAGTCTGTGGCTTGTTCACATACACCCGAGATTTCAAAAAACCCCAAAGAAAGAAGTCTGGACTGGTCAGATCGGGTGATCTTGCAGGCCAAGGCAAATCGCCAAAACGAGAGATAACTCGGCCTGGAAAAGCGTCCACTAAGAACATTGACACAATTATTCCACGTTCTTGGGGAGTAAAACGGTCCATGTTTATTTTCAGTGTATTTTACATTTGTTCACTACACAATTTTCAACAACAGAAGTACAGAAAATGTCATATAAAAAAAATAAAGGTATTTTCTTTAGTGCCAGTACTTTTGCGCCACCCAGTATTTGTTATTGGGCGTTCGTTGTATTTGGTACAATATTTGACGTACATTCAAACATGCAAATACAGATACGTATAATTTACTTCACAAAAAAAGTACTTCAAAGAGGTGTCACAAAGAATTTTCACATTGTCTTCTAAAATATGCATACTACTGGCCAATCAGAATTTAAAAAAACTAAATAACTTGTCAATGATATGTTTTTGATATTGGTCATATTTGACAAATAGACATCAAAGTCTAATTTTTCGTATACACTGTCCACACATTTTTGTCCATACAATTGTTTGTCAAATATGTCAAATACGTAATTACAAATAGCCATGTGAAGAACCACCATAAGAGTAACGTTTCGTTCATTCAACCATATTAGTAGGTTAGGATACTCATTATCATTTTGATTGAGTGATTATAAGATAAGAGAAGATTTGGTGAAGATGTTTAGATGTTTGTTATTCAATCACGCTGTCACGGCTGAACGGATCTGACTGATACTTCGCACAGGAGTAGATACAGTCTGTAATAACACATAGATCCAGGAATAGATCCCTATAAGTTGTGGAAACAGGATCAAAAATTCATACGAAAGAAGCCAACAAAAGGTAGCTTATTAATTCTCATCCATTACAGTTCAACTACAGGCACCGCTACCAAGTATTATATGATCGGTGGCACTGCTTAGTATTTTCTGACAACTGCGGAATAACTTTCACGATGCTATTTCTACTTGAAAAGAAACTTTGCGCTCAGTTACAGAAATGAATTCTACACATATCGGAAATTGCCTATTGTAAGTCGAACAAAAGTGAGCTGGAAGACTTTGTTCACATGAACGGAAACCTAGCCGAGCTTAATATCACAGTTCCAATACAACTGAGAATTTCACGGCACCTGTTTCTGAATGGAACCTTATCAAAACTTTATGCACTTAAACGTTTTATTTTATATAGAGTTTAGAATGCAGTTCTGAACTTTCTGCATCGCAATTCTGAACGTAATGGATTAAGTTTCTGGACTGGAATCCATCTGACTGAAAAAACTTCAGTCTATATAATATTGTTATATTCTGGTATTTACGTACAGCGCGGTCAGTGTTAGAAATATCTTGACTACAAAGTCTCAAAATGATTTTAAAACCAAGGAATTTAATGATTCATTGATTTACATACATACATACATGCCTTTATCCCCGGAGAGTTAGTCAGAGGTGAATTAACACCCACATTTCACCAATAACTGTATTCGGTCCTACGTAATAGGGGGTGAGCCTATTGCCGTATTCCGGATATCTGAGCCTTGCAACTGAAACCGAATCTGGGCTGTATATATCTGTCTGATGTTAAACAGCCCTATCCCTTAGTCACCTTGTACGACACCGCATGGGAAGAGATGGGGTGGACCAAATTCTAAACTGTCGGTAACCACGTGGATTTAAATTGTATTATTGTCGAACTAAAAGTGTGAAGAACAATCAGTCAACAGGAAGGGGGAAAACCAAGGCATTAAGATAATTTTGAGTACTTTGTTCGTCAAGATCGATCTGTTGCTGACTGTTCTACCTGTACACATAATATCGTAGTTATATTTTTATTTATTTGCAAAATAAACTTCCAGAAAATACAAATAGACAATTATCGCGCCTAATTCCCTCATAGATATGCCCAAGACAACAATCCGACATTTTGCTTCTACACACTTCACATGCGGACAGTAGAGGTACTACTGGGGAAGTACCCTACAGAATAAGGCGGTTATAATAACTTCGTGTTGTGTTCTCAGCGGTGAGTAGGGTAGCCAGAGCTCACAGGAGAATTTGTGCTGTCAGTAGGATGACTAAAGGCTTGTCCTGCTTTGTCCTCTACACTGATGACACAAACCCTGTGCTTGCAGGGTCGGCAGCGCGAGTGTGGTTTCTCTGGTGTTACACACGTCTATAGGCCACGGTAACCACTTTCCATCAGGTGGGCCGTGCGCTTGTCAGCCACCTAAGTGGTATAAAAAATATATTCATGCATATAAATATCTAAATATTTGCACAGAGCGGGAATCGAAACGACAACTACTCAATCTTATAAAAAAGAACAAGGTACTTAATGAAAGTTGGTGCTACAATTTTCTCAGAACAAATAATTTTATATTCTGACAGTAAGTTAGAGATCGCAGTTTTAAATAATTGCTGTTATTCGATTACTATAACGCTAACTATACAAGTTCAAAATGAAAGGACATTCAAAGCATTAAACATTATATCCGAATAACAGTTCCAACACTGCCAGTACAACAGACTCGAGTGATAAACTCACTCACTGTATCACATCAACTAGACAGCTGTACTGAATTTAGGCTGTATTGCCAGAAATGAGAATAACATTCCTTCCACTGTTCGTAATAATCATAACAATACATCTCATAAAGACAATGAGCCGTAGTTATGAGTATGAATATCAACACAAGATGTGCAAATTTTTTAAATAATTTATAATATTTTTATTTTATTAATAGACATTATTGTAATAGAATTAATCATGGCTAAGTAGTCAGCAAGTATTTTAACGAACATTGCTAGGTTAAGTAACACTAGCCAAGTCGATCTTAGGATGGAGTACCAGTCTTTAGACATTGAGAACCCCCTGTGTGTGTAAAGACGGTCTTTTTCTGCAGACAAGCACACGGCCCACCTGATGGAAAGTGGTTACCGTGGCCTATGGACGTATGTAGTTGTATGTTGCATGCGGTAGTTGCATGGAGTTTCTGTGCCGTTAGTGTAGAAGAAAAATCAGGACAAGCCTTTAGTCTTCCCACTGACAGTACAAATTCTCTAGTGAGCTCTGGCTACCCTACTCACCGCTGGGAACACAACACAAAGTTATTATGGCCGCGGTATTCTGTAGGTCTCGCGGTTACAAACATCTACGGTAGCTATTTATACTGTTGATTTATAGTATTTAGCGGAATTTGTTGTTGCACACATTGAGAATATACTTGTACTTTTTCCACAGTATTTTTTATTACACCTGACCGAATTCGCCTTATAGCATCCGGCAAGCAAAATCAGTCAATCGAATAAAAAAATAAAAAATACTGTGGAAAAATTACAAGTGTAACCTCAATATGTGTAACTATGGTAGGCCGTACAGGTAGATAATTGAAGTCTTAAAAAGTCCGACAATACTATATCGCCAATTAGTTGTGGATATCAAATGGCAGATGGTTATTTAAATATTGAAGTTCATCCGCATAATAGTTAGACTAGAAAAAGCGGACCTGGACTTCGAGTTGAAGGCTTTGAATGCGACCGGACACTTAGGTCTGTATGTTTAAATGATTGTAAAAATGTACTTACGGTTCTGTTTTGTAGATTTTTCACTTTACAAAGCAGTGTAACTGGATGCCCAACTAGACCAGTTACGTTGTCTGGCGTGCTGGGGTCGAAGTAAGGTGCTCCAGGGGTCTGCGGCCAGTCTTCTAAGAACTCCGTTCGAAATCTTTTTGAAGACTCTGATACTGTGCTTTGGTCTCGTGGACGGCTGTTACTGTTATCTTGGCGGCACACTAAAACAAAATTATGACTATTAATTTTCAAATACATTCAAAAACAGCTATTATGTATATATATATATTACTACTATGTGAATATATGGATAAATATAGCACAGCTGTATAATTATTATACTGTTACTACTAATGTTCTATCTGTTAATAGGTATTTGTCTTACGGTGTAAAATAATTTATTTGAAATAAAGCTTGTGACAGTCAAATATAATATATAAGCACTAAATGTTACATAATTGTCATGTAGTAATATAATTATATTGTGTTGTATAAGTTTGTTATATAATTAAAATTCTTAAAAAACCTTTCTTTATATATTTAATTTCAATACGTCTCGTTTTTTACTAAAATTTATATAACAAAGTTTTTGAACGAATAAAAGAATAAGTACTTCAAATAATCCTACAGTTCAAAGTTTATGTGCAAATATTATGCTATTATTATAAATTTTGCATGAAATGGCTCCTTTTTTGTGTAAGTTAACTTTTGGTTAACCACATAAAAGGTTATTTGTAATTCAAATTTGAATAAAAAGAAACAATTTCGTGGGAACACTTCAGCCTGTGGCCATAATGATGAATTATTAAATTTGTTATACAGAATGATTTTATAGTCGTCTCGGATAAAATAGATTGTCTATTGTACACCGATAATTTTTTTTTTAACTGAGCGTGTGCCTCTGTCTCGACAAGGTGGCCGATTTTGCTTTTGTCCGTGTGTCTGTTTCTTTGTCAGTTCCTGTCTATAGACAGTACAAATCGCTGTACAAATCGCCCTATAGGGCGATTTGTACAGCAATTTTCACTATGGTACACATGTTTTTGACTTAAAATACACCTTTTGTCGAGAGCTTTTTTTATAGGAGGGAAAATAGGGGACAAAGGTTTGCTGTCGCATTATTTATGAACGGACCTTGATGATTATTAGCTAAAATATCAAGAACATGATTCCTCATAGGTTGTTGTGATAAAAATTATGTATCGTAAAGGTGAACTTCGTAATAAAACAATCAGATGAGAAAAACGCTGAAATTTGCTGTAGCATTTTTTTTACATAACAAATCGTCATTATTTTTTGGTGTAACAGCCAGGACTGTTTAAAATAAGAAGATACGTATGTAAAATGTACCAGAGGGTACTCGCGAGGTCTATTGTTCATATAACTATTAGTATTTATTTTAGCTACAATTTTGCAAGGGAAACAGTTGTTTCATTATGTTAATATATAAACTCATACCCGTTGGTGTATACAGGCATTTTGTCAATTATGTAGGTGCTTCAGTTCCGCGTAGGACATGTGCTGAACTAATGTTATTTAATGTTATTATGTTTAATGATTGTATTCGATAGATGTGTAATTAAATGTTTGCATGCCATAAAATGGTAAATGTGCCGCACAAAACTATTGGACCTGACATCTTTGTAACCACATTCAAGCAAATAAATGAATTTGAATTTGAATTTGATTTTGACCTCTAAGTTATTATAAAAAAGATTTTAGGGGAAATCCCGACTAAGTAGTATATAACTATATCGTTTATCTATTGTGCATTTTAAAAATAATGTAAATATGAGGTATAATGGCTTTCAGTTAAAAAATAATCAACTTATAAATTCTAAAACGAGCAAGGGTGAGTTTAATAATTAATCACAAAAAGCTTAACAAGTCAAAGAGAAATAAAATGCGTGAAATCCAACAAGAATTCTAAATTAACCAACCAAAATCCTCTGCGGTAAGCAAACGCAATCGTAAATCAAATGTTATTGTAAATATTCACGCCCAAGTACAATAAACAAACGATAACTTCATTAATTCACCCGCGGACTGGCAGGATCTCCATTAGATTAATGGAATCCAGTGATAAGATTAAAAATTAATCGCATTAATGACCTGAGAAAAGTAATCGAGTAGAAAATGAAACGTCCACTGAGGAGATGTAAATCGCTATTGTCACCGACGCTTGATTAAGTGTTAAATTTTAAATTATGATCCCTGGGCTTTGTCGCGTCGATGGATGAATTTACTGCACAGTTTATTACTATTGAGCCTCCCTGGTTGCGTAACGAGCACACTCTCGCACGATCTCTTACCTATTTTATTACGAACATGAAAAATTTACACTGAACGTCTGTCGTTCAAAGATAGATCGCACCTGCATTGCGTGTTTTTGCTCGCTAGCTTCAAAATTAAAAGATAAAATCTTGATGGAAGTAAATTGTTGGTTTCAGAATTTCAATTGACCATATAATTACCCCGTCCGCAACCGCAATAGGAAATGAGAAAAGCTTCCGTTTAAAATGTGTTCTTAGTAATTTATTTTGAGTCGTTTCTCTCGTTAAATTCTGAGTGACGTGAACCAGCACTCGATAGCTTGTAAGCCTGGCGCTTACCAACGGCTAATTATGGTATGGAACCGAAACTAATATAGTGTTAATTCCAAATTGTTGTTAAGATAAGGTGCTACATAATTACTTAGTAAGTGTTAGTGGTTTCCGAGTGTGCATTGTTACTTTTATAATTATATTCGGGTACTTTGGAAGTCTTATGAAATTTCACTTAAAATACGAAGTAGAATTTAATTCACGCGAGACTCTTAAAGTTTATTATCATAGCTTAAAGAACGTTTATGAGACACTCTGTGAAAATAATTATACCACTTAGACTATATTATGACACATTTACAGCTACTTTTGTTTAACTAAACCTACAGTTGCTTGATTGTATCCATTTTCATAATTATACTAGGTATCGGGACTTCTCGCGAATTATGTCTTGGAACTTACTATTTCTGCCAACGTTTAAGACGTAGTAAGTTCCAAGATATAATTCGCGAGAAGTCCCGATACCTAGTATAATTATGTATCCATTTTGTACTTTAAATTCCATTTTTTTAACAAATGTGATGTGATGAATGAAAATGTAAAGTAGGTACTGAGTAGCTCTGAACATGTAATTTTTAATGATTCATATGTGTGCATTAAGAGTTACCCATATTATGAGTCTATCCCTAATAATCGATACCATATTTTATATCGTTTAGTTTTAATACATTTAGCCGCGTCGTTTCCGGCAGAGTAGAATTAGGGCCATCTCTTCCCATGCAGGCTGTTTAACATCAGACAAATATATACATCCCAAACTCAGTCTCAAATGCATGGCTCGAGTCAGCAATAGTGTCCGGAATACTGCAATTGGCTCACCCCTATTACGTGGGACCGAATACAATTATTGGTGAAATGTGGGTGTTAATTCACCTCTGCTTAACACTCCGGGGATATAATGTATGTATATTTCACACAAAAACATGACTACGTCACATACCAACAAATAGGTGTCCATATTCGTTACTTTTGTCTAAAATATTCTGTTAATCTCTCTTAGCGGTTTTGTTTGCTGTTAAGTCATTATATGTACTAATTAAGAGCAGAGTGCCCTTTGTTGTATATTATTATATCCTTTATTATTTTTATCAAGGGGTAAATATGATTAATAAATATGTTGTGATATGCAGTCAATGATAAAAGTTCCTTAACACATAACCTTTTATTAAATTATTACCATGGCGTAGACGTACATGAACAATAAAACTACTCAATTATAATTATGCATGCATTCCAATACAAATAAGGATGGTGATTATTTTGGCTGTGTCTCCTAAAACCTCCAAATTTCGGTCCCCTCATAAAAATCGCCATGCAATCTCATTTTAAGACTTTTTAATACTAAACAATAAATCAAAAATAAAAATTCTACATCAAGTTTAAAAAATCCTAAATTAATTAAAACCGTAATCAAGTGTTTTAAAAACTTACCAATAATACAGGAGAGGAAATGAGCTGTGAATAAGCAGACGGTCGTGGCACGCGCCATCTTTCACCGTCCTCCGGAACTCGGGGTCATTGCCCCTGGAACAATAAGCACGGTAATAATCTCTGAAACCTTCGCTCACCTCAAGGGCCCTCTGTAGACGGAACAACTTAGATAACAGAACTCAAATGTGTATATTTGGAAGCTAATCTTCTACATGATGTAGTTCGAAGTTTACGAGAAAATACATCGAAATACATATAACTATTATAACGGAATAGGTAGGTACATCACGATTTTTTTATTTTCGTAGTTTGTTGTATTATACATATTGAAATACACTAGTACTTTTTCCACAGTATTTTTTAATATTACAATACTGTGGAAAAGTAAAAGTGTATTTCAATATGTGTAACAACAAATTCCACCAAGTCAGTATAAATAGTTTGTTGTATGACTGCACCTCGCTAGATCATACAAAACTGTGGTGCAGTCGAAAATATATGGGTTACCTTACCATTCTAGATGCTGTTGATCTTAAAATAAGTGGTCCCTATTTTGACAGCCTCGATTGATACTTTTTCACGTCACGCTTACCCGGAATCCTAGCTCTGCCCACGTACATTATCCTACTTTGAACAGATGATGGGAAGATGATCAGATTTTTTATCAATT
This sequence comes from Eilema griseolum, assembly GCA_963662185.1. Lineage (NCBI taxonomy): Eukaryota > Metazoa > Arthropoda > Insecta > Lepidoptera > Erebidae > Eilema > Eilema griseolum. The sequence goes on from OY759236.1 coordinate 7,452,755, forward strand.
TTTGTTTTCTTATTTACACTAATACCGACATTTCAGTTGCTTTTTAGCAGCCATGATCTGTTCTATATAGTTGTGCCTATCACAATAAATAGTTTTCAGGTTCGTTATAGTTATAGAAAATATCTATAGCATCGTTCGAATTATAAACTAAAATTCCCATTCCCAGGAAAATGCATCGAGTTCAGTGTATGACTGACTTGGGTCTAGATGTTAACAAATTGTAAAAAAAACCATTGTAACCTTCTTTTTTTTTCATACCACTTAGGTGGCAGACAAGCACACGGCCCACCTGATGGAAAGTGGTTACCGTGGCCTATGGACGTATGCAACACCAGGGGTATTACACTCGCGCTGCCGACCATGAAGAAACCTTCTGATGCCCCACTTGAAGGACCCCATATTGTAGGTGCTTGTGAAAACCGCAGCAGGGAGGTCACTCCACATCTTAAGTGTGCGTGGGATGAAGTTTCTTTCATACCGCACAGTGCGCACCGTCTCAGTTCGCAATGTGTGTGGATGAATTCCCTGCCTATGGCGAGAGGTGCGATGATAGAATGTAGCTGTGTGCATCATGTCAAACAATTCATCTGAGCACAAACCATTGTATAGGCGGTAGAACACACATAGCGAGGCAAAGTCTCTCCTAAGGCTAAGAGATTCCACACTACCTGTGAGTACAGGATTGTCAACCAGCCTCAACGCCCGTCTTTGCACCGAGACGAAGGGGATTGTCTATAAATAATATGTTTTTTTGTTAATGGAATTAATGCGTCTACATCTTTATAAGTTAACTGAGTTACAATCTTCTGTATTAGTTCTCCTAAATAAAAACACAGTAAGACAACAGAATGAGTAATAAAAGTTTTACATACGTAAGCTAAATAACACTAATAAAATGTATTGCCAAATTAACTATTGCGTAACATCGTAAATAGATATGAGATAATCATATAGTTTTCTAATATTATGTAATGTGAATTTAGTTACGAAAATCATTCAAGGTTTTTGTTTTGTCCTTTTCCACAACTTGCTAGATTTTAAATTGTGCTTTACTGTGTGATTTGTAGTTGCTTGTAAATGGTAGTGTGCACTGCTGAACTATTTAAGTCTCTAATTAAAAACTTTGCTAGAGCAAATCCAAAACAAAGTAAGTTCCTTATTTCACATTTTTTTCTTCTCTTTTTATTGGAGTTTCAGGTTAATACATGGGGATTACCTTTTTCTACCATTAGCAAATTCAGTAGAATTTAATTGATTGGCTTTTTTTTTTTTTTTACGTGCGCAAAATCCCCACGGATACCTCCCCACCGGTGCCGGTGGAGGAGGTTATGTCGGACTCGAACCGACTAAAACGCACGCCGTCTGTGGGTCGTTTTGGTTGCCGAAGGTGAGGTTGACAGGCATATCCCTCGCACCCCGGCCGACCCAGGGCCATCTCTCACGATCTGGCCCTCTTCTCGGGTGTGGGGACTACAGAGTCCCCAACTCGTCCCCGGAAACGGGGAGGCGCGCCACGCGCGCCACCGCCGCGGCCTGCTTCTGCCAGGGTGACAGGCGGCTTCACCTGTCACCCCCAGGCCGGCGCTCATGGGGGGCGGAGGTCGTTCATCGACCTCCGACGCCCGAGTTGCCTTCGTACGCGGGCAGCTTGTCTTGCGATCCTTCGTCGCTCCCGCTGCCGCTCCCGCCCCGCCTCCTCCTTCACGAGCATTACTTGCTCGCAGAAGGAGGCGCCGGCCGCCCACGCATCCGCGCAACGAACCATCGCCGCGAGCAAGGTGGAGAGCGTGAGAACCCTCACTCCCAGGGCCGCCACAAGCTCCCGCCTCGGCGTCTCCTACGCCGGACACTCGGTGAGCGTGTGCGGACCTGAGTCCTCGCTCGCGTCGCAGTGATAATTGATTGGCTTAGTGCTCAATGAGAGAGTATAATTTCCGTCAACTTTTTTTATACCACTTAGGTGGCAGACAAGCACACAGCCCACCTGACGGAAGACAAAGCAGGACAAGCTTTTAGTCTTTCCACTGACAGCACGAAATCTCTCCAGTGAGCTCTGGCTACCCTACTCACCGCCGGAAACACAACACGAGGTTATTATGGCCGCGGTATTCTGGAGGTACTTCCATTAAAATGATGCACTTATTCGACATCAATTTAAGCCGGTCAGGTTTCAGGGTAAAATGTAGATATGAGTTATTATACATTTAGATATTTTTTTGGATAATAAACATTACTAAACTAAACAGTAATAATTTTTGATTATTTCCAGCAAAAGAATCTATATTTATCAGAAAAAGTCTCTCAATCAGCTCATAAGCGCTGGCCAAGAAGTGATTTGACTAGGTTTGAGCTAACCTTAGTAACCCTAGGATAGAAATGTGCAGAATGACATGGGCAGAAACAGAGGGTGATCCCTATCAAAAACAAATCAATGGCGGACGCGCGTCGTGTTTCCGCACGTACCTCCCTTTAAAGTAACACGACAGGAGTTCCAATGTTGGTGACCAAGATTGGACGGCGTTTTAGGGATATCGTTTCCAGAGCATAAGTATCGAATTCCCTGGCAATACAAGCAGATATGATGTAACACCGCGCAGTTTTGGTAGATTTTAGCTCAACATATTCACTTCATCGTTAGCTCCGGTGGGGTGAAACTAGATGGAGGATTTTGCACACAACTTAAAAATTTTTTTGTAATCAAATTCGTGGCTTTATCCTAATTCCTTGAACTTACTTGCTCAATATTATTGTTGGATCGATTAGGTAACAACACTGTCTGTTGCTTCGCAACAACAAATTGTCGTTATAAATTGCTGAACGCTAATTACGTAAGCATAAATTTATTATAGTGCTGTAATTCCTTTTAGTCAGAATTTAATTGCAGCGTCACCGTATTACCCTATTTTTGATGCGTCATCGTATTGACGATGAGTTGAGCCTTTTTAAATACTTTAAAGACATTGTAGCAGCAAAGTATTTTCTTACGAATTGCAGACCTTGCGCTATAATTTGTCATAAATAGCTGAGATTCAGGAAAGATATCTAGTTAAGTTCTGAAAGGAGCATGGTGCTAGTAAGTACATTTATTTCTTGTAGCTTCTTATGGATATAATATTGGATGGATATATTTAAGCGACTGTTCATTACTCAAAGATATACTTGTTATTAATTACACATAGATAACAGGAAGATTCTTAAGCTTTGTATGTTATGTTACAGAACGTAAAATTTACCCCTGATATATTCAACATTATAAACTTCGCTCCCTTACGAAAAATATAACAATTTAGTCCACAACTTCGTATAGTACGTCTCATAGTTTCATGACAGGCCTACAGAATGTTAATATCGAAAGTTAGAGATAAATCTAACTCTGTACGTACCTACAGAAACAGATACGTACAGTAAACCCACAACAACGGACTTGCGTCTGATGTCCTATCTGCAAAAGTACTTTGATTTTACAACCTTGTTTTGTCGATGGCAGGTCAAGATTCTAGCCCAAAGCGATCTAACTTGCTGGTTGATTTGGGGAAACGGAACCTTATTGTTGTGGAAATGTTTATAGTTGGTCCGTCTTTTTATGACAGGTTTCTAACTTCAGATCTACAACAGACGCGAAAACTTAAATTTGTTGTTGAAATACAACAAGTTAAGTTATTACACACTACACACAATTCGCGGCCTTTTTTTTCTTCGTGTTTTTATCCCCAGAAAGTTAGCAGAGGTGAATTAATATATATATTTCCCCAATCATGTATTATGTCACATGTAAAAATAGGCCTATTGCCATATTCCGTGCACTAATGTTGAATCCAACCATGCATCTGAGGTTGAGCCTGGGCTTTATATATCGGTCTGATAGTAACCTATCCTTTAGTCACCTTGTACGGTACTGCATGGGAGGAGATAGGGTGGCCCAAATTTTACTCTACTGGGAATCACGCGACTTACAAAGTCGATGGAAATATCAAAATTCTGTGACATTGCCCGTTTCTTCACTTGCTCTATTTGTCTTGAACTGTGAAGGTATTGGGACACAGTGGGTACAGTTATAGGATCGGTTTCTAACACGTATTTGCATTTCATATGACATTTTCTTTCAAAAATTCTTAAATAGGTCGACTAACCTCAATCTCTACCTAATCATCTTTATACCACTCAAGTAGTAGACAGGCACACGGCCTACCTACTGTTTAGTTACTGTAGCCTATGGACATGTGCAATACCAGAGGGGTTACACTCGTGCTGCTGCCCTGAAAGAACCTATTTATGCCCTTCTTGAAGAACACCAAATTGCAGTTGCGTTTAAAACCACAGTAGGAATTTCATTGCGAAGTGAATACAAATAACGTAGGTAACACTTCAATATCAAAGTCCTAGACATAAAACTATTGGATCTCCTTACATCCGGTTACATCAGTGGATTCTTTACATATTATAAAAAGTAACTGCTCTAGCTCAAAATTAGCATTTCTGGAACGACCGCACAGTATGCCACGTATACTCTAAAAGATGTGATGGTTTATGCCTAAAGTGGAGTAGTTTCTGACGATGCAATTTATTTTAACCCTGCATATCTGAGCTTGATATATCTTTTTTCCTTTTTAATCCATAAAATACTCTATACAGCTAGTTTAAGCCTAATTCAAAGCTAGTCTGTTAATATTATTATGTATCATGCACGATGATAGTTCAAAAGTTATTAGTTCAATTTGATAGAATAATAAAAGGGGTGGAGCCTGTTATTTCAAAATAACCGTAAACAACTTCCCTTAGGTAAGAACTACTTAACATTAGGTATACCTGCTTCAATGGCAGAACACGACGGTATTTCCGTTCCAATTTAGCAGTCCTACTAAGGAAGTACACAAGACAAAAACGTTAGCCTATCCATCTAATAAAATCTATTTATCATCTGGGTCAAGTGGAAACACCCGTATGTTTTACATATGTGTGTGAACAGTCAAAAACAATAACTCCATTGCTTTTAAGTCACATGTGTGCGTCATCGTTACAGGCGTATTAGTGTATTATGTTTATGTGTGCCAGTGTGTACGATCATGAATCGTAAACGATTGAATATGTGTTAGTGAGTGATTTGCCTGCCATCGAATGAGAAGGTAAATTTCATTAAACTAGCACAGGCTCACGCAGTTGAGTGGTATCATAGGCGGAATGGCATTATAAAGGTAGCGAGTTCGAACCGCAACTGTATTGATGTAGTAGTTTTGATTTAATAAATAGTTTTGTTTTTGTTCTTTATTTTGGTTGTTATATTAAGGAACCATACAGTTGTCTTTTATACTTAGTGTTCCGTAGTCTCAAAAATAATATGGAAAATAAAACAACATCATTGTTTCAACGATATAATAATAAAGTAAGATTGTTCAGTAAATAAATAATTTAATTGTGTTGTGTCGTAGAACTACATATATATATGTCACAATGTTTGTAACTAAACTCCTTCTAAACAGTTAGACAGATTTTGATAAACATTTTTGCCAAATAGTATTTAGTAGACCTAAGAATAGTCATAATATACTATTGTTCGGGATAATTGAAATCCATGTGGTCGTAGCCGAGTGCAACAGGTTTAGGTTATATTATATTATATATTACACATTCTTTATATAATAAATAGGTTATTCAATATTATCCCTCTGGATGTTTAAATCAGACAAGCATGGACGCAGGTAAACTAATTAACTTTCAGTAACTAAAGTGTAGTGAATCACCATGTTAACGTTTAGAAATTATACTATATGCTAATATAATAACTTCTCATTTCGTTAACAATAACATCACTCACTTATTTTCAGTTCAATTTCTTTATTTCTCAAAATGACGCCACATAATTACCTACATCTTTTAGTTCCTAAGCACTAGTAGAGAAGAAATGGCGCAACAAATTACAACTTTTATTATAAATTCGAATTATAAAATAATACTTATAGATAATAATAGTCATTTATTTGCTTAAATTTGCCTTTATATTAGATAGTATATAGTGGTTTTAATTATTCCAAGTTACCTATACCGAAGTATATATACCAAGTATAATTGAAACCACTAAAATTCAGATTTGCAATATAAGTAAACAGAAATAATTCAAGTAATATGACCACTAGACCTGCACGGTAGAATATTTTTTTTGGCAATATAGCTCACCTGTTTTTCTCCATAAAATTTTGCGTCCATCCCTGTCTGATTTAAAATATTTTTCATCACTAAATATTACTATATTGTTGCACCAGTCAAAATTTAAATATCCCCTGGCAAACCTAAACCTACTTCGACGATGAAGATCCCACGTCAAAATTTTTCTTGCCGGTCTGCGACATCTGATCCCAGCTGCCCGAAGATGGTTCCTTACTGTTTGCAATGTAACATGGTGTTCCTTACTGTTTGCAAAGTAATATGGTGTTTGGTGGCCATAACACGGGTGGAAGGGGTTTTGAATATGTTTTTCAATCACCTCTTTATGCAAAGAACACGCATCGGTGTAGGCAAAGGCTTTGGGGCCAGGCCAAAGACGGTCTCTGGTGCCTGAATCGCCATATCGGCGCACCCACCGCTGCTCTGTAATGGAAAAAAAGTAATAAAATTCCTTGTTAAAATTCTGTAAAATTTATATGCCTACTTATATATTTTTGTTTATTATTAGTATTGGGAGATATATAGATTCTCCAGGATGATGATGATTATAAGATCAAATAACTTTCATAATAATAAATTGCAGAAAACACTACTTACCGATATGTTCAATTTTCGAGATATTTCATGTATTCAAATATTTTGCTCATGCAAAGTAATAATATGCGCTCTCATAATAGTTGTAAGTTGTTGATTCATTTTTATAAATAAAAAACAATAAATAAAAAAGTTGTTAATTAACCGTGTGGAAAGCACAACGCATCCAATTGTTGACAGATAAAAATAAAATTATCATGTTGTTTTAATCATGAGAATGAGGGTAGCATAAATACCAATACGAGAAACATTCATGCAATGTGTGTGCAACAATACTCGCTCAGTAATAATAAAAATACTACAGATTTAAGTTGCTATAAAATTATTACTAAAATATCAAGATACTTTTGTGATGTTACCTCAACATTCCCTTAATAGGTAAGTAATTAACATGAAGATATACAAATATTTAAAAGTTCAAAAAGTAAAATTTGACCGTGAATCGAACTCAAAACTTTGCGATATTTTAAATCTTATAAAACGAAACTGTAAACCCCGAGGTCATGGAGACTTACTAAGATTCTATCAAAAATTACGTTCATATCCTAGTAATAAGAATTTTATGAGTTATTCTTATTACTAAAGAAAGTTTAACTGATGGATGATAAATAAATACGAATGGTTTTGAATCAATTGTAATTTGCAAGTGTGTAAGTGTGTGTGAATGAGGAAACGAATTATTGTTACACACACATATATGTAGAACATACTGGTGACCTTTTCTGCTTGCCAAAATCAATATAAAGATATGTATAATACTTATATCACTAGACAGGCTATCGATTTTGTCTTGTGTACATGCACCCTACAGAATACCGCAGCCATAATAACCTCATGTTGCGTTTGCAGCGGTGAGTGGGATAGCCAAACCTCACCGGAGAGTTTTTGTGCTGTCAGTGGGAAGACCAAAGGTTTATCCTGCCTTACCTTCTGCACTGATGGCGCAGAAGCTCTCTGTTCTTAAAAAGTCAGCAGCACTTCACAGTAACCACTTTGCTTGAGGTGGGCCCTGAGTTTGTCTGCGCCCTGGGTGGTTTAAAAAATATAATGTAAGTTCACCGTTTATACTTCCAACATATAACATCGTAGTCATATTCTGTAAATTATGTAAAATGGATATTTATCCACGATAAGCCATGATAAAATCGGCATAAGTAGGAAATCGCATTATTTATAGATGTCATCAACGTACTAGTTAGCGCAGCCAGTAAATAAACTGTACCAAAATTGCACCACATGAGTTTCCACAGTACGTTGGTCAACAGATACCAAATAGTCCACATAATTATCAGGACCGTAAATCAGGAGGTGTCAATTGAATGAAGGTAACGTAACCGAAGCGACTCATTTTTGATATGGATACCTAGGGACGTCGCGTTTACGGCTCGACGGTCTCTGATTAACGATCAAACGTCACCTGGGCAACGACTAGTTGTCAAGGAAGGTATTTACTTGCAATAAATTAATTTCAAAATGGACGTGATGCGTAGTATATTATTTTGCTGTTTTTGACACGCTGGATGATTTTATAGAAATATAGTATTTAATGGATGTGACCATAAAAAGAACATTGCGCCACGGTTAAATTAATGTGATTTTCTAGATATCTATTAGTTTAATTTCAAGTACCATGAACCTTATAGTCATAATTTATGAACTGTAAGTCAAATTGTTATTTCTGCTTGCAATACATAACTCACCAAAACGTTAGGTAAATGTCCAAGTCAAAATAATTGCTGACTAATAAACTAAAATGTATTAATAAGTTGCTGCGAGCCTAATTTGAGCACCTTTTTATTCATTTCACATCACGAATAGTCAGCATAGCATACCTAAAAATATTACAAAAAACTATACGTCAGCGATATTGTATTTACCAGCGAAGAGAAACTAATTAAAATTTCTTTTAAATATCTTTTGAAAGAACTTAATTACATTTTAGGTTATTATTTTCAAACTAAAGATGCAGTTCCAAATTTATTTCACCATTAAACCGCAATATCTTCCGGGAATTTTCTGCATCGTTAATTTCAAGACTGCTCTTGAAATCAAAGTGGTTGATTGCCTGTTTAATTTTTAATTTGAACGGGTCATTAAACTAAATTTGATCCTACTTTATTGTATCTCGATATATCTAAAAAACATACATACATATAATCACGCCTTTATGCTCTGAGGGTTAGGCAGAGGTGAATTAACATCCTTATTACACCAATCATTGGATTCGGTCCCGCGTAAAAAGGGGTGAGCCTATTGCTATCTTCTGGGCACTATTGTTGAATCTGGGCTGTATATACATATATCTATCTGATGTTAAACAGCCCTATCCATTAGTCGCCTTGTACGACACCGCATTGAAAGAGATGGGGTGGTCCAAATTCTACTCTGCAGGGAACCACGCGGCTTACCTAAAAATTCATACTAATATTATAAATGCAAATAAAAACTCTGTCTGTCTGATATGTTACGCTTTCACGTCTAAATCGCTGAACCAATTTTGATGAATTTTGGTATAGGAGTAGATTAGGCCTTGAAAATACACACATCATAGGCTATGTTTTGTCACAATAACTGACATCCACGCGGGTGGAGCTGCGGGCAAGATCTAGTTATAAGTAATGGTTACATTTATTTAAAATATCTGCTGATGAAGAAAGTGTTTGGATCGTAAGCTTAGTGTACTAGTAAATTAAGTTGATGGTTTGGACGCGATGTTTGAGAGCGTCTGGTTGTCAAATTCGAACCTCAAATTCTGAGAATTTAATATAGTAGCTTATCTCTCAGACTCAAATACAAATAATCGAATTCAAAACATTCATTTAATATTCAATAAAACATTCCATAAATATTCAATAACGTTTCTTTACTATAAAGTTACATTTTATTCCAATGCGAATAGCTTAAAGTACTTAACGTTTGTTTTGTATTAATGAGGTAAGTGGAACATCCCATCGAAACACAATTCACATGTGATTTTAAGCACTCCAACATAATTATGTGAAGTAAATTGAATTGGCGCAATTAATATCGTGAATGTAAGCGTGTCCCGCATAATATTACTAACAAGAACAGACTTGTTAATTCAAAACATAAATATTATTTATTTGTAAACTCCCTATTTTCATATCAATATTACGAATAATATTTTTAAATTTTCATTATTTAATTCATCTCGAATATCGCTCCAGATCGCTCTCGGTACAAAGGTGCCCATCACACTTGCTGCGTTTCGACGCTGGTTTCCAGTCTCTGCACGAGGAACGATCCGGAGCGAGAGTCACTAGTAGAATTTGAAATTGTATATTGCACAGTCAATAATGTAAATACGGTTGCACTTTTTCATGATAGCCGCGTGGTACTCGGCAGAATAGAATTTGAACCACCCTACCTCGTCCCCTGCGGTGTCGTACAAGGCGACTAAGGGATAGGGCTGCTTAACACCAGATAGATATATACAGCCCAGACTCAGCATCAGATGCATGGCTTGAGTGAATAGTGCCCGAAAGACGGCAATAGTCTCACCCCCTATTACGTGGGACCGAATTTAATGATTGGTGAAATGCGGATGATAATTCACCTCTGCTTAACCCTCCGGCGATAAAGGCGTGAGTATATATATGTATCTACGAATATATTGCATAAAAACGTTGTAGGAAAAGGTGCAACCTAGAATACCCTAGTTACGCATACTAGATTTTTTTATCAACCAAACATGTATGGGCTGACTAGGCAGGAAATTAAATACCACAAACAAAATATGCCACTTCGATAATAGCATGGTATGCACTGAAGGATTATATGATTCAGTTTTTGACTAGTCAATCTTGACTTTACATCCCCAAGTGCAAGGTACATACGTTGTAATAACGATAAGGTCTCATCACTGACTCAGTTTAGAAAATTACATACAATCTCTAGTTTAAGCATAGCAAAAAACACCCTAAACCTACCTTATATTACAGTAGCTTTTCAAATGTGCAAAACACATCATTCACAGTATTTTTGACATTATACGCAAGTCAATCTGATATTCTTCCAAGCGCCATTCTGTCCTAGTCATTTGAGAGCTTGACACTAATAGATGTACTATTAAGGTCACCGATCTGATTGATTCCCATTCAATTACTTGGTATTGAGTACACAACCTAAATGATGTGTGGGGTAGGGTGTTGGGGTATATGTCAAATATAGGGGATTTTTCGAGACAGGTAATTCCTACAAAAAAAAATCACGGTCTGACGATTGATGCTAAATGTATGACAGCCCATCTTTTTCAAAGTTAGGAGTACGTCATACACTCGTATCTTTTTAAAAATAAATGTAAATAAATAAATAAAATAAATGTAGAAATAGTGTATAAGCATCTTTCTGAATTTCACTTATTCGTTTCTTTTTTATTTGCTGAAGTCAGTTTAATCTTAATCGGATAATTAAAAGAGTTTAGCTATATAATCTCTAAGAGTAAAATGTCTATAAAAGGTACTTACTAACTCCAATTTCGCCGCTATTTAATTGCCGTTGATTACGGAACTGGAACACAATCAATAAGGCATTCAAAGCCTTCCTACATTTCACAACAAACTTTTGAATGTCGTCATATTGTTCTAATTTTGAATTTCAGACAATGGCATAGTAGGCATTCATGCCTACTGCCCAATATGTTTATCTGTTCTGGCGTGATTGAAGATTTATTCAGTAACAATTATCCGTTCATTTATCCAAACACTCTCATTTCTTTCTTCAAGCAAGATATATAATTATCTAATGTGTGTATTGTACCGCAAAATAAGCTGATACGTTCACAGAATATGTATGATAGTTATATATATAACTATTTTATAAATGTAATAAAAGATAATCCCTTTATTTTATATACTTCAATTCCGAAAAGGTCAAACGTGATTGACACCACTTGAATTATTGTCGAAGAGAATTTCCAATTTAGTACAAAAAGTGAAAATCGCACTAAAAGCTGATGAAAATTAAAGTGCTTCGAGATACATTATTATTAGTGGTTTAATAGATTACATTTCAAAGGTCACTAGACCGTAATTGTATGCAATATATCAATTTTGAGCATTCAATAGTGGATATTATTATTTCATTAGTTAGTAATTTAACAATATTTCCAGGGATAGAAATGAAATTAATATACATTGTTATTTTTGTTGTGAAAAAAAAAACAAAGAATGAACCAATAGCGTTCAGTTTCTTTCTGTCATAGTTATTTGTAAGAGCCCTCGTAGTACAAACCAAAGGCAAGGTTCCATTGAAGTAGAAAAGAAAGAGGCAGTGAAAGAATAAGCGCAGCCGATCAATTACACTCTACTAATACCAATTACAAATATGAAAGTTTGTGTAAATGTTTGGATGTTTATTATTCATCGCTCTAACAATTGAACGGATCTGAAGATAACATTTGGCACAGAGATATATTATAATCTGAAATAACATATAGGCTATTACTATATTTGGCTACATCCTGGGAAGAGGTTCCCAAGGGTCGATACCCTTGGGAACCTCTCCCGATGGAAAGGGATCCTAATTTTACGAAGGCGGAGGCGGGAGCCTCAGCTTGTATAATAAGATTGAAGATGTGAGGCAGATTACTGCACAAGTACACATCTTCCCTCTACTCCGTTCTTTTTCGTGTCTCAAATTCTCTTTCAGTGCAGAACTACAGATGCGAGACTTGTTTCATTGTGCTTGGGGCAATAAATCAATTCTTCCATTTCTTAAGGTAATAATATAAAGCAGCATAAAATTATGGTGAAAGATTTTTCTTTATTTTAGTAATCAACAGCAAATGATCAAAAATACCCCAAAAACCAAAACAAAATAGCAGTAATGTAGCTGTTAAGGTTAAGATGGGCATTCTTACCTTAGTAGCAGTACCTAGAAGTACGCTAATCATAATATCCAGTTAGAGAGGAAAGAAAGTTTCAAAACATTCATAAGAAAAAGTTGTGCAATAAAATGGGCCATGCGTGTCATCATCCATTAAACAATAGCCACATTACCATCGGTGAAGGGGAAATGAAACAAATTTGTCCTTTGCTGCTTATGTGTAAACAAGAATAATGGGCTCTGACGCAATATATCATGCTTGCGGTCGGTTTAACCCCACTCTCCCCTTCCAAGGAGTTTACACGTTATCAATTAGAAGGTCGTTATTATGATTTACGTTGTTCATTTCGTATATAAATAAGATTTTAGTATTTAGTAAAACATCTGACGCTGTTATGAATAGAGCTGGTTTTTGATATACCGACCTGTGTCTTGGTCTCTTAGTTTAAATAACGTCGTTTTGCGTAAAGTGTACAAACTACTGTTTCATATTTATATGATCTTTATCTTTGATTTTTATCTTATGAATATACGTTTGTCTAATTGGTCGACTAATCGAATAGGAAAGGTGGTAAACATACATATAATCAACCACTTAAATATATTAATGCCTTTCTTTTTTTAAGGTAGGATATTAAGGTCGTTTTGATAATAGTAATTTTGTATCTCCATGGTATGTAATATTTTTTTGTTTATTGTATGCCTTTTTGATTTTGTAATTTATAATTATTGCAATATTATATGTAGGGAATATTTGATTAAATGTACGCGATTATTCACATACGTTAAATCAAATATTCCCTAGATAATATTATTTTTAATGAAGCCAATCTCGAAAACTATCATCCCTATTTAATTACTTACAAGAAACATCCAAGCTTTGTGTATTTGATCAAAGATTTGAATAGTGGGATGATGCATTTGATTGAAAATACCGTCTGTCTAAATGTCGCTTGAAACATTTGTACAAAACCTGTTTTAAGATGTTATTAAGAGGTAATTTGTATCTTTGATCAAATACTTGAATAGTGGGATGATATATTTGATTGATCGTACCGTCTGTCTAAAACGCTTGAAACATTTGTACAAAATCTGTTATTAGAGGTAATTAAGAACTTTAGTAATAGAGATATCGAGATACTTGCCATATTGCATTGTTTCGAGTATCCAATATTTCGACGCTATTACAAACACCATCATCATGTACCATGATAGTTAAAATAGCTAATCAAGGACTTTTTTAGGAATCCGTACCTCAAGAGGAAAAAATGGAACAGATAATTTCGTAAACCTTTATACATACAGAAATCATGTTATGATTGATATTATCAGCAACCAGAAAAAAATATCGTGTTGTGTTCCCAGCGGTGAGTAGGGTGGCCAGAGCTCACTGGAGAATTTGTGCTGTCAGTGGGATGACTAAAGGCTTGTTCTGCTTTGTCGTCTACTCTGACGGCACAGAAACTCTGTGCTTACAGGATCGGCAGCGCGAGTTTGGCTTCTCCGGTGTTACACACGTCCATAGGCCACGGTAACCACTTTCCATCAGGTGGGCCATCTGCTTGTCTGCCACATAAGTGGTATAAAAAAAATATAATAATAATAATATTACAAATAATGAAAAAGCTGTTTCAACAAAAATTAAGTGGTAAAGCAATATAAACAAAGAAGAAAGGAAAGAGAGAATAAATAAATATTAAATAGCCATGCCACATATATGCTAAAGGACTAATCCAAAATAGGAATTTCCAAAGTGTTTTGTTGAGATGACAGGTATGACATTTGGCAGTGACAAAAACAGGTGACAGAATTAGTTGTTTAGAAAATAAGTAAACGTTGTTTTCATGATAAGTAAAGAATGTTAAGATTAAAGACGGAAGTTTGTAGTGAAGAGTAAAATGGTATATTATGACATAATGAAAAAAAAAATGTCAGAATGCAGGTATAATATATACTATTTATATTAAAATGGCCCATTTACATACTACCATTATGGTGTACAAATATTTAAGTGATTTGAATATTGCTATAGTCTTACACCATGCATGTACCCAGTATTGTTATCTATTTGTTTAATATCAGATATAAATTGATGTCAGCTTTATATTAATGTCAGTTTTATCGTAATGTCAGAATAATTATAGGCAGGGAATTCATCCCCACACATTGCTACTTGAGACGGTGCGCACTGTGCGGTATGAAAGAAACTTCATCATACCGCACACTCAAGCTGTGGAATGACCTCCCTGCTGCGGTTTTCCCAAGCGCCTACAATATGGGGTTCTTCAAGAGGGGCATCAGAAGGTTTCTTCATAGTCGGCAGCGCGAGTGTGACACCCCATAGGGCACGGTAACCGCTTCCCATCAGGTGAACCGTGTGCTTGTCTGCCAACTAAGTGGTATAAAAAAATTCGATTCGATATTCTCCTATACAACCATCTTGGGGTGATGCCGGGTTGAAATCCTGTCTTGAGTCTTTACTTTCTCTAATTTAAATGGATTTTAAACAATTCATTGAAGGTGTATGTATGTACCATTTTGACCCATAAAGTGAATTAGAAATTTTATTTGCGACGTAAAACTTTGGATTAGAGCAGAATAATTCATTCTCAACAATTCAGTCGAATCCCGTCTGACCGATTAATTTTTTTTCTAAATCTTTATCGATTTGAATTAATTATTATTCTGTATAACCATATGATAATATCTAACACGAAAATAGAAACATAGTGTTCGTATAAAAATATAAGTAGTAAATTGTTAAACCTACCTACTGCTAAACCATAATGCTTTTAACAATGATAAATAAGAAAAATATATTCATTATTCTATACTATCAATAGCAATACATTGTTGGGATATTTCTTATACCAATTTAATGTACAATGGGTGGCTTTATCACAAAAGCTTTCTTTTATACATCTTAGGCCTTGCAATCGTATTTTTTACTAAGCTATTTTGCAAAACTTTTATTTCATATACTAAGTCTGGTTTTTAAGGTGGATTAGACTGAGTTATCTCGTTTTACCCAATGAAGTTGTGTAAAATATATTAGATAAAGCATATTCATGATTATTTGTGCACAGTAAGTGTGCTTGCGAAAACTTGAGAGTCGAGACTCGCCTTAAGTTACTTGAAACATTAAGCTCCGTACACATTCACATACGGAACTAAAAGTCAAAACACCTCTGAGTACTAAAGCACTTCGGCAATAAACGCTGAAGTCCCTCGCATCAACTTTGAAGTAATAACATCAAACACATACACTTGCAATTTTAAAGCTTAAAGCGTAGTTGTCATACTTAAACGTTTGGTAGAAATGCCTCAAGAAATATTCGTTATTAAGATAATGTTGTTAGTGGAAACGGTTTCTGGGGCGTGATGGTAGTGAACATGATGGCTACCCAAAGAATGCGAATTCGATTCCCGCGTTCAAATATTTGTATGGATTAATGTCTTGCTGTTTATTTGCATTGGGTTGGGTGTATAAGTGCCTTGGAGATCGTGTTAAGCTGTCGCTCCCAGTTTCCATACGAATATCAATGGTAATCTTTACGGGCAGTTGGAGCCCTCGAAAGTTCTAGTCTACTCGTAATTTCAGAACTTTGATATCACCAATTGGTTGTGGAGGTTAGATGGCAGTCGCTTAAAGGAAAATATCGCCACATCACAGTAAGACTGGAAAACCGAGGCTCAGAGAATGGCGAAAGCTCTGCTAGAAGAAAATTTATTCAATTTACCTACTGTTGGTGTATACCCAACATTATTATTTTACAATTTTCCTGTTCTCTAAGCAAAGGTTGTTTGTTCGTCTTACCAAAAGGAATTATATTATCATAATTGTACGAAAAATAATGCAACGTTCTTGCTGTTATCAGTAAAAATATCTTGAAATATTCTCAAAGATAAAATGGATTCAGAAGAGTTTTAAACAATATTATGCCTATCAGGCAGAGTATATGAGCTCCCGACAGAGGTGTATTGGTAGTTACATATTTCTGCTTCATATCAAATTCTGCAACATAATGGTAAGTACCTGTGTGAAACGAAAGCACCATCGTGAGCTAAGTTATTAAATAATTTACGAACAGCAGTGCTATTTTATACGCTGTTACATTTTATGAATATATACCGCTTTATGTTATTATTTAGTATTTATTTTATTATGTATGATCAGCCGCATGGTTCCCGGCAAAAAAGAATTTGGACCGCCCCATCTCTTCCCACTCGGTGTCGTACAAGGCGACTATAGGATAGGGCTGTTTAACATCAAACTTTAATGAGTAAAGGTTACTATAAAGTGGATGAGTACCTTAATGATGTTAATGCGTGGTCAACATAAATCTCTTGCTTGCTCGCACAAAATAAATTGTAAACTAAAGCAAATTTTAAAAAGAAAAATAAACTAGTTCTAATGTAGTTCGCTGAGTTTCTTGCTGGTATCTTCTCAGTAGAACTAATCTACCGAACCAGCGAAAGAATAATTTTCCAGGGGTTTATTTTTAAATTATTTAATATTTTTATATTATTTCTTGACATACCTACTTGTAAAATTTTAACGTTCATATGTGCTCTTTGTGTGCCTAAACTGAATAAATGAAATCGATTCTTTGATTCTTTGATTGATCAGAAAGATATATATAGCCCAGATTCAACTTCAGAAGCATGGCTTGGTCAACTATAGTGTCCGCAAGACGGTAATAGACTCACCTCTTACTATGTGTAACCGAATTTAATTATTATTGTTGAAATGTAGGTGTTAATAATTCACCTTTGTCCACCAAACCTTCTGGGGATAAAGGCGTGATTATATGTATGTATGCATGATACAGCAGTGACAATGGCTTAAGTATTTAGATTTTCAGTATAAAGGATGTAGGTTAAAACTCCACAATGTTTACAAATTCATGTTAACATTATTAATGTTAGCTCCTAAAACAAGCTATTTAGTTTAGCTAGAAGGATTAACCAGGGTATTAGTGATGTGTGGTTCACGTTACTAGTAATCTTCCATTACGTTTTAAATAATTCTAGAAGTTAAGCTAGCCTTGATAGTACCATAAAAAGGAACTAGACTATCGAATGAGATGTAGCATTTAGTATATCTTGATTGCGGAGTGGCGCGCGTGGCGCGCCTCCCCGTTTCCGGGGACGAGTTGGGGACTCTGTAGTCCCCACACCCGAGAAGAGGGCCAGATCGTGAGAGATGGCCCTGGGTCGGCCGGGGTGCGAGGGATATGCCTGTCAACCTCACCTTCGGCAACCAAAGCGACTCACAGGCGGCGTGCGTTTTAGTCGGTTCGAGTCCGACATAACCTCCTCCACCGGCTCCGGTGGGGAGGTATCCGTGGGGATTTTGCACACGTTAAAAAAAAAAAAAAGTATATCTTGATTCATTCCAAGTCATAGAGGAGGTTGGACTGGTGAAGTACCTTCGCCCTACAGAATACCGTGCCGATAATAACTTCGTTTTGTGTTCTCGGCGGTAAGTAGGGTAGCCAGAGCTTACTGGAGAGTTTGCGCTGTCAGTGGGAAGACTAAAGGCTTTGCCCTGCTCTTGTCTTCTACACTGACGGCACAGAAACTCTATGCTTACAGGGTCGGCAGTGCGAGTGTGACTCCTCTGGTGTTACACACGTACATAGGCCACGGTAACCACTTTCTATCAGGTGGGTCGTGTGCTTGTCTGCTACCTAAGTGGTATAAAAAAAATTGGCAACAGTCATAGTTGAAATAATTTAATAGGTGCATAATGCACCTTATATAGTTGATAGTTGTAGTCTAGACTTGGAGTGACTCAAATCAATTGTGAGAATAATTGAGTCAGGTAACAAACGTTTAATCGTTTTAATATATCTTATGTTGATATTAGGATTGTTATAGAATATGTGTTAGGGCTAGTGATAACATAAAATGGGTATTAATAATAATTATTTATTTTCACTTTTATTGTCATAAATAAAAAAAACAATAATAATTACTAAAGCAAAAAAGCAATTTTTTTTTTTACATCATAATTTAGTTACCTACTTACTTTGTGGCCAGTAATTCATTTAGTTATACGATTCATGTGTATGCCCTATTGTAAACGGTACTTTATATTTGAATAAGACCTTTTATGTGCCAATTAAGGTACTTGCAATAAAGGTTTACTTACCCTTTTTCAAAACACAAATGCAGAACATTATATTGAAGTTTAAACCACCTGTTTACTTTTCATTATTTACTGTCCAATTAATTTGAGTATGTCCTTACGACTTTTTCTCTTATGAATAAAATGAAAATAAATATTTAATTCGTGCTATGATTGAATAACTCTTTCGTATAATAGAAATATAATTATAATATGATATTCGTAAAATTTTAATCTTCGTAATGTAATGTAATCTTCGATCATATTTAAAAAGGTTTGTTGTTGAATTTAGCACACGATATTATTATGACTTTTATTTTTGTTTTAATTAATCAATTATAAAAAAGTATTTACAAAAACTAAGTTTATTCCTAAAAACATAATAAAAAAGATTTTACTTTTTTTTTCATTGTTTTGAGATTACTTAGCTTTTTAAGTCCTAGTTTTATTGTAGTTGATATTGGTTTACAACATTATTATACAGCTGTGAAATGTAGTATGAACAATAAATAATAAAAGTTTTCTCATTACGATGTTGGGTTCAAAATACTTAAAAATAGTCTTTACTTTAGTGTTTTATTAAGTTTTACTAACTTGATTTATTCTTTTAAAGTTTTTATTGTAGTTTAGTGAACATGCCATGAATAATTTGTAAATGTGACTTTCTGTTCTCTCTTCTTCTTCTTCTTATAACAGTTGTGATTTAGTTTAGTTAGGCACGAGTAAATCACAACTTTTGTGCTCAGGTATACACTGTCATCTCATTTTATTGTATGTGAGCCCAGCACGGGGCACTTTGAGATAAGTACACTTACATAGCATTAGTATTTCGTACTCAATCAACATTATTATAGCTTGACCACAACCGCTGTACCGCGCCTTAGGTATGTGGGCGGCGAGGCGGGGGAGAGTACCGACCATTCCGTTGTGTCAGTCAGCCGCCAACGCTTACGGCGGTAGCTAGTGTCACTTGTAGTGGACTCTGTGTGTCGGATGCACAAGTGATTAGTATTGCAAGATGGGTCGTGCGTTATCTCGTGATGTGAAGAACATCATTTTTAAGGTGAGTATTTTAAGAAAAGAAAAGCAGACAAAGAAAGTTTTGAATTTAAAAGTGATGCAAACATTGCTAAAATTGTAGCGGATGCTACGGGAAATTGCGAAAAAACCGTAAGAAATATAGTAAAGGTGGGTAATTCATCAACGGAAAATTTGGGCCGATTAAAATTTAATTCTCCAAAAAAACCAAAAGTTATAAAGAAGAAATATGTTGTTGATGATTTTGATTTAGGAGTTATCAGAAGAAAAATTCATCAGTTTTACGAAATCGAAAAACAAGTTCCAAGTATCCGTAAGTTACTATCAAGTTTGAGAAAAGATGGCATACTGGATTGTGGACGAGAATACCTTAGAAAGCTTGGTTGATGGTGCATTAACGATATTCAAATCAGACGCTAAGACTGGCGACTATCATGGAGACATGAACGGGTCTACTTTTTACAAGTGGGTGGATGAAAAATTAAAAGATAAGTTGCTGCCGAATTCTGTTGTGGTAATGGATAACGCGTCATACCACAGCGTTCAGGTTGAGAAGAAATCAACCATAGCTAGCCTCAAAATTTAAATGCAGGACTGGTTACGGCGCCACAATGTTGAATTTTCAGAGACTATGACAAAAGCTCAACTGCAACTTCTTATCAATGATACACAAAAAGAACTCCTGTACAGAATTGACGAACTGCTGAAAACCATACTGTTCTCCGTTTACCGCCGTACCATCCTGATTTAAATCCCATTGAGTTGGTTTGGGCTGATATTAAAAACAATGTGCCCAAAACCATATCAATTCTTCACTAGATGAAAAGATAAGCATAATGACCAAATTGTTTTCGGAGTTTACGGCAGAAAAATGGAAGAAATGTGATAATCATGTCCAAAAAAATGAAAATACTTATTGGGATCGTGATAGTAGATTCGACGATATTATCGACCCATTCATAATAAATTTGCAGAATGACTCCGACTCCAGTTCCGATGGCGAAACAGAATATATGTCAGAATAACATTAAATATCTAAACAAATAAATATTTACAATTAATATGACATTTCATTCAATATGACAATTCCCTATTAAATTTAATAATTAAATACGTACGAGTGGCGTGTCAAGTCAAAAATATTTATTAGGGAATTTTAATAATCTTAGGCTTTACACACTAGTCGTACATTAAAACTGTCAAATGATATCGTAAGATCCGTCCGACAATGTCAATCTCGTGTGAACTCATGCTTTCTTACCCGTCCCCCGCCTCATCGCACATACCTAGGGCGCGGTACAGCGGTAGCGGTCAAACTATAACGTTTTTTTTTGGAAAGCTATACCTATAAATAAAATAAAAAGCCTTTTACTTCTTGCTTAAAAAAATATACAATGGATATAACAGTAAACTTATTTATCTATTTATTTATCCTAAGCTTATTCTAGGGTTTGGTACACGTTACATTTATAATGAATTTGATAACAATACGGATTAGTAGGTACCTAGTTATTTTATATTTATTACACTATAGTAAAAGATTATAATTTATAAGGTTCCTTAAAAAAATACTTAATTTGAATTTTCCGCAAGAACCCCTCTACAGGTAAAGGCCTCCTCCAAGGTGTGCCAATCGTCTCTACATTTTGCTATATGTAGCCAGTTTGGTCCAGCTATTTGTTTTATTTCGTCTTCCCATCTTGCTCTAGGTCGACCCTGTCTGCGTGTGCCGTGAGGTCCGTTCCATTTTGTCGCTCTATATGTCCACCTCATGTCTTGAAGACGCGCCACGTGACCAGCCCATTTCCACTTCAGGGATTGAGCATAAGTACATGCATCAGTTGTTTTCGTATTCTTGCGTATATCAATGTGTTATTATTTTTCTTTTAGCCTTGTTGCCTAAATTTCCACGTCTGACAAGCATAGGTCAAGCATGGTAGAAGACTTGAGTTAAATATTTTTGTTTTTATATTTATTGGTAGATTACTCTTGAATATCTCTCTTAAACTCCAATACTTTTTCCAGGTTAATTGTACCCTGCGTTCAATGTCTAGCTCGTTATTTTTTAAATAAAATCCAATTTGTTTGCCAAGGTATACATACTGTTCAGTGTATTCTAGAGGAATGTTGTCGACTGTTATTATTTTTCTGGTGCTGTTCGTCATTAATTTCGTTTTTGTAAGGTTCATTTCTAGCCCTACTTGTTTACTGGCGTCATTAAGAGACAGTATCATTTCTTGTATCTCTTTACTAGATTCAGATAGCAATACCAAGTCGTCCGCAAAACGCAGGTGGCTTAAATAGGTTTTATTGATAGATATACCTTTTGTTTTCCATTCTAGCTGTTTTATAATCTGTTCCAGCACTGCTATGAATAATTTCGGCGATAGCGGGTCACCCTGTCTAACATCCCTTTTTACTGGGAACCAAGGACCGGTCGTTTCTAGTTGAACCCTGCTTTTTGTGTTACTGTAAATACTTTTGATTACAGTCAATAATTTGTTCTCTACTTTTTGCGTTTTCAAAGCTGTCCATATACTTTCGTGCGATATTGTATCGAAGGCTTTTTGGTAATCGATAAAGACGATATAGAGTGATCTTCTCATCTCTTGGTATTTCTCTATTATTATTTCTAGAGTATAAATATGGTCGATAGTAGAATATCCTTTTCGAAAACCAGCTTGCTCTATCGGTTGATTAACTTCTATTGCGCTGCTTATCTTCTGGTTCATTAAGCTGGAAAAAAGCTTATAGATACTGGCCAGTAGACTTATCGGTCTATAGTTTACAATGTTGTGTAGATCGCCTTTCTTATACAGCAGAATTATATTTGATTCTCCCCATTGACTAGGTGTTTCTCCGGTTAGGATTATGTCGTTAAAAAAATCAGTTTAAGGTTGAACTAAGATTGGGGTGGCTACTTTTAAGCATTCGTTTGTGATGTGATCAGAACCTGGGCTTTTGTCATTTTTGAGGTTTTCCAAAGCTTTTATTACTTCACTTGTCCCTATTTCAATTTGATTCGCGTCTTTTTCATAGTTTATTGTGGTTAGCTGTCCTTGACTGGTACAATGACATTTATTGATGTTTTTTGTGTTATACAAGTTCCTATAAAAGTTAGTCGCCTCTTTAATAATGTCTCCTCGTCTATGTATTGTTTTATTATCCTGTTTTACTCCCTCTATCCATGTTTTACACGTTCGAAGCTCTTTATATGCTTTTTTCGTGCTTCCTGTCTGGGTAAGGTGCTTTTCAATAGTACTCGCTCGATGGTTTGCATAGTCGTGTCTTATGTATTTGCTTATAAGTTTGTAGAGAGCCGAAATTTCATTTTTTACTTGTCTACTTTTTATAGTATTTTTCTGTAATTCTCGTCTTCTTCTTATGAGCTCTAAAGTGCGATCAGACAAAATTGTGTGAGTGTTGTTTAAGATTTGACTATTTTTTTAGGCTTCTCGTTATTACTCTGATTATCTCGTCGTAGTAATTTTGTATAGTAGTATTTTCTTTCCTTTCTAAACTAGAGCGTGATTCTAATGATTCTAAATAGTTTATATATTTATTTATTTCTTCTTTACTTTTCAGGTTGTTTTGGGTATTTTGGTATTTCTTTCTACTCTTCTTTGCTTGTGTGAGAGATATTGTTGCTCTTATGGGTCTGTGATCCGAAGGGTAGTTAGCGTTAAGTACCTCAATATTTTAAAATAGATGTGCTTTATTTGATAATATGAAATCAATTTCATTTTTATACTTTCCGTCTGGGGATCGCCAACTCCATTTGTTTTTTATTTTCTTCTTAAATAAGGTATTTATAATTGTAAGTTTATTTTCAGAAGCATAATTAATCAGTCTTTGACCTCTTTCATTTCTTATACCGTATCCATTTTGTTTCATGACTAGGAAGTCTTCATTTTTTGGTTGACCTATTTTTGCATTAAAATCGCCCATTAAAATGAGGTTGCTGTGGGATAATTGTATTGCTTTGTTGATTTCTGTGTATAAGTCTTCTATTTCTTCGCTACTACTCTTTTCTGTGGGGGCATACACTTGAATTATTGATAATAGGGTGCCGTTTATATTCATATTAAGTAGAGCAACTCTTTCTGTGAGTCCGTGGTAGCTCTCTATATTTTTCTTGAGGTACTTTTGTATTAAGAAACCTACACCATTTTGTCCAGGTGTGTGGCCTGTGTGGCAAAGTATAGCGTTTTCATACTCTTCTATTTTACTTCCCAATCGCCTCACTTCTAGTATTCCAATTACGTCCCATTTTATGTCTTTCAATACCTCGTTCAATTCGATAAACCTTCCATGTGTTGATAACGACATAACATTGTAAGTGATAAGGTAGAATTTTGTTGCTAATTTATTATTATATTCCCTTGGAGGGTCGTGGTCGTGATCTTCCACGGTGACCAGCCGGCTTAGAAGATGTATTTTGTTTTTAGCTTGATTATTTTGTTTGTTTTCGTTCTGAGGGGGGGGGGCGGTAATTGCTATTTGGTGTGTTTTGTAATAATGAAATTAAGCATTCCAGGTGTAATTACTCCTTCTGATACGCTAGATGATCTCTGTAACCCTGTTTGAATTTTGTTTTTTTTGTTCGCTTGTGTTTTTTGCTCTTCTTTTTGTGTAGGCATTTTGTAATCTGGTGATAATGGCAGCGATCGTTTTTTATTGGCTGACGTATCGGTGTTTTTAGGACGTATTATTAACTTGTCGTACCTGATAGTAGCGAGATTACCCTTTTCCCTTTCTATTTTTCCACGTTCCTGCAGTTCCTTCCTCTTTTCTAAAATGTAATGAGGGAAGTCTTCATTTATATAATATGTGGTGTTTTTTAGTGATTGTTTTTGTTTGAACATATCTATCTTTATGCCTAGTGTTGAGAATGTTGATGTGATAGGCCTAGGCTTATCTCCTTTTTTTCCTATTCTTCTAGCTTCCTGTACGTCTCTTTGTTGTAACTCAATACTAAAATATTTATGTATAAAATTCATTACAATTTTTCTAAGTCTGCATAACGAGATCTTTCTGTTTCTTCTAAGCCAAAAATAACCACATTTCTCTGTCGTGATTGTTTTTCTAAGTAGTATAGCCTTTTTTATTGATTTTCCAACTTTTCTTTTAGATTTTCATATTTTATTTCCATCGCTTGGAGCTTTTCCTCTAGTAAGTTATTTATATTTCTTGTAACTTGTTCTGTGACCTTTGCCGCCTGTTGCACAATGGTTGATTTTTGTTCGTCTAGTTCATTTTGAATTTTGTGAAGCATATTTATAACTTCATCCATGATTGAGTTCGATGATAATATAGTATTATCGCTGCATGACCTTTTATTTTGGTCCTTACACGTCCTTATACGTACATTTACATAGAATTAGTATTTCGTAATAGCGACCAGGTACTCAATCAACATTATTGCCGTTTTTTTTATGGAAAGCTATACCTATAACATCCACGATAGCATTTTATTAATCTATAGACCAATCTTTAAATAGTAGTGACAAAGAACCTTCTAATACCCATCTTGAAAAAGAAGTCAAAGATAATCACAGACTGCGCGTGCGTAGAATGAAATTCCGTTCATACCTCACTGGGCGCACCATTTCCAACTTCAATGTATGAGGCATTCTGTGTTTGTGACCAGTGATGCGATGAAAGAATATGGCCATGGTTTCGAGAAAATATTAATATAATAGAACGAGTGAATCAATTCACTTACCTGGGCCACCTGGTCACCACCGACAACAATGACATCGATAGGGAACGGAGGGCTCTGTCTGTCCGGGCTAACATGATAGCTCACAGATTTGCACGTGCCTCACCATAAGTTAAAGTTACTGTTTTCAGAGCTTACTGTATTTTTTAATTTATTTATTTATTTAACTTTATGCACAGTTATTTTGTTCAAAGGCGGACTTAATGCCAAAGGCATTATCTAACAGTCAACTTTATATACTGTATATCTTTTTACAGATTTTACACGTGCAGTCTGTGGGCTAACTACACTCAAATAGCGTGCGGGGCCCTCCGGGACCAATACAATAAGATATTCAGGAGGTTGGCGCTGCAGCGCATCAGACCTGTTTGCACAGGTGCGAGTAGACTGCTTCTTTTCTTTCTATACTACGATGCGGAAGCGCGCCGCCTCACTCGTGCGCAGGATCAGGGCGAGTTCCAACTCCCTCCTGAAGGTGATTGCTGACCGGATAATTTTTCCGTACATAAAGGATTGCTGCAATTTACACCGTCCATTACTAACTTTTAAAAGGAAATATTAATGTACCTACTAACAATATGTAAATGAGTGTATATATGTCATGTAAAATATGCTTTAATTAAATGATGAATAAGAAAAAAAAAAATTTTGAGAAACTTTTAATTTTAGAATTATCTTAACTTTGATCGACAGAAAGATAGCAGATTTATCGAAGAT
This sequence comes from Eilema griseolum, assembly GCA_963662185.1. Lineage (NCBI taxonomy): Eukaryota > Metazoa > Arthropoda > Insecta > Lepidoptera > Erebidae > Eilema > Eilema griseolum. The sequence continues at coordinate 7,478,965 of OY759236.1, forward strand.
TGATACGAATAAATGATGAATTTAAGCAATTAATATTATACACGCGTTATGAAAGTGCTGTGTTGTGACATAATGTTCTTAATTACAATCAATTACAAAGTTAGACTGCTGCTTGTAAAGTAATCATCAATTTTCACAACACCGTTGTGTTTGATCTTCAAAGAATGTTGCTCCTTAAATGTAATTATAATTTCTGTCTACAATTTCCTTGGGAACGTGTTATGAAATTATTCTTGTAATAAGGTTCAAAATTGTGTATGTTTACGAGTTGCTCTTCATTTATTGTTTCAATGTCCCTAATCTGAATATTTGTTGTTGTAACGGTTCGTAAGTCCACGTGTGATGTTTGGTAAATGTATTTCGTGTGTTGTTTGTTACTGACGTGACTTAGCAATAGTTGAGAAATAAATTTTAAAATACAATTGAAATTATTATATCAAGTTTTAAAACAGGTAAATAAGGCACTGTGAACAAAGTAAGTTTCGATGTTGCGTAAAGTTGCGGCTTTAATTTTGGTGTTGCATAATTTAAGACTCCAACTTAATGGGGCACCTATATTTATTTTAGACTTTATTGTACATCAAGTGTTCAAGCAAAATGAACACGTTTAGTTTATGTTATCTGTGTATTATTTAAATTTCCTGCCATTCAATTCATTCGTTATCAGTTTAGCATTGTATTCACTTCACTTGTCACGCGATCTCATTGGTCTATCAATAACGTACGATCTACTGTATATTCGTAATGTACGAAGCGGGACCCACTCCTTCCACCAGCGACTTTCACACAATGAACGGGTATTTCTGCGGGAGACATAATTTTATAGTTCAATTAAATTAAACTCGCTCTAGTTCATGTAAATCAAAAATCAATCAGTATTGTATACTGTGGTAGCCCATACAATTCAATTGTGATTAAATAGAAATCAGTGAATTTAGTCAATTGTATCATTTATCAAGTCAACCTGTCATATAGTCAAAAGTCACATAGTCATATTCAACTCAACTCAACGCACTCCATCTATTGCGGAGGTCAAGAAGACGGTGGAGTACCCACCACGTTAACAGTCTTTACAGGAGTCCTAAGCTGCATTAACATTTTTGGTTCTTTTTTTTACGTGCGCAATATACCCACGGATAAGCCCTCCCCCCCCCCGAATTTATGTTGGACTCGAACCGATTAAAACGCACGCCGCCTGTGGGTCGTTTTTGGTTGCCGAAGGCGAGATTGACAGGCATATCCCTCGCACCCCGGACGATCCAGGGCCATCTCTTACGTACAGAGTCCCCAACTCGTCTCCAGAAACGGGGAGGCGCGAGAGGCGAGCCGCTTCCGCGGCCTGCTTCTACCAGGGTGACAGGCGGCTCCACCTTTCACCCCCAGGCCTGCGTTCTTGGGGGGCGGAGGTCGTTCACTGACCTCCGACGCCCGAGTGACGCTATGAGGGGAGTCATAGCTTCTGCAACCATTTTTGGTGGCCCTTGAGGGGAGTCATAGGTTCCGCAACTACCAAGTAAGTAAAGAAACTCAACCTGATCTCATCTGTCTGAAATGGCATTTGGACTGTGTTTGTAAAATTTGGATTAGTACTTCACGTGTGATCTTGATATAAATAATACTTTTCTAAACTATTAAGATAGGAAAAGACGAAATAGGATACTAAATGCTTTAAAATATCATTCAGAAAAATAATATTTTATTTGAAATTGGGGTTTCAAATACTAGGTAATTTAAAACCGCATAAGCAAGGAATTCGGGACCCACGACAAATAAAATATTTGAAATCTAAAAGGATATTACGCCGGAATAAAAGTTTTGGTGTTTGGCATCGCTCTGAAATTGTTTTAAGAACTCATGGGCGACTTAAAAGTTTTAATTAAGATTTCGGTTTTTGATAGATAATAATTCCATCTTCGGTTTTTGTTTTTCCACCCATCCATCCGTTATACCGTCATAATGAAAACTCTTATAAATATTGGAAATAACCGTAAACATAGGCAAATAAAACGACTTTGAAGGTTATATACCTAAGTACAGTCAGTGTCAGAAAAATCTTGACCACAAAATCTCAAAATGTTATTTTTAAATTATCGGTGTGAATTCATAATTATATAGCGGTTCGGGACTTTTGGCGATTAAATCATTTAACTTACTATTTTTGCCGACATTTCGAATACGTGGTAGCACCCGTGGTCACGGCTTGACCACAGGTCGTGACCACAGGTGCGGCAACGCGTAATATAATTAGAGAGTTTCAAAATTATCTTCAAACTCTTTAGTTTTATAGTTATTTAGAGCAAATCATACTGTTTTATTGATTTAAATTGTATTATTTTTCGAACTTAAGGTGTATACCTAATATCAGAACAATCAGTCAACAGGGAGGGGGGGGGGGGGGGGCTAAGCATTAAGATAATTTTCAACACGTTGTTCGTCAAAATCGAATTGATGCTGACTGTACCTATAAACCGAAATAGTAAGCGATATTTTCCTGTAAATACACACCAAGTGAGTCAATCTGCTAATAACCGATTACGTAGTGAAGATGTCGGACTCGTAATCGAGAGATCAAGGGTTGGAACCACGACCGGTCATTACGCTGGCTATCAACGTGTAGCCACTTTACAAGCATTTTGGTCTAACTGGATGATTTAATAAGAGTAATAGTAATTTTGGCTACTCGTTTATATTCTTTGCTATTGACACCAACTGAGAATGGGAACGGTTTTTAGCCAAAAAATGCACATTAAAAATAAGTTTAAAACTAAAACCCGACTACTGAAAAATCATGCTCTAAAGTGTAACACAAGAAAATATCAAGGACAGTCGTGTGCCACTTAGTCTAATAAAACAATACATTCTAGAGAAAAGTAATTTTTTCATTAATATTATTTTGTGGCAAGCAATAGGTATAATTTATACATATTTAAAATATACTAGTTCAACTCTTTCATTTGATACCAAACACAATATACTTATCTCAAATTTATTTTGTAACACAATACTTTATGACCGCTAGAGAGCGTCAGATTAGATTCAGTGGCCTTATGACAATAGCCTATAACTAGCGAATGACTAAGAAGCTTTTAACGATACCTCATTTGTCCAGTTCAAATTAGTGGTTGAGGAGCTATAAGGGAACAGATGAATTTACATACATACATAGCCTGTCATCAAAATCATCACCCTACTTTCGTCGGGTAAAAATGCAAAATAAAACACTAATATTCTTTTTGAATTGAATAGCTATTAACAGTAGTAATATAAGAGACGATAGCCAGTATCAAATTAATAAAGATTAAAGTTACAAAATATTTAATAACATATTTCTAATTTCATAACAATTCTAGAGATACAACTAAATAACGAGTTCACGTGATTACTTCATACCAACAAATTAATAATAAAACAACTAGCATCTTACAATTACGAAGATAAATGAGCAATAGAAAATTAACAGTCAACGAGTATATTGTAACCCTTTGGCCTCAGATAGGGTTTCAGATGACGCATCACAAGTTCTCACTACAATGACGGGGTCACATATTGTATGAACCCTTTGCGGGATTAGACTCTTAAGTAGTGTGTATTGTTAATGTGTTGTAGGAAAATTGAATATTGTATTAGTGTGTGAATAGCTTGAGGGTTGCTACCTTGTAACTTCCTCATTATGTAAGTGGTAGGGAAAAATGTATCTATAGTATGATGCTAGGGGTTTTATTTTGGGTCATGTTTTACAGCGTGTTTCATAAATTTGTGTAGCAGGTGGTACAAAACTTGAGTGTGAATGTATTATTTAAGTAATGTGATGATAATATTAGTGTGTTTAGGATGTATCAATGTTTTTTAATTAAACAATTACGAGGGTTATACATATTTTTACTATGTTCTTTGTTGCACAAGTGAACCTCATCTACTAAACGGTACATACGCTGATTGACTCAAAAAGCGCTAGCACAGGGTTTCCTCTCAGGTAAGGCTTTGTCTGTCCAGTACATTGTGCCGATGTTAAAATCGCTAACTACACAAATAAAAGAGAACTGCTCTCTATCTCATACTTTTGAACCAAAATTCACCACCTTTCATAAAAATTCTATTTACCACTATGTAGAGTCCAAGTTAAGAGAAGGTGACATTAGGGGAGCTACAAAGCTTTTATTCAGCAGTGATGTTATAGCACCATGCTCGCCAGATACTCTGGCAGATTTGCAAAGCAAGCACCCATCACCTGCTGATAACCTTTCCTTCCCTGAACCTCTGGAGTCAGACGCTGATTGTCTCAGCGTTTCAGCCAAGGACGTGATAGCAGCCGTTGACTCTTTCCGGAGTGGGTCTGCCGGCGGCCTCGATGGCCTTACCCCTCAGCACCTCAAGGACCTTACCGGCGTAAGCGTCGGAGAAGCTGGCGACGCACTCTTGAAAGAACTAACGGCCTTAATTAACCTTATGTTGTCCGGCAATGTGGACGAGGGCATCATTGATTTACTGTACGGCGCTAATCTCTGCGCCTTGCGTAAAAAAGATGGTGGCATTCGTCCCATTGCCGTAGGCTGTACATACAGGCGAATAGCAGCCAAGCTGTGTTGTAGAGCATATAGAGACTCTCTCACAGATAAATTCCAGCCCCTCCAACTCGGCTTCGGCTCCAAAGGGGGCTGTGAGGCTGCTGTACATGCCTTATCTACGTTCCTTGGCTGCAGTGGAGGTGAGGTTATCCTCAAAGTTGACTTGAGGAATGCCTTTAACTCTGTTAATAGGGACACTCTGTTGACACAGGCCAAATTGGAAACCCCCAAAATTTTTAAATTTCTTTGGCAGTGCTATAGGCATCCTTCTAAATTACTTTATAAGGAAAATATTTTAAATTCAGCAGTATGTCAACAAGGTGATCCTCTTGGGCCAGTCATTTTCAGCCTGGCTATTCACCCTATAATTCAGCGACTAAATTCTAAATTTAACGTTTGGTATCTAGATGATGGTACTCTCGGAGGCGATGTAGAAACAGTATTAAAAGATTTGGCGTTTCTAAAAGAAGAATTTAGTTCAATCGGCCTAGAACTAAATCCCACCAAATGTGAAATTTTTTTCAGTGATCAAATTGACAATCTTTCGGTTCTCTCAAAATTCAATGCTTTGGCTCCAAATTTAAAAGTTTTACAAAAAAGTTCTCTCCGCCTCCTTGGGTCGCCAATTCTTGAAGATGCTTACGAGTCTTTTGTGGAAGAGAAAATTTTTTTTTTTTGTGATGTTTCGGAGCGATTGTACCAAATTAATATACATTCAACTTTCACCATTATTCGGCATTGTCTTCTCGTACCAAAATTTACACATGCTCTGCGTTCAACTCAACTTTTTAAATTTTTGGAACTTTTAGGTGAAGTGGATAAAGTGCTGCAAGACACTCTATGCAAAATTTTAAATATAAATTTGAACGATCGAGTGTGGCTTCAGGCGTCCCTTCCAGTTCGTCTCGGGGGCCTCGGCGTTCGCAAAATTGCAGATGTAAGTATGCCAGCATTTTTGTCGTCGGTCCATGGCACTGAAGAATTAGTCAGGCAAATTCTATCTCCTTCACTGATTAATTCGGATGTGCCAGGTAAGGCCGAAGCTGTAAATGCTTGGAAAATGACTTATCCAACTGCCGCCATGCCCGCCAACCCATCTTCCCAAAGGCAATGGGATGAGCCGCTCAGTATTGGTGTTAAAAAACATTTAATCAGTACAGCTACCAGCGCTGCTGAGTGCGCTCGACTATTGGCTGTGGGTGAATGGGAATCTGGTGTATGGCTCCAGGCACTTCCTTCGCCCAACATTGGAACAATGTTGGACGACACGACCTTCCGCATTGCGACTTGCCTCCGTTTGGGTGCACCGTGTGTTTCTCCGCATCGGTGTCTCTGTGGAGAAGCTGTCGATAGCCTTGGACATCACGGATTGTCTTGCAACAGGAGCGCAGGCCGCATGTCCCGACATGCAAACATTAACGACATTATCCGTCGAGCTCTTGTCACCGCCCCGGTGTGCCAGCTATACTTGAACCTGTTGGTTTGGCTCGCGACGATGGTAAGAGACCGGACGGTATATCGTTGATACCTTGGAAGATGGGTAGGCCTTTGGTGTGGGATGCAACTTGCGTCGACACCCTGGCGCCTTCCCATCTTCCAAGTACGATGGACTGCGCATGCGCTGCTGCTGCATCAGCGGAGACTCTCAAACGGCGGAAATATACCAATTTAACTGGTAATTATATTTTTGAGCCGTTTGGAGTCGAAACGTTGGGTCCGTGGGGTCCAAGCGCGCGCGCACTATTCAAAGAAATAGCGAAGCGACTAATCGACGCTTCCCGTGACCATAAGGCTGGCCTTTACCTCGCTCAAAGAATTGGCATCGCCATTCAGCGTGGTAATGCCGCCAGCCTCTTGGGCACGGTACCAGTAGAGATCGATGGGGAGGAATTTTTCGATGCCTAAAATTACAGTCTCCCTCTTTTTCTCTATTCCATTTTTGTATATATTGTATAGTTAGCATAGTTTTATATTAATTTGTAAGTAATTGTATATTATAATAGAATATTTTATGTACCTAAATATCTGATGGTAATAAATTCTTTGGACCTTTTTCTCTCAAAATAAACCAACTTATAAAAGTAGGACACGGGCTTAGAATGCAGCCAAAATCGTTCGACTGATGATAATGTGTAAGATTTCAATAGGTAAGCCGTGTATAAAGTAAATAAAATTTGAAGCTGAGAATTTGAGAAAGTCAATGCATTCAACTGATTTTGTTGATAAATCATTCTCTGTCAAGGCTGTGCGCTTATGGAACACACAAGCGAAACAACAACACGAGCGAAATCCCTAAACGTATTTAAAATAATGGTAAAGAACTACTACCTATTATTTTGAACACTGTAACAGCTCACAATTAATATGCTCACCATTTTCCCTTCTTATTAGTATGTACTTTCTACTTCGTATTTCTATTAATGTACTAAAGTTGAATATTTATTCTACTATATTTGAACTTCTCTCATATCTTTCTTTCTTTTTGTTTTTAATACACCTTATTTCTAGTTTATTTGCTAATCTACACCAAATATTTTGCTTTATTACATTACTGTCCATCCCAAGGTAGCCTGGAAGAAATCGTTTCCAGCGATAAGGCCGCCCATTGTACATTCATCTGTATACATGCTACCTACAAGTTTTACTGTAATCTATTGGTGTACAATTAAGAATTATCTATCTATCTATCTATCTAAAAAGAAGAAGCTGGAGTTGGAGGATTGGCCGGAATAGCGCTCATTAGGAGAGGTAGATATATGTCCAGCAGTGTATATAAAATTTATCATAATAACTAGTATCTCACATGAACTCAGCATAATACAATTATTTTTACAAAATTAGTTTATCTGCAACTGAAAATAATTGTGCTAACTAGTACTCTCCTTGAAACTTGTACCTATAAAGATTTACTAACTTCCTTGTAAAATATTTACAAATTAAATTAACATTATACAAGTCTTTGAAATATTTTGCCTTTGGAATAAATTTTAGATTTCACTTTAATTGAGGCATTACGAGCTCTCAGACTTACGAAAATCTTTCATATTTTTTAATGAATTCAATTAATCCAAAACAAACATATTTTGAATAAGCAAATAGCATCAAATTAAGGCAAAATCACACATTGTTATATGTTATTTGTTATACGGCTACGCTGCATTCGCTAAAACGTCATACCTGTTAATACTTGTTAATATGTGTGTTACATGTTAATACCTGTTAATCCCATACATTCATTATTCTATTCTACAATGCGCCGGTCAACGAATTGCAAGTAAATTTTCTCTTTCTTTTTCTTCTTCTTTTACTGTTGAAAACAAGTGTTATAAACTTTGTGGTGTTATAACGCTGCTATTTGTGCATATATCTTGACGAATAAGCTAAAACATCATCGTATGCCACCAAATAAAGCAAGTAACAAATAACATAAATAACGAAGTGTGATCCCGCCTTTACGTCTGTAATTACTAAAATTACCATGTACCTATTTCATCTGTTATCTATCCTCGGCATTTATCGGTATTATATAAATGACTAGCTCTTTGTCTAATGAGTTGTTCTCTCTGATCCGCCAATGAAACTAACAGAGCTCTGACCATTACCATGATTCATTGCGTCACAATGTAGACACATTGTATATATTATGGGTATTATGTACCATAAAAATGTAATAGCCGTTGTTTACGAACTGACAGTGTTTCTATTCTCTTTATAAGTAAACTTACTCCCTAGAATCCATAAAAGAACCTAGTGAAGTTATTCTTATTTTGGTTCTAAATAGCACCAATCTTATTATTATTTAAAACGTCATCAAGGAAACATAAATATGAATGCACTTGTCTTTGTGGGATAACGCAGTGAAGGCCTTCAGTGAGTGATCTTAGTTGCAGAAGGGTATAAATAAATTACGAACTAAGTAAAGTTACAAGTATCACACCATTGGTTGAAATTTCACTGCAGCGTCAGTTGAGCAAAATTATCTATGTGGTTGAAAAGAATGATAAATTGTGTAGTATTCAGGTACATATTTAGTTGTTTATTTAAGTGTAAGATTTGGGCTTTGAAATTACATGCAATAGGAATTGTATAAGGATACCGAAGTTGGTAGAAATTTTAGTGTAGAAATTGATGAAGTCTCAAAGTGATCACTTTGAAATTTTGCATCTATTTGGACTCAATGTATGATTTCAATTTCGTTAATTTTAAAAATAAAAGATATTATTAGGTAGGTAGGTCCCACAGGACTACTTGAATGAATTAATTATGCTTTTATTGTATTTTCATCATGAATACTATCATATATATGTCAGATGTATATCGTTTTATTTATGTTTTACAAGTATTCATATTTACGAAAAAAACCTACAGTCTGATCCTCTATAATTTCCATACTATCATTAGCTAGAAATGATCAAAGCTTTACCCAACAGCGAGAATACAAACAAAAGTATATGGGTTTTTATGTATTAAATTAGTAGTGCTCTTTAATAAAACGCTTTTGAACAGCAAAAAACTTCGGAATCGCTTTCGGAGAGATGTTCTCTGGAACTACGTTCTTACATATTAAAGAAACTTGGAACGGTTCCCGTAGCAACTGGCGAGGCTAGGAAGGGTAATTTGAGATGCCAAGATTTTAAACAAAGCTTTGATGACGTAAATCGTAAACCTCTTGAGATGAAGTAAAAAACATAGAAGATTCTTATTTCATGAATTTGTATTCTTTTAGTTATTTTCCTTTGTATTACAACTTCATTCAAACATATTTAAGGTTATATCAGTTATTTTCTTTAAGAATATTAGTGACCGAAATAATTTTTGAAGAAACAAAAACGAGGATCAAAGAATTTTGATAACATTACATAACACAACATAACATAAACTCGGCGTGAGTTAATGTTATGTTATGTTTGTGTTAACTATAAACATAACATACATAACATAAACTCACGCCTATATCCCTGAAGGGGTAGGCAGAGGTGCTAGCACCCACATTTCGCCAGTTTATGTTTAGGTCCCAATGTAATAGGTGGCGAGCCTATTGTCATTAACCGGGAACTTATAAATCTACGCTAAATACACACATAACTACGAAAAGCATCGAAAAGTCCTTGGTGTGTGCCATGGTAACCCTGGGATGGAACCCGAGACCTCGTCTCAGCAGTCCATTACCTAAACCACTAGGCTAGGCACTAGGGCATAAGGGATATTTTCAAAAATTAAATTTTGTGTTTTGCAGGAATAATTGTACGTTAAATGCAAAATATACTGAACGGGACACGAAAATACATATATTTACATAATTTAATCACGCCTTTATCCCAGGAGGGTTAGGCACAGGTGAATTAGCACCCAGATTTCACCAATCATTGTATTCGGTTCCACGTAATGGGGCGTGAGCGTATTGCCATATTTTCAGCTGTATATATCTGTTTGATGTTAAACAGCCCTATCCCTTAGTCACCTTGTACGACACCGCATGTAAAGAGATGGGGTGGCCCAAATTCTACTCCGCCGGAAATAAAAAGAGATATATTAATTATGATGCTTTTTAAGAATTTCCTTAGAGTGAGGGAAATAGGTCAAATAAATCCTCCTGGGGATTCAAGTTGATAAAAAATCCAAATAAGTCCTCCAAGGATTTAAGCAGGGGATTCTAATGGAGTGATTTAATCTAAAACACTTGACTTATGCAAGATGGCAGTAGTTCATAATAGGAGCAAACTACAAACAAACGCTGCGGTTTCGCCCGTGTCAGCCTTTTAAATCATATGTCCCCGCAATTTTTTTTTTCAAATTACCTATGAGAATCTGCCAATTTTCACTACTGCTTCTCGCCCTTGGGTAGTATCGTAATGTTATATAGCCTATACCTTTCTTGATAAACGGACTATTAAACACAAAAATATATTTTCTATTTAATCCAGTAGTGCCTGAGATAAGTGTGTTCAACCAAATCAAATGCTTCATATTTATAATGTTTGTATATGTTATTAAACTAATTAGAGGCCACATAGATAATAGTTATAACAGCACTAAATAACCCAGTCTACATCACGTGTGTTTCTTCGTTAAAATTCTTGGTACGTATTTGTTACGAAACCAAACAGGGTAACCCAACGAGGGTAAGTAAAATATTTTGATTTATTAAATAACTACATGTTACAACTTAGTTTCAGACTAGCTATAAACAAAGCTACAGAACCCGCGCACGGCACTTTTACAATTTATTGCGTTACCTACTACTATAAAATATGTGCTTGGATTAGCTATACAAAACGTAGAAAATTTTACCTGCAAAGACCGAATTTATCTCTTTTAAACCGTTATATCTTGATTTAAGATAAAGGAGTTTTAAAAGGATGGTACTTGCAATGTGCATAAAGAATTATTGATCACAGTTAAAGCCTTGCAGATATAGATGTTCTTCCGTCGCAAAGTCGAATAAATGTTGTATCTCTTGGTTCATAAATAGCATTGACGATGAAGGAAATCTTTTTTTTTTCATGCTAGCTCTTTCGTCACTTTGGCTATTTGGAGTCGCGTATATTTTCATTTAGTTGAAATAAATTTTTCGCTATAAATTTTTCACGCTTCTATTCTTATTCTCTTAATTCTATTCTTCTCTTTTCTTCTTTCGCACTTTCATTCTACTACTTTCATACTCTGGAATTGCTTTATTGCATTCCTGTTTATTTGGTTTCTTTATGTTACGTTCCTTTTTGTTTTTATTTGTTGTCTTTTATTTACTTTAAAATTATTTATTTACTTTTGTTTTTTACACTTTATACTAAATTTTTTTATACAACTTAGGTGGCAGGCAAGCACACGGCCCACCTGATGGAAAGTGGTTACCATGACCTATGAACGTGTGTAACACCAGTGGAGTCACATCCGTGCTGCCGACCCTGTAAGAACAGAGATTTTGTGCCGTCAGTGTAGAGGACAAAAACTCTCCAGTGAGCTCTGGCTACCCTACTCACCGCCGGGAACACAACACGAAGTTATTATAACCGCAGTATTCTGTAGGGCGGAGGTACTTCCCCAGTCGGACTGCTCAATTGGGCGGAAATGCCGCCGTCTCCTACCTCCTCCTCCTCCTCCTATACTTTCTTATACATACTTTCTTATTTTGCCAGGTATTTGTGAACAAATACCGGCGTAATAAGAGCTACGTGCTATTCCGTTTGTTCACCAACCGAACTATTCTGTCCCAGTACTCGAGGGAAGGAAATTTTACCAATGGCTGACGAGGATTAAAGGTTCCGTTATACTCGTATAATACATAAAACTATAATTATCCATTGAATACTCCTTAAGTTTAGAATAATACGTGCATACTTCTTACAGATTTTTTCGAAATGAAAGAATAAATTGTTTTTAACAATTCATCACACTTATTGGTACTTCACTAAACAGCGTAAATTGTAATATCAACAATTTACCATGACTCGGATACTTGATATAACTTACACTTCAAACTATATGACAACTATCATCTTTAGTCACCATGGCCACTGAAAAGTAGCCGAAACGTTGGGCTAAATGTAAATAGTAACAAATAGATCGAGATAGAATACGTTAAAAAATTTGATGTTTCTCATTTCTCACGCTGTTAATCCCTGAAGGGGCAGGTGGAGGTGCATTAACACCCACATTTCGCCATCTATGTTTTTGCGGTCCTACGGAATAGGGGGCGAGCCTATTGCCATCAAGCGGGCACTAGACCCTAGGCTGTATGATGGAGAACAGCCTTATCCCCTAGTCGCCTTCTACTACACCCACAGGAAGAGATGGAGTGGCCCTATCCTACTCCACGGGGAACCAACACGACATCTTGTTTTTTTGAAGAAAATTTTGATTGCTTCAATTACTCCCGATTAGAATAACAAGTGCGTTTATTCCCCTTACAATTTTTACTGCTAGTCTAATAGTATAGAATACATAGTCTTTGGTGCTAATAAAAATGTAATAAGAATCACAATTCGCTATATCAAGTTAAACGTAGTATTTAAACGATCTGTAAAATGTATTATTATTATGCAAAGTGCATGTTATAACAACAGTTTTATTAACTTTTACCGTAGCTTACCGTAGCTTTATTGCTTTTTAAAATAATGAAGTGGTATAATAGAAGTCACGATTCCACCATTATATCACTTTTTTATTAACGATTGTGTAATTGTGCATTATAACTTTTAGCAATTTTTATGATTTTAAACGGAACGTTATAAAATAACTTTTTAGTAGGGTCGGTACCACGAGAGTGGCATTCATTGCACGTGACATTGCAATGGACGTGCCATTGGCTAAGACAACCACTTTCCATCTGGTTTTCTGTTTTTCTGTCACCTAAGTGGTATAAAAATCTTTCAAATCTACCAAGATATTAATAAAACTGTACTCTCTGAAAGATGATTCTCACTGTGACGGTAACTTACTGGTATTTTAAGCTGTCCTTCACTTGTCAATGGATGATGATGAGGCGCCTCATCTTTTTGCCTCGCATCATATTTCTATTCCATCTATTATTATTTTTGTGACGAACACTAAAAATAAAAATAATCATTGCATTGAAATACATTAACCATATTGATAAAGGTATTTGGACCACCCGATCTCTTCCCATGCGATGTCGTATAAGGTGACTAAGGTTGACTGCTTAACATCACACAGATATATACAGCCCAGACTCCGCTTCAGATGCATGGCTTTAGTCGACAATAGTTCCTGTAAAATGGCAATAGGCTATTCACCTCTGCCTAACCCTCCGGGGATATAGGCGTGATTAAGTGTATGTGTGTTATATTATAAAATATGTTATTATAGCGTGTTGTAGTTGACTGTACAGTAAGTAAAAATCCTAACTTCTAAAAATGGAATAAAAATTACAACACGTCCTGTTTAATCGAGTTGATTCCCCGATCGTTTTAATTGTTCATTGTTATCGTTGTGATCAGTGAAGAGTGATGATAATAGTAGAATGATGTCTCGACATCATTCTACTATCAGAATAATACAAATAGCGCTTTTGATTTTCTGACCCAAGGGTCAACTATTGCAGAGCTGTTAAATTAAGTTATGTAGATGCCGATGGTGATGGTTAGGAGTGTGATGCACCTTTGTATTCTTACATCTGCACAATAACCAACCTAAACTACCATATGACCTTCTACCCCGAAGGGAATCTCTGCGCTAAAGACTCGTCCATCAACCTAAAGGTATAGCAGCTTTTAGCTGAGGTAGGTTTTGCTCACCTACAATCCAATTCTATACACCCACAACAGCAGCTAGTACTTAGTTCGTTAAGTATTTCAGTTTTGTAACATAAACTATTTAGTTTTATAACAAAACTTATAAGCTAGTCAAGCCGTCTATAAAACTTGAATCTTACGCGTTTTAAGACCTGATAAAGTTTGGAGCTTAATTGTTATCGTTCTATTGAAACAAAACAGGATTTTCAACTTAGTTATTAAGTGTAATCGTCTTAGAAAGTAAAGTTCAGTGTCAGGTTTAAAAGGAACATCTCTATTACTCTCTCTCTCTCTCTCTCTCTCTCTCTAGACTATTATCTCTGGAGTATCTAATTGCAGACAACTAAACCTAGTCAAATTTAACCCCACTAAGATACAAGTATTGTATTATTGTAGCGCTGCAATTCCTGATACACAGCTCACCATTTCCTGGCGTATCAGGATTTTGCTGCGGTTTTTCCAAGCGTCTTCAATATAAAGTTCTTCAAGAGGGGCTTTAGAAGGTTTCTTCAGTGTCGACAGCGCGAGTGTAGCACCCCTGGTGTTGCATACGTCCATAGGCCACGGTAACCCCTTCCCTTCAAGTGGACCGTGTGTCAACGCAGCGAGTCTCCTCGCCGGATCGCCACCATAGAAGCGAGATCCCTTTCGGCGCTATACCGGTTCCGAAAGGCGGAGCGGGAGCGGGGTCACGATCCCGAGCCCGAAGAAATTCGGGCCGTGAGATCCCGGCTCCACAGGGAAATGGTGGCGGAATGGGAGCTACGACTTGGGCGACCAGGCACAGGGCGCGCCGTAGTAGCGGCGGTAAGACCCATCATGGGGGAGTGGCTAGAGAGGCCACATGGCAGCCACTCGTACCGTCTGACGCAGATGATCACTGAGCACGGGTATTTCGGAAAGTATCTGCGTCGGATGGAGAAAGAGCCAACGTCTGAATGCCATCACTGCGACGCGAGCGAGGACTCAGGTCCGCACACGCTCACCGAGTGTCCGGCGTGGGAGACGCCGAGGCGGGAGCTTGTGGCGGCCCTGGGAGTGAGAGTTCTCACGCTCTCCACCTTGCTCGCGGCGATGGTCCGCTGCGCGGATGCGTGGGCGGCCGGCGCCTCCTTCTGCGAGCAAGTAATGCTCGTGAAGGAGGAGGCGGGGCGGGAGCGGCAGCGGGAGCGACGAAGGATCGCAAGCCAAGCTGCCCGCGTACGAAGGCAAATCGGGCGTCGGAGTGACAGGTGGAGCCACCTGTCACCCTGGCAGAAGCAGGCCGCGGCGGTGGGGCGCGTGGCGCGCCTCCCCGTTTCCGGGGATGAGTTGGGGACTCTGTAGTCCCCACACCCGAGAAGAGGGCCAGATCGTGAGAGATGGCCCTGGGTCGGCCGGGGTGCGAGGGATATGCCTGTCAACCTCACCTTCGGCAACCAAAGCGACCCACAGGCGGCGTGCGTTTTAGTCGGTTCGAGTCCGATATAACCTCCTCCACCGGCTCCGGTGGGGAGGTATCCGTGAGGATTTTGCGCACGTAAAAAAAAAAAAAAAGTGGACCGTGTGCTTTTCTGCTACCTTAGTGGTACATAAAAACTAATCTCCATCACGACAGAAAAATCTGCACCAGAACTTCGTCTTTTGACCATTGTAACAGATGAATCTGCTATCAGGGGAAGTCGGCTTGGACCCGAAGAGTTTAATAGAACCCCATTTATCCATAACCATACTAATATTATAAATGTGAAAATAATTATATCTGTCTAACTGTCTGTCTGTCTATCTGTTATGCTTTGACGCCATACTGAACCAACTTTGATGAAGTTCAGCTCTTTGAATGAAATTAAATATAATAATTTGGTTGCTAGACCTTGAACAAGGATATAATCTATATTTGGTCTCGATAAGCGACATTCACGCGGGCGAAGCCGCGGGCAACAGCTAGTATTATCTAAAAACAAAAATCGATAAATTATTAACCTTAGCGCGTAAAGAGAAAAGTCAGTAATATCCCGTGAAGTTAACAATACTTCAACATCGATACAAGTTTTAGAGTAAAGTATTAACTAACGTGAACCAGCTAATTCCATTACAAGCCTTACTTAAAGACAAGTTGAGCAAGCTATAAAACTTTAATCTCACAGCGCACTCTACGAACTGATAAAGTTAGAAAATAACTGTGATCCTTCCTATTGAAACACAAGGGGATTTTTAACTAAGTAATTACGTGTAATGGGTTTAGGAAATAAAGTTTGAGCTGCTATTATGTGCTTAAGGTCAAGTGCGGAAGGAATATATTTGAATGAGGCAATCAGATTAATTTAGTCTTTTGCTTAAATTAAAAAAGGAAAATACCAGGAGAAGACTACCAATTAGTGTATAGATTATGTATGAAAATAAATATAATTCATTAAAAATTAAAAAATAGAAGGGACAGACAAACGGTCTACAAAATTAGCTAAACAAATTCTAATTTATTGATCACCTATTGCTGGTATATCGAACAAAAAATAAAATAAAACACGAAACACACTATGTATGAACTTTGTTCTTGGGGAAGTTTAAAACTACTTATTTTTACATACAATTTTATCTTTCTGAATCTTCAATGAAGATAGGCTTGTATTAATATTCTTATTTCACGCAAACACAAATTCCACGCTGTATGCGTTTACTACTGGGTGAGAAACAGCCCTTGTCCTTAGTCACCTAGTATGATACCCACGGGAAAAGTAAGAATGGTCGTTCTAGTTTAGGTACTTCGCTGTGGACCATTTATATTAACACACCAAAAAAATCAGTTGATTACGAGTATTGCGCACTGGGTGGGGGTACAGTACAAAACAGGATTGTGGCATATTATATTACATAGTGTATTTCTTATGTTATATTTACTGGTGGTACACTATAAATGGCTATTCGTGTTTGCGTATTTGACATCGAATTACCATGTGTGGACAGTGTATTTGACAAAGCATTTGTCTTATTGCCTACTTGACATATACCAAATACATACAACAAGTTATTTAGTTTTTTTTAAATCTATACGGCCGGGCCATGGTTCTTATATATGTGAAATATTTTGCAAATCAACAAACGCCCTAAAAATTTTCTAACGTTATAAATATAATTTTAATAACACTGTTGATTGCATGTTAAATAAATCAGGAAAAAATATCCAATGAGGAGTGCAAACATAAACTATGGAAAAAGCTAATGTTGTCACATTGATACAAAAATCTTGTGAATATGTTAAGGAAACAAAAGGCACTGTATAGTATATAGGAATTAAGTTTGGAATAATTCAAAGTCCATAAAGAGGTTATAAACCTTATTTCATTGCCTTTCAAAAGAGTTCAGCTTAATTGTTAGTTAATAAATGCAAGCAGATTTTTACCATATTGTCTTTGTTCAGTAGGTACTCTTTTGTTAGCTAATTTTACATACTATGTACACACAATGTTCTATTGTCACAGAAAGAACGCCGCCCGTACAACATAATACTTCAACATAGTCCGCTCACTTTTCACACCTTTTCGAAATATTGGGCGCATAACACGTACATCGTTAGTGATGTACTCTAGCTTTTTACCAAACACTCGACTCAGCACGCGACCGATTGAATCCAACGTTAACGAACTATAGAGACGTGACAACAGACAAAATCTTTTTTCCCATCAAACATTTTTCGTTCACAAGCGTGTCTAGAATTTGAATACTATCTGTAAGCGCGTACTGTGTGTGCATTTTATTGTGCTTTTTGTGTGATTTACAGTTTCATTCGCCATGTTGCACGACACTGTACGAGGATACTAAATATTAATTTATTTGCAAGTTTTTAATTGAATTAGACTTCCCACAAAAATATATTTTTTGGTTTTAAAGATTTCTGCACATTCTTTTTCAATATTTGCGTGAAATCCGTTTCCAGGCTTGATTTTATTCTCCGTTATAACGAGGAGTAACTGTTTCCATCATTCTCAAATCCACACCCCATGAAACAGGCATTTAACGCTCTGCGGAATTCAGTAAGTTATCTACTCAATGCGAGTACCCTTGTACACATATATTAAACCCAGTAATTCTTACGATACAAAATATTTACTAATAAATATGCAAATAGTGTCAGGGTTACGGCGTGGCATGACGTGGCATGGCGTGGCGTGACCTGTCTCAATGTGAGTCTTTTATCTCTGAAAAAAAAAATTACTTGTCAACGCAACCGTTTGCTTATTTGTTGGTTGACATTTTAATTTTGATTTTGTTGATTAAGGAGGTTTCATCTTCGTGTTCCCTAATAGTAGCGGTCAGCATTATGACTTTGTTATGTTCTAAATATATTTGTAATAAAAATTGTTTTATTAAAAAAATCAATCAATTAGCCCACCAAAGTCGACTGCTGGAGATAGACCTCTCCCAATGTGCGCCATTTTATCCGATCCTCTGCCTTCCAGATCCAGTCTGTCCCAGCCACCATTTTCAGGTCGTCCGTCCATCTGGTTAGGGGCTGTCCTACCTTTCGTTTGCCTTCTTGCGGTCTCTATTCTAGGACTCGTTTGCTACTCATTATTAAAAAAAGAACTAAATAAAATATTAATATTTAATTTTAAATTTATTGTATGTTATAAAAAATGCGCACATTGGGAGAGGCCTATGTCCAGCAGTGAACTGCGGTGGGCTAATTGATTGATTGATTGATTGATTGAATGTCATATATGAGTATATTCATAATAATAATTAAGTGATAGCTTTTACTGTATGCTGTTTCTTTTAATATAATATAACAGTAAATGAAAATAAATATTTTTTTAAACTTACTTACGTTAAATAGTTAAGTCAATAATGTAAGTGAGTTTTTATTCAATTCTTAAAAAATTGCCACTATTTCTAAGCAAATTTATTTCAAGTAAGAAGGACACATTTGCAAACCCGAGAGAATAGCCTTTTTCTATCCACAATGTCAGAGCTAAGACGTGGTGTGAATGTAGACAAAGGGGCCATTACTGAACGATGTTAAAGGATGAGCAGTAAGTACATATTTGTGAGCTGCATTTATCTTACATAAAGACCCTGAGTAGTATTACTAAAACTAATTCTTTTACTAGATAAAATGGCTATCTTCAACGCATCTGGCATTGTTTCGTTTCTCTATCTCAGTGGTGAGGCGGTAGAGCGTTTGATTGCTACTTTAGAGGTTTTCGATTCACTCACAGTGCAAATATTGGCTTACATAAACGTATCTGTCTACATTGGTCTGGGTATTTCTGTGCCATTGTGTGATTGCAAAGAGCTCGTGTTAGTATTTTGGAAATATTAAAAAAAAAAATACTTGAGATATGTTATGCCTATTAATGGAATTCTTGTCTGTTGGTTCGGGCTGGATGTAAAAACTACTAAACGGATTTTAATGCGGTTTCTCACTTTGAGACATTTGTAGTATGATTTAAAGTCTTACATTTTTACCGCATCGGTTAGGTCAAATCGGAGATATGAGCAAAAGATGCGTCAACCGTTATCCTCGCGGCGAAGCCACGAGCAGAAGAGTAGTAATAAAAATATGTATGCATATCCTTTGCATATCGACATCATTGAACTTTTAGCTATTCTTAGGTTGGCTCTAAAGGACGCTGTGTAGTTCACTCTATAATACTTATTGAAAAAATACAATGTATGATATTAAAGGACGTGTTATGACGCATATAAGAGGAGGTCTATTTCGAGCAACCTACTACAGTAGACTAGTGATTAATAGATTGATATCATAAAATATTACTCGCTTATAAAGATCCTTCAAAAATAACTCATGGCACATGAATAATATCAGAATGGTGTCTATAGCTTTTGTTATCGCATAGTTCGCGACCCAGCTACATACAATGGTCACCCCATATATTCCCATGGGTGTCGTACAGGGTGACTAAGGGATAGGACTGCTCTTCATCGAACAATAAACGTACAGCTCATGAAAAATAGGACCAAGTATATGTATATGATCCCTTTATACGTGGGATAATGTATCTTTATTTATTATTTAAGTATTAACATTTAGTTGGTAAGTTGAAACATAGCATTAAATATGCAAAAACATGTGTTTAAGCATAGTTCAAGCATAGGATTTATTTATGCATGAAAACTCTCAAAAAAATTACTTTCTTCAACATAGAAGATTTATTGGTCAAAAAGCATCCGCTTTTGTACATTTACATTATTTATACAGACAGTTAACCTGTCTGTACAAGTAAAAACATAATAAGATTAACGAAGTATGAGTGTCATGTAATTCTGCCTAGTTCTTTGAGAATTTATAGGCGTGATTGTGCAAATATAATATGTAGCTATGGATAGTGTGTAAAAATATACATTGAAATTTAAAAGTGTTTACAGGCAGGCCATTTATCACCGATTTAGCGTTATGACCTGGCATTAGATTTAGTGTCGACAGGTCGACGGGTCTATTTTACCTGACTGCGCCAGCGAGGGTAATGTGTTACTCTCGTATGTATGTAGTTTTCTTTGTTCATCTCTACAGTCATAACGGCTGGACAGATATCAAAGAATGGGATTTCAAATGAGAGGTATTCTTCTCCCGAGTGTCATAGAGTATATAAAATGCCAACAAAAACTATACAGTGGGTTATTAGTGCTAAAATGATAACCCTATGATGATGATCGTAATGACCCTATCGTCATCACGATCATCATCCTTGATCACCGTCCTTTTCAAAATACCAACCGTGATCTAATCGATCTCAGTTCCTACTTTAGTTTTAAAGCAATCGGGATATATACCATGTTGTATTGTTCTGAATTTCCGATATTGCGGCGCTGTTGCAGGCACCATGATCACGGCGAATTTTAATACTAATGTCGGTTGCTACTTAATTTTATTTAGTAAAACATAAGAACCCAGTTTAGTTAAACAGATTTTAACAGCTGCAATCCAGCCTACCATACGAGACATGTTCGTACCGACGCGCTTTAGGTTCACTGTTTAGATTAACTTTTGTAATATCTGACAGATTATTAAGGTCGTTTTACTTTGGACACCACTCGTTAAAGGTCATGTGAACATTATCCTTGGCTGGCACTTTCGCTTCTACGAGTACTTTAATATCGTAGTAGCCATTTACAACAAGGCAATTATTTTAACGGAAGAGGAAGCTACTGAAGCTTTTCTCTCTGTAAGCCCCATAGGGAAAAGGCGTAAGTATATGACGTGCGTATGTAATTATTTCAAACTGTGTTGTAACGTTTTTACTTTCATCGAAGATAGATATAGATATATTTCAAATACCCATTGCAAAGTGCCCGCTTGACAGCAATGTCCTCACTCTTATTACATGGTACAGAAATTCATAGTTAACGACATATGGGGTTCTTCAAAAGGGGCATTAGGAGGTTTCTTCAGGGTCGGCAGCGCGAGTGTGACGCCCCTGGTGTTGCACGAGTCCATTGGCCACGGTAACCACTTCCCATCAGGTGGGCCGTGTGCTTGTCTGCCACCTAAATGGTATAAAAAATGCATAATTATTCGGGACTTTTTGCGGTTAAATCATGGAACTTACTATTTCTGCTCGTGCTGCTAATCCCGAACCGTTATATAATTATGAATTCACAATGCGATAGCTTAAAAATAACATATTATACACCTCTGCTTACCCCCTCAGGGAATTATAGATTAAAAAAAAATTGCTGCAAAAATTCTCGCTTATGAAATTTAAACTAAGATATTTTTTCCCATATTTAACAGGAGCAATAAAGTGAAGGCTTAAATAAAAAATCCAGTAATGCGGTCCCATGTTAATCATATTGTTGATAAACAAAAAAGAGTCTAGCTACATTTATTGATTAATGAGACTGATAAAAAACCGCTTCGCTATAAAACAGGCCAATTAATATTCCATCACGGAGGTCGTTTGCATGAGAAACAATTTCATTTCCAGTTATTTTAATGGTTTTAGTGCCCAATTTAACTCATATTGTGTGTTGATAGTTCCTGTATGTAGAATGTAGGGTCATACTAGGTCCTACCAAGAAGTCAATAGTTTAGTGGTTAAGGAGTCGGCCTTACGATATAGAGATCCCGTGTTCGATTCCTGGTTATTATACTACCGACGTGAACCTACTCCTAACACAAGCAATTTAGCTCAGCTGGAGTGGTTGTATTAGTAAGTTCGGATCTAATATTCTTTAAAAAAAGCAGTACGAGAATAGTTCCCAGGCTCTAATGTGCAAACTTTGGATGCAGCTGGGATTAGCGCTAAAGACACGATGATGATACTTCTAATGTATTTCTTCTTCTTCCGTGGAATAGACGGCACTTCTGGATTTGCTTTTAAATTCTGTATTCCCAGTTTGCTTACACTTTTTTTTTTTTTTTTTTTTACGTGCGCAAAATCCCCACGGATACCTCCCCACCGGAGCCGGTGGAGGAGGTTATGTCGGACTCGAACCGACTAAAACGCACGCCGCCTGTGGGTCGTTTTGGTTGCCGAAGGTGAGGTTGACAGGCATATCCCTCGCACCCCGGCCGACCCAGGGCCATCTCTCACGATCTGGCCCTCTTCTCGGGTGTGGGGACTACAGAGTCCCCAACTCGTCCCCGGAAACGGGGAGGCGCGCCACGCGCGCCACCGCCGCGGCCTGCTTCTGCCAGGGTGACTGGCGGTTTCACCTGTCACCCCCAGGCCGGCGCTCATGGGGGGCGGAGGTCGTTCATCGACCTCCGACGCCCGAGTTGCCTTCGTACGCGGGCAGCTTGTCTTGCGATCCTTCGTCGCTCCCGCTGCCGCTCCCGCCCCGCCTCCTCTCCCGCCCAGTTTGCTTACACTAGTATTAACAGTAGTACTACTACAGTAGTACTACAATTTAATGATGAAGATAGTTACAAATGAAATAACAATGAGAAATGCAGAAATATATTTAATTTATTACTGCATTGCAGATCAAATAATACATAAACTGCAAAATGAATACCAGTAGGTATTCGATATCAATATATTTTACCATTCCAAATACAAAATACAAGAACATACTTGAGCCGTTTGGAATTGAGACGCTGGGATCGTGGGGTCCAAGTGCCCGTCTTTTATTTAGAGACATTTGTAAACTTGTAATAGACACTACCCGTGGCCAGAGGGCTGGTTTATTATTTATGCAAAGGATTGGTATTGTCTTTTGACGTAGCCATGCTGCCAGCCTTCTGGCCACCCTCCTAGTGGACATAGGTATTCTTTAACGCCTGAACCTGCAGGTTTATATAGGGATATTACGTGTTGTTTTTATAAATATTTTTTAAATAATTTTGTTTTCAATTAAATACAAGAACATTTATTTTATTAAAACCTTTAATGCTTGCTTGTATAAAATATTACTAAGCATACTTTATGTATCGTAATGTAAATACAATTCCCAGTGCGTGCGTATAGAGTCAAAAAAATAAGTACACTCTATGTTTGCGACAAAAGGCAATTTGTCTCGACATCCAACCTCAGTGATGTACGCATAGAAATAAATCATCTTGGGCCAGTGGGAGATCACGGTACGGGCTATATATCTTTTATTGACTTTTAAAAGCTCTCGTTTATAACGTTATGGTACTTAATTTCTTTGTAACAAGGTTTATTATATTTAGTTAAGATTTATTACATATAGTGATAATATGTTTAATTAATATTCATTGAGGAATATAAATTTTCCTAGTTTATGATATCACAAAAAATGTGTATGAATAAAATTTTAATAATCGTGATTATAGTAATGAGCTATTGAATACCATGCATATCTTGGTGAATTTTAAAGTTTTAGAATGCTAACAAGCTTAACTCATGTCTGTTTGTTAGTTTATTGATTTAAGAACAATTTACATTATATTTGATTTGTGGTGCATTACTTGATGCAATCTCCAAAAAACTCAGGTAAATTATTCAGTACTAACCCAGCTGCATTTAATATAACAAAATAACATAATAAAATTTAATATAACAAAATAAAAATGACAGTCATTCTTCTAAAGTACTACTTTTATGAATAAACAACAACACATAAATAATATAATTAATAATTGTATACCTAAGCGGGAGATTACTATTGTATTTTTTCTGTATCCCTTCTTTGTGTACATGCAATAAAGAGATATATTGTTATTATTAAACAGAGAGAAAAAAATCTGTTATAATCCAGTGTACAGTAAACCATTGATCAAAACACTACTTGAAAAGGAATACCAATGTAATAAAAAGTATGGGTTACAAAGCCAAAAGCCGCGTGGTTCCTGGCAGAGTAAAATTTGAACCACCCCATCTGTCCCCAAGCGGAGTCGTACCAGGCGACTAATGGACTGTTTAACATCAGACAGATATATAAAGCCCAGACTCAGATGTATAACTTGAGTCAACAATAGTGCCCGGAAGACGGCAATATGCTCACCACCTATTACGGGGAACTAAATTTAATGATTGGTGAAATGTGTGTGCTAATGAATCTCTGCTTAACCCTCCGGGGATAAAGACGCGATTATATGTATGTGTGTAGGTTAAGAATACATGTGAATATTATTGTACTGTGATACTGAAATAAACCTGTAAAAATATTTTTATTAAATAGACAATACATTGGGTGAGATTTGTCACTAGAATAAACCAGTGTTATCACAGACTTATACGTATTCAATTAGACCATGCCCTTATTTACTACGATGAGAATTTAAAAATAAAGTTATTTCCAAGTTATCAACATTCAAAAACCTAAAAAAAGGTATCCGAAATGTTGGCAACAATACAAAAGACAATGATGGTTCTCAAATGACAAAACAAGTCTTCCTTAAAGAGCTTTTGAGTCCTCTCATGACACTGAACACAGTGAACACAATACAAGATTAATTTATCTGATATCTTTTGTGAAGTACTTCTCAAGTGGGATAGCTCTAGATCGGCCACGGACTGTCCTAATATATTTTGTTTACTTTTCATCAGATTGTTCATGCCATAAGCAGAATTTCAGTATTAACAATGTTGAACTAAACTAGTAATTGATAACGCAGATGAGTTTAAATTAATCGGTTCCTGTCAATGATGAAATCTATTGTAAAAATCACAAATAATATGCTTTTGAAAATATGAAATCACAAAATGTTTTTATATTTATTATTAATAAATTAAACATTATGCGCTGTTTAATAAAATGTAAGTAATAAGCACTCCTAACAAAATGTTAACGTAGTTTGATGATATCAATAACGCACTGATACTATCTATATTAACCTAAAACGACTTTACGACAATGTAATTATTGGAAAAGCGATAAACCTTCTAGAGGAACAATTTGATGTGAAATAAAATCAACAAAATGTCCCTTTCAGTCCGCGATTCAATCGCGATACGATTAAAATGGAATCGACCTATTATTGTTTATAAAAATCTAAGCGTGAAAAAAAAGTACGCTTACCTTATTAAAGTAGCTCATCAACCTCTTCACTGACATAAAAAAAACCGACGAAGTCCATGAATTAAATAAAATAACTGGCACAAAAAGTTTTCAAAAAAGTCGCACTTTATTTAAGTCCACACAAACACTTAAAAAGAACACATTTCAAATTTAATAAAAGAGCTCAACACTTCCTTCACATAAACTTTAGGGTTGTACCGAAAACGTTTTAAGCGTGCACTTTTCGGCGTGTTCGTATTTAGCTTTCACAAAAGTTGTGTGAACGAGTGTCCGTGGCGTCAGTAGGGCTGCCACTGCGATGTACGGTGCGTAGCGCGCCTGCGTAGGTTTACGCCACTGGCTCTGCACTCCTGATACATTTCTGCTTCAATTAATCCCAGCTCTGTACTCAATTACACCTACTAGTGCTTTGTCAGTAGCAAGTTTGAATACTGTTATTGTTCGCAGAATATTGATATAGTGATAAAGTGTTTTAGAATGTTATTTTTCATTTGAAAGTCAAATCTTAAAATAAGTTATTGTAGAAATTGTACAGTAATGTTACGGAATATGTAAACAAACCTAATTTATTACTTATTTAATAGAAGTTTATTGAAATTTTGTTAATGTTTAAATATAATAAAAGTTTATTGATATTTATTTGAGTATAAGTCGGAAATATAATTGGATTAACTTTTACCACATACGTCAGTATAATATTATAGTCGAGTTATTCTTCGATAATAATTGGCCGTCACTCACAAGATCCTCAAACTAATAAGGACTCGTTTGTGTCAAGCCCTCCGAACGGTTGATTTAGGCAAAACTTTAATCCGCCGGTATTCCCGAGTTTGCGAAATTCGTTTTCGAACTTTCTATAAGAAAAAAAGGCAATGAATATTTAATAGGAAAGGTAAATAAAGCTATGTAGGTATATTTTACAACTTTGTATTTTTATAATACCTTTTTAAAAATGGTTGAATTCTTGGGGTTGGGTGTCTGATGGCAACACTCCCGTACAAATTAAAATAACCAATATATAATAAAATGATAAGTATAAAAATATAAATATTATAAATATTTTGTAAATTATACATTTGGAAAGTTTAAACATCAGGATTGGAAGGTCAGATAGCAGTCACTCCCGTAAAATTAGAAACCATTCATAGTTAATGAAGCAATCATTTGCATCATTAAGCATAATATAAATAGTGCCTTAATTCTCAATATTATTTAACACTTAAGTACCACTTCTTAACTATAAAAATGTGACATTAAGTTGATTAATAGCAACCCATAATTTACGAGTTTCCTTGTTGCCTTCAACACTCATAGAAAGTAAATACTTTATTTCGTGTCAGTAATTTACTGGTAATATAAAAGTGCTAAGCAAAACTAAAATACTGATGAGAATTTCACGGTCGAATGCTTTCTGCAGCGTAGTGGTAATGTGTTCTACTTTCCGCTCAGTGTAAATATTTGTATGTATGAAAGGTATTACTTTATATTATATGCATTGGTCTGGGTGTTTGTATATATGAATGTATTTTCAAAAAAGTATAGCTGTGCATGTTCACCCGCATTTTAAATTAAATAGCTTAACTAGCTTGCCTTGTAGGTGACGAGGCAAACTAGTCTGCAACACCATGAAGTTGTGAAAACTTCGAAGTCAATTCATTCGAAAGATATAGCCATTTATGCAGTATGGTGGCACTTCACTTGGCTATTCGTATTTGCGAATTTGTCATTTTTGTCAAACAATTACCATGTGCGGACAGTGTATTTGACAAAATATTTGCCTTATTGACAAATACGTACAGTAAAATTGATAAGTTATTTAGTTTTTTTTATTCTTCACGGCCGGTAGAGTAGACAAAATTCAAAGAGATTCACATGTGGCAACAGTAGATGTTTACAAATGCAATCCTCCATCCAGTTTTGTACTGTTCCATGCTCTGTGCGCGATTCCGCTCTTAACCGGGATTTTTTTTTCATTGTGTACGTTTTTTTGGCACAGAAATCTGTGGTGTTCAGTTAATAGACAGTGTTACGACAAAAAGCTTTAATTCTGTAACTCTTTAGAGCCATTAGAGTAGCCATTAAACAGGAATAGTCTGTTGTTCTGGCCAACAAGCACTTAAGTAATTATTTTTTCTTAAGTAAAGCAAATATTGTGGTAAAAGACTATGTTTCTTATAAGTTTATGATTTTCTAGTCTTAATGGCGATGAAATGAGTATATGGTACAGTCAGCATCAGATCGATCTTAACTAGCAAAGTATTCAAAAAGATGATATGTATCTTTCTAAAACACGTTCAAAAACAGTAGGTACTAAAACACAAAATACGTATTTTCAACGAATGTATATTTTTATAATTTTTGTACTTTCCTGGCTAATGGCACACACGTGAGTTATTTTCGCGCCCGGGAAATGTTTAAAGTTTGAACTTTGGAACCTGAGATCCGCTTATTGTTTAAGTTTGGGTTAATGACGTTACCTCAAAAATGTGCATATACTAGTATATTTACTGACAGTGGAGCTGAAAAGAAAGACAGTTTATATCTACGATAGCAAAATGCAATTACTCGTAGCGGTTTCGTAGCTTACTACAATTACTCGTAGCGGTTTCATAGCTTACTCGTAGCAAAAAATATACCGGTTTTCATTGTGGTACAGAATAATTCAAAAAGTACTGCACCTACCTAGCTATTTACGTATCAACAGATTTTTTTACGAATTTATTCCTAGGCGGTGTTGCGACCCTGATCGCTATTAATATTTATAATTTATAATATATCATTTATCTATAATATATTGTCATTAGTATGTACATTTTGTAATCTTAAAAACATTACTTGATATTCATACGTTTGCACTCAACTCAGTGTAAAATTACTTTGGATATAAGCACTTCATAATTTAGAAAAATATGTGTACTTACTTTACGCTGAAACTTTCGTAGCGCGTTGAACAGTTTGTTGATTTACTCACTTTATTGTTTAACTAGTGTTCACGTGAAATAAATATGAAGAATAATATGAGAGCAACTTAGAAATTGGATTATAACTTTTATAGTCTGTCATTGCTATGACTAGGAGAAATACGTTGCGTGGGATTTGTAGTATTTAAATGATAAAAATTATATGAACTAAATAATGAAGAAATAATACACCACCATGTATATTATATTGTCAACTTGTAATAATGTACCAAGCAAATCTTTTTGCTACCACAATGTATAAATGCTCACCAAATATTGTTTGACAAGTTCGACCTGAACAGAACGTAACGGGACTCCATCATCTACTTCAAAACAGTTTACAGTAGCTAAAATGAAAGTTGTGAAATAAAATATAGGTATTATTAATTTAACGATATAATAAAATATTCAGTCTCAAAGTGACTTAAAAAGAAAAATAGCTCCATTTTTATCATACTTTATAAAACATTATGAACACATTTTGCTGAGTATACTCAGCAAAATGTGTTCATATTTTATAGTTAAATAGTTATAGTTTTGGCAGGTGCAGAAACATAAATCTTTTATTATTTTAATATTCAGCCGTCTATTGACTATAACCCACTGGATGATAAGAATCCAGGATGACGTTTCATTAGTTGATTTAATTTTGTTTTTATATTACAATGGTGGCACTCAGCTTGGCGGCCTCATCAGATGCTTTTTCACGCCCCGCTTAAAAGACCCGGGTAAATAGAAAGAAGGA
The DNA here is from genome assembly GCA_963662185.1 of Eilema griseolum. Lineage (NCBI taxonomy): Eukaryota > Metazoa > Arthropoda > Insecta > Lepidoptera > Erebidae > Eilema > Eilema griseolum. The sequence goes on from OY759236.1 coordinate 7,507,913, forward strand.
CATGTGGTGGTAATGAATTCCAGGTCTTGGTGGTGCGGCAAAGGAAAGAGTCTTCGGACCGCTTGGTTCTTGCTCGTATATTCTGCACAGTGTGAGGGTGAAATCTAAGCCCTGCACGTATTGTCCTATGTAGGAAAGGAGGGGGTGGTTATTATTTAAACCCTGTTAGAAATTCGTAAACTTATATCGAGTCACAAAAATTTATTTTCAACTTCAACCCTCATGGACTTCAACAATCGGGTAGGATATGCCATGCCATTTCCTACACGATTATTTCCTTTTATTATTATAACTTTATATACTTAACTAAATTAGGCAAAGATGCAAGGGTTATGTGGCCTGTTTCATCTCAATTTATCCTTTTATTCAAATGAAAAAAAATAAGAGAGGTTTTCGTAACAAAAGTAGGACTTCCACCCTGTTTGCTTTTTAAGTGATGAGGACACACACGCTCCAAAAATACTAACGCCTGTTTTTTTTTTTTTCTCTACAGATGTAGATATATACTGGGACTGCTTTCACTTTTTGGGGATTAAATGAAAAGATGCTGTCAACCCCTTGACAAACGTACAGGGAAAATGTTTTGTATCTTACTTTATGCTGACCACTTTATTTATTTTAGCAGAAACGTTGGTGAATAATGAATGCTTGACCAGAAAAAAACGTTATATAGTAATCAAGTACCTGTACAACCAAAGGTTGAAAAGTACTTCGCTAAGTGAAACTCTTAAGTTTTATTTTTATATCACTTTGGTGCCAAACATCTACCTTATGGGAAGTGGTTACCATCGCCTATGGATGTGTGCATTATACATTCATACTGATGACCCCGTAAGAACATTCCGATGTTCTTCTTATAAAAACCCGTATTGTAGTCGCCTGTATTATTTTCATAAATGTAATCTACTTCTTCATTCAAGCATTAATCTGGTTACATTCAATGCTTGCATCTCGGTTTTCAAGTTCAACTCTCCCATTTGTCTCTGTCATGGTTTTGTTTATTTTGGCTTTTAGAAGAGTACCTACCGCCTTTCAAACCTCGAGAAGAAAGCCAGCATCTTGTACTTTAATCACTAGGTGTACCAGTTTACAAGTGAGATGGCCCCGAAAATCTCTTTAAATTTTAAATATATTCTAATTTAATATTATGATAATATTTTATAATCATTTGACAGCTCCTGTGGCGGTAGTTAACACAGCCGCTACTTAAAAGCTGCGGATTCAATCCCCGCTTAGTGCAAATATTTGAATGCATGAATTTGAGTATTTGCATTAGTCTGGTCATGCCTCTGAGAGCTCGTTAAGCTGTAGGTCTACTGGCTGTTATTACAGGTAGTTGGAGCCCTAAAAAGTTAATAAAAACCGCAATGCTTCGCTATCACCTTTGGGTTATGGAGGTCAGGCGGCAGTCGCTTCACGGAAAATATCAAGTTCAGAAAATCCGCAGTTGGACTGGTAAAGCGGACCCCAAACGCCAGGACGAAGAAGATGAAGGATATTCTAATAAATAAATATTCTACAACATTCTACATAACGCTATCTAGACCCATGGTAAGCATAGCTTAACTAGCTTATGTTATGGGATCTAGAATGCGAATAAACATATGTAATGCTTTTTTTGTAAATACATATTACACATAGAAACACCCGGACCACTGTAGCTTAGTGGTTAAGGAGTCGGCCTTATGTTCGAGAGGTCTCAGGTTCGAATCCTAGCTATTACACTATGGACTTGAACCCACTCCTAACACAAGCAATTTAGCTTAGCTAGAGGGGTTGGAGGAAATATTACTAATATCGATTCTTCGGTCTTTTCGGTTCTTTTTTATAAAAAGAAACATATACATGCATACAAATATTTGCAGTCAGAGGGAAATGAACCCGCGCCCCCTGCGTAGTAGTCGATAGTTCTACCGCTACATCAGACAGGCCGTCAAACCTATTATTTATAAATATCTTTCAAAGGACACACCACTTTGAAAAATACTCATAAATATTTATCGTATTTTATTAAATGGAACAGTTGAAGTGTAAAAATCCCTTGTATCTTTATATTGGCACTCAAAGCAAAGCACTCCCAACTACTCACTATGTATTTCCTGAGACTCTATTAAGCTTCGTGAGAGTCCTTTTGCTTTCCTTTGCTCATCAAGATGAAGCTGTTGTAGTTGTACTACTAATGAGTGTGTTCGATGTACGGGCGAGGAAAGTAAAAAGATAGTGAATTTAAGAATAGCAGAATATAATGTTTGAAAGAAGGTACACAGTTACACTAAGTACAGAAGAATAGAAAGCACAGTTACACGAAGGAATAGTTACAGTTTATAGTTAGAATAGCTTGCGAAGAAAGAAAAAGGAAATACTCGTAAGCTAACGAAATAAACTTGCGCGGTGCTAATACGTATATAATAATTATAATCCGCAAAGTGGTACAGCGTCCGTGTCGGACGGCGGCGAACAAAAGACTGACTGGAGGGAGTAGCCTCAGTACGAGCGACGCGCGCGCGGCCCGAGCGCATCCGAAGATCGCCGAGTGCCGTCGCAGCTGATCCGCTACAGTACTCCCCCTCGAGACCGTTACTAAGGTCGATAAAAATCAGTAAAATGCACTCTTCTCCCACTCCGTGTATGTTTCTCTTTTGCAGCTGGTGGTGGTGACGGAGACGTCCTCATCTCAGCTGGGGTGACGTCTTCCGTTATGAATGCGGGCTTTAAGCGATCCACAGAAATGTTGGTTTCTTTGCCTCGCATACGAATCTTGAGGTACTTCGGCGTCCGCTCCAGCACCTTGTATGGCCCCGCATATGGCGGCTCCAACGTTCTACGAACGTGGTCTTGCCTCACAAAAACGTGCGACGAGTGTTGTAGGCTCTTGGGGATGTAGAAAATTCCCTTTCTGTGCCAAGATGCAGGTGTTGGTGCGAGGTTGGCCATATGTCTTGCGAGGCGGGTGGCAAAGCTCGTGACGTCCTGCAGCGTGTGGTCATCCGTAGGTGACAGGAACTGGCTCGGCAAGCGTAGTGGCTCGCCATACACCAACTCAGCTGAGGAAGCTTGCACATCTTCTTTCCATGCACTGCGGATGCCCAGAAGAACCAATGGTAAGACCTCCGTCCATTGCGTGGTATTATGACACATAATCGAACTTTTGATTTGCCGATGGGTGCGTTCGATCATGCCGTTTGAGGAAGGATGAAAGGCGGTGGTGCGTAGATGTTGCGCGCCGACCAATGATGAAATAGCCTTGAACAGGCCGGACTCGAACTGGCGTCCTCGATCTGTTGTAATCTGCGTAGGACAGCCGAACCTCGATATCCAACCGGATACCAAGGCGGCCGCGCAGGTTTCAGCTGTGATGTCCTTCATTGGAACTGCCTCACACCATCGTGTGAACCTGTCAACGATGGTGAGACAGTACCTGAAATCAGCAGACGGAGTTAATGGGCCGACGATGTCGAGATGGATATGGGCAAATCTCGACGAGGTAATAGGGAAAGGGGAAAAAGGGGCAGATGTATGGCGGATAATTTTGCTCCGCTGACACTCTAGACAGCACCTAGACCACTCTCTACAGTCCTTACGAATCCCTGGCCACACGAACCTTTGTGTTACCAGTCGCACGGTAGCGGTACGTCCGGGATGACTCAGACTGTGCAGCGCGTCAAAGACTTGTTGACGTAAATCAGGCGTTACGTATGGTCTTGGCGATAGACCGGATACATCGCAATATACTTGTGAGTCTGAGCCTGCCGGAGTAATAGGTCGTAACTTCAATGATGATCCGTTTGTAAGGAGTGCTTGTAACTCCGAATCCGATTGCTGTGATTTGGCAAGTACCGTGAAGTCGATAGCCTTGGTAACCTCTTCAATCCGGGATAAACTGTCCGCGACGACATTTTCCGCTCCTGGTATGTAACGTATATCAGTGGTAAATTGGGATATGTAGTCGAAATACCGGAACTGTCGAGGCGAACAGCTTTCCTTTGGCGAAGTATATGCATAGGTAAGCGGGCGATGGTCGGTAAAAACAATAAACGGTCTAGCTTCGACCATGTGCCGAAAATGTTTAATGGCTTCGTAAATAGCTAGTAACTCCCTGTCGTAGGGGCTGCACTTTTTCTGCGCCCGGTTCAGCTTCTTAGAGAAGAAAGATAGCGGTTCCCACTCCTTACCGTTGCGCTGCTGAAGCACAGCGCCGATAGACACGTCGGAAGCATCGGTGAGGATGGAAAGCTCAGCGTGAAGTTGAGGATGAACAAGAAGGGTGGCGTCAGAGAGGGTTTTCTTGCATTCTTCAAACGCTGCTAACTCCTTCTGCGTCATATGTATTGGGTCTGAACCTTTAGTAGTTGCACCTGCCAGCATGGCGTTCAGTGATGCTTGAGTTTTAGCCGCACCTGGGATAAATCTGCGGTAGAAATTGAGCATCCCGAGAAACCGTCGTAACTCCTTCACTGTCTTGGGTACTGGAAACTCCTGGATAGCCTGGACTTTGGTGCTCAAAGGTTGAACACCAGAAGCAGAAACTTGATATCTAAGAAAAGTTACCTCAGGCTGTCCCCAAACGCACTTGCTGGCGTTAATTAACACGCCGTAGTCCGCCAGCCGTGTCAACAGCTGCTTTAGATGGACCTCATGAAGTCCAGGTGGAGAAAACACCAAAATGTCGTCAATATACCCGTAGCAAAAGTCTAGACCTGTAAGCACTTCGTCTATAAACCTCTGGAAAGTCTGGGCCGCGCAGCGAAGCCCGAAATTCATATAGGGGAACTCCCAGAGCCCGAAGGGTGTAGTAATTGCAGTCTTAGGCACATCAGCTGGAAAAACAGGTATCTGGTTATACGCTTTCACCAAGTCTATCTTCGAAAATATAGTACAACCATGGAGCTGCTGTGAAAAATCCTGGATGTGACGAACTGGGTACCTGTCGGGTATTGTGCGGGCATTGAGAGCGCGGTAGTCACCGCATGGCCGCCATCCGTCGTCCTTCTTCTTCACCAGATGCAGAGCCGAAGACCATGGGCTGTCCGAACGCCTAGCGGTACCGTTAGCGACCATCTCGTCAAACTCCTTCTTGGCTATCCTAAGACGTTCTGGGTCCAAACGCCTTGGCCTACAGGTTACAGGCGGTCCAGGTGTTGTCCTAATATAGTGCACCGTCGAATGCTTAATAGGTCTAGCCTGATTCAAGGTACCTGCAGGTCGTGTTAGCTCCGGAAACTCACGCAGCAGTCGGTGGAACTGTGTGTCACCTGTCACAGTTTTAATCGAAGCGACGTCGTCTGGGACTCGTTGTGGCGCGGCTGACACGGTGAGTGCTGTGGTGCCATCAATGAGCCTGTGGTTACGGCAATCTATAAGCAGATTATAAAAGCTTAAAAAATCTATGCCTATGATTGGTTTCGAAACGTCAGCTATGGTGAATTTCCATCCAAATGCTCGGCGAAGCCCTAGGTCTAGGTTGAGTTGAATGGGACCATAGGTATGAATCACACTACCATTAGCAGCTGTTAGGTCATATTTCGCCTTGTAGTACGGAGTCTTAACCGCTGACCGGGGAAACACACACAAATCGGAGCCAGTATCTACAAGGAACAACATTTTAGACCTCCTATCAGGTATAAACAGACGGCCAGTACCATATGGGCAGTCAGAGGCCGCTAATTCCGGCTGCCCTTTGCGTTTTCCGCCCGCCACTGACACGGTTGAATACATTTATGGGCCCGCGAGCCAAACCTATAATGGTAAAAACAGTGTGGGTGATCAGGGGGTGGCTGTCGGGGCCGTGATCGGGATCGGGAACCCTTACGATCTCTGTATGAACGGGAATGCGAGCGGCTACGTACCTGGCTCCTATCATTTAAGTGAGTTACCAGTGAGCTTACCTGTTTAGTGAGCTCACTTATCTGAGAGGCCATCACTTCTATCAGCCCCGGCTTGTCCGATGCAGAAGTACTTGCTACTTGTTGCGGTGTGACAGGTGCGATATCGTGAACCGTATCCGCCAACTCTGCTAATTTGTCCAACGCAAGCTCGGGTTGGGACGCCAACACTGTTTGCAAATTATTTGGGAGACGGCTCGACCACAACGTCTTCAAAAACTCGTCCGGCATGGACGGACCAGCCAGGCTTTGCAGGTGTCGTAGAAATTGCGACGGCTTCCTATCGCCCAACTCCTCATACCGTAACAGCTGCTGGACTTTGCGCTCCCTCGATGCTGACAATCGCTTAATCAGTTCGGATTTCAACTTGCCGTATTTGTTGGTAGTCGGTGGTTTGGTCAGTACATCCTTAACCTCCATCGCGTAGCGGGGTTCCAAAGCGCAGACGATATGCTGGAACTTGGTGGAGTCTACCGTTTCGTTGGCTATCGCAAATTGGCACTCCATCTGCGCAAACCACATTTCCGGGTCATCTGGCCAAAATGGGGGTGGACGTACACTCACACGAGACGTTTCTAGAATGTTGAATTCGGCTACTTTCTCGTCCGTCATGACGTCGGTAATCACGTCGGGGTCACCAATGTAGTTGTACTACTAATGAGTGTGTTCGATGTACGGGCGAGGAAAGTAAAAAGATAGTGAATTTAAGAATAGCAGAATATAATGTTTGAAAGAAGGTACATAGTAACACTAAGTACAGAAGAATAGAAAGCACAGTTACACGAAGGAATAGTTACAGTTTATAGTTAGAATAGCTTGCGAAGAAAGAAAAAGGAAATACTCGTAAGCTAACGAAATAAACTTGCGCGGTGCTAATACGTATATAATAATTATAATCCGCAAAGTGGTACAGCGTCCGTGTCGGACGGCGGCGAACAAAAGACTGACTGGAGGGAGTAGCCTCAGTACGAGCGACGCGCGCGCGGCCCGAGCGCATCCGAAGATCGCCGAGTGCCGTCGCAGCTGATCCGCTACAGTAATGTAGTTGTACTACTAATGAGTGTGTTCGATGTACGGGCGAGGAAAGTAAAAAGATAGTGAATTTAAGAATAGCAGAATATAATGTTTGAAAGAAGGTACACAGTAACACTAAGTACAGAAGAATAGAAAGCACAGTTACACGAAGGAATAGTTACAGTTTATAGTTAGAATAGCTTGCGAAGAAAGAAAAAGGAAATACTCGTAAGCTAACGAAATAAACTTGCGCGGTGCTAATACGTATATAATAATTATAATCCGCAAAGTGGTACAGCGTCCGTGTCGGACGGCGGCGAACAAAAGACTGACTGGAGGGAGTAGCCTCAGTACGAGCGACGCGCGCGCGGCCCGAGCGCATCCGAAGATCGCCGAGTGCCGTCGCAGCTGATCCGCTACAGTACTCCCCCTCGAGACCGTTACTAAGGTCGATAAAAATCAGTAAAATGCACTCTTCTCCCACTCCGTGTATGTTTCTCTTTTGCAGCTGGTGGTGGTGACGGAGACGTCCTCATCTCAGCTGGGGTGACGTCTTCCGTTATGAATGCGGGCTTTAAGCGATCCACAGAAATGTTGGTTTCTTTGCCTCGCATACGAATCTTGAGGTACTTCGGCGTCCGCTCCAGCACCTTGTATGGCCCCGCATATGGCGGCTCCAACGTTCTACGAACGTGGTCTTGCCTCACAAAAACGTGCGACGAGTGTTGTAGGCTCTTGGGGATGTAGAAAATTCCCTTTCTGTGCCAAGATGCAGGTGTTGGTGCGAGGTTGGCCATATGTCTTGCGAGGCGGGTGGCAAAGCTCGTGACGTCCTGCAGCGTGTGGTCATCCGTAGGTGACAGGAACTGGCTCGGCAAGCGTAGTGGCTCGCCATACACCAACTCAGCTGAGGAAGCTTGCACATCTTCTTTCCATGCACTGCGGATGCCCAGAAGAACCAATGGTAAGACCTCCGTCCATTGCGTGGTATTATGACACATAATCGAACTTTTGATTTGCCGATGGGTGCGTTCGATCATGCCGTTTGAGGAAGGATGAAAGGCGGTGGTGCGTAGATGTTGCGCGCCGACCAATGATGAAATAGCCTTGAACAGGCCGGACTCGAACTGGCGTCCTCGATCTGTTGTAATCTGCGTAGGACAGCCGAACCTCGATATCCAACCGGATACCAAGGCGGCCGCGCAGGTTTCAGCTGCGATGTCCTTTTTTTTTTTTTTTTTTTTATACCACTTAGTTGGCAGACAAGCACACGGCCCACCTGATGGAAAGTAGTTACCGTGGCCTATGGACGTCTGTAACACCAGAGGAGTCACAGTCGCGCTGCCAACCCTGTAAGTACAGAGTTTCCGTGCCGTCAGTAGAAGACAAATCAGGACAAGCCTTTAGTCTTCCCACTGACGGCACAAATTCTCCAGTGAGCTCTGGCTACCCTACTCACCGCTGGGAACACAACACGAAGTTATTATAACCGCGGTATTCTGTAGGGCGGAGGTACTTCCCCAGTCGGACTGCTCAATCGGGCGGATATACCGCCGTGTCCTACCTCCTTTAAGACCTGTCCTTCATTGGAACTGCCTCACACCATCGTGTGAACCTGTCAACGATGGTGAGACAGTACCTGAAATCAGCAGACGGAGTTAATGGGCCGACGATGTCGAGATGGATATGGGCAAATCTCGACGAGGTAATAGGGAAAGGGGAAAAAGGGGCAGATGTATGGCGGATAATTTTGCTCCGCTGACACTCTAGACAGCACCTAGACCACTCTCTACAGTCCTTACGAATCCCTGGCCACACGAACCTTTGTGTTACCAGTCGCACGGCAGCGGTACGTCCGGGATGACTCAGACTGTGCAGCGCGTCAAAGACTTGTTGACGTAAATCAGGCGTTACGTATGGTCTTGGCGATAGACCGGATACATCGCAATATACTTGTGAGTCTGAGCCTGCCGGAGTAATAGGTCGTAACTTCAATGATGATCCGTTTGTAAGGAGTGCTTGTAACTCCGAATCCGATTGCTGTGATTTGGCAAGTACCGTGAAGTCGATAGCCTTGGTAACCTCTTCAATCCGGGATAAACTGTCCGCGACGACATTTTCCGCTCCTGGTATGTAACGTATATCAGTGGTAAATTGGGATATGTAGTCGAAATACCGGAACTGTCGAGGCGAACAGCTTTCCTTTGGCGAAGTATATGCATAGGTAAGCGGGCGATGGTCGGTAAAAACAATAAACGGTCTAGCTTCGACCATGTGCCGAAAATGTTTAATGGCTTCGTAAATAGCTAGTAACTCCCTGTCGTAGGGGCTGTACTTTTTCTGCGCCCGGTTCAGCTTCTTAGAGAAGAAAGATAGCGGTTCCCACTCCTTACCGTTGCGCTGCTGAAGCACAGCGCCGATAGACACGTCGGAAGCATCGGTGAGGATGGAAAGCTCAGCGTGAAGTTGAGGATGAACAAGAAGGGTGGCGTCAGAGAGGGTTTTCTTGCATTCTTCAAACGCTGCTAACTCCTTCTGCGTCATATGTATTGGGTCTGAACCTTTAGTAGTTGCACCTGCCAGCATGGCGTTCAGTGATGCTTGAGTTTTAGCCGCACCTGGGATAAATCTGCGGTAGAAATTGAGCATCCCGAGAAACCGTCGTAACTCCTTCACTGTCTTGGGTACTGGAAACTCCTGGATAGCCTGGACTTTGGTGCTCAAAGGTTGAACACCAGAAGCAGAAACTTGATATCCAAGAAAAGTTACCTCAGGCTGTCCCCAAACGCACTTGCTGGCGTTAATTAACACGCCGTAGTCCGCCAGCCGTGTCAACAGCTGCTTTAGATGGACCTCATGAAGTCCAGGTGGAGAAAACACCAAAATGTCGTCAATATACCCGTAGCAAAAGTCTAGACCTGTAAGCACTTCGTCTATAAACCTCTGGAAAGTCTGGGCCGCGCAGCGAAGCCCGAAATTCATATAGGGGAACTCCCAGAGCCCGAAGGGTGTAGTAATTGCAGTCTTAGGCACATCAGCTGGAAAAACAGGTATCTGGTTATACGCTTTCACCAAGTCTATCTTCGAAAATATAGTACAACCATGGAGCTGCTGTGAAAAATCCTGGATGTGACGAACTGGGTACCTGTCGGGTATTGTGCGGGCATTGAGAGCGCGGTAGTCACCGCATGGCCGCCATCCGTCGTCCTTCTTCTTCACCAGATGCAGAGCCGAAGACCATGGGCTGTCCGAACGCCTAGCGGTACCGTTAGCGACCATCTCGTCAAACTCCTTCTTGGCTATCCTAAGACGTTCTGGGTCCAAACGCCTTGGCCTACAGGTTACAGGCGGTCCAGGTGTTGTCCTAATATAGTGCACCGTCGAATGCTTAATAGGTCTAGCCTGATTCAAGGTACCTGCAGGTCGTGTTAGCTCCGGAAACTCACGCAGCAGTCGGTGGAACTGTGTGTCACCTGTCACAGTTTTAATCGAAGCGACGTCGTCTGGGACTCGTTGTGGCGCGGCTGACACGGTGAGTGCTGTGGTGCCATCAATGAGCCTGTGGTTACGGCAATCTATAAGCAGATTATAAAAGCTTAAAAAATCTATGCCTATGATTGGTTTCGAAACGTCAGCTATGGTGAATTTCCATCCAAATGCTCGGCGAAGCCCTAGGTCTAGGTTGAGTTGAATGGGACCATAGGTATGAATCACACTACCATTAGCAGCTGTTAGGTCATATTTCGCCTTGTAGTACGGAGTCTTAACCGCTGACCGGGGAAACACACACAAATCGGAGCCAGTATCTACAAGGAACAACATTTTAGACCTCCTATCAGGTATAAACAGACGGCCAGTACCATATGGGCAGTCAGAGGCCGCTAATTCCGGCTGCCCTTTGCGTTTTCCGCCCGCCACTGACACGGTTGAATACATTTATGGGCCCGCGAGCCAAACCTATAATGGTAAAAACAGTGTGGGTGATCAGGGGGTGGCTGTCGGGGCCGTGATCGGGATCGGGAACCCTTACGAGCTCTGTATGAACGGGAATGCGAGCGGCTACGTACCTGGCTCCTATCATTTAAGTGAGTTACCAGTGAGCTTACCTGTTTAGTGAGCTCACTTATCTGAGAGGCCATCACTTCTATCAGCCCCGGCTTGTCCGATGCAGAAGTACTTGCTACTTGTTGCGGTGTGACAGGTGCGATATCGTGAACCGTATCCGCCAACTCTGCTAATTTGTCCAACGCAAGCTCGGGTTGGGACGCCAACACTGTTTGCAAATTATTTGGGAGACGGCTCGACCACAACGTCTTCAAAAACTCGTCCGGCATGGACGGACCAGCCAGGCTTTGCAGGTGTCGTAGAAATTGCGACGGCTTCCTATCGCCCAACTCCTCATACCGTAACAGCTGCTGGACTTTGCGCTCCCTCGATGCTGACAATCGCTTAATCAGTTCGGATTTCAACTTGCCGTATTTGTTGGTAGTCGGTGGTTTGGTCAGTACATCCTTAACCTCCATCGCGTAGCGGGGTTCCAAAGCGCAGACGATATGCTGGAATTTGGTGGAGTCTACCGTTACGTTGGCTATCGCAAATTGGCACTCCATCTGCGCAAACCACATTTCCGGGTCATCTGGCCAAAATGGGGGTGGACGTACACTCACACGAGACGTTTCTAGAATGTTGAATTCGGCTACTTTCTCGTCCGTCATGACGTCGGTAATCACGTCGGGGTCACCAATGTAGTTGTACTACTAATGAGTGTGTTCGATGTACGGGCGAGGAAAGTAAAAAGATAGTGAATTTAAGAATAGCAGAATATAATGTTTGAAAGAAGGTACACAGTAACACTAAGTACAGAAGAATAGAAAGCACAGTTACACGAAGGAATAGTTACAGTTTATAGTTAGAATAGCTTGCGAAGAAAGAAAAAGGAAATACTCGTAAGCTAACGAAATAAACTTGCGCGGTGCTAATACGTATATAATAATTATAATCCGCAAAGTGGTACAGCGTCCGTGTCGGACGGCGGCGAACAAAAGACTGACTGGAGGGAGTAGCCTCAGTACGAGCGACGCGCGCGCGGCCCGAGCGCATCCGAAGATCGCCGAGTGCCGTCGCAGCTGATCCGCTACACTGTCATACCAAAGAATAGCAGACAAAATAGCTAGTACTGAGTCATTCTCTTTCCTGAGATAGTTTACCTTTAGATTACCATAAGGCGAGGAGAAGTCACATTGATTACTATAAAAAAAACTCTGACGTCACATAATTTTCTATTTACACATTACTATTCAAACAGAACCAGTTTGCCCAAATGATTTAGTTAACTTAAAACCATGGCCATTGCCAAGCCTGTGTAATTTATCGGAAGCTGTTTCCGTGATAAATTGCAAAACCTTGCAGCTTCTTAAGTGGCCATGGGCTCCGTTAAAAAGATGGATGTACTATCGAGAATAAATAACCATCCTTTTTGCTTGTCGGATAAAAAGGGAGAGGTCACGTGATGCGTATTACTATAACCGGTACACCGTGACTGATAGATGGCGAAATATTATTAGAATGAAACGCAGAGATCGTGGTCGAATAGACGAAGCTTTACGGATCGTTTGTCCCTTCTCGTTATACCAAAATCTTTTTGCCTTCCTATTATAAAGAGCCCGAGACTCATTGTTTGGGTTTATAGACTCTTAGATGTCTGTGGTTCGGAGATTAGACCCTTTTATGCGGCTGATATGTACGTGGATGATATTTTACTCTCGTACTGAGATATAAAGGTTGGCTTGGTTTGTGATGATATGAACGCTAACTTAGCCAATTAAAGTTGACTTTTAAATATTATTTAATATAGGCCATAGTAAATACTACTCATCAAATACGGGGTTACAATATGGGGTTCTTCCAGAGGGGCATCAGAAGGTTTCTTCATGGTCGGCAGCGCGAGTGTGACACCCTGGTGTTGCAAACGTCCATAGGCCACGGTAACCGCTTCCCATCAGGTGGGCCGTGTGCTTGTCTGCAAACTAAGTGGTATAAACAAAAGTGGACCGTGCGCTTGTCTGCCACCTAAGTGGTATAAAAAAGGACTATAATAAGACTATTAATACTGTTGTGTGTTAAATAAATGTTTCAAATGTTTCAAATGTTTCAAATGTTTCAAATGTTTCAAAATGTGTAACTTCCCATTATCCGATCCGATATCCGACATCCGATAGCCGATAGGAAGTAAAATGAATGAAATATGTATCTGTCCTTTACATTCTCCAGCTGGATGTCGGATATCGGTCCTGATATCGGATATCAATGTTAATCAGTTAATAATACACATATTCAATGGAAGAGATTTATTTTAAATACAACTTTGAAGACAGTCAAGCACACGGCCCATCTGATGAAAAGCGGTTACCGTGACCTATGGAAGTGTGCAACACCGGGGGAGTAACACTCGTGCTACCGACCCTGAAAGAACAGAGAATTTCTGAGCCGTCAGTGCAGAAGAAACAACCAGGACAAGCCTTTAGTCTTCCCACTGACAGCACAAAAACTAAGGAGTCTGTGATTGAGCTTACGGTTTTTTTAGTTTGTACTATAGAGCAAAACGGACGTATCCTTGACGTATCGAACCGATTTTCGGATATATGTGAAAACAGCACATGATGTCAGCTATCGGATATCGGCTATCGTCGTCCGAAACCGATATCGGACCGGATAGTGTAAAAACGGCTTTAGACTTTGAAAATGATTTGCAAGTGCATGAAATCACAGAATTGAGAACATACTTGAACTTTTCCACAGTATTTTTTATTTGTTAGAAGACCTGACCAGTTTCACCTTATGGCATCCTTGTCAGTGTATGCCTTTGAGGACGCCGTAAGGCGAAACCGGTCAGGTCTTCTAACAAATAAAAAATACTGTGGAAAACTACAAGTGTGTTCTCAATAACTGTAACAATAAATTACACCAAGTGCCATTAATCAGCAGTATTAATAGTATTGTAATAAATTATATTTATCCGCGAACCTAACAGCAAAATGCCGCTGAAAAGTAATAAAACAGCAGTGTTTTATTACTTTTCAGCGGCATTTTACTTATCCTATAGCGTATGCAGATACGCTATAGGTACAATGACCTAAGCGCGTATGTAAGAGGAGGGATCATTGAACTAAGTGAAAAGAGATTCACAGACTTAGGCGCACGTGGCGACACGTTACGAAGCCTATAGTCAGTTTTAGTATCATAAAATTAATAAATATTGCACACAAAAACGCAAGAAGAGCATCATACTGCTACTTAAATTCAATATCTAGTACAAACGTGTTTTAATATAAGTACATATTAGTAGGCCAATATTATAGTACTGTACATTCACCTTGACCTAGCCCATTCATGCTAAGGAAAGGAGCTATAATATCTTCTGATAAACGTTGATAAGTACCAATATGGATTTAATAGAAGTATTAATATCTGTACCTGTAATATTACACTCCTGTAATTGTCATTTGGAAACGCGATCTCAAATTTCGTTCATACGCATTGAGGTTTTCAAGTCATTGACTCCGCTTTAATCGTCTGAGTAATCTAAATGATTGCACGTAGTCCTTTGAAGCAAATTCAGCAACAAAGTACTTTTGTGTTTTCATGTGTTGCTGAGAATTTTGCAGAAAACTAATTATGCTGATATTTTATCTATTTATATCTACTATTTTTTTATAAGAAATCTTCTATTTATTTATTTATCTATTTACACTTACCTTTAAAACTTTTTATTAATTTTACAATCATGTCAAGAAATAATTTATTAATATTAAATACAATAAAACCAAAATAACTATTATATAACTTATAGCTAAGAACAATTAAAATGCGTCGTGGAATTCCTCCGCATCGCATGCCTCTTGTGGTAGCGTTTCCAGAAGACTGGCAGCATTGCCACGTTGTATGGCAATGCTTATTTTCTGACCTAAAAAGAGGCCAGCCAGTCTACTAGTTTTGTATATAAACGAATATATGTAAAGTTGTAACATGTCCAAAATGTTTTAATCAGAATTAAGAAATATTTTAGTTGTATAGAAATATTCCGCTACGGTACACAAAATCGACAACACCTGTATTAGTGATCATACATGCAGTATGCATGCATACATTGTATATTCAATTGCTTTCCAAATATGATTCTTCCCTAATTCTACTGATTTCACGACCTTGTCTGATACTTATTCAAATTTATTTGACTAAATTATCGTCGACCGCATCTTGAGAGCCATTATATTTTATTTTGAGAAATTGCACTACTTGTAAACACTTCGACAGATTCAATTCAGCCTAAACTAAAATGCTTACTTGCTCATCAATACTCGCTCGAGTGAAAATAACAGATAAAACACTTCTGTAATTAAACCTTCTCAATGTGCGAAAATGAGAAGCGGATAAGACGTTTAGCTGTTCAATTGTACTACTATTTTTCTTCATTGTAGCCTTAATGTCAGCTCTTAGTCTGATCTGATTCATCTGAACATAAATATCTCCTTGGGGTGTCTGCCCAACTCTAAGACCTCTAAACAAAGCAGTAATTTTGGTAAATCTCGTTTATTTGCTACTTGATTGTGGGTTAGATTCAGAGCTTTTTTTGTTCAAAGTAACTCATTACTTTTAAAGACATAGGTAGATGCTAAAATAAAGTCATAGTCTACTATCGATATCGCACATACTCTAGTCTCGTAACTCCATGACCGCAAACCGAGTTATCTGGTCACTGGTATCGAGAACGGACCACATTTACCGCACTCTTGCTCAGGTTACCGTCTCTATCGCGATTATCTACACTAGACAGACCACCGAGAATTACTATTGATATATATTATTGATTGACAGCAGTTGATGGACTAGGTGGTCTAAACTAACTAATTAATTAGCCTTATGAGTGCACAGAAACGTGCCATGATTTCAAAGTAATCAGATGAATGTTAAAGAAATACCTGAATAGAAAAATATTATTAATACCTAAGGAACTCCGTCTGTCTGACCCGATTTAGATGAAATTTTATACAGAGATAGATTAGACATTGAGAAAAAACATAGACTGTTTAAACGTGATAACCGACATCCACGAGCTTGTATACCTTCATTATACCATTATACATACCTTCATTTCAATGTATTATTTTGTTCAATGCAGTAATTTGAAAAGTATCAAGACATCAATTACTAAGCTATAACGTAATGTTCTGCAGAAGTTACATTATTTCATGTAAAAAATATCGCATAATGTCTAAAATAAATCGCGAGTTTCAATAGATTTATCGTAATAAAACTCGACTCGTATATGAGGGATGGTAGAGTAACAGTATTTTTATTGTAGTTGACGCTTTCATGGTAGATAAACTGAAGCCATATCTGCCAATGACTTATATTCTGTAAGCTAAAAGAACTCAATATATTATTATTTATAATGTTGTAATTTCTGCAGGTTAAGGTCAATTCTCCGTCTCGATTTAGTTTCAATCACCCATATATCAATAACCACCAATTTATTTTATTAATCAATTTGATTGTGTATCTTAAACATTGCAGAATGTTATTTTCTTTCTTTTATTCCCCTCTTAATCAAGATGTAAATTAATGTTCTTTCTTGAAAATTGTATTAGGATAATACTGCTTTTTGACATTTAGTAGATTGAGTTTCGATGAAAACTGAGTTTTGAACAGATTATTATTAACAGAATTAGTTTTCTGTTATTGTCCTATATGCTCATGCATAGTACTGTGCCAGATTATGAACACCGTTTTGATATAGTTTAGACACCCGCTACTAATGATTCTATTTTCCTTGCCGCTACTAATCTTTTTTTAAAAAAACAACAATTAACTTAGGTGGCAGACAAGCATGCATGATGGAAAGTAGTTACCGTGACCTATGAACGTGTACAACACAAGGGAAGACACACCCGCGCCTCTAACCCTGTAAGAACAGATAGTTTTTGTACCGTTAGTACAAAAGACACAATCAGGACAAGCCTTTGGTCTTCCTATTGAAAACACAAAAACACTCCAGTGAAATCTGGTTACCCTACTCACCGCCGGGAACACAACACGAGGCTATTATAGCCGCGGTACTCTGTAGGGCGGAGGTACTTTGTACGGGAATACCTAATGATATTTTATCCTCTGTGCCTCTATCTACCTGACAGATCCGTGGAGAAGGTATTGAAGAACCCTAAACATGGACCACTACCATCTGGGATAGTAAGCAAATGGAACGTCCTCCCGTAGCAAAAAGGTTCTGCAATTTTTGTCCAGGCTATTTTGTGAGTGGGCTTAAAAGCCCAACGCTTGTCCTTAATCTGATGCCACGATTCTACTATAATATTATTATTGAAAATTTTATTCAAGTTCCATTACGTTGCATAAATTAATACTAAATTTGTACCTTTTAAAATATTAAGCCAACTTTTCTATTAATTAATTAATATCAAAGTTGGCTGTTCGGGTGTACCTTTTGTTAAAAAAAAGATACAGTATAAAATCAGTTTTGATTAATGACACTTGGTGGAATTGATTGTTACACATATTGAAATAAATACACTTGTACTTTTTCCAAAGTATTTTTTATTATTATTACACCTGACCAGTTTCGCTTTACGGCATCCTCAAAAGTTTAAACTTTTAAAACCTTAAGTTTAAAACCTTTTAAAAAAAAAAAATACTGTGGAAAAAGTACAAGTGTGTTTCAATATGTGTATAAAAATGTATGTTTAAAAAATCCGCAATGTTTTTGCAATGAAAACATACACATTTTCAGCAGTCTTCATTATCCTCTCCACTAGCTTTCAAAGTATGTACTCTGGTGCACAGGCTCAGCCTGGCCATTTTACCCAACTGCGCCAGGTAGAGTAATGCTTTACGCGCTTTTTTATGGATGTAGTTTTCTTTGTTCCCTTCTATACGCCTAACGGCTGGACGGATTTCGATGAATCATAATGTAAAGTTTAAAAATAGAATAAATTATAAAAAAATAGAAAATCTGACTGCTGTTAAAAAGATCGTAAAAACTGATAATAGGCGATATCCATTTATCAATTATTATAAACCGAAAGAAAATTAAAGGGTACCTCCTTACAATCAAACCTGTGTCGATCTTTTCAACGGCTGTCGGGTTTTTTATTTCTTAATAATTTATAGTATGCATAGATATCTGAGCTTTTACGGGGGTGATTGCCGCCTGACCTTCCAACCCCGAAAAGATAATCTGCGCCAGAGACTCAACCAGTGTTTAACAGCTTTCAAAAATATTATTTAATTATTAAAGGAGACGGATTCGCTTTCATACATTCTTGGGCCTAAATGTAAAAAGTTGAGAATGGCCTCAAGTCAGAGCTTATATATATTATTATTAAACCATCCCTGCAAAATCTGCAGATTTTGAACATCAGAGAGCAGAGTTATAAGAGATTTAGCATCCATGCAGAATTAGAAGCCGACAACTCTCGAAGCAGGCTGCTCCCACTACACACTTCAGTAATGAAGCCTTCATTACCTCTTAGATGCTTACCGTAGTATGAACGTGCCTGCTTTATCTGATATGTCCCTAAATATATTACAATTAATTCTCTTTCTGTAAGCTGGGGAAAATCATTTAAGTTATCATTGTGAACCGTAATTGTAATAATTGACTGACTGAGTCAGGAAGCTGTCAGTTGTCACAGCACAGATTAATACGACTTATACAGATGATAAACACGAGAATTATTTAATCGATTAATGAAAATCAATTCAGAATTTATTATAATTACACTGTTATTATATTTTTTAAATGTGTATTATTGTTATTATTATGTTTTGTTCATTTTGACTGAAATAATACTACGATGAAAGTGTTTTTATTCACAATATTGTTTGAATCGATCACAGTAATCGATATTGAATCATCGTGGAATAAACTTAGTTTTAAGATTTCTCGTCTTCCTGATGTTCAATTGAGCTGTTTTTTTTGAATTTTGATATAGAAAAATATACAGCTTTTTAAGTCATATCTCAACTCATTACAATTTGGCCCAGAAATACCCGTCTCCTTTGACGTCGACCGCACTTTACCGTTGACAAATGTTTTATACCACTTAGGTGGCATACAAGCACACAGCTGATCCACCTGACCTGATCTAAAATGGTTACCGAGGCTTATGGACGTGTATAACACCAGCGGAGTCACACTCGTTCTGTCGATCCTGCAAAAACCTTCCAATGCTCTTCCTGAGGATTCCCTTATTGTAATCGCATGGAAAAATCACACACTTATATGTTTGTATGACTTTTTTTACTAGGAGTGGCTTGACTTCATTATTAAAGACAGTGTCACAATTACACGACCAATATGCTTTATATATATGCATATATTATGTAGGCACACCTTTCTCCGTTGCCATATTCATGAAATTAATTAAAAGAAGTTAAGTAATTAAATTCCAAGGTGAACTAATTACTTTTAATATTATGTAGAATTTTTACACCTAGTTGATCCTCGTGATTTCTGGCAGAGTAGAATTAGAGTAGAATTAGAGTAAATGCGGTGTCGTACAAGGCGACTAAGGGATAGGGCTGTTTGACATCAGACATATATACAGCCCACACTCAGCATCAGATGCATGGCTCGAGTCAACAATAGTGCCCGAAATACGTCAATAGGCTCACCCCCTGTTATGTGGGACCAAATACAATTATTGGTGAAATGTGGGTGTTAATTCACCTCTGCCTCACCCTCCAAGGATATAGGCGTAATTATATGTATGTATTTATGTATGTATGTTGATCTAGAAGACTAAATAAGTACTGATATTGCATAGAAGCAAAAAGTTTCACATTGTCAAGTTTCTATATCCAAAACTTGCTTTGCCCATGTGTAATTATGAACTCGGTCCAGTGACCCAGCTCATAGGCAACCGGGTAGAATAACTCTGAACAGAGTAAGATTAGGAACATGGCGCCATAAAAACTTATATTTATCTCAAAAAACCTTTCCAGCGATGTAACACACTTTTTTTTGTTTTTTTTTTACGTGCGCAAAATTCCCACGGGTACCTCCCCACCGGAGCCGGTGAAGAAGGTTATGTCAGACTCGAACCGACTAAAACGCACGCCACCTGTGGGTCACTTTGGTTGCCGAAGGTGAGGTTGACAGGCGATGTAACACACTTAGCTATTGGAAGGTGGGCTCAGAATTTGCTTCCTTCTTTTCCTAATCTATTAAACTACGGATACGAAAAAGTTCCCGTGGAACAATCTAGATGATCATTTAGCTATTCCACAGGTACGCATCCGTACAGAGATACATAATATTCAGTCTACATGTACTAAACTGACTACTAAAGAACACATAATCTAAGAATCTAAATGTATTGCTCGGGAACATAAATGTTATTCCCTCTCGTACCGCAATAACACGTTGCCCGAGAACCATTTTTTATAAAAGGAATGTACATTCGTAAAAAGATCAGCCATTTCTCGTAACACAATATTAACTCCGTCTCACTCAGAAAGGATAACTTTTTGTTTAAGGAAGTAAAGCATTCAGTCTTTCGAACAAATGATTTATTTTTTCTTTACTTAAGGAAATAAGTTATATGCTCTTCTAATGAACTTTTGATTTTTTAAATTTGATATTTATTTCTTGTTCAACTTATGTGGCAGACAAGCACACGGCTCATCTGATGAAAAATGGATACCGTGGTCTATGGACCTGTGCAATACTAGGGGAGTCACACTCGTGATGCCGACCCTGTAAGTCATAGAAAGTTTATGTACCGTCAGTGTAGAAGACAAAGCGGGACAAGCCTTTGGTCTTCCCACTGATAGCACAAAAACTCTCCAGTGAGATATGGCTACCTACTGTAATAATCTGTATTACTCTCCTTATTCTCTGAGCCTTTATCCAACTCAGTTGGGATAAGCTTTCTAGTCTAACTAAGATTTGGCTGAACTTCGATATTTTCTGTGAAGCGACTGCCATCTGACCGCCACAACCAATTGGCGATATTAAACTTCTGTAGTTAGACTAGTCGGACTTTTGAAGGCTCCAACAACCCGTAACGACTGCCATAGTATGTTTGTAGAAAACGAAAATAATAATAACAAAGCTAGCTTAGCAGAGTAAACTCATGTTCCTCGTTCAAAGCTTGTCCGTTATGTGAAAATTACATGTATTCTCAAAGGAAGCTGTATTAAAAATCCTTCTTAGTGCTGTGCCATATGTTTACTATGGGAGCTAAATGTTCCTGAGATATTCTGTTCTACTTTTTATTACTTTATCGATGTGTATCCTATGCTAAATTGATTATTGACTGACTAGTCAAATTTGTGACTTTTTACTAAACGTCAAAACGCCTTACCGTTTTGACGTTTAGTAAAAAGTCACTAGTCATAAGGAAACTTGTATGATATAAATTATTGTAACGTTATAATATTTATTGGTTAAATAATTTCCTATTATAGGTTCTGTGGATGATTAAAAATAAATAAAAGCCATGATGAATTTGAATTTTAAAATAAGAACAGACGCAACTTCTTTTGCTCTTTCACTATTCTTAATTTAATGAGCTCAGTGAAATAATTAATTTTAATTACAAGAAAATATTCAATTACAGCTTTCTCAAACTTCGGCTTTCCGAGTTAAGCTACGGACGGATTGTCGAACATTTGCAAACTATATGGGTTTTTCTTTTGACTACGGAACCCAAAAGAACTGCTTGCATAACGTAATCCACATGTAATAATGTAAATGGTAATGCACCCGGAAATTCGGATTGTATTCTCGTAGGGGATAAAAGAAATAAAAGAGAAAGATTTTTATTTTCGATCAGAGAGTACTGTATTTTTTTATTCGTATGCATGAATATGTCTAATTTCATTGGTCTGGGTGTTTCCGTGACTTGGAGGGCACATGAAGATGTCGGTCCCAGCTGCCATACTATCATCTATGGTAGTTACGGGTCGTTAAAGCCTTCAAAAAGTCCAACTACTCCAAGTACAAAACTTCGATATAGCCAATAGGTTGTCGAGGTTAGATGGTTGTGCTTCACAGAAAATATCACAGTTTAGCCGCATCACAGTCAGGCTGGAAAGCCGACCCCAACTGAACAAGTGACCAACTGATTTGGTATCAATATTTTTTTTTATATACTACTTAGGTAGCAGACAAGCTCACGACCCACCTGATAGGAAGTGATTACCGTGGCCAATGGACGTATGCAACACCAGGGGAGCTACACCCGTGCTGCCGACCCTAAAAAAATCTTCTAATGCCCTTCTTGATGGACTCCATATTATAGTCGCTTGGGAAAACCGCAGCAGGGAGTTTATTTCACAGGCTCTGACACAAGCTCTCGTCTAGGGTTTAGAAAAAATATATGGCAATCATGGATAGGCGAGACGTGATTTCTACAAGGGGTCACCAATATTGCGGAGATGAATAATAAGATAGGTACCAGAGTATGGTTATCTATTTATTACCCGACTCTTAATTGATTATCTTAATCTAATGACTGTAGCTTATATACTAAGATTTACAATACATTTGTAGTGGGGCTGGCAACATGTTTCACGTTCGTGGGTACTGCAAATTTGCAGATTTGTTGTTATGGCAGAGGACGTGATTTCCTAATCTGTACGTTACTTTGTTTATACAATTTTATTTCCTTGTAGAAAGCACGTCTTGACTATCCGTGACTGCCATAAGTTACATCCATTGTCGAACGATTTCAACTGTGTTCAGAATTTAATGTCTATTACCTAGATTTATTTTTCATGAATTCATTCCATGAATATACTTACTACACTCGAAAAATTGAAAACCTCTACCAACTCACCAGCGGTAATAAAAAGCAAGTTACAGTGATTTCTTTGCAGTTTGATGAAGCGGGGAAGTACTTTTAGTGTCGGGCAAATTAGAGTCTGTTTGAACAGAAAATACCGTTTTGACCTACATCTTGATAAATCCTCAGGTTGTGCGTAGCTCTCCAAACATTTGTTACCACATTATTCGACGTAGAAAATTTTTAAAAAACTTAGCCCTAAGTATTTTTTGCTGTTTTGTAGCTGAGGAGAAAATATTTATTAAAATATTATCACACGTACAGTCAACGAATAACGTGGCTCAACAAATTCTAACACAACCTATCACCAACAGATCACTACAATGGATCAGATCAATACAATGCACAATTCATGATTATTAACTTTGTCTTGTAAAGATTATAAAACTGATTATACGCCTATATTAGTTATGTTTGTATTTTCAATATAAAATATTTGTAACTATTATAACATGGTGGCACTTCACATGACCAAAAGTTGCATGATATGATTATCATGCAACTTTTGTCGTTCACTAAACATAGTGAACAGTCAGCATCAGATCGATTTTAACGAACAAAATACTCAAAATGATCTTAATGTCTTGTTTCCCTTTTCCTATTGACTGAAAATTCAGTGATTTGCTCTTAATACCTTGGTATTTAGTAGATGATTTTGAGACTTTGTAGTCTATATCATTCTGACGCTGACTGTAAATAAAACTGTACAGCTTTGTAATTATGTTATACTTGTAAAAGGATTCTGAAATTCACAGTTCGTTTCAACTAGTGATTCCGCTGGGAGCCCGAAGGACTCAATAAAAGTTTTTCCAACAGGAATCTCGCCCACGAAATGAATTCGTATAACTTCCACATTTTGAGGATAAACCTTCGACTTTTTTGTTTGATGTAATAATAAAACGATTTCTGTATATTCCTTTATTTGGTTATTATGATTTTAATTCTAGTATTCCTACTAATATTATAAAATGTAAAAATGTTTGGATGTTTGTTACTCAAACTAACTAACGACTAAACTGGTCTGACTGAAATTTGGTGTAGGAATAGATTAAAATTTACCCCATCAATAGGTTTCTATGGTGCCACGGGAAAGGGATCCAAAGTCGCGCGAACAAAACCGTAAGTATCAGTTAGAAACAAATTAATATTTTAATACATTCTATAGTAAACAGATAATATTCATGCACACAAATATTCACTATGCATTCGTTATACAATTTATCTAATGGTGGTACTTGGTTATTTGTGTTTGCTTTTGGGCGTTTGTTAATTTGGCAAAATATTTGACGTATATACTAACTTGCAAATATACACAAACACAATTTACTTCACAAAAAAGTATTTACGAGTACTTCAAAGAGGTGTCACATATTAATTTTTACATTTTGCTTACTATTTAAAGAGCTCTACTGGTTGTAAAGAGTTTAAAAAAATCTAAATAACATGTCAATTGTACGTACCTATTTGGTATTGGTCATATATGTCAAATAGGCAATAAGGCAAGTACTTTGTCAAATATACTGTCCACACATTGTAATTGTTTGCCGAATCTGTCAAATACGCAAATACGAATATCAAATCAAATCATTTATTCCAATCCATTTAAGATCATAATTATGTTGATTCGTACATTTAAAATGAAATTAAATAATAATAAAATGATATGACAAATTAAATAATATAAATTAAAATTAAATAATTCAAATAAAATTAAATTAAATAATATAAATACACCTAGAACTAAATTATAAGCCATGTGAAGTGTCACCCTAAAATGATCTTGAACTTCTATTTACAATGTATTTTATGATGGAGAGTTTTGGCTTGTGGTTATGTATGCAGACGATAATTTAAAGTTCTAATTAATTTATACTGAAATACATTGTTGAATTTTATAATGACATTCATTTATTACAGTTTTGAGAACGAGGTGTCAAGTGGGAGTCGAACGAACGGAGAACGAACGAAACATTCTTAGGAGACATTCCATAACTTTTTAAAACATTCTGAACGTCAAAAAAAATATTGTGCCAATCGATCCTATTTCATATGGGGATCAAAATACTCTAAGAGACCGTTTGAGTTTTGAGTACTAGAAATGTCAAAAATCGTTAAAAACATTTCCCATACATTTTGTAGGGAAAAACAAAAAAATCTACATCAATTTTAATTCTTACCAAATTATACTACTTCTTACTATAGCCAAAAGACTCTTACAACCAAGTGACATTTGAGTTGTTTTACATAAATTAGGTGTTAGACAAGCACACGGCCGACCTGATGGAAAGTGGTTACCGTGGCCTGTAAGAACAGAGAGTGTTTGTGTCATCAGTGCCGAAGATAAAGCAGGGCAAGCCTTTGATCTTCCCACTGACAGCACAGAAGCTCTCCAATAAGCTCTGGCTACCCTACTCACCGCCGAGAACACAACACAAGGTTATTATGACCAGCTATTCTGTAGGGCGGAGGTACTTCTCCAGTTGCACAGCTCAATGGGGACGGGAATATCGTCGTGTCTTACATCCAAATAGTTTAAGGTAATAAGGTAAATGCTGTGCGTACCATTGCATCCTACATCATACGGGCAGAATGCTGTGACTACCAGAATAGTGCGATCCCATAATGCAACATTTAGTAGTGTGGACCCATTTATTCCATCTAAAAATGCATTTTTGGCTAGAATTAGGGAGGTTTTGACCAACGCACAGTAATACATTGAGAGAATTATGTCTGTGTTGAGCTCGATGTGTAATTAGTTTGATGCCTACTGCAAATTGTTATTTGTTTTTTTTCTGTGTAACTTGCATCTACGTAGTTATTTGTGTTGAGCGACAGGGTACATATAAATATATTCGTAATGTGTATATTTGAGTGCGATACCAACGTATAATGGTGCACATTGCATAAGTGAAGAAATAGATTGAGTGCTACTTTAAACAGAATGTAAGGGAATATTAGTGGTGGCAGTAACTTACTTATGCGCAACCAGTAAACCGGTTCTGACTTCGCACTGATGTCACATAATAGCAATGAACTACCCACTCATGTGCCGATACTGCTTATTGTTCTCATCTAAACTACAAATCCCGATATTTTTATCTTTTTTTAATTTTGCTGTCACTGCCATCATTTTTAGTTTTTGATTTACGGTGTGTTTTGTTGTTGTTTGCAATCGATCTGATGATCTCATTATACAAAATGTAGATAGCTGTAATTGGTCATTGTTTAGTAATTATTTACTGGTATAAACTTTTGTAAACGACTGTTGCTATCCCAAATATAATAAATAAATAAATAGAAAATTGATTGAATGCAGATTTCGCATTTTTGTTCCTGACAAAATCAGTGAATATAGTTCAGAATATCTTCTAAGCTTTTGGAAGGCCTCTTAAATATATTTAGCTGTAACTATAACGGTTAAAGTAGCTCCTCTTAGTGCCCCTTTTCAAAAATACACTGTTTAAAAAGCTAGTAGATATCCGCAACTCGCTTGCGGGAATGTCGGTTTTTATAACTTTTGGTATTATTTCCGGTTCTACTCAACTAATAACGATCAAATGAACGTAAGATTTTAATTCAGACCAAGATTTTAAAA
Organism: Eilema griseolum; assembly: GCA_963662185.1. Classification (NCBI taxonomy): domain Eukaryota; kingdom Metazoa; phylum Arthropoda; class Insecta; order Lepidoptera; family Erebidae; genus Eilema; species Eilema griseolum. The sequence continues at coordinate 7,534,267 of OY759236.1, forward strand.
AAATCGCACCAAAATCTATTCAATAGTTTTTATCAATCTTTTAGCCTGTCGTAGTCAAGCGCTGTGCATTGGTCTTTCCCAATGTTAAGAGGCTTTAGCATACTATTTTATTTCGTGTCCTTCTCTCGCAGAGATATCGTTTTCATATTTTTACGTTAGTCGCCTCTTACGTCACTACACAAATGATTACATTCCAATTATATTATAATAGTACAGATGTCAAGTTGGTTTGTGTACGCCTTAAAAACTCAAAAATTTTGCGGCAATTGAGTTGGAATTTTTCCTTGTTATACAAACCGCTCTAAAATTAAGTATTTTGACGTTGCAATCGGATTATAAGATTGTTTTTGGAATTATTTTCCGGCTGCTTGTATGTTATTCTTATTAAGTAATCTTATCTATTAATATTACTTATCAATCAATCAATTAGCCCACCGCAGTCCTGCTGGACATAGGCCTCTCCCAATGTGCGCCATTTTCTCCGATTCTCCACCTTCCGCATCCAGGCTGTCCCAGCCACCATTTTTTAGGTCGTCCGTCCACCTGGCTAGGGGGCGTCCTACCTTTCGTTTACCTTCTCGCGGTCTCCACTCTAGGACTCGTTTGCTCCAACGGCCATCAATATTACTTAGTAAGAATAAAATACAAGCTAACTACCGTAATCCTAAAATATAACAATCGTAATAATAAAACAACACTTAACTTAAACACGAACTATATGGGAAAATTTACAAAACGATACTATTTATTAATTTTTAAAATCCTAGCCATTAAATTACCGGCGTGAACCCACTCCTAACACAAGCAATGTGGCTAGGGGTTAAAGGGAATATTACTAATTTCGGTAAAAAAAAGCTAAACAAAACACGAAGATAAACTTCCCTAGTGAGCCATTTATAAAATTTACATACTATATCAAAAAGAAAAGTGCTATTATAGTAGAGTCAGCGTCAGAACGATCTTAACTGCAAAGTTTCAAAATGATCTTAATACCAAAGTATTAAAAGCAAATCAAACTGTTTTATTGATTTGAATTCTATCATATTATGTATTTAATAATTGTGTCCAAACTAATGATGTGTCTCAAATATCAGCAGAATCTGTCAACAGGAAGGGTGTCCCCCTTCCTGTGGACTGATTGTGAAGTGCAACAAGGCATTAAGATAAATTTGAGTACCTTGTTCGTCAAGATCGATCTGATGCTGGCTGTACAGCATACGATCAACACACTTAACGTTTTATTAATAAATGGTACCTACATCTGCCGAACTTTTTTTTGTGTAAGTTAATACGCGATTATGTTGGGGCGTTGGCTTAAAAACCAAAGTTAACAGATGATTATCCTGCTATTACAAAGACTTGGATCGCCGTAGGACAATTAAAGGGTTTTCTTTAATTTTCAAAGGATCTTATAACAGAATGTTAACTTTAATAATGTAGTAGGTGTGGGTTTCAATACTTTTTTTCTTTTAAAGATTTAAGACCCGGATGAATATTTTATTACCGGTCTTTTTTGGCAAGGGTTACTGTATTATAATTATATATCTGTATTAGACGTCTTTCATCCAAAAATAAGGTACAGAAGGATATAGATAACAAAGTTTATCGTTTATTTCTGAAATAATGATGATGATAATAATAATGCACAATACATGTAATCATATATAATCACGCCTTTATCCCGGAGGGTTAGGCAGAGGTGAATTAACACCCACATTTCACCAATCATTGAATTCAGTCCCACGTAATAGGGGGTGATCCTATTGCCGACTTCCAGGCACTATTTGACTCGAGCAATGCATTAAAGCTGATTCTGGACTGTACATCTGTCTGGTGTTAAACAGCCCTATCCCTTAGTCGCCACCGCATGGGAAGTGATGGGGTGGCCCAAATTTTACTCTGCCGGGAACCGCGCGGCTAAACATATATATATATATATATATATATATATATATATATATGTGTGTTTAGCCACATGTATACTAAATTAAATTGAAAACTAGAAACTGTTCATTACATATGAAATAGCCGCTTTTTTTTGAAAATTAAAGTAAACCCAATTTTCAGTAGGTACTAAAATTTCTGCATTTTTTGTAAGAATGACATATCCAATTTTTATGATTTTTTTTGTGTATAAATGAGACAACATTAAGCTAACAAACACTTTTATTACATCTTTTCTTTTCTTTTGAAAAGTGACAGCTTCAAAAAAAGTAATACAAAAGTTATCATCAAAATTGGTAGCATTTAGGAATTACTATTTTTGAAGATAGAATTTAATTTATCAAGCTGCCAATAAGAACAAAATTTAATACAGAGTTGTAAAATCTTGAAATTAACTTTCAAACAAAATATAAATAATGGGACTAGCTATCAAATTACAGGAATAACAAACTCATGAATCTGTAAGAAAATTTCGGCAATTACATAGATAAAACCTAATATATAGAACATAGTGAAATATGGCTGACTATAAGAAGTATGTTCTTAACTGTAAATGTAAACCTTTTAGATGTCGTAAGGTGATACCGATCAGGTCTAATAAAAAGTAAAATGATAAAGATATTATTGAGATAGAGATTTTGTGCTGTCCGTGGGAAGACTAAAGCCTTGTCCTGCACTGACGGCACAGAAACTCTTGGTTCTTACAGGGTTGGTAGCACGGGTGTAACTCCCCTGGTGATGCACACGTTCATTGGTCACGGTAACGACTTTCCATCAGATGGACCGTGTGCTTGTCTGCCACCTAAGTTGTATAAAAAGCAATTTCGAATCTTAACTCCTGTTAAGCATCAACGAACAGAAACCAAAGTCCGTCTAAATAACGATTAGTTAAAACTTTGTCAGACAGCTTGTTAGACTACAGTTAAAATAGTCTGAACAGGGTTACTGAAATTTAGTTCAACGTCTCTAGTGTATTAATAAGGCACAGAGTGTTCTGATATTAGAGTGAAATGAATAGTAGATAATTTTCGTTCGTGTTGGAAATGAATATGCGGTCAATGTACTGACTATAATTATGTTTAGAGAGTGATTATAGGTGAATGACTGCTGGTGACCGGTTGTCAAATATTTTTTCTTTTATACACACAAGTCAAGAAGACAAGTACACGGCCCACCTGATGGAAAGTGGTTACCTTAGCTTATGGATGTGTCACACACACTCAACACACTCACACACGCGACCCTGTAAGTACAGAGAGTTTCTGTGCCGTCAGTGTAGAAGACAAAGCAGGAGAAGTCTTTAGTCTTCCCACTAACAGCACAAACGCTCCAGTGAGCTCTGGCTACCTGACTCACCGCTAGGAACACAACATGAAGCTGAAGCCGCTGCTGCAGCTGGCCGCGGTATTCTGTAGGGCGGAGGTACTTACCCCTTTGGACTACTCAATACGGAAATACCGTCGTATCTTTGCCTTTGGCTACACCCACGCGGAATTCTACACCCTTTCCTGTTCATCCACGTGGAATTCCGTTTCCATTATCACATTGGTGGAACTTAAAGAATTGTGGAGGAACGAGGTGATATGTTCCTCCAACACAAAGGGAAGTTCCTCCGACCAGGCAAGGTGATCACGCCAACGATTGTCGTTACATGTACATGTGTTATACCAGCGCGAGAACTTTACTTGCGCGATGTAGGATTCGTAGTTACGTAATAGTTATGCTTGCTGTCGCTAGATGGCGCTGGGTACATGTGGTACCGCCACAGAATATACATTTTTTATGTAAAGGACACGTCAATTAGACTTCGCCACGCCTAATGTAAGTTGAAGTCTAAATCTCAGAAAAGAGGGTCACCATTACTTACATATACCATGTTACAACACGACACTCAGCTTGACGGCCTCATCATATGCATTTTAACGCCCCGCTTAAAAGACCCGGGACTGTAGGAAGAAGGAAACATGTAGTCTGGTAATGAATTCCAGGCCTTAATGGTACGATAAAAGAAAGAGTAACGTATCAATCATAGTTTGAATTTTAATTCACTGTGCTATTTTCCAAAAAGTTTGAATAGAAGTGTAAACATTACTAGCTATGTTTATTAAGTATTCCAGCTTTTGTTACTGTTAATGAGAATTTCAATTACTTTTTTATAGAACTAAGGTGGGAGACAAGCACACGGCCCACCTGATGGAAAGTAGTTGCCATGGCCTATGGACGTGTGCAAAACAAGGACATGCACAGCCGCGCTGCCAACCCTGTTAGCATTAAAAGTTTGTGTGCCGTCATTGTAAAAGACAAAGCAGGACAAGCTTTTGGTCTTCCCACTGACAGCACAAAAATTCTCCAGTGAGTTCAAGAATCTAACCAAAGACCCATCATAGAACAGGTGCTTATCATTACGACAATATCTTATTTATTTATTTTTTTCGAATAGAAAAGCCCAGAACTATGATAACGTTAGTAATAAGAAAATTTTGAAGAAAATTACACGATACAAAATAGTTCATTATAAATATGAAAATTACACTAAAAAGACGCATTTGCGAACAGTTTTGCTGGCGACTTGGTTTTTGTTTATACGTTGCAATTTATTTGCCAATCAGAGGCGTGCCAACTGTTGAAAGTTTACTAAATACTTCATTCGATGACAAATAATAAACTTTTTGTTGAATTGGTCGGTTGCCAGAAAAAAGTGAGCGGAAATTTTTCCATTGTGCCCATCGAATATGCTTACAGACTGCCATTGTGACTACAATGTAAGGCTTGTTACAACACAATGAAGATATATTATGGTACTTCAAAAGTTTTAATTAAATAATCTATGGAAACTAGCAAACTTGAAGTGTGTATATTCTATACAATTATTAAAAGGCAGACAAGCACACGGCCCACCTGATGGAAAGTGGTTACCGTGGCCTATGGACGTGTGCAAAACCTAGGGAGTCACACTCGAGCTGCCAACCCTGTAAGCTCAGAGAGTTTCTGTGCCGCCGTCAAAGACAAAGCAGGACAAGCTTTTGGTCTTCCCACTGACAGCACCAAAACTCTCCAGTGAGCTCTTGCTACTCTACTCACTGCCGGATTTATTTAGATGTTTTTTTTTTCAATGATGTGAGCAATTATGAAGTAAATTTTCAATTTGACTGCATCGATGAAGAAAGCCTTCGCCAATGCATCATCCAATAATTTGCAGGTGCTTGGCGGCAGCTGCCTAGCTAGCGTGGTTGGCTTAGGCCCCGGAGATCTTGATAGAGCCTCTTATTCCCAGATTAAGAGATTATAAGTACTAAATATTCATATTGTGTTTATATATAATATTGCATACTAAAACAATATTAGTCTTAAAGCTGACACCGAATATTTTTATCTAAATGGCACTAATAAAGTGCTCCCGAAGAGGCCCCGATCGAAAAAGATGGGCCTGGGTCCGGCGGAGTGGAAGCGATATGTCTGCCAACCTCACCTCCAGCACAACGACCCACATACGCTGTACGTTTTGTTTATCTGAGTCCGACATAACCTCTTCCACTTACTCCGGCGGCGGCGGGGTATCTATGGGAATGTTGTGCACATAAAAAAGTGCTAAGAGTACACTTACTTCAGCTGTGCGAGTCATCACTATGTTAGTACAACACATTTTTTCGCCGAACACTGACATTAGTACTATTTCGATCATCATACGGTTCGAGTGTACTCATTTATCATCATACCATTCTAGATTAAGTTAAGCCAATAAACTATAATTACTCTGCTTAACCTATTCTTTTATTTATCTTCTGTACGACTACCAAGAGCTCGTAGAATTTTAATTTATTTCTTTCTATTTTGACATTCTCAAGGAATCGAGAATAACGCCGTTGAATGCCTTTTCACCGTTCAGGAGCTACGCTGTCACAGACAGACACACACACACACACAGAGACACGTCAAACTTATAACACCCCTTTGTTTTTGCGCCCCCGAGGGTTAAAAAGAAGACTATAATAATCATTTCTTATCATTATTATTTTTTAGCAACTGATATAAGTATAAAACTCGCCGGGCGCCATAATCACTGTGATCATAGCGCTTGTAATAGCGCCCAAATATCGGTTGCTCAACAAAAATAATAAACATGGTAAATATCCTGGCGAGTTTTACACTAGTATTGTGAATGACCATGTCAATCTCAAATCATAAACTGATATAAGGTTACAATTACAACACTTATGAGTCTTATCGGGCATATGAAATTACAATATTTCTATCTCATGCAATTTACTTCCTTTTAAATTTCATGCAGGGTCTATACATATCAACCGTTTTGATTTCCCTGGGACTCTCCAAGTATTATTTATGTGGGTTATTTATGTTGATACCGGAAGAGGTACAGTAAGTACAAGATTCATAGTGGTGAAAACTTGAGCGAGATCAGCTGTAATAAAAAAGGGTTTATTTTTATGTTCGGTCCATCAATTTTACTTTACTTAATAGGAAGATTGGATGTTCAAAGGTAAATTCAATCAAGTTGTGTTGCCGAAACAAAATACTTTGTCAAAACATGGACATGAAAACTATTAAATTGCCACTAAGTGATAAGTTTTGAACTTAAATGTTGTCAAACTAAATTATTAAAATTTATATTTTAATAATTATAAAAAATGTCAGTGATATTGCTGCCATGGCTACTAAAAAAATTACGAAACGAATGAATACGATCCAAGAAATCGCGATCAAATCTGTTAAAAGTGTTTTTTTTTCAATGACTAATAGTCGCATATACTTTTTTTTTTTACGTGCGCAAAATCCTCACGGATACCTCCCCACAGGAGCCGGTTTAGGAGGTTATGTGGGACTCGAACCGACTAAAACGCACGCCACCTGTGGGTCGCTTTGGTTACCGAAGGTGAGGTTGACAGGCATATCCCTCGCACCCCGGCCGACCCAGGGCCATCTCTCACGAACTGGCCCTCTTCTCGGGTGTGGGGACTACAGAGTCCCCAACTTGTCCCCGGAAACGGGGAGGCGCGCCACGCGCGCCACCTCCGCGGCCTGCTTCTGCCAGGGTAACAGGCGGCTCCACCTGTCACCCCCAGGCCGGTAGTCGCATATACTTCCAACAACATCTATTCGAAAAAGTATGTTATGTAGAATATGATTAATCTGTGTGCTACACCATTAATGAAATAAGTACCTAAATGATTGAATATCAAACAAACAAATATCCTAATATCTCGATGGTTTCCTGCCGAGTATGTTGAAGACCGAGTGAAGAGTCTAAATGAAAACCCGCGAGTTAAGCCCGAGAACAATACTACAAAAATGATAATAATAAATGAGAATAAACGTCTAAATATCTTCACGAGTATAATCTGTATATGAAACAAACTTGACCTACATTTTATTTTAAAGCAATTAAATCATAAATATTGTTGTATGACTTCATACATTATAATGTATTAATACCTACTTTGCAATCCAGCGCGGAAATGCGGCCAGTGTTTTGGGCTCCTTTGGACCCGACACGACTTGAGGCGGGTTACTTACATGACAAAAGCTTGGCTAACTAATTGACATTTATGTAACAGTTTAATTCTGTAAATTTAAAATTTTTTATAGCCCTGTAAAAATCTTCAATAAATTACTTCCTCAAAAGACTGGTCCCAATAAGATGGCATCTTTTTGCAATGAGTGAAGCAATTAATAGCGATGTTTTATAATCAAGGATATTGCCTATCCAAAGTGTCAGAACAATAAAAGCCAGCTGCTCAGCGAATTGATTTTAATGTTAATGAACTAGCACATATTGCGTACACTAAAACCATTTTAGTAAGAGCCACTTTACTATTATTACAATGTTTGTTGAATTACCCACGCATTTTGATAAACCACATGCTTGAATAAATTTACAAAGTAATTGAAATTAAAAATGTATTTGGGCGTTAATGTTGATTTAGAGCTTAATAAGTTTATTGCTTCCGTAGTTTTATACTAGAAGTAGGTTATAAAATATTAGTATAATATTATCTGTATTGGAATTAGGTAAAAATTATAAAATACAAGTTTTGATATATAACAATCCAATAACACTTAGCAAAGCTAGTTTGGGTCTTAGGAATATTCTCTCTAGGACGTATCCAGTTTCCCGGTGACATTGGCAGATATTACTCGCTTATTAGGACTCAGTGCAGGTTGATAAAAACCCAGTAATCAAACCACAGCAGCATTAAAGATATACCATTATGTAACAAAATTACTACTTGAGAATGTCCGTTCCTACGTGACAAATACTAAATTACCTAAATTCAGTATTTCTCACGTAGGAAAGACCTAATTCAAAAATTCATAAAATTAACTAAAGTCAAAATGTTTTGTTTATATTTTAATTAGAATTTTCCTAAATTTCCATACTTATGAAATTAAAGCATTAAGCCCATTTGCACATCTGAGTAAAGAAGGATAACTAATTAAGTCTTTAAAATTTGTTAGGCCCACGGGAAGGGGACAGAACGTGAGTTTATTTTATAAACACAATTATTGCACACTGTTGGGCTTTGTACAGTAATTATTTTTCCGTTAAAGCTTTCTGGAGTAAAATAAATTATGTGTATCTTTTTAAATGTCGGATCTACGAAATCATTGCACCTACAACCAATTGAGTTTGCATAAAAGTAATTTTTTAATCAGACCCTATTTTCCAAAGGGGAGCATGCCTGTAAACCCTAGAATCTGATCACATGCTTTTCATAGTTAAGAAACAAGCTAATATGGTGATATATCTTCCCGTACATGCCCCGTATACTAAGCATATTACTTGGGTCGTGCCAGTCCCCTTCATATGGTTAGTAAATTCTTTTGTACTTCACATAATCCCCGTAAATAAATTTAGATAAAATATTAGCATTCCTAGGAAGCCCCCAAAATGGAGTCGTAACTTCGAGCTAGAAAGGAAAAAGAATTTTATATTAGTTCACCTATAAATCACATGCTTGCAGGTTATTAAATCGTGGAATAAAATGAACTCAACAATTATTTATAACTAGCATTTTCCGTGGCTTTGCCCGTGTGGTATTTTGTTCGCGTTCCTGTAACAGTTGAAACTATTCGGATATTTAGGACTAATGACCTATCTATCAATTAATCAATTATCCTTTCGCAGTCCACTGCTGTACATAGACCTCTTGCAGTGTTCGGAGGCTTTAGTCTACTGTTTCCACGCTGGCGAGACGGGTTGGTACAGGGTTTTATTTCAAGTTTTCCTATAACCTGTGCATTAATAATATTACATAAAAATAAATCCTACGAATGTCAGTAGATGGCACTTAACCGTCGCCGTAAGACGGATATGCGTATCAAAGAATTTGGATTGTTTCGGGAGAAGGTTCTGTGGCTCGGTGGTCAGAGCGTTTCCTCTGTAAAGGATAGATCACGGGTTCGAATCCCGCCCAAACCATTTTTTTTTCTATACATTAATGAATTTGAATAGTTAGCATACTAAATATCGTATTAAATGAAATATCCATATTACACAATGTTATAATATTGTGGTTTTTGTATTGCTTGTTTTTGCTTGATAATTTCTACTAAGGTACTACTATGAAAGTGAATTGCTATAAGGGGAGAGAGAGGTGGATGGACTGTGAAATATGATATAGTTAAGAAGGGAGTGAGTATTGAGATGACTGCAACTAGAGATGAATGAAAAAAAACCTATGACCAAATAAACTTGGGATATGGGCAGGAGGATGTTGATGACCTGCTATACTTTGCTGATCACACACAACGGAAAAAAAGGAGGCAAAAAGTCATTTTCTTTGCTTTACATACATAAATTTATTTATTTTGTCGATTACTTAACGAAATGTACAAAACAAAATCTATTGTGCGATGGTTATGACCCAATCCTCTCTTATGCTAAAAGGAGATCTGTTCCTATCAATAGAACAGTTTGTAAAGAGGGTTGATATTATTTATGTACAGTAATGGTTAGTCTGTTATTGTGCAACAAAAATATTGTGGACTCAATGTTAAACAGACCATTCTGAATCAGCAATATAGCGATATTTATACATACATATAATCACTCCTTCATCCCTGCAGGATTAGGCAAAGGTGAATTAACACCCGCATTTCACCAATAATTGTATTCGGTCCCATGTAATAGATGTGAGCCTATTGCCATATTTCGGGCACTATTATTGACTCAAGCCATGCATCTGAGGCTACGTCTGGACTGTATAATATATCTGTCTGTATATATCCCTTAGTCGCCTTGTAAGATACCGTATGAGAAGAGATGGGGTGGCCCTAATTCTACTCTGCCGGAAACCACGCGGCCGCAATATTTATAATGTTCTGTATATTACAGTATTTCTAGCAGAACACAAAAGAAACGGCTTGTAATAAGCGTTATGTGTGATTAAGCTAATGTCAATATTGTTATTTATTAAACTGCTAATGTTTACCTAAATGTTATGAGATGTATGTTACTTTTAAGTCAACTCTACTCACTTCCTATCCAATACAAAAAACTGGAACATTGTAGAAATTTGATTCTCTTGTTATATGGGAAACGTTTTTGGCAATTTCTGTCTTTCCTAGTATTCAAAGCTGAAATGGTTCCTCACAGTCTTTTGACCCTCACATGAAATATTATCGACTGGTACAAAAAAAAATTTTTGGACTTTTAGCATTTTCCTTGTTGTAGTTCAAAATATCTCAAAAAGTTAGAGAAGTTCTCTAAAAAACATTTAGCTGTAACTACAACGGTTAAGGTACTTTACTTTACTACTTTACTGCCCCGTTTCAAAAATACACCCTGTATGTCAACTTGTACCAAAATAGTAGATCATATTATGGCGCATTGTAATACCACTTACTGTGTCCTTAATAGTCATCAGACTGAAACAGGTAACAAACCAAAATATATTATAATTCTACTGATATTACAAATGTAGAAGTTTTTGAAGTTGTTTCGATGTTTCAATGTTTGTTAGTCAAACAGGTTCAAACTGCTAAACAAGGAACTGGCTGAAATCCAAACTCAAGCTAGTTCCGTTCAGCCGTTCAAGCCAATTTCACTACTACCAATACAGGAATAGATTAAAGTCTGCAATATCACGTAGGCAACATTTTATACCTGGTATACATTCCTGTGGATTGCGGGCAGAGTCGCAGCAGCTAGTGTATGTAGTGTACGTAGTAAATTAGTAAAAAGTCGATTATGTACTATTTTTCAGATTATAGTTGGGTATTTGACTGACTAGTCAAATTAGTTACATTTTACTTTTTTGTTAAACGTCAAAACCGTAAGCTATAGGGTAACTTGAATAAAATAAATTATTATGACGTCATAATATTCAAAGTCAAATCATTTACTGATAAAAGTTGAGTGGATGATTAAAAATAAATAAAAACGTTAAAATAAGAACAGACGCAATTAAATTACAAACGCATTAAATTAAGAATGGTAAAAGAGAGGTAAAATACCTATCTTTTACCATTTTTAATTTAATAAGCTCTAATAAATAATGTATTTTAATTGGAAAATATGCTATTATTATAATCATGTGTAGGTACCGAAATAGTCAATTCATTTTGTTTTCATCTATCGTTCAAACGTTCTAGCGTGATTTTGTATCAAAAATCAATACATCTATTCATAGAAACTTTCTTATTTATTTTTCTAGTAAATAAAGATAGCTTAGATGATAAGAGAAATTAGAAAAATAAACAGCTATTTATCACGTTCTGAATTGCTTACTAACACGAATTGATTATAGGCACAATTAGGTCGTTTGTTATATAGAAGCCTACTATAATTAGATCAAAGACAAAGTTTCTACCAAATAGCTTTGAATGAAGACACTAAATGATCCCTTTCCGTTATCTTGAGCCTAATAAATTGTAGTTACACGTAAAGGTTCCAGTTGAATTTTGACAAAGATGGAGCCGATATGTACAAACATCCGACTAGCAGACATTATCATTGAACATGTTAGGCTTTGTCAGCCAGCGATTAAATGCTACTTGACACAACGCATCGTTTCGGTAAATCCAGCCTTGTGCTTTGATGCATAAGATTGAAAGTCCTAGCTGTAGATTTCATTATCTAATAATACAGACCAATAATATGTAATACCCATATTTCGTCGTCGAGATTACTATAAATTGAACCTGACAACCAGACGATCTATTGCGCATGTTGAATTTGATATCAATATTCTTAATATATGTAATAGTAACCAAGTTGAAGATTATTGATATTGTAATAGTGTTAACGGAAATGAGCACAATCTATGTGTTCACAATCACAATCTATCTATGATTGTGTTCTTTTTCGTGTGTTTATGGAAGTTTAAAATGCACATTTTTCTACATCGTCCAATTTTAATGGAACTGCTAAAACTAATACAATGCAATATCTTTCATCTATTCCAACTCCTGGACATCCACCTTTCATCTTCAACCAATTGACCGCTTGTGATGTTAAGAAGAGCATCTTGTCTATTTCATCCAATGCTGTCGGTAGCGATGCCGTTAGTAGAAACATGATTGTGCCAATTCTAGAGCAAATTCTTCCTATCCTATGTCACGTCTTTAACTATTCCATTTCTTCGGCTATCTTCCCATCCTCGTGGAAAAATGCCCAGATAATTCCTTTACCCAAGAAATCTAAGCCTTGTTCCTTTTCTGACTATCGACCTATATCCATCCTTCCTTTTCTTTCCAAAGCTTTAGAGCGCCTCATTCACTCGCAACTTAGCTCCTTTCTTAATAAAAACGCGCTACTAAACCCTTTACAATCGGGCTTCAGATCTGGACATAGTACTACGACAGCATTGGTTAATATCACGGAAGACATAAGACTGGGCATGGATAGAGGAAATCTTACGTTACTATCCTTACTTGATTTTAGCCATGCCTTTAATACCGTAGATTTCGACATTCTGCTCGGTATACTCTGCTCTGTTAACATATCTCCAACGGCTATTGAGTGGTTTCGTAGTTATCTGTCTGGTCGCCAGCAGCGTATTCGCGTCGAAGAATTAAGCTCTTCCTGGTGTGATGTGACCGCTGGTGTACCACAGGGTGGCGTTTTATCTCCGTTACTTTTCGCCATCTTTATAAATACAATCTCCGAAAAACTACTTTCATCCTACCACCTTTATGCTGATGACCTACAAATTTACACCCAAGCTTCTCCAAATGACTTACGCGATGCTTTTGCTGTGCTCAACAACGACTTGGAGCGGATTTGCGAATGGAGCAAAAACCATGGACTCACCCTAAATTCGTCCAAAACACAGGTAATTGTTATTGGTAGTCCAAGGTTGAGTTCTAAAATAGATTGGACCCATCTTCCTCAGGTTACTATGGGTGGAGTAGTAGTGCCAGTTGGTGACAGTGTCAAAAACTTGGGTATCTTCATGGATAAATCATTTTCTTGGAATATCCAGTTACAGGAAACTAGTCGAAAACTTTTCGCGTCAGCAGGTGCCTTACGAAGGCTCCGAAACTTTCTCCCAATTGCCACTAAAACTGCGCTCGCACAATCGATTCTTCTTCCTGTCCTCGATTACGCCGATGTCAGCTATCCTGATCTAACAGAAGAGCAACTAGATAAACTTGAGCGACTTCAAAATTTTTGCATAAGATTCATATTTGGTCTACGCAAGTATGATCACGTGTCTGATTTCCGTAAACAACTCAAGTGGCTCCCAATTCGACTTCGCAGGAATGCCCATATTCTAACATTGTTATATAATGTATTGTTTAATCCCAACACTCCCTCTTATCTCAAAGAACGTTTCCAGTTCCTCTATGACACACATGCAAAATGCCTGAGGTCGTCCGAGAATTTGAGGCTGAGTATGCCAATACATTCTACTGACTTTGCTGACAAGTCTTTCACTGTCAGGGCGGTGCGCTTATGGAACGCGTTGCCACTGAACATCAGACGGGCAAAGTCAGTGAATGTATTTAAATTAATGGTCAAGAACCACTACCTATCATGTTGTGCACAGTAGGTAATAGCTCACAATTATGTGCTCACTCACTATTTTCCCTTCGTATTAGTATGAACTATCTACTTTATGTATATATTTATTTAATACATGTATATGTATTTGTATATCAGAATTTATGTTTAAATTTTTTGTGTAAAGCCGTATATTAATTTTATTTTACTTACTTTTCTCTCTTTCTCTTGTTTTAATACTCTATCTATTCAAGTTTAGTCGGTAACTACACCATATCTTTTGTTTTCATAACATTACTGTCCATCCCAAGGTTGCCTGGAAGAAATCGCTTCAGCGATAAGGCCGCCCATTGTACATTGAACTGTATAGATGCTACCTACTTGTCCTACTGTAAATCTGTTGGTGTACAATAAAGAATTATCTATCTATCTATCTATCTATCTAAAAGTTAGTATTTTAAATTCTTCTCTATCCTTTTTCTTCTTCTTCTGACTATCTACTCATATTACCTGCTATGACTTGTTCTGATTGTGACAACTACACTATCATTAATACATAAATGACGGCCTCTGTGGCGTAGCGGTAGAACATTCGACTGCTAAGCAGGGGTCGCGGGTTCGATTCCCGCTCAGTGCAAATATTTGTATGCATGAATATGTATATTTGCATTGGTCTGGGTGTTTCTATGTATGATATGTATGTATTTACAAAAAAAAGAGTATTTAAGTATGCTATGCTTACCGTGGGTCTAGATAGCGTTGTGTAGAATGATGTAGAATATTTATTAAAAAAAAATGTATTTTATTTTATATTCATCCCAAGGTTACCTGAAAGAATTCGCTTTTAGCACTTTGGCCGCCCATTGTACCATGTTGTAATTTTTAGGAGTTTTTTTTTTTTTTTATATATATAGGACACGTCAATTGGACTTCGCCTTGCCTGATGGTAAGCAGAAGGCAAGGTCCCAGAAAAGAGGGTCACCATTACTTACACATACCGTGTGACAATGGTGACACTCAGCTTGACGGCCTCATCATATGCTTTTTCACGCCCCGCTTAAAGGACCCGGGACTGTAGGAAGAAGGAAACACGTGAGCTGGTAATGAATTCCAGGCCTTAATGGTGCGACAGAGGAAAGAGTCTCCGAACCGCTTGGTTCTTGATCGGATGTTTTGCACCGTGTGCGGATGACATCTAAGACCTGCACGCGTTGTCCTGTGTAGGAAAGGGGAGGGTGGGACTAATTGGAAGAGCTCATCAGAACACTCCCCATGGTACAAACGGTAAAAAAAAGCCATGGACGCAACATCTCTACGCAGCTGTAAAGGTTCTAGGGTGTTCGTGATCTCGGGATTCCCAATGATGCGGACCGCACGTCGCTGCAACCTGTCGAGAGCATCTAGTAAGTACTTTGCAGAACCATCCCAGAGATGCGAGCAGTACTCCACACATGAGCGAATTTGTGTCTTGTATAGAAGACACCGCTGCTCCGGCGTGAAAAATCGTCTCACTCTGTTCAGGACTCCGAGTTTTCGTGAGGCTGTTTTGATTATACTTTCGATGTAGTTTTTGTTATTCAGGTTGCAGCGAACATCCATACCTAGGATATTGAGATTGTCCTGCAGTGGCAGTGACGTGCTCTGAAGAGTGGGGAGGGGAAGGAAAGAAGATACTTTTGCTGTAAACGCACATGCCTGCGTCTTCTTGGCATTGAACTCAACCAGGTTCTCAGAGCCCCTTTGAGAAATGTGATTCAGGATCCCGTCAAGCTCAGTGACAAGAAGCTGCCTTTTCTCTGCGATATCCGACTGCTTGGCCGCAGGATGTCCATGATAACTCCCATGCAAAGTGCTATCGTCTGCATAACAATGAACATTGCCGGTAGACAGCATGTCGTTGATATGCAGAAGAAAGAGAGTGGGTGATAGGATGGACCCCTGGGGCACGCCAGCATTAACCTGCAGAAACTCCGAAGCTCGTCCATCACAAAGGACGCGAATACGGCGCCCCTGCAGGAAGCTAGCAACCCAGTTGCACAGCCTAGAAGGCAGACCAAAGGCAGGTAGCTTGGAAAGAAGCGATTAATGGTGCCAGATTCTATCGAAAGCTTTGGCGATGTCAAGACTAATTGCCAGTGACTCGCCGTGCTTGTCCATAGCCTCACCCCAAAGATGGGTAACGTATGCTAGAAGATCACCCGTTGACCGTTTCGGTCTGAAGCCATATTGCCGGTCATTAATTAAGGAGTGATCCTCTAGGTGCCGCATGAGCTGTTTGTTAATTATGTGCTCGAAAACTTTGCACAGCACTGAGGTGACGGCTATGGGTCGATAGTTGGCTGGCTCCGAGCGATCCCCCTTCTTGGGAATCGGCTGAACATTCGCCTCTTTCCAAGGTAAAGGCACTGTACCCGAACTGTAGGATAGCCGGTACAGGCGCTTAAGCATTGGAGACAACTCCGCTGCACATTTTTTCAAAACTACCGCTGGAATACCATCCGGACCACTGGCTTTCCGGACATCGAGTGATTGCAGCACTGCACGGACATCGCGTTGCCTGATATGGATATCAGGCATCGCGTGGTCACTGACGGGCAGTGTTGGTGGCTGCGTACCACAATCATCGATTCGGGAGTTGGCCGCAAAGAGATTAGCCAGCAGATTTGCCTTCTCTTGCGGCTCATGGGCCAGGGATTTTTTTTTTTTTTTTTGTTTACGTGGTGGAATGCATTTACGCACTTCGCTCACCCCCCGCGGGGGCAGGGGGCTCGCTTCGTGTGGGACTCCTAGCCTTGGACAAAGGCCAGACTACCCACTAAACCACCACGGTGTTCCTCCTTCGCCTAATCCGAGCCGCGGGATAGTTTGCTCACCGCGACTCGGCTAGGGGCGCCCTTGGTAGGCCCGCTACTTAAGACCCCACCATCCCGGCAATCAGGCCGGAATGGTGGGGGTTTTTCACCTCAAGAATGCACCCCAGGAACACACAGGGGCGCATTCCGCCACATCAGCATAGGGGCAGCGGGTCCCCCGACCCACTGCCCGTGGCCACTCTCATTCGGGGACGCGGGCGAATTGCGTTCGCCGGCGTCCCCTCGCCGGGGGCCTGCGGGGCGGAAGAGTGAGCCCAGCTCGCTCCCGTTCCCGCAAGGCCTCTCTCTTTGCCGCCATCACCTCGCTAGCGAACGAGGCGACGGCGTCATGCTTGCACGGCTTTAGCCAGTCGCCAGTAGCCACGGCTTCCCGTGGGATGCATCACTAGCTCTTGACCAAGCCGCGCTATGCGCAGGGCATCCGCTCTGACAGTAGGCCCTTCTACAGACCTTTGTGGCTCTGTTGTACGCCGCCTTGAAGTGGCCCAGATTGGGATGGCGCGTGGCGCGCGCCCTTACCCAAGCGCGGTACGCAGACTGTTTTTGTTCAACAACTTCCGCGCACTCGCGCCCGAACCAAGGGCGCACCCCGCGGTCACCGGTGATATCGGTGTATGAAATATAGTATTCCATACCCAGACCGATCTCACCGGCGACAGCAGTAGCACAATCCGATGGGTTCTTACCTTCAAAGCAGCGCTCAACCCACGGGATGGACGCAAAATAGTCACGAAGTCCATCCCAGTCCGCTGACAAGTAGTGCCAGAGACGCCGCTTCCCCTGCACGGGTCGTGGGGGCGCTATAATCGGCACCGTGGAACAGACCAGGCAGTGATCGGAGTTGCCTAAAGCGGCTCGCACCGATACACTGTACCGGTCCGGATCACTCGTCAGCAGAAGGTCTAGCAGAGAAGGTGCTAGGCCCGACCTTCTTGGTATCCTAGTGACCTCGTCCACCAATTGGGTCAGGCCGTGCGCCAGAGCAAATGCGTGGGCGGCTCTTCCCGCATGGTCTGTTTTGGAGGAGCCCAACCAGATCTCGTGGTGGGCGTTAAAATCCCCCAAAAATACCATTTCGGCATTCGGAAATCGCTCCTGCGCATCATCTGCCGCCTGACTCAGATATTCAAAGAGTCGAGTTGTCTCAGCATCTCCTGTATGGGAACGGTAGAGGCACACATAGATCTGACTCGTAGGGCCATGGTCTACGTGTACCCAAAGGATGGAGAAGGATGGGTCCTCTAGGCAGCGCAAACGGCGACAGCAAACATCCGCCCTAACAAACACGCACACCCCGGCTTTTGCACGAAAACTTTCCTCAAGAACATAGCCAGGGTAGAGCAAGTAGGTCGTGTCGTCAGGGCGGTGTATTTGCGTCTCCGTTAGAAAAAACATGGCAGGTTTCGCCGTCTCTAGGTGTTGGTGGACGGCGTTGAGGTTTGCATGGAGCCCACAGATGTTAGTGGACTCCACCTCAAATAGCAAGCTTTTGGGAGTGTGTCGAGCCGCTGTGTTGCCTATTTCCTTGAATTGCGCTGCCATGAGTTTGGGTGGGAGAAGGCGTGAAAAAAGAGGTGATTGCCGCCGCAGCACCGTGTGACAAAGCGCGGGATATTGGTTTTATCTATGAATGTGAGGCATGGCGAGAGCCGACGCGCCGAACGGAAGGGCCCCCGTACCCCCCCGAGTATGGTCGCCGGGCTCCCAAATCCGGTCACCAACCGGCACGACGAACCATATCGGGATTATGCGCGGCCTGGTGAGGCAGCCTCCCAAGGTGGTTAACCCCAGTTGGGCCCCTGTACTATACCGCGGGCGGCCAGCGGCACCACCGTTTCTACAGGTCTCCCTGTTCGGCGCATCGCCCCGCGCCATCCCCACTAGACTACGCCAAGACCCACTGGTCCCACTAGTGCTGCGACAACCACCACCTCTGCCCGGCTATGCACTTGCTGACCCCTGAACACAATCCAACCGAGATTGAATTGCTATGGAGGGTTTTTCGCAATAGTGCACGGTGGTACCTACCCGGTCGAAACTTGAGACAAATTTGTGCCACCAAGTTTCTTCCACCAGTGAAAGAAACTGGAGTGTGATTTATGCTACATTTTTTTGGTTGGTATACAATAAAGAGTTTTTTTAAGATACCTATAGCAAATTTAATAAATCCATTATTATCTTTATAATAGCTAATTATGTCTATTACACATTCTTATTTTTTTTAAACCACTTAGCTGGCAGACAAAGGACACGTTCCACGTAATGGAAAGTGGTTACCGTGACCTATGGACATATGCAACACCAGAAGAGTCACACCCGCGCTGCCGACCAAGTAGGGACAGAGAGTTTCTGTGCCGTCACCAGAAAAAGCATGACAAGCTTAGGCGCGATTGGTCTAATTCGCGATTGGTCCAATCTTCAAAATTATGTCCTATTCGCATTTGGTCCAATTCGCAGTCGGTCCAATTCGCATTTGGTCCAATTCGCAGTTGGTCCAATTCGCATTTGGTCCAATTCGCAGTTGGTCCAATTCGCGGTTGGTCCAAAATAGACGTTTCTTAAATTATACATTTATTATATTATTATTATTATTATTATACATATAAATGGGGTGTGTGTTATAAAATTTTATCTCAATGTTTTTTTTGACAACACTTGCACTAGGGAACAAGCCCTGTGTCGCGGGGGACACATCCAATTAACGGACACAAAGTACACCCAGACTCAGAACAGCTATATAAGGATCACACAAATTTTTGTCCTGTATGAGGATCGAACCCACAACCTCGTGCACAGAAGGCGCATACTACGCCCACTGAGCCACGGAGTTAGTCATGATAATTTATTATAAGAAATTTATATTAATATAAAAAACGTCACATATTAAAATTGTATGTATTTATGATATGTATGTATTCAAAAAAGGTATCAGTTGTCTATGGATACGTACTCCATATTATATGATATTAAAAGAATTAAGTTTAACTTTCTACCATCTAGTCAGATGGCGCTGTGTGCAAGTATCCAAACATTATTTTTATTATATGTAGGTGTATATTTGAATTTGATTTCTAATATTTAACTTAATACTTGATTTCTTCATTATCGGTTGCAAAAACAAAACGCATAGGAATCTCACAAAAATTGAGGGTAGGTAATAAAAAAAATGTGTTAACAAATCTGTCATGTATTGTTTGAGTTTATGGCAATTAAGTTCTGTACTTAAAAAGTTGTTAATTTAGTTTAAAATGGAAAGAACAAATACGGAACAGTTCGAAATTGTAAAAAATGAACGTGGTAATGATACACTGATTTACAAAAGATATCGGTACAATCTAAATACAAATAATAAAAATGGAAGTTCGTTGTGGCGGTGTAATAAAAGAAAAATATGTAGTGTTTCTGTCACCATAGACGCAATAAGGAAAACTATTTTAAGGAAATCTAGAACAGGACATACATGTGAGTCAGATTGCAGTTATAAATTATCAAAGCTAACTACAGAATTAAAAAAAGCAGTATGTAGTGATTTAGGTCCAGTGCAATGTATTTTTGAAGAAAAGACTCGGAATTTAAATCCCAAAGATATTCCCCAATTTAAATCGATAAAAGATGCATTATACAGAGCTCAAAAGAAATATATTGACACTAGTTTATTGAATTATAACAGCACAAAAAATTTGAAATTACCAGAAGCACTTACGAATAAATTTTTATTAATTGAAGATGAAGGTGAAGATGGTGAAAACATTTTTGTATTCGGGACAAGATTAGGTAGAAAAATTGCTAAGAATCATGAATGTTATTTTGCGGATGGTACTTTTAAAACAGTTCCAAAGCCATTTTACCAGCTTTACGTGCTACATGTAGATTTAAACTCGACTAAAACGAAGACATAACACAAGATATTTGAATTTGATATTTGAAATATGACCAACTTATAGTCAAGGAAAATAACATCAATCAAGAAAAAAGGAAACGAGTACCATCGTCTTCACCATCTGCGTATAATAACCAGTCCAAAAAACCACAAACTGTATCTTCGATCAAGACAAACAGGACAAACGCTTTTGATATGATGCGGTCTAGATCCAGTTCTCTTTCAAACGCGTCTTCTGTGAATAAACAATAGCAACTAAAAATCGGCAAACGGAACCAAAAACCAACTGAAGAAACTAGCAATAAAGAAACAGGAAAACAACAACCTCCCCCAAGCCGACTGGTCCTCGTGGGGGAAAGAGACCACAACCCTCCAACAATAAGTGACAACATCAAAAATCACATCCATGAAACATCTAAATTATACATTGCAGCTCTCAATGTACTTACCCTGAAGAACGAAGAAAATCTTACAGAACTTATGTATGCACTAAGAAACATCAAATGGGACATAGTTGGCCTCAGCGAAGTGCGAAGAATGGGCGAAAATATAACATCTCATCCTGATTTCATACTCTATCACATAGGCGAGACCCCGGGCCATCACGGAGTTGGATTCATTGTTAAAAAACATATATCAAAGTACGTAGAAGGATTTATAGGTATCTCTGATCGAATAGCAATGATGAATTTGAAACTGCCCGAGTATAAGGAGCCTTGGTCTATCGTTCAAATATATTCGCCTACTGAACAAGCTAACGTAGAAACAGTTAATTCATTCTACCTTGATCTCAACAAAGTGATTCAAGAGCACGGTTATAAAAATCTCATAGTAATGGGAGACTGTAACGGACAAATTGGTGCCAGACGCCTAGGAGAAGATAAGGTGCTAGGATTACACACATACAAAAACAAACCGAGAAGTAGAAATGGAGAACTAATCACGAATTTTGCACTAGAAAACAACCTAACCATCTTAAATACTATGTTCAAGAAAAATAAGAAAAACATGTGGACTTGGATCTCACCTGACGGTAATACTAAAAACCAAATTGATTTTATAATGACAAACAAAAATAACTTCTTCACGAATTTCACAGTAATCAACAAATTAAACTTTAACACTAATCATAGACTAATTAGAACCGAACTGTTAGCAAAACAATCAAAAAAGACTAGACCAAGACAAAACCTAGGAAATGCAAAACTCGGGAAACATCAGTTGGAACAAATAACAAGCGCTCTGAGAGACAAATTTACAGAATTTCAAGTTAATACAAAGGAATTAGGAACACAGGATAAATACAACTGGATAGAGAACACCATCAAGACCCAGATACAATTCAACGAAAACACCAAAACCAATCCGAAACAAAAATGGCTAAGTGCAAATACTTTAAAATTACTCGAGGTAAGAAACGACTTAATCAGCTTAAGAAATACACAGGGCAGAAGGAAACATTTAATAGAAATCAATAAAGAAATAAAAGATAGCATAAGAAAGGACAGAAAACAAAACAGAATGGAAATTATAGAAAAATGTATTAATAAAACAGGTGGAACCAAAAAAGCGTACAAGGAATTGAGGAACTCAATGGACTGGATTGTTAAAATAAAAAACGACAGAGGAAGATGGAAACATAATAGAACAGACATATTAGGAACAGCTACATCCTATTACAAGAAACTGTACGAAAGCAACACGACAGAAAATGAAACCGATTTGGAGGAAACCACTGACATCCCCAGCATTCTTCAAGCTGAAGTCGAGAAAGCTATAGATACCCAAAAGGTAGACAAAGCTCCCGGTCCAGATGGTATAAATAACGAAATTCTAAGGCAAAGTAAAGAGATTTTAACACCTGTCCTCACTGATATGTTCAACAACATTTTAACCACTGAAATAATCCCCCAGCAATGGACAGAGTCCAACATTATACTATTATACAAAAAAGGAGATAAACATGAAATCGGAAACTATCGCCCTATCAGTCTAATGTCTAATATTTATAAAATCTTCGCGAAGATAATTTTAAAACGAATTGAAAAAACATTAGATGAACATCAACCAATCGAACAGGCTGGATTTCGTAAAGACTACTCGGTGATCGATCACATTTACGTAGTACGTCAAGTTCTGGAGAAATACAATGAATACCAGCTTACATACTATATTGCATTTTCGACTACAGTAAAGCTTTTGACTCCCTTCTACATAATAACATATGGGAAGCACTAGTAGAACAAGGGGTAGAACATAAATACATACGACTAATAAGGAACGTATATACACACTGCACAACCAAAATCCAGATGGAAAGAAAAGGAGATTCATTCAAAGTAGGGAAAGGCGTTAGACAAGGAGACCCTCTATCTCCAAAACTGTTCTCTGCGGTACTGGAATCAATTTTTAGAGGGCTCAATTGGAAAAATCTTGGTATCAATGTGGACGGCGAATCGCTGACGCATTTAAGATTCGCAGATGATATAGTGCTTTTCGCCGAAACATCTGAAGACATGCACAGAATGATAGAAAACCTAGCCAACGAAAGCGAGAAAGCAGGGTTAAAATTAAATCCAGAAAAAACTAGAATATTTACAAATGGGAACAAAGACAAGATACAGATAGGAAACACGGAAATCAAATATACTGAAGAATACATCTATCTGGGACAGCTCATAACCCAAAAAGAACCTATGCGCAAAGAAGTAGAGAGAAGAATTACGAACGCATGGAGAAGATACTGGAGCTTGAGAGAGGCAATGAAAGACGAAAAACTTCACATTAATATCAAGAGTAAACTATTTAACACCTGCATATTACCCATCCTTATGTATGGCTGCCAATCTTGGACCCTAACTCAAGAAACGACGAATAAACTCACAACTTGTCAATACGCTATGGAAAGGAGTATGTTAAACGTCAAGAGATCAGACAGACTGAGAAACCGTGTCATCAGAAGCAAAACAAATACCTTAGATGTAACATTAAAAATTAAAAGACTGAAATGGAGATGGGCCGGGCACATGATAAGAGGTCAGGACAAATGGAGCAAGAAAGTGACAAAATGTTATCCCAGAAAAGGTAAAAGGAAGAGAGGTAGACCACAGAAAAGGTGGGATAGTGATATTAGAGAAGTTGCAGGAGTGACTTGGAACAGAGTGGCCCAAGAAAGGTCAGAATGGAAAAGGTTGGAGGAGGCCTTTGCCGATTGGCAAACAGATCTACAAAAAGTAAGCAAGCAACAAATAATAGAATAAGTTTAAATTTCATGTTTATTTTAGAATATTGTATTAGTTAAGTTAAAATATCTGAATAAAGGCTATATTATTATTATTATATTATTATTATTAAAACGAAGACAAACATTATACCTGTTTTTTATATGTTGCTACCCAATAAATCAGAACAAACTTACCTACGTGTTTTCGCACTATTAAAGGAAAAATTGGGTATTAACGTCAAATCTTTAAAATGCGATTATGAAAAGGCGCAAATAAACGCTGCTTCTGCTGTCTTTCCTCAGGCAAAAATAAGTGGATGCTACCATCATTTCAATGACGCTATATGGAGATACTCAAAAAAGATTCAATTGAATGAAAGTAGAGAGGGTCGAAATATTACTAGGAAGGCATGAGTGATTCCATTATTCCCAGCTAGTCGCATTCCAGAAGCTTGGAGATATATATTAGAATATGCTCCAGACAGCGAAAAAGTAGTTAAATTTCGTAAATATTTCGAAAAGGAATGGTACCCACGGCTCTCACCAACTATATTAAGCTGTGCTCATCAGCGCCACAGAACCACAAATGCTTTAGAGGGTTGGCATTCTCGGCTGAATCGGCGCATCCCCAAAAAACCCAATTTGTTTTTATTTCTTCACAAACTACGAAGAGAAGGCCAATATTATGATACTAAAATCACGCAAAATTTATTCAAAAGTAACAAAAGGAGAAGTCGTGATATTCTATTTGATAAAAAATATGGAAAAGTACTTAAAAAATTAGAAAATGGGACAATAACAGTAAAAAAATGTTTCCACAAAATTATCTATTTAAGATTATCATTACATAAAACTAGTTAAAAACTTACATGAAAGATTGTTGTTTTGATTTTTTGTTTATGACGAATATTTACATCTTTTAGGGTCATTATATTATAAGGTATCATACCTTTGATCACAAATATATATGATAATAGTTCTTTCTCCCTTATCTTTGAGATAAGTAACAGAAAAACCGTGTTTTTATCATATATATTTTTGGTATATATTTTTAGCTTATAATATAATTATTAAGTTCTTGCTATGATTTGATTATGAAAAATATAGTAAATTATGTACATAAAAAAATGTTATTTTTATATAAAACTAGTTGAAAAGTTACGTGAAACATTGTTGTTTTTATATTTTGTTTATGACGTATATTTCCATCTTTTAGGGTCATTATATTATAAGGTATCATACCTTTGATCACAAATATATATGATAATAGTTCTTTCTCTCTTATCTTTGAGATAAGTAAGAGAAAAACCGTGTTTTTATCATATATATTTTTGGTATATATTTTTGGCTTATAATATAATTATTGGTAAGAACTTAATAATTATAATAATAATAATTGTGTAACACAAGCTATGATTTGATTATGAATAAATATAGTATATTATGTACATAAAAAATGTTATTTTGTTTAATTTTGAATTTACATAACATTGGACCAATTGAGAATTGGACTAAACGTGAATTGGACCAATTGCGAATTGGAACGAACGCGAATTGGACCAATTGCGAATTGGACCAAACGCGAATTAGACCAATCGCGAATAAGGTGAATTGGACCAATCGCGAATTGGACCAATCGCGCCTAAAGGCCATCATCTCTCCAGTGCGCTCTGGCTACCCTACTCACCGCCGGGAATACAACATGAGGTTATTATGGCTGCGGTATTCTGCAGGGCTAGACGGAAATATCGTCGTGTCCTACATTAAATTAGATTATATAAATATCATACTATCTCTTGAATATTTAGTTTAGTAAGTACACACGCAATTCTTTTACGGGAATTTCGCCTCGGGAGGGCACTCAAATGTGTTGCTTGGAAAAAATCCTGAGAAAAGAATAAGGAAAACTAAGGGTGGAATATAAAAATCAGATCAAATATGCTCTCGTTTATCTCGAATAAACTATGATGCTTCCATAACAGGAAAAATATATGGTTTCACTATTTACGCATAAATGTATGCTTGAACTAATGTACATACTTCGATCTCCTCGTAATTTATAAAACATGTTTGAATTGACGATTGTTTCTCGAGCCGAGCTAATCAACCGTGAGTAGTTCTTGAGATTTGTTTGGATTGGTTTAAAATATTCCACGAGTCAACCCTTTATGTTTCTTTTAGAGCTTTAATTTATTTATTATTAGATTGGAATTAGGATGACGTAATCACAGTAGTAGTTGAGAACTAGGATTATACAACTCAACTACTGTAGAAACTAAAAGATAGTGAAATATATAACATTTTATGAATATACTAGAAATATTATCTCAAAGCTAACATTAATTTAACCATTAATCATAAATTTTACGTACTCTGTTCAGCAATTTCATATGAGATGGCACTCATAATTATCTTATGAAATCTCTTAATTTCTGTTTTCTCATAAACCCAAACAAACGTTAAGATAATTGTAATAATAAAGTCTCCTAACCTTGGCACATACATAATTTCCTAAAGTCAATGTACTGAATAACTCACAAAGTTTACGTGCCGACTTCTAACTTGACTTGACGACTTTGAAGTCAAACTGGGGTTTAAATAATTGAACGTGTTTCAACTCGTGTTATGAACAGAAATTACTTATCTTTGAAATTGTTTTCTGTAATTATACTCATTATCCCAAAATACAAATTAAATTATAATATAGGTATTTAAACTATCATGGTCACTCACATTTGTTTCAAAGTACCCTCAGACGCTCTCGACAGAACGCCACTATATACCAAGACTGGTTAGGGAAGTGATTGAAATCAAAAAGTATAAAAATTTCAATCGTGAGGTTAGGCTTCAACTGCCGTATGTCTGGCATCCAGTGGTTCGTCTTTGTAAAAACAACCGGGAACAAACCAAAATAAAATCCCGAGTGGATACAGTTAGCATCATGTGTCGTGAACGTGATCGAGATTGGGTTCGAGTTTGTAGTGAGAGTGAAAGCAGTGGTAGTGCAGATACGCGTAGTAAACCAACTCGAAATATTTTTCTTTTTGCACTGTTCACCGCCAATACTCCAGTTCCTCCGTGATCATCGTGTTTGCAACAGCGCAGAAATATTGGAAACTCAAAACAATGCAACACGGTAAATATCCCGATTACTTTGATACTAAATTACAATTATTGCAACAAACACAAATGACTTCAAGAGTGGTGAAGTGGTTGAAATGGTGACACTTAGTTACAAAACTTTCAATATTTGTTTTGTTCTCTATTTCACTCATTTTATGAAATATAAGGTTAATTTTTCATTCCCTTTACACTAGTAAGAGTACATCTACGAAGGTATACACGTGAACATGGTGCTGTCTTCTAGTCTAGAGTGAACAGGTTTAGTTCTAGACAAGTGTACTACAACTTCGGTCACATCATTACTTTAAACGTATAAAAAGAAAAAGGTATTTTTTTATACAACTTAGGTGGCAGACAAGCACACGGCCCACCTAATGGAAAGTAGTTACAGTGACCTATAAACGTGTGTAACCCCAGAAGAGTCACACCCGTGCTGCCGACCCTGTAAGAACAGAGAGGTTCTGTGCCGTCAGTGCGGAACACAAAATGAGGACATGCCTTTGGTCTTCTCACTGACATCACAAAAACTCTCCATGGAGCTCTGGCTACCTTACTCACCACCGAGAATACAACATGAGGTTATTATAGCCATTAGTATAGTAGTATTCTGTAGGGTGGAGGTACTTCCCCAGTCGGACTGCTCG
Organism: Eilema griseolum; assembly: GCA_963662185.1. Lineage (NCBI taxonomy): Eukaryota > Metazoa > Arthropoda > Insecta > Lepidoptera > Erebidae > Eilema > Eilema griseolum. Next base: position 7,561,919 of record OY759236.1, read on the forward strand.
ATTGGGACGGATATACTATCGTGTCCTACCTCCTACAAAAAGAAGTAATAAATCAGATCAAATATTCGAACGAACTAAACAAATTTTAGCTGATGAATGGAATCATTTGGCATTTGCCTATTCACTCGACAATCTAACGGAAATCGGTTGAACTCAACTTCCAAATCAGGTCGGTGTGTAAGTTAATACATCACGTTTCAATATCCAGGTGTTTTATTTTTATGTTACTGTGTGGATGTTCCTAAATTCCAAAAATTTACTACCAGGAAGGTTTGGTTTTGTGATGTGTTCTATTATAGCGGTATTGCGGAGTAAAATCTTAGTAGAAAGGGTGTTTTTTGACCTGCGAAAATAGCAAGAGTATTTTTATACTTACGAATAAAAAGGAGGTAAGTTTGGTCTCTTTTGGGGCTTCTGGAACACATACACACGCTCTGTCACGCGTTTAACAATACGCATTTTAGACATAAATAACAATTTAAGTAGGTAGGTAGTATAATTTAGTGTTTTAATAACTATTATGGTAAGTATTTTAGAGGATAACGAAGAATATAACGTTACTATAAAGATTAGCACTAAATACTTTATATAATATTTATACCTAAGTAAAATTAATTGACTCAATCCATTTTCAAATTTTCCTTAATAAGTTTGCTGGTAACTCTTTCCATATTATCGACGTGTATTATAAGTAAATCTTTAATAACTACTGTAACATACAAAAGAATAGTATACAATTATTGTATGTATTGCGAATAAATAATATATACTCAAACTCCATACGAAACATGTCAAGCCGTACCCGTTTATTAATTTTCAATTCGTCTAGTGTACGCTACCGTGATCCGTTGCAAACTATTTAGTACTTCATGTGATTAAAAGGCACAGATTTGAATTATGTTTGAGATACATGTGTATGTCAAACATAATTCAAATCTGTATGTGTGCAACACTATGTAAACCCCTGTATGTGTGCAACACTAGAGGCGTCACACTTGAACCCTGTAAGTACCTTCTGATGCCTCTCCAGCGGCGGTCTTTTCCGTCGTCAGGCTTCGGACGGCAGATCTTTGCGAGGTTAATTTGTCTTTTGTGATGTGATTCTAAAGTAATTATTTCTGATATTTAACGAGAAAGGAAAATTTATATAAATGGCTACTAAATGGTTCATTCACAAAACTTCCACAATCTTCCTTACAAAAATGTCACTACCGAAAAATTTCCCTTCCGGAAAATGTTTCTTTGGCAAAATATCCCTTTCGCAAAATGTCACTTCTTGAGACTTTGCCTTTAGCTTACCATTAGGCGAGGTGCAAAAAAGCTTTCAAAGCATTGTTCTATAATAGTAACGTTATACATATATAACATATACATGTATAACGTTACTATTATAGAACAATGCTTTGAAAGCTTTTTTGTTTTAAAAAAAATACGCGTCAACTTGACTTCACCTCGCCTAATAGTAAGCTAAAGTCCAAGTCTAAGGAAAGAGGGTCACCATTACAGACACTAAGTAATGTTACAATGGTGGCACTTAGCTTGGCGGCCTCATAAGATGCTTTTTCACGCCCCGCTTAAAGGACCCGGGACTGTAGGAAAAAGGAACCACGTGAGCTGGTAATGAATTCAAGGTCTTATTGGAGCGGCAAAGAAAAGAGTCTCCGAACAGTGAGGATGACATCTAAGCCCAGCATGTGTTGTCTTATGTAGGAAAGGAGAGGGTGGGATTAGTTAGAAAAGCTCATCAGAACACTCACCATGGTAGAAACGGTAAAATACAGTCAAGGAAACAATATCTCTACGTATCTGCAAAGGCTCGAGGGTGTTTGTGACCTCAGGATTCCCAATAATGCGGACCACGTGTCGCTGCAACCTGTCGAGAGCATGTGGAAAGTATTCGGCGGAGCCATCCCAAAGATGCGAGTAGCATTCCACACAAGAGAAAATTTGTGTCTTGTAGAGAAGACACTGCTGTTCTGGTGTGAAAAAACATCACGCTCCAAGATTGCGCGAGGCCGTTTTGACGATACTCTCGATGTAGTTTTTGTTATTCAGTTTGCAGCGAACGCCCATACCGAAGATATTGAGGTTTTCCTGTAGTCGCAGTGGTGTTTGAGATGAGATTTTGTTAGACAACGAAGATATAATAAATATATCCTTATTTTTTATCGAACTGAAAATTCAACAATAGGATACATAGTAATAGAACATAATAAAAAGCAACTACAGTTGATACTGCTGCGCCAGCGGCACAAAGACAAACACAACATTTTTGATGTAAATCAAGCGGACGTCATTCGTTGTCGTCAATTAATTTATAAAATAGAAAAGAAGAACACTGTCAGTCCCAAAAAAGTTATATTTACTAATAGTATAGTAATGTGCAATATGTTTTGGGTAGTGTACTTGCAGCTACTCATGCAATATTTTGAAACTCTAATATTAAGCAAACCACAAATTATTCGCGTGAACTCTGTACCCAAAACTGTAGACCGCTCGCTCTATAATAAATGGTTTACGTTCACGTTAACATAAATTGCGAGACTTCAACAAACTAATGAATTACGCATAAAACTAAGAGTAATTTGTAATTGTATTTTCTGCATCGCTTAATACGGTAACGTTAACTTTAACGTTCTGGTTTAGCTAAATGTAACTATTTAAATAATTTACTACACCAGAGAGAAATATAAACTGCCAAACTATCCACTTTATCAATCTTGTACAACAGCCTGTCAAAAAGGATAAATTGATAAAGGTGTATACGTGCTGCTCAGCGTGTCGTTGCTTTTTCATTTCGATAACTCGAGGTTCGATTCAGTGCAACTTTGTTTGGAAAAATAACATTGATATAGGTGTTTCCATATTAATATGTAAGTATGTGTCTAAGTAAGCTTATCGGCCCACACACAACATAAACAATGATAGAATAAAATGGTTCCGATTATTATATTTATATTTTGTTTGTGGCACCCTAAAAGAATTTTCACTTCGCGGACCCTCAATTAAGGTAAACAGGTAAACAAAGTGTCTTTCACAAATTTTATCTTACGAATCATGAACATCTCAGTGCTCAAAATTTTATTCTCTTTAATGAAAAATTATTCAGTTAGCAACATGCTGTTTCTCACTCGTAATATAAATGCGTAAAGGGCTCTGTCTGTCTTCCTGTCTCTTTGTCTGTATTAGTTTGTGTATATGCTTTCATACCTAAACCAGTAAACTGATTTCGATGGAATTTACATACATATATAGAGCAAAGACAGAGAGAACAACTAAACTTGGTTAAATCGCGATTAATGGAACCACTTACTTAATAATAATAATAACCGTACTATAGGTAATTGCCCGACCCTGCTCTTGAAAATGGCCGTATCATGTTGTACTGGGATTGAGCTATTATCATTGGCAGCCTGTTGCCAATTAGCGTGATAAAGTGATAATAGATCGATTAGAGCACCGTGAGTAAAATTTGATATCGCTATACCTCATGAAGAGAATCTCATGAAGGCAGAAAAAGAAAAATAGATTAAGTATCTGAACTTGGCCCATGATGTAGATGTGGGATGTAGATATGTGGGATGTAGACTCAGCTATTATTGTACGGATAGTCGTTTCAGTTCACGGATTTATCGCCAAGAACCTCGATCAACATGTTATGAGGCTCTCGTTACACAGCTGGCTGGAATAAAAGGAATAATAATCACAACTCATGAACCGTAAAGTTCATTTCATTATTACAAATAATTATAACACTAAGAAACATGCGTTTTACAACATTTAAAATATTAACTAATTTTAGACAAAATTGTAATATAAAGTCTTAATGGTAATCGATTTCAAATTAGAAGTACACGAATTATCGACACTTGTGCTTCAATTTTCGAAATGCGTAAATGAAATAGAGAACAAACGAGTCTCGTTCCACTGTTATGTTTCCAATAACTACGAATTTCTAAGCGAATAAAAGCAATTTCACAGGTACTTATCAACATCTGGAATGACATAAAATACTAGATTTTGTTTTTGTTTGCCTATTGTGTTTACTTCGAAATAGAAGATAAGTATATACATTATATGAGAACAAAATTGTATACCTAATTATACATACATTTGGGAAAAATATCCTTTATGTATGATATTTTTATGTATTCCACTAATATTATTATGTAAATGTTTGTGTAGAGGTTTGTTACTCAATCGCGTTCACACGGCTGTACTAATTTGGTAATTACAGGGATATGTTATAATCTGGAATAACATACAGTTTTTTATCCCTAAAATATATTATCTTGTTTTTATCAAAAGTGTGAATCCATTTTTTCATGTTTTTTTATTTTATTTTAGGAGATTTATTTCAAAATCCATCTTAAGTTCTTGCTATTAACTTGAACTCAAACTCAAGTTAATAGCATAAAGTCTAATTGACATGTCCAATATAAAAAAATACTTTACCTTTTCTGTATATTACTACCCATCCAAGATTGCCTAAAAGAAATCACTCAACTACTTATTTGTGAAGTATTCATTTATTAGTTTGCACATCAATAAATTAACATTGCCCAGTTATTTATGAAATGTTAATTTATTGATGTGCAAACTAATTTCTTTATACATATGTATACGTAGACCATGGCCCTACGAGTCAGATCTATGTGTGCCTCTACCGTTCCCATACAGGAGATGCTGAGACAACTCGACTCTTTGAATATCTGAGTCAGGCGGCAGATGATGCGCAGGAGCGATTTCCGAATGCCGAAATGGTATTTTTGGGGGATTTTAACGCCCACCACGAGATCTGGTTGGGCTCCTCCAAAACAGACCATGCGGGAAGAGCCACCCACGCATTTGCTTTGGCGCACGGCCTGACCCAATTGGTGCACGAGGTCACTAGGATACCAAGAAGGTCGGGCCTAGCACCTTCTCTGCTAGACCTTCTGCTGACGAGTAATCCGGACCGGTCCAGTGTGTCGGTGCGAGCCGCTTTAGGCAACTCCGACCACTGCCTGGTCTGTTCCACGGTGCCTATTATAGCGCCCCCACGACTCGTGCAGGGGAAGCGGCGTCTCTGGCACTACTCGTCAGCGGACTGGGATGGACTTCGTGACTATTTTGCGTCCATCCCGTGAGTTGAGGGCTGCTTTGAAGGTTAGAACCCATCGGATTGTGCTACTGCTGTCACCGGTGAGATCGGTCTGGGTATGGAATACTATATCTCATATACCGATATCACCGGTGACCGCGGGGTGCGCCCTTGGTTCGGGCGCGAGTGCGCGGAAGCTGTTGAACAAAAACAGTCTGCGTACCGCGTCTGGGTAAGGGCGCGCGCCACGCGCCATCCCAATCTGGGCCACTTCAAGGCGGCGTACAACAGAGCCACAAAGGTCTGTAGAAGGGCCTACGTCAGAGCGGATGCCCTGCGCATAGCGCGGCTTGGTCAAGAGCTAGTGATGCATCCCACGGGAAGCCGTGGCTACTGGCGACTGGCTAAAGCCGTGCAAGCCAACTTCTGTCAGCCTTCGCTGCCTCCGCTGCGTAACCCTGATGGATCCCTGGCCCATGAGCCGCAAGAGAAGGCACATCTGCTGGCTAATCTGTTTGCGGCCAACTCCCGAATCGATGATTGTGGTACACAGCCACCGACATTACCCGACAGTGACCACGCGATGCCTGATATCCATATCAGGCAACGCGATGTCCGTGCAGTGCTGCAATCACTCGATGTCCGGAAAGCCAGTGGTCCGGATAGTATTCCAGCGGTAGTTTTGCAAAAATGTGCAGCGGAGTTATCTCCAATGCTTACGCGCCTGTACCGGCTGTCCTACAGCTCGGGTACAGTGCCTTTGCCTTGGAAAGAGGCGCATGTTCAGCCGATTCCCAAGAAGGGGGATCGCTCGTCGGGGTCGATCGCGCGGAGCCAGCCAACTATCGACCCATAGCCGTCACCTCAGTGCTGTGCAAAGTTTTCGAGCACATAATTAATGAACAGCTCATGCGGCACCTAGAGGATCACTCCTTAATTAATGACCGGCAATATGGCTTCAGGCCAAAACAGTCAACGGGTGATCTTCTAGCAAACGTTACCCATCTTTGGGGTGAGGCTATGGACAAGCACGGCGAGTCACTAGCAATTAGTCTTGACATCGCCAAAGCTTTCGATAGAGTCTGGCACAAATCGCTTCTTTCCAAGCTACCTGCCTTTGGTCTGCCTTTTAGGCTGTGTAACTGGGTTGCTAGCTTCCTGCAGGGGCGCCGTCTTCGCGTCCTTTGTGATGGACGAGCATCGGAGTTTCTGTAGGTAAATGCTGGCGTCCCCCAGGGGTCCGTCTTATCACCCAGTCTCTTTCTTCTGCATATCAACGACATGCTGTCTACCGGCAATGTTCATTGTTATGCAGACGATAGCACTTTACATGGGAGTTATCATGGACATTCTGCGGCCAAGCAGTCAGATATCGCAGAGAAAAGGCAGCTTCTTGTCACTGAGCTTGACGGGGGGAGGCATGTGCGTTTACAGCAAAAGTATCTTCTTTCCTTCCCCTCCCCACTCTTCAGAGCACGCCACTGCCACTGCAGGACAATCTCAATATCCTATGTTCGCTGCAACCTGAATAACAAAAATAACATCGAAAGTATCATCAAAACAGCCTCACGAAAACTCGGCGTCCTGAACAGAGTGAGACGATTTTTCACGCTGGAGCAGCGGTGTCTTCTATACAAGACACAAATTCGCTCCTGTGTGGAATACTGCTCGCATCTCTGGGATGGTTCAGCAAAGTACTTACTAGATGCTCTCGACAGGTTGCAGCGACGTGCGGTCCGCATCATTGGGAATCCCGAGGTCACGAACACCCTAGAACCTTTACAGATGTTGCGTCCATGGCTGTATTTTACCGTCTTTACCATGGGGAGTGTTCTGATGAGCTCTTCCAATTAGTCCCACCCTCCCCTTTCCTGCATCTTACCGCTCATGGACTATGGAGTGGTGCAGCTACTTTCCAGGTATAGCGCTACGAACCTAAGCAAAATCGAACGACAATACAGACTGGCACTAAAAAATGCCGCACAACTACCGAGACGAACACCCACGGAACTAATCTGGGAAATGGCTGACAAAGAAGCTTGGCACCTACGCGCTGAGGACCTTAACACTAAAATGTTAGAAAAGATAGCAAAATTAGAAATAGAAGACCTCAAATCCCCTGGAGATGCCTACCAAGCACATGGCGAATTCAACCCGCTTAGGGTTAATGATAGAATAGGCGAAATACTGTATGACCCTAATAAAAAAGGATACAAGCGGTGGCCCATTGATAAAACGAAGGCTCCGCGTCCCCTGAAAATCAAATAACACGCGCACGCACACACACACACTCACAGTCACACTCACACTCGCACTTGCGCTCGCGCTCGCACTCGCACTCGCACTCGCACTCGCACTCGCACTCGCACTCGCACTCGCACTCGCACTCGCACTCGCACTCGCACTCGCACTCGCACTTGCACTCGCATTCGCACTCGCACTCGCACTCGCACTCGCACTCGCACTCGCACTCGCACACGCACTCGCACTCGCACCCGCACTCGCACTCGCACTCGCACGCGCACGCGCGCACACTCACACACACGCTCACACACACACACACACCATACAAGATGAATGAAACACGTAATCTATTTGTGCTTTGTAACAAAATATATTGCGAATAAGTAAAACACAGCACCATTAGGACATAAGTTAGCTGACTCATCTCCCACGGAGACATTTTTGTAACATAAAAGTAGGCAAATAAATGTTATTCTGATTCTGATTCTGATTCTCCCCTTTCCTACACAGGACAACACGTGCAGGTCTTAGATGTCATCCGCACACAGTGCAAAACATCCGATCAAGAACCAAGCGGTTCGGAGACTCTTTCCTCTGTCGCACCATTAAGGCCTGGAATTCATTACCAGCTCACGTGTTTCCTTCTTCCTACAGTCCCGGGTCTTTTAAGCGGGGCGTGAAAAAGCATATGATGAGGCCGTCAAGCTGAGTGTCACCATTGTCACACGGTATGTGTAAGTAATGGTGACCCTCTTTTCTGGGACTTTGCCTTCAGCTTACCATCAGGCAAGGCGAAGTCTAATTGACGTGTCCTATACATAAAAAAAAACAATATTTTACACTATGACACTGTAATATTATATATGTAATATGATATATGTAATATGATATTGTATGTATGGTTATATGTGTAATATGTATATAACATGGTGTCATAGTGTAAAATATTGTATGTTTAGACATACAATATTTTACACTATGACACCATGTATAAAATGGTGTACAAAAATATGTTTGCGTATAAAATCATAACAACAACTATTAATAATATTTTGGCAATAGTGTAAAATATTGTTTAGACATACAATATTTTACACTATGACACCATGTATAAAATGGTGTACAAAAATATGTTTGCGTATAAAATCATAACAGCAACATACAATGTAATGATAAAGTGAATGATACTACGTCATAAACCAGTCTAGACTACCATAGTACCACTATTATGTCCATCACTATTTTACTATAAATCTTGAGTTCATAAAAGGTTGTCCTTAGATATTGCAGGCTGTATAAGATCATATATTGTACTATAATAATTCTATTATCATCTTGATAAATCTAAAATAAACTTTTCTGTATTACTGACGATAAAACGAGGGATATTATATTACATTTCTAATTCACTCAAAATCTAATTTTGGAAATATTTATTTTAAGCTCATTTTCAGAGGTCATCGATTTGATTCCTTAGCGCATTGAACCCATGGTCCTGATATAGCATTCAAACACTCTACCGATATACAACACTAGTTTTAAAGAGTGTTTTGTGGTTTCAATTAATTTTTAAATCGACTTCCATATCATTAATTCATACTATTCATACTAATACTGTAAATGCGAAAGTAAATCTGTCTCTCTATCTGTCTGTTACGCTTTCGTGCTTAAATCATTGAACCGATTTTGATAAAATTTGATACAGATATAGACTACACCTTCGGATATGATAAAGGCTATACCTGATCATGAGAGTCCGACTGGGGACGTACCTCCTCCTTACATAATACCACGGGTATAATAACCTCGTGTTGTGTTCCCAGCGGTGTGCTCACTGGAGAGTTTTTGTGCTGTCAGTGGTGGTCTAAAGGCTAGTCCTATTGTTTCTTATGTAATGACGGCACAAAAACTCTCTGTTCTACCGACCCTGTAGGTCGGTAGCACGGGAGTAACTCCCCTGGTGTTTTACACGTTCATAGGTCACGGTAACCACTTTCCATAAGGTGGGCCGTGTGCTTATTTGCTACCTAAGTTGTATAAAAAACCAACCTACACGCCGGTGGAGCCACGCACAGCTAGTAGTAAATAGAGACAATAGTGCAGTATGACGTCAGAGTACGTTTCATAGATCTCTCTGAAAATAAATTTTCCCATTTTGACATTTAATAAATTAATTATACTTAACAGTCAACTACCCAATTTCAAAGTTAAGTATCGCGTTGCAAATTGTTGAACTGCTAAAATCAAGTTTGGAACTAATTATTTGTATTCCGAATACGTGTTGCATTCTGACATTGCTATTAGTGCCAGATTGTATACTATTAGTAGCAACCAACACCCAATTATTAAACTGCACGCAACATTTAAATAATGGTGCACTAATTTGATACATTTATGTTCGACACCTAGTTTAACAGGTGACTGTGCATGGCGTTTAATTTGAATTAGTTTTCAGTTTGTACCTATAAATTAAATGTTAAATTTAATAAATTGAATATCCTGGGACATACTGCATAGTATGTTTTAAGACTCAAATTAGACATACTTAGATGTATTTTCTGACAGTACTATTATTCCTCTGTGCACTCCCAGTTTTACTGGAAGAGAACTTAACATTGAGCTATGCTCGCTTTTGTACATGATATTTCACTTATTTGTATAATATGCCTTTTAAGCGTACAATAAAGAATAAAATAAACCATACAAATAAGAACGCTTATTGTTTACATAAACATAAATATACTATCTGAATTTGTACACAGCGTATAGAATTATCTACGCACCGTAGCTTATCGAGTCTACGACGTAGCGTCTGCTACGAGACAATGAGGCCCTTTGTAGTGAACATATTTACCAATGTCCTTTATCGCGGACAGGCAATTTACTATCTGAGTTTCGCTGTTCAAATACATCAATTTGAAACCTATACAAATACACAAAGCATTGTTAGGCGAGCCCGTCGATCAATTAGTTGAATGAAGAGCTAGGAAGGTATTGTTGTGTCCTCAGATCAGTACAATACGTCCACAAGGATTTCAAATTAAATACAAATGGAAATTCCAAGTCTTCTGATAGCTATAATTGGCTATCTTCGTTTTACTTTATAACTGCTTTTTCGTGTATATAGATGTCTATAGCGCTATAAGCCTGTCTTTATATGTATTGAATTTATTACACATGGTTAATCAAATCAGTACAATATTTTCAGGGTTCATGTATGTGTATAATATGACTTTCTTTATTATTATCCTCATTACTCTTACCTAAGTATTTATAAAGTTTAGTAGCAGTATAAATACCAATAGTTATCTTTAGAATCCTTCATAGCAATAAACATAGGCAATATTTTTTTTTAATTGATTTTTTTTTATTAAAACTATACTTCATGAAGCACAGTTTATTATGTTTCATGCTCATCTAACATTCTAACAAAATCATAAAAGAACTTTTTTTTCTGTTGACCTTGCTATTTAACTGTTATATTAGCGACGTCAGGGGTGACACGTGCAAATATTTGTATGCATTAATATGTCTGTTTACGTTAGTCAGAGTGTTACAATATATGAAATGTACATATTTTAGAAAAAAAAGCATTTTATCCATGTAAAGGAGTTCTTGATCATATAGCTATGATTAGTTTTGGTTTATCCATTATTTAGTATACCAAAATATTATTATTAAACCATTTAACCATTCTTCAAATATAAAAACTCACAAGCAAAGTGTACAGGGACTGACTCCGATATCTCTTTCCAATCAGTTATTATTATGATATTAATATTGCTCCTGGTTGCATCAAAAAGTTTCATTTGAGAGCCCGATATTACCCCCTCCTTTTGATTATCCTTATACGACCTTTAGGGAGCACCTGTCGTTTATCCTCCTAAACTTGTGAGGGAAGCCCGGTGGTCGTGATTAGTGCGCCAGAGGAATGACTCTTCTTACCGAACGTGTCAAGAAGTAACAAAAGAGAGAAAGAAACCCAACTGAATGTAAGTGTTGATTGTTAGAACTAGTGCTATAATTGATGGTGATGGAAAAATTTAATCGGTTCCGGAGGGATTCAAACCCGCGATCTTTCCCTTATTAGTGAAATACTCTGATTACAGAGCCATCGAACCATGTCTGAAGCCAGTATTTCTAGTCTTTGGACAATTATGAAGCATTTAATGTGCTATTAAATGCTTTAAACTTTCATTCCATTGATATAATGTAACTTTAGGTAATATAGATAATTTTAACATGGTTACTGAATCAACTGACCACATTTTGACCCTAGTACAATATTCGATAATATTTCAAGCTAAGTTCAAATATTTTATTTCTTTTTTTGTATATTTTTCTTCACCCGAGGTCTGTTATGGAGTGATTTATGATTCATAAATAATGTAATGCAAATGTATTAAGTAATCTTGCTTTTTTACTTCTAACGTAGGCAAAATGCCGATAATATTGTAATAATTTATGGATTACTCTCTACAACTGTACATTATATGTTAGGAATAAAATTGGTAGATTTGATACTTTGTTACAATATTTATAATATCATATCGTAGGTTCTTAAAAATTGCGTGATAAGAGAGCGATGTGTAGTGATAGAAGTTGTAGTGATGAGAATTGAGAGAGGAATGTTTAGATGGTTTGGTGGAAGTTTTATAAAAGGGGCAGGTCAGGAGTACCCTAAGGAGAGTGAATGAAGCGAGAGTAGTATGTCAGGATCGTAGCAAATGGAGATCCGTGATACATATCTACCTACCGCTATGGGAAACAGGCGTGATTTTATGTATGTATGTATGTAGGTGCTTAAGTTAAGCTCATGGATAGAGAGGGCGCCACCGTCCGCACGATAAGATTGACTCCGCGTAATTTTGTTTTAAAAAAATAGTTATAACAACAAAAAGTTCGAAAAGAAGTAATATATACATTCATAAACATACAAATTATAAGGGATATCATTTGCAGAACAAATAAACCATCCAATTGTGAAAAAGAACTTGTTATAATATTGTGCCAGTGAAATCGTGAAAATGTCTAACTTGTGTTAATATATAATTACTTGTGTTAAATAAAATAAACAATAACAAACATTAAACGACGTAGGTTATACAAAACACCAGACAATAGTGTAAAAATGTCCAAATATGTTAAGAAATTCAATTATAAGTAAACATTCAAGCAACCGAACCAACCAGTGAGTCATTTTTTTTTTTTTTAAACTTTCGCGGTGTGAATTCATAATTATACTAAGTATCGGGACTTCTCGCGAATTATATTTTGGAACTTACTATTTCTGCCGACGTTTCGGATGCGTTGCAGCACCCGTGGTCACGACTTGACTAGTCTTCGAGCGTCGAGATGTATGCGGGGAAAATTTTTTTTTTTTTTTTGAGCGCCTACCCACCATTACACTTATTATGAATGGTTAGGCTGGCGACACACCACACTCACTATGTCAGTTTTTAACGGCACTGTGTTTTTTGGTTTTAGTATCTTAATCACTGGATTCCACGTTCCGGATAGCTTGAATCCATCTTCCCTATTGAAATTTTTATATTTTTTGATTTCAATGGCTTCACGCACAATCCGTGAATAGTAGTGGCGATCAGTGGAGAGGACTTTGGGTTGATGAAGCTCAATCCAGTGATTGGTACCCGACTCAAGATGTTTAAGTGTAATGGTGGGTAGGCGCTCAAAAAAAAAAAAAAAAAAAAATGTTCCCCGCATACATCTCGACGCTCGAAGACTAGTCAAGTCGTGACCACGGGTGCTGCAACGCATCCGAAACGTCGGCAGAAATAGTAAGTTCCAAAATATAATTCGCGAGAAGTCCCGATACTTAGTATAATTAGTGAGTCATTTTGTTGGATTATTTTATGTACAAAGGAGGTACCTATTAAAAACGGAGATAATACGAAACTATTGATAGTAAAAATATCTCCTTACTAAGCGAATACCAAATTTAAGAACTTATCTTAATGATCGTTTGGTCTCGAGGCTGAGTGCGTTGCCTCTTGCACAAGAGGACGGCAGTTCGATCCCCGCTTTGTTTGCTCTTTTTGTGCGAATAACTTTGTGAGACATAATTATTATAAAATAAAAAGATGAATTTCTTCGGAAATATAACACAACGACGACATAAACAATATTCCGAAACGAAAAGTGACGACGATGACTCAAACTTATCGAATAATAACGAGATAGCTCCCAACACTAACGACAATAGCTGTCACGACATATCAGACGAAGAGGATAGTCAAGAAGTAATAAACCGACTAAAATTACAGATGAAACACCTAAATTTACAATTGGAATCGGCACAATTAAAAATTGACAATTTGAGTATAGAAAATACAGGTCTTAAAAAAACTATTGATGATTTGACTAAAGTGACTGAGACAAATAAGACCCCTACAAAAACGGATTGTACACCAAAACAATCTACTCATTTTAATAACAACCGCACACCTAAGTGCGAGGTGAAAGACAGTAACATTGTGTCATCTGCCTCTATCAGTCCTAGTAAGAAATCTACCCTGAAATATAACGAACAACTGCAACAAAATATGGTGAAGAAAAACGTACTAATTCTTGCTGGTGAAGAAGGAAGAGGTCTAGGCAATATACTACAGAATAGTTTAGGGAATAAGCATTCAATTTTGACAATTATTAAGCCTAATGCTCCTACGAATGAAATATTAAAATCTTGTTTATCATTGACTAAAAATTTTAATGAAAATGACTTTGTAATTATAATAACCGGCTCTTGTGACGAGAATCCACTTTTGATGCAGTCTTTTATGTACTATACCTTATATAATATGTCACATACGAACGTTTTACTTGGTAATGTACACATTAATAGATATATGAATGTAAGAAATATTAACCAGATCCTAAAATTAATTTCCAGTAATTTAAAACATGTAGAATTTGTTGATAGTGGCTACAAGATTAATCCATTACTTAATTCTAGATTATTACTCAAAGAAATTCTGAGAACTGAGTATCGGATCAACTACATAAATCATTGTAATGAAAAAGTGCTTAAAAGTGTAAGGGTAGCAAAAAAAACATGTTACCTCTTGAATCAAATAAGAGAATCAAGGGAGTAGCAAAGAAAGGTACTATACCATTCTATTTCCCTATAATGCACAGGGATAAAATTAGTGCAAATCAGAATGAGCAAAGTATTACAACAACACTAAATCGATCCTCTATGCTTGATAACCAAGCGGAATCTACTATTGGTTTTTTTCGTGAATAAGGAGGCATGCGACGAAATTAGATTAGAAAATAGGAAAAGGTTAACACTATTTCATCAAAATATTGCAGGGATACTCAATAAATTAGGGGTATTTGAAGTTACGATCACTAATCTAATCGATAAAATTGGCCCTATAGACTTTATATGTCTCACTGAAACATTTGTACAGTCAGGTCATGAAAACAGTCTTATATTATCAAATTATAAATTAGTTGCTTATTATTCTAGACGGGATAAAAAAAGAGGCGGTTCATGTATATTGATTAAACGCGATCTAGAATTTAAAACATTACCATTAATTGGACAAATAGCTCTTACCAATGAATTCGAATGCTGTGGCATTGAGGTAACTGACTATAATCTTATAATCGTTTGTATCTACAGAATCCCAGGTTCAGACATTGATGTGTTCTTTACGAGGCTTGAAAAATTATTAAGTATTATAACGCATAACATTAAGAAATATATTATACTGTGTGGAGATTGGAATATCGATGTTTTAAACATAAATGCAGACACAAAAAAATTGTTGTCTATTTTACGAAATTATAACATACTGACACATATCAATACTCCCACAAGAAAAGCTACGAGTATAGATCAAATAGCTTCGAATATTCTAGTTGCAGATGTAGTGGCCGGTACGCATACCCTAAACCTATCAGACCACGATACAGGTCAATCTCTAATGTTTTATACAGATGCAAGTATTAAGAACTCTAAACACACGTGTTGGTATCAAACAAGACGAAACTTCTGTTGGTATAATATGAATAAATTCAGACAGTGTATTTCGGCATTATCATTCACAGAAATTTATGAAGAAAGGGACTGTGACCAATCTTTTAATATCTTTCACGATTTGTTCACACTTATGTTCAAACTATGTTTTCCTTTGGTTCGTTATAAAAAAGGTCATAAAAAAGTTAAGAACTCGTGGATAAGTAAAGGACTCAAAACATCTTGCAGAAAAAAGAGATTATTATAAGACAAATATCAAAATGAAGCGACAAACAAGACATTTCAAAAAAGTAAATATACAACCTACACTAAAATATTGAAAAAATGCATTCAAAAATCTCAAAGTATAAATAATAATAGATTTATAAGTACTGCTAAGAATAAATGCCAGGCGACATGGACTGTTATCAAGAATAATATGAATACAAATAATAGTAATCAGGATATTAAAGAATTGAAAATAAATGACAAAATAATTAATAAACCTAGTGACATTTGTGAATATTTTAATAATTATTATATAGAATTTGTTCGGGAGAATTCAATTATAACGCAGAGTTTGACTGATTGAGGTTTTTAATTTGTACGTTTGTTACAATTTTATAAATATAATATGACCCTTTTTAAAAACGGGTGTACGTAAGGTATATTAGATTGATTGTGCCGGCCGACACCTCCCACGCAGGCGCCGATGGTCGACCCCCTCTCCCCGCCGCTCGCACCTATAGGTCTCGCAACCGACGCTAGATGGCGCGTGGCGTAGCGCGGCAACATGGCCCCGGCTTTGAAAACAGCAGGTTTCGAAGGGATGAACACGATGTCACGATGTCATCAGATCACTCGCAGGTAGAACGGGTAATGGGCAGATTTTGGAGAAGGATCTTCGTATGATACCCGAAGCGGTGCGCAGATCAGCTACTCGGGCAATGCCGTCGGTACCCGGGTAGATGCGTATGATTCTACCCAACTTCCATTTTAAAGGTGGAAGATTGTCTTCCTTGATGAGAGCGAGACCGTTCAGTTGAACTTCAGCTTGGTGAGTCTTCCACTTGGTACGCGTTTGCAGTTCCGTTACGTACTCGGTTGCCCAACGTTTCCAATAATGCTGTCTCATTTGTTCAATGATATCGTATCGCAGTAGACGATGACTCGGTGTGGCAGTCATGTCCTTGCAGGCTGGAGCAGTCTTAGGCCGCCCGATGAGAAAATGAGCAGGAGTAAGCGGTTGTAGATCATTTGGGTCTGTAGACATGGCGGTCAGTGGTCGCGAGTTCAGGATGGCTTCAATTTGCGACAGGACAGTGCTGAACTCCTCGTAGGTAAGCTTCGTGCACCCTACTGCACGTCGCAAGTGATGCTTGCACGATTTCACCCCCGACTCCCACAAACCGCCAAAATGAGGTGAATGAGGAGGAATGAAGCTGAATTTTATACTATTATTTGTTGTAAAATTAATAATGTCGTTACTACTACGCATAAGGCCTGATACTATTTCTTTTTCAGCTCCTACAAAATTCTTAGCATTATCTGAGATAATCTCGACCGGTTTACCTCGGCGAGATATAAATCGTTTTAAGGCAAGTAAATAATCGCTTGTGGTAAGGCTTGTGACTAATTCTAAGTGTATAGCGCGCGTACTCATACAAATAAATAAACATATATATCCTTTAAGAAGAGTAGATCCTCTCCCTCTCCGGTTTAAGATCATCACAGGCCCTGCGTAGTCTACACCGCAGCGCATGAAAGGGAACCCAAGTTCAAGGCGCTCTGATGGTAGATTACCCATGAGTGGTTGTATTGTTTTCCCTTTCATACGCACGCAGTTGACACAGTTGTGCACAGTTTTCCTGGCCAAGTTTCGTCCTCCGAGTGGCCACCAAGCCTCACGAATAGACGCTAACAACGCTTGTGGTCCACCATGCAACAACTGCTCATGTTCGTATTTAAATAACAATGTTGTAAATCTGTGTTTACTGCACAATAACACGGGATGTTTTTTATTGTAATCAAAATAAGGTGAGTTTTTTAGTCTCCCGCCAACGCGGATTAATTTATTTTCATCAAGAAAAACATTAAGACTAAGTATGCGCTTTGAACGTACTACATTATTTTTAAGTAAACTTTTGTATTCATTACAAAAGGATTCTAATTGTGCAAAGCGCGCGAGCACAATGATCGAAGCATCTAACTCGTCAACTGATAACAAACCGGTTTTACGGAGTTGTTTACTCGAGCGCGCGTTATGTATAAAACGCAGTACGTATGCAGTCGATCGCCGTAACCGATTGAATGATGAAAATTTATTATAATCAATAAAGTCACTTTTATATGTAACATTATTGGAGATCATACATACATTCACTGACTTTAATTCCGGTAATGATTGTTCATCTACCGATGTATCACTAGAATTGGTTAAAGTTACGTCTTTCAAGAACGCGGGACCGTGCCACCACATGTTATTGTTATTAAGATCGGCTATTTTTAAACCTCTAGATAACATATCTGCCGGGTTCTCTGTACCATTTATATGAAACCATGGTGCATCACCAGTCAATTGATTTATCTGAGATACACGATTTTGAACAAAAGTTTTAAGACGATGTGGTGACATTCGAATCCACCCTATGACTATAGTGGAATCAGTCCAAAAGTAAACATTAGGAAATGTCATTCTGAGCGAGCTTATTATTTTATTGTATAATCTTGCGCCTAACAACGCTCCGCATAACTCGAGTCTAGGGATGGTACACACGTTCTTAACTGGTGCAACTTTACTTTTAGCACATAATAATTTTGTATAAACGCATGAATCATTATTATAAGTCCGTATGTATGCACAAGCACCATATGCATCCTGAGATGCATCGGTGAAAATATGCAATTCTAAATTGTGAGTACAGTCGCTCATGACGTAACGAGGGACACGAACACTATCTATATTTGAAAAATCATTAAGTAATTTATTCCAAGTAACTTGCAAGTCATATGGGATTGCGTCATCCCAGTCGAGCTTTTGTAACCACAATTTTTGAAGCATAATTTTTGCCGTAATTATGACCGGAGACAATAATCCTAAGGGATCATAGATTTGAGATATTACAGACATAATAGTACGTTTAGTGACCTGGGGACTAAATTTTAATTGTGTCCTAAAATGCAATTCATCACTCGTAGCTTGCCAACCTAATCCGAGTGCTTTATTTTGACAATGGTCTCCGATTGCTAATTGTTTGAAAAAATCACCTTTTACATCATGATTAAATGTCCATTTACGCAATGGGAAACAGGCTGACCTTAAAACCTCGGTGGTTTTTTCGCATATTTCTATTAAATTATTTAAACAGTCATATTACCTTATCATCTGTTTCGTATGCGAGCTGTCGTAAGCAACGTATACTTAGGTATGGCGCCGACGCTGTACCATACGTAACTGTATTTAATTGATAAATACACAACTCATCAGATGGGTTTTCTCGCCAAAGTATTAATTGCAAATTGCGCTGATCGTGGTGTACCAGTATTTGTCGGTACATTTTCTCCACGTCAGCGCAGGCCACATATTTATACTGTCGAAAACGAAGTAATATGGAGAATATATCGTTTTGAAGTGGCGGGCCTATTAATTGAATGTCATTTAATGACTTATTGGACGTAGTACTGGCACTCGCGTCAAATACTACGCGCAATTTTGTTGTTGTACTATGCTCTCGTAACACCCCATGATGAGGGAGAAAATAATACGGCTTTTTATAATCTTTTATTTGGGACATGTGTCCCAACTCAATGTATTCACGCATAAAATTACAATACATCTTTTTATAAGATGGTGATCGTTCTAATTTACGTTCCAATGAAAGAAAACGCGATTTTGCCATATCGTATGAGTCACCGAGTGTTTCGGCCGACTCCTTGAGTGGTATACGTACCGAAAATCTACCACTACTGTCCCGTACAGTAGTTTTGACGAATGACTCCTCGCATGAACATTCTTCTTTCGTTAAAGTGGAAGTCACCCCTACTTCCTCTAATTCCCAAAATTTGCGAAGTTGATCATCAATAATTGATGTTTGAGCAACATGACAATAGATATTATTTATACGCGAGTTATGATAGAAAACGGGACCCGAAACTAACCACCCTATCTTTGATTTTCGTAGGTATGGTCCATTAGAGAGACGGATCGTATCTTTGTTCAACAAATCCCAAAATATATCAGCCCCAATCAATAAATCGATTTCTGATGAGACGTTAAATGTGGGGTCTGCAAGGCAAACATCTTTCGGAATGCGAAATAAATTTACATCTATGGTTGCTGAGGGTAGATTGGACGTAATACGCGGTAAAACGAAACACCGTAATTGTGTGCTGTATTCATTAATTATAGAACGCATATTTACATCGCATACCTTATTCGACTGTGAGACGGATTGTCCCACACCAGATATATGTATAGTGGACTGTATTACCGGTACGTTTAAACGATTACATAATTTTTCAGAAATAAAACTATTTTGGCTACCACTATCCAACAGCGATCGGGCTGTCTGATAATGATTGTTACTATCCATGACTTCGATTAAGGCAGTGCACAGTAACACTTGTGACGGTACCGATGACGCCGATGCGTTCACGCTCGAAACCGTATTCGCATGATTTACGGAATTTAATGTATGTGATACGATTGAAACCGATTTTTCGGCTGATTGCGAGTTAACTGAGCTTGACACTGATGGCTCGCACTTAGACGCATTTAAATAATTATCGCTGTGTAATAAACTATTATGTTTCCTTTGACACTGCCTGCATGGACCGAACCTACACTCAGAAAGTGGGTGTCCCGCACGTAAACAGTTTTTACATATGTTCTTGTTATCAGTAAAGTTAATTCTCTCTGACACAGACAAATTTAGGAAACGAATACAAGAATATAATAAGTGATTATCACCGCACATAATGCATTGGTGAACCAACTTGTTAGATTTAGCCTCATTATTACGCATTGAAACAAAACTATGTGATTTTTGTGGGTGGGAGGTAGTTTTGTGCCTTTTATCCATTGTATTATTTTTAGGTTCAGCTTTGTTTCTATGAATCATATCTAGCGAATTAGCACGGTTTCTTAGAAAATTCAATAAGTTATCTAATTGCAATTTCTCATTTTTCAATTCAGATGGAAATAACCCGATATAATTTTCCCATTCGAGTTCTGTGGATGAGTCTAGTTTTGACACAATTATATATATAATAAGGGTATCCCACGATTCCGTTGGCTCATCCAAGGATTTAAGTGCTCGTAAATTTCGCAATATAATATCAATTAAATTTCGTATTTCTTCAGCTGAAGCCTTTTTAATGGATTGTGCAGTGAAAACAGAACGGACATGATTTTGAATGAGTAACCTATTATTATTAAATCTTTCTTCTAACAGCGCCCACGCGTGGACGTAATTAGAGGCCGTGAAATCTAACTCGCCGATAACCTGGAGAGCTAAACCAGTGAGGGAACGTTTTAAATAATGAAATTTTTCTATTGCATCTAGATCACTTCGCTTATGAATCATAGACAAATACGAATTCCTATATTCGAGCCATTTATCAAACGTGCCATCGAATGAGGGTAACTTAATTTCGGGTAATTTTATTGAAGCTTTCGTTTTATAATGCGGATTTGAACACTGAGAATCGTCACTTTTGCCTTTACCTACATCGATAAGAAATTTTGCAATAGACATTGCGCTATAATATTGATTTTCTACAGCTTCCCTATAGTCGAGCTGTTTTATCATTTCAGTTTCGTCCAGAACACTTTCTATTTTGCTCTGAACATTATTAAATGTATCAAATAAAATCAAATTCGACTCAATACGCATGCTTAAATCAGCTTGCTGCGTTTCAGATAGGGATTTATTTTCAAACTTACCGACATATTTTTCGAACAAAGTTAGTCTACCTTTTAAAGATGCCCTTTGTTTCTTTAATTCAATTAAACTTAAGACATTTCCAGCTTCACTATACTCCTCTTCACTCATCCTAGCAGCCTGCAAGAATCGAAAGCTACTTACGTGGCTGATATCACCCGCAACGTAGATTCAGGTGGCGACGGAATTCTTCTATATTCTTCAGAACGTGGCGTGGTCTGATGATTTCAATTCGGCCGAAGGTCCAAATATGTTCGGGAGAATTCAATTATAACGCAGAGTTTGACTGATTGAGGTTTTTAATTTGTACGTTTGTTACAATTTTATAAATATAATATGACCCTTTTTTAAAACGGGTGTACGTAAGGTATATTAGATTGATTGTGCCGGCCGACACCTCCCACGCAGGCGCCGATGGTCGACCCCCTCTCCCCGCCGCTCGCACCTATAGGTCTCGCAACCGACGCTAGATGGCGCGTGGCGTAGCGCGGCAACAGAATTAACTAATAAATCAAATTATAGTAAAATAAATGACATAAATTTAAGTAATGAATTGCAAAGTATGTTCATAACTCCGGTAAGTCAGGACGACGTCATAAAAATAATACGGTCACTAAACGACACAAATGCTACGGGATATGACGAAATAACTACGAAATTAATCAAACATAATGCAAAAAGTATAGCCATGCCCATGAGCCACCAAATTAATAAATCGTTTGAAGATGGAATTTTTCCAACTAAATTGAAATTATCAATCATAAAACCACTATTTAAAAAGGGAGACCCCACAATCATTAGTAATTATAGGCCAATAACCCTAATACCCATTTTCTCAAAGATTTTTGAAAAAGCCATGTTTCAAAAACTTAATAATTTCTTGACGACGAATAAAATACTAGTAGAAAATCAATTTGGATTCAGAAAAAACAGCTCTACAGCATTAGCCTGTTTTTCGCTTGTAAAACAAGTCACTGAAGCTCTAGACAAGAAGATGTCAGTGCTATCTACCTTTTTAGATATGAGCAAAGCATTTGACTTCGTCCCACACAACCGCCTACTAAACAAACTGGAGAGATACGGAATAAGAGGTAACGCTTATAATTGGTTGGAAAGTTATCTCTCAAATCGTCAACAGTGCACTATGATAACAAAAATAGTAAAAAACACAGAGGTAACTTTTACATCAACATTAAAAATAAATAGTTGCGGTGTTCCTCAAGGGAGTGTATTGGCGCCCTTACTGTTCCTCATTTACATAAATGACTTCAGCAAGAATATTATGCATGACTGTATACTCTTTGCTGATGACACGACACTTATGATTAAGTGTAAAAATAAATCTGACATAGAAACTGAAACTAATCAGGAGTTAAATAGGGCAATACAATGGTTACAAAACAACAACTTACAGATTAATGTCGATAAAACTAAAATAATTAAGTTTGAAACATATAATTCTAAATGCGCTTCACCAAATATCAATATTAACAATACATTTATTAAACCTGTCAACTCAACTCTGTTTCTTGGAATAACAATAGATAAGTATTTAAATTGGAAAGAACATGTTGGAAATGTATGTGCAAAAGTGGACAAGTTTGTATTCGCTCTAAGGAAATTGAGACAGATAGCTTCCAGAGAGACAGCTCTGTCAGCGTATCATGGATACATCTTATCAGTGCTACGATATGGTATCGTTGTATGGGGTAACTCGGTAGAAGTAGAGAGTGTACTTCTGGCACAGAAGAAGTGTGTTAGAGCTCTGTACGGAGCCGGATACCGAGAACACTGCAAACCAATCTTCAAAAAACTAAGAATTCTGCCATTTCCTTGCCTTTATATTTATGAAATGTGCCTATTTGTGAAGAAATATCCACAAATGTTTCCGCTACATGATGACATATTGAAAAAGACAAATAGTAGAGATCCTTATAAAATTTTAGTGCCCCAGCAAAGAATACATCTATATTCCTCAAATGCATATTGTATGGCTATAAAAATATATAATAAACTGCCAGTTGGTGTGCGAGCGCTACCTATGACTAAATTTAAATTCAGCATATTTAATTTCTTAGTAGATAAGTGTTTTTATTCAGTGAGGGAATATATGGATAGCAAATTTAATTTTAAGGACATTTGACTGATGTAAAACAAATAAATGACTAATAAAATAAATAATTATTGATTGCATGCGTGATATATTTGATATTATTATCGTAAAATTTAAATTATTATTGTAAAACGTAATAGAAATAAATAATTAATTGATTGCATGAGTGACATAATTTGACATTACTATTGTAAATCTTAAATATTATTATTATAAAATTTAATATTTCTACACCAGGGTATGGTAGAATATGTTTGAACAAGTGAAATAACATAAAGACCTCAATGTACCATATTCTTAGAAATAAATTATTATTATTATTATTATTATATTATGGCCTGCTTTATAGGTCACTAGATCCTTATCCTTTCCATGAATTGAATTTCAACATTTTTAAACAATTTAGATATAATTAATAACATTAGCAAGTGTATTTGGCTGTAGGGGGTAGGACACGGCGGTATATCCGCCCGATTGAGCAGTCCGACTGGGGAAGTACTTCCGCCCTACAGAATACCGCGGTTATAATAACTTCGTGTTGTGTTCCCAGCGGTGAGTAGGGTAGCCAGAGCTCACTGGAGAATTTGTGCCGTCAGTGGGAAGACTAAAGGCTTGTCCTGATTTGTCTTCTACTGACGGCACAGAAACTCTGTACTTACAGGGTTGGCAGCGCGACTGTGACTCCTCTGGTGTTACAGACGTCCATAGGCCACGGTAACTACTTTCCATCAGGTGGGCCGTGTGCTTGTCTGCCAACTAAGTGGTATAAAAAATAAAAAAAATTTGGGTATCAGGTTCCGAGTTATATTACTAGCATGACAAAAAAAACAGTTCATAATTATTTTGATCCGATTCTTTAATCGTATCCAATTTTTCTTGTCCTGCCTTTCGCTACATCAGATTAAGCTCGAAGAAGGTACAAGTATGATTAATATTATTGGTTTAACACCAAATTAAACACAACAAGTTAAATAATGGTCAGTACATAACAGAAATACCGCAGTAGTATATTGTGTGGTAACAGATTGTCTGCATGCTGAACCATTGTACACATGAAGTACCTATTCAACGCACTAAACCACATTCTAGCGCGGAGACTATATTAACCGCATATGGTGCTATAAAAACTTAATTATAAAAGTATAATAACTTTTGATAATCTAAAGTTTTTGAATTATATTGGTCTAGTAAAAATGTGATAAGTAAAGACAACCAGTAAATGGAATAAGTAAAAATTTATATAATAAAAAAATACCATCATTACGTGCACGTACGACCACGTGGTCTGACATCTTCGTCCGACTGCTTGGACCACGCAGTCACAGCGATACCACCAGCAGACCCAAATTTTATTGTTTTAACTTTTTAATATTTTTTTTTATTCACTCATTTTATATTCATTTGGATGAGTAAAGATAGATGAAAAGAGATAGAGAATAAATTAAGTGGAGTCTATGCATGTATTTTATTGCTAAAATGCAATTTAAACATCATGTGATTACGGTTAAGTACTCTGTTGAAGATATTATTACAATTATATTACAAATAATATTTATTACTGGGTATAAAAGGCCCCGTTAAGACTAAGCCAATCTCAATTACAAGGCAGTGCTGATTAACGGACGAAGTTCTGGTGTAGGTTGTCGGTCGTTCTGGCGTAGGTCTGATAGCAGTCGTTTCTTCAAAATTACTAACAAGCAAGCAAGCTTGCAACAACAAAGCAAGTGAACCGCAAACACAGATGTGAAAGAAAAACCGGACAGGGGGCTAATATTCTGATAATGAACTCACACTTTTGAGTAGCTCAAATTTTGTAATTAAACTAATTGCTAACCTTAATTTACGTTGAATAGATGTACAGAATATAGAAATAAAAGAATATTGGGTAATAATGCATTAAATCATGATCATTTACCTACACCATTATTGGTGTAATACAATTGAAATATGAAATAAGTTTGTGTGCGTGGATATTTGTTACACTTTCACGCAAAAATGGCGAATGAAAATTGGCACCGAGATAAATTATATCCCTGGAATCTGTATATGTATGTATGTGTTGCAGTAACGTGTAGTTTCACGTAAGTGGATTGACAGGTAGAAATTAATATCTAGTATATATGTAGCAAAAAACAATAATATTGTAATAATACTAAGCTTTAGGTACCAAATAAGGAAATGTGGTGGGCACCAAAGTATTTTCTCCAAGAATTTCCCTTCAAGATCTTTTGCAATCAGCCTTACAATTGAGGTAAGATAATTCTAAACACAGTTCTCATTACTAAAA
Source organism: Eilema griseolum (assembly GCA_963662185.1). Classification (NCBI taxonomy): domain Eukaryota; kingdom Metazoa; phylum Arthropoda; class Insecta; order Lepidoptera; family Erebidae; genus Eilema; species Eilema griseolum. The sequence goes on from OY759236.1 coordinate 7,587,572, forward strand.
CACGAAGGAAAAAAGGAATAGCGAATTTTATGCCCAATAATACTGTTGGTAAATGAACAGTTAACAGGAAACACGGTTGCGTGTTCCATCCAAACTTCTATTTTCACCTCGTTAGCCCAAAATGTAATAGTTAATTTAGAAGGACCCAAACGTTTCTCTTGTAGGGTTTATACTGATCATATTTTAATCGTTGTGTTGGTTGAGAAAGTTTTAGCAACAAAATAGATGTTTAATTTTTTCAGTTTTGATAACATCAATTTCTAATCGTGAAAATCTGCCTCGATTTATCGCATTCTGACCATATTTCGTAGATTTTTATTTGAAATGTAAGTAAGAATCGTTTTTCTTCAAAGATAAAGAAGAGAAAGAAAAAACAAAACAGTTTATTTCACAGCACACTGAATTATTAATCCACCTAACAACACACAACAGAAATAGTTACTAGGAGTAGGACTAAAAAGTGTTTGGATCTAAATCTACATGGCCCAATTTAGCATTCTGCAAACCAGTACAAGGGTTTATTAATAGAGGCTAGGCTAGGCTAGGCGAGGCTCTGCTGCTCTGGCTTTTTTCTTGGAATTCTGAAGTCAGATTTTATGGGAAGTCAATCCCATAAAAGCTAATATAAATCGTACTGAGGAAAGGAAGAGTGTCGAAGAGTCTGGACCCCGGCTACACACAAAATGGAAGCTGTAAGAATTCCAACGCCGTGTTATTAATAGTAGAACTTACATGCATATTTGCAAACAGAACAAACATTAATTAGTTCAATTAGTTCGTTATCTCAGCCACTCGTTACATCAAACATTGAGCACGCAAATCTCCGATTCATAAAACTGAGTGACTACGTTGGCTGCCTAAGATATGACGACGAATTCCATTTCGGTAATTGAGTAATGCGCTTATTGTCGACCCTCTTTAAAGCCCTCTTTAGAAATTTTAATATGAGCTTTTATTTAGGAAGGCGCGTAATTTAATTTGGCAATGTTTAAGTAGAAGTATAAGAATTAAAGATTTGTTTGATTATATATTTAGGCAGATTTTAGCAATAGATAATGATATAATGATATCGCATTAAATTATTAATTTTGTACATATCTACTCTTCTTCTCATCGTTAATTCAAGTTGCAAACGAAGCTTCATCTAGGAATCTGGGGTTCGCCTTTTCTAGCCACGGATTTGACTCATCTTAGATATTTTCCATGGAGCGACTACCATCAGATTCCACGACCCAGTGCTGATATCGAAGTTTTTAGACTTTTTAGGGCTCCAATTACCCGTCACGACTGTCACTGGTGTTCTTAATACCGATGGTTTAACGTGCTCTCCGAAGCAAGACCAATGCAAATAGCAATATTCATTTATATATATATTTGCACTGAGCGGGAACAGACCCGCGCCCCCTGTGTTGTCATTACGTTCACTACAGTAACACCACAGAATAAGGTCTCCGGTGTACAAGTGTATCGACATGCAGCACGATGTGTTACTCGAGAAAAACCCACTTAAACAATTTCCTGTGTTTCGACCATAAGCCAGCTGAATTATATTGTAACGGAAATAAACAAATGGCAACATTGACTGGTGACGTGTTGGTGCGGAGAGGTGGGAGCGATGGAGGGGCGAGCCGAGGAGAGGAGAGGTGTAGTGTGGAGTCTATAAAAGGGGTGTGATTTGGTGTCTCGGGGCATTATTATTGGAAAAATCAACTGTTTATGTTTAATAAAAGTAAAAAGTATTATTGTGTTAACGGGTATTTATTTCACTTCCAACAACGTCGCAACAGTCAGAAGCGGGATTTACTGAACTTGGCAGAAGACAACGCAAGATGAAGAGGTTCCAGGACAGGTCTAGCTGTTCTGAAAACAGCAAAAGGAGCAGAAGTAATAATTCTCACGTAAGTGGAAATAATATAAAATAAATCGTATGGCCAGAATACAGAATACTGCTAAATTAGTTCCCGATTTTGATCCGGATAATCGTGATTTAAATATAAAAAGTTGGATTAAGAAAATTGAGCAGTTAGGCTCAATTTACCACTGGAACGACGAAACTAAATCATTTATATTACAATCAAAATTACAAGGTCAAGCTAGACGATGGTTTGATAGATTAGAGTCTTACGATTATTCGTGGGTAGAATGGAAATCAATGGTCATAAGGGCGTTTCCGCGCTATATTGACTACGCGTCCCTATTAGATGAACTAATTGATCGAAAAAAACTCTCAACGGAAACAATGACTAAGTATTTTCAGGAGAAATTGGCCATGTGTTATAGATGTCAACTTAGCGATCAAGCTTCTGTGTCGTGTATCGTTCGGGGACTGCCGACCGAATTACGTGCGAACGCACTAGCGTTTCAATGCTCTACTCCAGATGAGCTGTATGAGGGTTTCTTGTCCGCTTTTGATTCCTATCAAACTAATGCGTTGAAAATCCAAAACTCATCCGTGAAGTCGTCCGTAACACGTAAAGATAGCGAAGGATCTAATAGCCAGCCCCAAAGAAGTATTGATGGAAGGAAACCGCCTATGTGCTACCGATGCAAGGAAGTTGGGCATGTGGCAACCACATGCAAGATGCCAGATAAACGCAAATGTTTTAGATGTGGAAACGTGGGCCATGTGGCAAGTACATGTATCACGGTGGAGGATAGTCAGGCTAGCATCAAGAAAGTCCAGTTATTGTCGCAATTGAATGATATGTATAAGAAGCAGGTTAAGGTCAATGATGTATTTATGAAGGCTTATTTAGATACAGGAAGTGAGCTCAACGTGATTTCTCAAGAAGTTTCTAATGCTTTGAAATTGAAAAAAGAACCCTCTAATACTGTCTTGAAGGGGTTCAATGGTTGCTCGGTGGCGACTTCTGGGGTGGTACAATTTAATTTATTAGTAGACAACGTATACATTACGACTACTGCTGTAGTGACTGATGTAGACCTGGGTGACGTCGTTTTGATCATTGGGCAGACAGTCATTAATAGGGAAGACGTCATGCTTAATGTGTCGAAGCATGGTGTCACCCTATGCAAAATACTGAACTCCTCAGATGACCTGATGAGTATTGGCACTTTTAATGAAGCGACTAGTTTCAGAGTCCAACTTACCGAAGATACAACCATACCTGTCGGAGACAACCTTGTAAGAGTGTTAGTTCAGGGAGCTGACTCCGGAGACTACTGCACTAAACCAAGGCGATTCTCTATGGGAAACGTCGTGTATGCAGTCGCCAGTGCGGTACTACGAAGAGGCGGAGGCTATGTCAGAGTTTGCAACATCATTTGGAAGAAGGGGATGACTATAGCCAGAGCCGAAAAAATGTGAGGCGAGTTCTAATTGTCTAACTATGAGGAGAGATGAGTGTGGTGAGAATTTTAATCGTGAGTTGGCAAATATCAATGTGGGTGATATTGGTGAGAAACATTTTAAAAGCTTAACAACACTTTTAAGAACGTACAGTGACTGTTTTGCTGCTACTACAAGCAAGGAAATAGGTTGCACAAATTTAGGAGAAATGACTATTGAGCTTAATACTAATAAACCTGTTGTTCGAAAACCATATAGATTAGCGCATTCGGAAAGAAAAGTCGTAAGAAATTTAGTTAATGATTTGATAGATACCCCCATCATTCGGGAATCTAACTCTCAGTATGCATCTCCGATAATATTAGTACGTAAGAAAAACGGTGACTATACATAGATTATGTGTGGATTACAGGGATCTGAATGCAATTACGATTAAAGATCGATTTCCTATGCCTCATATCGACGATCAGTTATCACAATTAGCGGGTAAATCTTATTTCACCAATTTGGATTTATTTTCTGGCTACCATCATATTAAAATAAGTGATGATTCAATTTCTAAGACTGCCTTCGTTACCTCAGACGGATTATACAAGTATATGATATGAGGGTACCCTTTGGATTAGCAAATTCTCCATCAGTGTTTATGCGGGTCATCCAAAAATTAGTGAAACTTGTGGGTAGTGATGAAATGTATATCTGACGGTCTTAGTTTACTCGAAAAAGTGCTTGTTCAGTTACGTAATGCTGATTTAAAGTTGAATATGAAGAAGTGTGCATTCCTTAAATCCGAGGTGACATTACTCGGACATGAAATCAGCGCTAAAGGGATTAGGCCGGGTAACCACAAAATAAGCGCGGTGATTGATTTTCCTAAGCCAACAAATTTGCATCAGTTACGTCAGTTTTTAGGTTTGTGCAGTTATTTTAGATAATTAATCAGTTTGCCTTATTGGCGAAACCGTTAACCGATTTAACAAAAAAAATCTACCGATTGGTTCTGGTGTGACGTACATGACCATTGCTTTTGTATGTTAAAACAAACTTTGTGTTCTCGCCCTGTTCTTGCTTTATATGACCCTTCGTTACCTTGCGAAATTCACACTGACGCGAGCAAGATGGGTATAGCCGGTATACTATTTCAAACGAACGAGCAAAGTGAGTTGAAGCCTGTGTTTTACTATAGCCGAGTAACGTCGCGTGAGGAATCAATGTATCACAGTTATGAACTTGAGACATTGGCGGTCGTAGACTCTTTGAAACATTTTCGCGTTTATGTACTGGGGACTAGAGTCAAAGTAGTTACAGATTGCTCAGCGGTTAGGTACACCTTGTTAAAAAAAGATTTAGTCCCGCGTATAGCTCGTTGGTGGCTTACGATTCAAGAGTATGATATTCAAATTGAATATAGACCGGGAGATCGTATGAAACATGTGGATGCCTTGAGTCGTAACCCAGTAAATTGTACTAATGAGGTAGGTCAGGTAGGCGATGATGAGTTAGAATTTCACACTGTACATTTAAATATTATATCGAGTGATGATTGGTACTTGAGCATACAGTTACAAGACGACAAATTGCATAATATTATTTTACAATTATCGGAGGGTAATGTTTGTACAGACGTTCAAAATAATTACAAAATTAAGAATAATCGATTATTTAAGAAAACATTGCATGGTGATCGGTTAGTAGTACCTAAATTCGCTAGATGGAAGTTTATGCAAAAGTTTCACGATCAGATAGGGCATGTGGGTATTAAACGTTGTGAAGAATTAATAAAATCTGATTATTGGTTTCCTAAGATGACCCGTTTTATAAAAAAATATATTACTAATTGTTTAGAGTGCGCATACGCGAAAGGAAATCATGGTAGGCCAAGTGGTGAGTTGCATCCTATCCCTAAGCCTTCAGCCCCTATGGAAGTAGTACACATAGACCATCTAGGCCCCTTTTGTAAGACTAATAAAGGTCATCAATATGTACTAATGATTGTCGACGCCTTCTCAAAGTTTATGTTAACTCTTTTGAAACTGTCACTGTACTCAAAGATGTATTTAGTTTATTCGGTTTTCCTAAACAAGTCATCTCTGATAGGAATTTGGCATTCACTAGAAGTTTTCAAAGAATTTTCTATAAAATATCAATTTCATCATACCTTAAATGCCATAGCATGCCCACGTGCTAACGGTCAAGTCGAACGATATAACCGAACGTTGTTAAATGCTATGCGTACTCGTAATATAGATCCGAATATGTGGACTGAATGTATACCGGATGTAGTTTGGGGTATAAATAATACCATAAATGAAAGTTTGGGCTATCATCCCTATGAAATTATGTTTAGCTGTAGAGGTAGACTTTTGCCAAACCTTGTTGGGAATGAACAAAATATAACCAGTAGTGAAAAGCGTAAAAATGCTTCTCAGCGACTGAAGTTGCGAGCAAAAAAGATGAAGCGAAGTTATGATAAACGTCATAGGGCCGAACAAGTTTTCAATAAAGGAGACTTAGTTTTATGGAAACAAGCGCCCTCTGGGGGGGAAGTTAAAAACGTAAATAACAAACTACAAGTTTTGTATTCTGGGCCCTATGTCATTCAGCAGGTTCTTAATAATGGTAGATATGAAATTAGAAGTGTGGAGGGTATGCGTGGCTACAAAAAGTTCACCGGCATAGTGGCTGCAGATGCCCTCCGTGCATACAAAAGTGGCCCAGATTGTAGTGAAAGTAGTAGCGACGAGGATGTAGTTACTAGGGACGATTTAATTGATTTACTTGAGAGTTAACATATTGTGTGCACCAATTGCGGTGCAATTGTTCCAGGATGGCCGACTGTAACGGAAATAAACAAATGGCAACATTGACTGGTGACGTGTTGGTGCGGAGAGGTGCGAGGAGAGGGGCAAGCCGAGGAGAGGAGAGGTGTAGTGTGGAGTCTATAAAAGGGGTGTGATTTGGTGTCTCGGGGCAATATTATTGGAAAAATCAACTGTTTATGTTTAATAAAAGTAATAAGTATTATTGTGTTAACGGGTATTTATTTCACTTCCAACAACGTCGTAACAATATTACACGGTAATTAAATAATATTTGTGTGCATGCCTATGTACATATTTATAAGAGTTCTCTATATAGGTAATTAAACATTCATTTACATAATAAATACATGTTTATTAGATGATTAGATAACAATGTATAAAATTTCCTAGAACATTTCATTCAAGATTCTTCTTCATCGGAACACTTTAAGTTTGTAATAAATTAAGAATGAATGAAAATTAATGTTACTAGTGTAAAACTCGCCGGGATATTTACCCTGTTTATTATTTTTGCTGAACAACCAATATTTAGGCGCTGTTTTTTTTATACCACTAAGTTGGCAGACAAGAACACGGCCCACCTGATGGGAAGCGGTTACCGAGGCCTATGGACGTATGCAACACCAGGGGTGTCACACTCGCGCTGCCGACCATGAAGAAACCTTCTGATGCCCCTCTTGAAGAACCCCATATTGTAGGCGCTTGGGAAAACCGCAGCAGGGAGGTCATTCCACAGCTTGAGTGTGCGTGGGATGAAGTTTTTTTCATACCGCACAGTGCGCACCGTCTCAGGTCGCAATGTGTGGGAATGAATTCCCTGCCTATGGCGAGAGGTGCGATGATAGAATGTAGCTACGGGCATCATGTCAAACAATTCATCTGAGCACAAACCATTGTATAGGCGGTAGAACAGACACAGTGAGGCAAAATCCTTCCTAAGGCTAAGAGGTTCCACTCTACCTGTGAGTATGGGATTGTCAACCAGCCTCAATGCCCGTCTTTGCAACGAGTCGAAGGGGTCAAGCTAGTATGCAGGTGCTCCAGCAAAAAGGTGACAGCAGTACTCCATGTGAGGCCGGACAAGCGCCATGATCATGGAGACGACTGCCGAGTTAGTAGTTAATGTTAATGTTTTTAAAAGTCATACCGTTTGCCACAGACCGTTTTCCTGAAACTGAACTTAAAATAATGCTTTATTTTATACCACTTAGGTGGCAGACAAGCACACGGCCCACCTGATGGAAGGAGTCGCACTAGCGCTGCTGACAGCACAAACTCTCCAGTGAGCTCTGGCTACCCCACTCACCGCTGGGAACACAACACGAAGTTATTATGACCGCTGTATTCTGTAGGGTGGAGGTATTACCCCAGTCAGACTGCTGAATATCGTCGTGTCCTACCTACCTAGATTTGTAAACCATCAAATTAAATAGAAATTTTATAGATTAATTAATTATAGTGGCAGCAGACGACGAGATGTCTTCCAATCGCATGTATTGCCATAAAAACAAGTGCCATTATAATCCAAGTTACAAGCTCATTGGTCTCACTAAAAATTTCAATTATTTCACATGTATTATTTATAAAACTTTGATACGAGTAAATGAATTGAACCGATAAACAATTATTATCACATTCATGTCTATTTCCCTGTACAGCAGACGACCCAGCTGCTGCAGCTTGCAGTCGGTTACGAATTCTTACCTTACTCCACAAACGTACCAAAATAGAAAATGAGAAAAGTGTATCCAAAAATAACAATTAAGGTGGATTACGTTCACACGCGCGCTCTGCGCCCACTGGAGCACACATTGAACTCAAGGAAATTACTTTAAACAACTTTAATTGGACTCTCACAAGAAAAAACTTTTCCAATCTGCCTTTGTAAGTGGCAAAGCTTTAAAAGGCGAGATTAAAATGGTTATTAAGCACAGTTTGTTTATGGAAGATACTCGTATATCTAATATTCATGATGCCTGACGTACGTACCTCTTTGGATTATCCCAATTTATTCGTGGATATCAAAGTGGCCCTTTTAAAGGGTTAATAGGCCATTAGGTAAAAATGGATAAATAAAATGTTTTGCAAATCAAGGTATGTTGGGTATAAATAGATTAAAAAGCGATCTTTTGTGATGGTTGCCTATTGATGCGATGGGTACACTCGGAGAGGAAAATTGTCCATCCATGATGGACCGCAATCGTCAATAAAAGGTTGTAGGCTCAGTTTGTTTTCCTGTATTTTCTAAAAAGGAGTAAAGAAACATGCATAATAAGGAATATTTATTAAAGTTAATAATGTAATTTTACTTGTATTGTAAAAACGCTTACAAATGATGATTTTGTGGTATTTAATATTAGTTCATTGGAGCAATTGAAGTACAAAGTTCAACTCTATATTTTATCTCTAAAATACTTATAAAAAAAGCGTACCAGTAAATAAGTCAAAGTCAAATCATTTATTCAACATAATATAATCTGTTGGTGTACAATGAAGAATTATTTATCCATCTATAACACAGTTATAATTTATTGACCAAAGATTTTATGCTAGGTGAAAGTAGTGTAGTAATGTGACTAAATTAATTAATTATGTAGTTTTACCTTAAAATATAATTGATAGAAATATACATTGATACAATTTTCTCGTTTGTTCATTTCTATGACTTTTATTCTAATAATAGAAGGTATTGACTTCTAAAAGCTTTGTCATAATTACTGTTTTTGTAAAATATTTCACATCAGTGACTATTTTACGCTTTGAAGAAAGAGTGCTTTGTTAAGTAGGTTGTTACTTTATTGCATACGACAATGGGAACGTTACTATACGACACGACCCTGTTGTCAGTAAGAGAGATATGAACTTCTTAGAATTGTATGCGTTGCTTGTGGGTAATCGTGTGACGGAGACACTCTGAACAGATCCAAAACTTGTGAGACTGGGTGTAGGTTTAAGGAGTACCTTCCCGACGTATACTTCTTCACTACTCATATTTCTCTATTCGCTATTGCAGCTTTACATGATAATAATATTTGATTGTTACTTTCGTAAATTAATACTAATTTAATATTTTACTTTTTACTATGAATGTGATTTCTAAAATAAAAACATTTCCCTCGTTGGCGCAGTCTGATAAAAAGGCTAGACAAAAGCACTCTAAGCTTAGGTTACAATAAGGGTGTAATGATAACAAATGGTAAAAAAACTTCTATAAATGTAATTTACTTATTTGCTTATCAAAAGAATCACAGAAATAGAAACAGTATGAATGTTTGTTTTATACCAGAAAATATTTTCTTCATGAAAATATTGTGGAGTAGTATTTATGTGATACGTGTAACCTCATTTTATTGTGTATTTAATCATGTATTATTCCAATAAACAGTTAGTCTATATCATGACTTCATTGTTTGAATTGCTCTCCTAATACCTCCTGTACAATATATAAGACTGTGAATGCGTCCATGCTCACACGATGCAGTGCCAGTGTGTTCCTATGTTTCACAAATGACTTACGACCTCATTCGTGCTGAAATAAGTTTCAACCAACTTACATTACTTGCAGTAAAACTGCAAAAGAGACTGCAGTTTGTGTGACTCACTGGGTCAACAAATAAATGTTATTTACAGTCGATGACAAAAAACATCACATTCTAATTTACAGATCACCCTCACTCCTAAATATTTCATAAAGTATATGAACTTTGACCTTACTTACAGCCTTATGGGCTGTGTACCAGGAGAGATCTATGTGAAGGAATTTTCGATACAAGGTTGCAGTCTCTCTCCCTTTTTTATTTAATTCATAATTCATAAATAATGAAGTAAAAAAGGGAGTTAGCATAGTTTTGTATGTTTTAAAACTAATTGCTTATTTTTTATATGTATATTTATAATAGGGTATCAATAAAATTAATAAAATGTAGCTATATAATTTTTTCACAACATCAATAGACAGTGAGACAATATCAACTTTAGACTGAGTTATATAGTTAAAACAACAATGCCGTGGACTGAAGGTTACTACCACCCCCTCAATAGTCAAATTATGCTACATAAAATATACTAATTGTTTTATAATTATAATATTTCATTTTTAATTTTTTTTACACATTTATTAATAAAAAAAAACAGTCACACGCATTCGCGCTCGTCCCTAAAAGACAGGCGGCCGGACTTGTACCTGGCGCTAAGGTGCCTATCATGCTGGCTGTGTTGACCCTTTGAATGGCGATGGACAGCCTAGTATGGACCAGGCACAATCCAGCATGTTTATTTAATTATTTTTGATTTGCAACGAAACCTTATGCATTTGACAATGACAACCATAGTTCCGATTTTAACTATTTCACGAAATTGTTTTATTGACATTTCGCGCTGCTTGTTGCCACATGAGTAGTTACTTTGAAGGGTTTTAAGAAGTGGCTAAACAAGATACGACAAGGAGTAATAAAAAAGTTTTTATTTCACTGAAAGTCGGGTTTTCGAATCACGCTGCTTTGCTATAGTATTTAATTGCAAAACTTTCCTGTAAATCGTGTACTACTAAAAGGTTGCCTAGAAAATCTTAAAGATCCAACATTTCATCAAGGAGGTAGAGTTTTGATGATGGCTAACGAAATAAATCTTCATCGACAAATTAAAAAGTTTGTAGATAAGCTCGTTTTTTTTTTCGGGTATATGTATCTTTGAGCCACATAGACGCGATGAATTTTGCACGATGCAAGCGCTTGCATCGTTCATTAATTCATAAATTGCCTAATCCCGTCATTGGCGTTAAAATAAATAGTACATATTCATCTATCTATTTTTACAAGTATATGTAATAATTATTTATTTTAACAATATTAATATTTACATAATGTACACGGAAGTTATCTAAATTAAAGTATTTAAAAAAAGAAAAAACTGAATATACCTAAACAATCCTGCAGGTTCAGGCGTCAAAGAATTCCTCCCCATCGACGTCAACCGGGAGGGTGGCCAAAAGGCTGGGGGCATTGCCACGTTGAATGGCAATACCAATCCCTTGCACAAGGAATAAACCAGCCCTCTGGTCTCGGGTATATGTTATTTGTATTTAAGTGACTGATATTCACAAATCTTTTGAGAAGTTAAATGTAGTATGCCAGTATTGTATGGTAAGCTATATGATAATAGTAAAACATAACAGTCACTTATGCGCTTGAAATACCTTAATTCAATGTCCTCTAAACTCACCGTATAATATAACATAATAATGTGTCAAAACCATTGATCTGTGTGAGGTGATAATTAGCCCACACGTCTGTCTACCCAAATTCACATAATTAAAATCAAGGTAGCGGTGGTTGCGGTAGTACCGTACCTTACTATATAGGTTTCATTATAAGCACCTTGATGCACTGTGCACGGACACAGAATATTGTCCTTCGGGACAGTAATGCAATACAGAATACGTATTTCTCGGTGTTTGCTGATGGAAAAGTGATGGTCCTGGCTTAATGCCAGCGAAGACAAGTTTAGTACCTATTGATTCTCTTTGGTGTCGTCGTGCTCTATAAGTTTGTACGATGTGTGGTAGATTTATTTTATTTGTGCGTTCAACAATATGGTGATTGAAATATCACCAAACAGAATAACATTTTCTTTTATGAAAAATAAAAACATAAATTGTCACACATATTTGGCGGTGTCGTAATATACATTTTAGATCATTTAATTTAATGAATAAAATAAATAAACTGCGGCAGCCTAGTGGTATGGGTATGCCCAGGTTTTACCATGACATACACCAATGACTTTTCGATGCTTTTCGAAGTTATGTGTATATTTATCGCAGGTTTATAAGTGCCCGGTTATTGGCTTGCCATCTATTACATTAGGACCTAAACATAAACTGGCGAAATGTGGGTGAAGCACCCCTGCCTACCCCTTCGGGGATAGAGGCGTGAGTTTATGTTATGTTATATTAATTTAATAAATGATATATTGCAAAACTGTAATATTTCTTTTTGGAATGAATTGAGAAAACATTTTATGATATTAATATATGATACAGATAAATTATAAATTATTAATTATATGATACAGATAATAACATTGAAAACTTTGTTAGTTGTGATTTTATTGTTTCTTTAATACTAGTTCACCGAAAAAAAAAAGATGACATAGTTCTTCATATTTAAGTATGTAATTTTAGCATCTGTAGTCAAAATCAAAGTTAAAAAAAAATTATTATGCATAGACCATTAAAAGGAAATTTACAAAATGTCAAAATTCAAAAAATATATTAAAGATTTGTGTAGCAACAAGCAAACACGTTAAAAACGCGGCACCACCTAAGAAACCTGCGTCATGAAACTCAGCCTACTTATTTTAGTAATTAAACTAGTCTAGTCACTAGGAGTACCTATATAAAATTCAAGGAAGAATTTAATTTCATCAACTAGTGTTATAAGAGTCTAGTCTACAGAATTAAATTCCTTTGCTTATTTCAAACAGTATATTTGACACCCGATTACTTCAACACACAGTGTAATTGCTGCTTTTAGTGAAATAATTAGTCAACAGTTAGTTGCTTAATAAATTGTCGCGAAGGGGCGGTAAAGTTGATACGAAATGCGACTGCATTTGGCCTGCAGCCAGTGTTAGCAAGAAAACCTGTACCGTACGTATCGATTTCGTACCGAGAAGCACATTCACCTAAAGGCTAAACATTTGGCAAGCATTAACAATTTGTTTTATTTACCGCTCAAAGCTGAATGCCGCTTACAATATGTGTTTGTTATGAAATTTTGAATATAACAAATACAATTGCCGATTTTAATGTTACAAAACTCACTAAGCTAAACTAAAAACTGATGTATTGTTAAATGGTCATGTCAAAATGAATGCAAACTACAAAATATCATATCTAATGTTTTCTAGTTGTTGCTTTTTTGAAAAATAAAATGTCTTGTTATTAATAATAAATGTGTAGATAATTATGCTATATGATAATCTATTAGACATATTTTCTGGAAAAGGGACAGGTCAGAAGCACTCGAAACCGGGTTTCCATTAATGGTTTAATGACGGTAGAGGACGCTAGTGAAGTATGTAAAGATAGAAGCGAGTGGAGGGCTATTGGCTCTGTCTACCCCGGCAGGATATAAGCGTGTGCATATTTTTGATATATATATGAACATATTTTGGATGGACAAAATTATTTAAATCAAGTGAAGTAGAAGTCACTAACCTTGATTTGACGGCACGTGCTATAAAAAACTTGAATATTTTAACTGCCCAACTCACAATCATTATAGAATCTCTTTAAATTAATGAAGACTGTAACATCCAAACTGCCATTGAGGAGAAATCTAAACGTAATTATTACCTACTAAATTGCTCCGAAGTTCGTCTTTTATCTACAAAGCTGTTTTTTGAGTGACAATTGCTTCTCTTTTTAGTATTTAAGGGTCTTTGTTATGTAATCAAAATTACAGAGGAATGGCTTTATGCTTATCTGTTCGTGATCTGATCTTTACATCAGAATCGGCGATTAATGAGTTACCGTAGTAAATAGAGTTTTTCAATGGCCAAGTCCTGCAACTTCAATACGGACACTTGGGAATATACCCAACCTTGGGATATAAGACAGCAGTCACATCAAAACCAATATGAATCTAATAATGGCGAAGGGGAATACGAGTTTATTCCCCTTCTCCATTATTACGAAATCCTCAAGTACCAGTTTTGAATACAAGCCGCTTAAGCCGCTAGGAAAGTAGGATGACGATGAAATTAGACGATATTTTCGTAACACAGTAAAGTGATACGTATATATTTATATTTACATATAGATTTCGATTAGTTCATTGGTGAATGCTAATTCATATATATTATTCGTATAGTGACTGAGAAATAATACAAGTATCTCCACCCCATCTCATCCGAAGAGTGTCGTGAGACGGAACAATACGCACACGATATCACTGCAAAAGAAGGAAAACTCAAAATAAAATCCTGTACCAATGTTGGGAGACTTTGGCCTACTGTTCCTACGTAGGCGGCTAGCCTGCATGGAAAAAAATGTAAGCCAAAGCCTTCCGTCATTTTGTGAGGCCTATGTCCAGCAGTGGACTGCAATAGCCTAATTAATAGATTGATTAAATTCATATATTTAAAAAGTATTTGGATGTTCTTGATCCTGTGCATTACTACTAGCGTTTCTTTCAAAAGTTTCACTCTTGAAATTAGATGAAAGAAAATCTCGGTTCACTCCATATTGGAGATAAAAGGTTTGTTTAATTCCTTTGTGTAGAGTCAAATTTCTTTCCTGCTTTTAAGCTAAAATTATGTTATCACGCCTAAATTGTCGTATTAAAATATTTGAACAAATTTTAACATCTTGTTTCGGGCAGATAGCTGAATCATTTCTTTGTATAACTGTGATTCCAAGTCAATGAGCTATTGTTAGTACAAAGAGTAAAAGTCAGTTTTAAAATACTATTTTTTTTGCTGAATACAAAATATATAGAGACCTGACAAAGCATTATAAGTATATGTACTTTTTTGATTGCTATCAAAACACTAAAAATAGTAGGAAGTTTTGGAATAGATGGCTTATAGATGTATTAGAATCGGACTGGAAAAATATTGGTTTAGGCACATGAAACTTTATAAAGACCTAAATCTACGGGTGTGCTATAAAAACTGCTTTTACATAGGACTATTATATTTTTACCAACCCATCTGGTCAGCATGGATACATTATCGTAATCGTCCTTTGTTTTGAAATACATAATATTATTTTTACCAAATCTATCATTGAAGACTCTCCTCCTGCTCAAGTATATGAATTTAATCAACTAAACTATTAAATTAAATTAAACTATTGATACCTTGCCCGCGCTTTAAAATGACATCATAAAAATTTATAAATTATCCTTATTTTTATCCGAATACGGTGAAACCAAAGAAGGGTTATAATTTTGACAGGCTATGTATTTATGAAGTTTCATCTGTTGCCTCAAAGCTCCTAAATTTATTAGGTACAAAAAAAGTGTTTTTCGATAAAGTATGACTCAGTTACTCCCATATTGCTAATACCCCACCAAACCATCGCTGACGTCAGATAATCTACATGTTGCACTTTGTCAACTAATTGGGAAGCTTCCTTAGAGCTGTGAGCATAAATACGTTTATATTGTTTGTTAAAATGTTGCTCAATTAGAAAAAAAATCTCATCCGTTAACAATTTTTTTCTTTGATCTCTCTTTGCGTATTGCTTCAGTAGTTGTTTTGATTTTACCACCATATTATTTTTAAATTATCAGTTAAGAAATGACCAGCACATATATCTCTTATAGACTGCAAGACCTAAGTCATCAATCAATCAACATGGTTCTAGGTGGTATCTTCACCTGCCGATATAATTCGGACAGGATTTCTTCGAATTCTTTCCCTTACTGATTTGACCACCTTTTTCGTACGAAAACTACGTGGATGGGCAGATCGTTTTACATAGTTTTACATAGGAGGTCTCATTGTACAAATTGTACATATACAAACATTTCACTAATATACCAAGCGTATGAAGAGTTTTATAAACTGCATTTGGCTCCATACCTACTTTGAGTAATGCAATCACAGTAATTCGGTTCTCTTTATCACCCCATTCCGTTTTAATATCGCAAAATATTGTGCAATCTATTGACACCAAAAAGATAAAATACATGGCACAATCATATAAAAATCACATAAAAACCAATTCAAATGTAATGTGTTGTTTATTTTTAATTGTAACAGTATTTATGGCCAGACTAAGTATCTTTTCCCTTTCTTCACGTGTGTAAATAACTACATTTTTTATACATACTTTGTGTTTGCGAATTTTAAGATCTGCGATATTCCTTCATGTTATGTCGAATTATAATAAGTCGTCATTGAATTGAATAGACTTAAGTTACTAAAATTAATCTTCTTTAATCAAAACGCACAGTGATGTCAGAGCTACAGTACAGAGATTCGTATTCCTGTCACTTAGTTACAGTGACGAAATAGATCCCACACACCGAGCTCGTGGTGAGTGAGTCGTCACTGTCGTACGTCAATATCAGCGAATCATTAATTTAGGCTGCACAGTATCACAACAGGCAGGTAAAATTTTTGTACGGTGCTTGGCCAAACAACGGTGACTGTTTTTTGTTTACCTAACGTGGTTTGCGGATTGAAAATGTCTCTGCTGGTATAAAAAGTAAATCAGTACGAGTATATTTGTGAGTATTGACTCTTCATACTAAGTATTACTGACATAATAAGACTGGTATTCGTGACGGTATGAATTATGTGTTCACTGTGGTAATTTTTTGTGATTGCTTACCCATTTATGAACTGAAAGATTAAGATTATTAAATTTGAGATTGTACTTAAGACTTAAAATTCAACAGAGTACAGGACACTAAATACTTTGAAGTATTCTGGATACAAATTTATAAATAGCATTCGTTTAATATGACTTCATCTCGTAAGTTAATTAGCTAAGCTGAAGCTCGAAGTTGAGGTCTTCTATAATATTATAGATCCGAACAATCGTGTACCGGTGGTCCTCAGAATGATAACCTCGTTAGATGACTTTTGACGCAATATTGTAAGCAAAGAGATCTTGCACACTAATTGAATCCTTTGTAGTATATCCTTAGTAGTCTATACTCAATCCTTAGTAGTATATACTCAATGCTTAGTAGTATATTTACAATTCAATATTTTTTTAATAAGAACAAAATTAGTAAGTACGATTGTATATAGCACAGCCGTCTATTTCGTGTTTAAAATGTAAATTTTGCATGACCAAACTTCATAAATCAGTTTAGATACGGGAGTTTTGCTGATAATTGTAAATTATGCCTTATTTATATTTGTTTTTTTGGAAATAATATAACAACACCCAAATTAGAATGTGATTTATCACACGGAATAAGAAACGCGATACACGAGGTTTGATAATAATTTTCATTAAATGGAGAGACCTATGTTATCTTGATGAATTAAAAGTGTTGAATACTTTATTACGTTTTAACGGAATATTTTTGGATTTGATGATAAACTGTGATTACTATTCATGAGCATTAGTATACTCTTTTCTTTGTCGCACGATTAAGGCCTGGAACTTATTTCCAGCTCGCGTGCTTCCTTCTTCCTACAGTCCCGGGTCCTTTAAGCAGGGCGTAAAAAAGCATATGACGAGGCCAGCAAGCTGAGTGTCACCATTGTCACATAGTATATGTAAGTAATGGTGGCCCTGGCCTGGAGACTTTGCATTCAGCTTACCATCAGGCAAGGCGAAGTCTAATTGATGTGGCCTATCTAAAAAAAATGCCACCTAAGTGGTTTAAAAAAAAATCTGTTGCTAGCTGACTACTTAGGAGATAGTAAAATACAGGCTTAGCTCTGGAGACGTTATACTTATTGCAAGAAGTGAGCTAAAATTCTACACAACTTTCTACGCGTCTATTATAATATATCATCAATTGTATAGACGTGCACAAAATCTCGAGGTGAGGTGTTATTGCTTCAAATGGTCCAAAACAGCTTTCCATATTTCTTAATAATAATTGATAAAAAACCTTAGTAAGAAAACTTATGTAATTTAGAAGAAATGTTATTCAATTAAGAGTACCAATATTATACTTATTGCAAAGAGTGCCAACATATATAGTTGCACACAGAGAACATATTTAATAAAATACTATATATTTCAGTTCATATTATTATTTATTTAAAAAACATGCATATATTGTTGCACACAAATGTGTCAATTAGTCACAGTTCCTCGTCTTCTATGTATTCAGTTCCATTAGATAAAATTTTACTAAACTCTGAATTAAAATAATCTGATATCATATTCCAAACATTAACTGAATACCAGACTAGCACGCTCAGTGAAAACATGATTCTAAAGAAGAAACCCAACATTGTTATAAAAATATTGAGTAAAACGTATCTATACTAAGATACATAAGCTGATTATTAGATTAGGTAAAATTATGAAATAATACAGGAATTTATGTCAGTAATGGATTAAATATCTACTAAACATCAATTCTATTGACTAAAAATCTATTCTAGTAATATAAAAATAATATAAAATATGAAATGCAGCAGAACAGTGAGATTAGATACTTCAAAATTTTATAAATCTACTTAGGTCAATATGACTAGGGTTTATCAAATATTATAAATTTACTTTATTTTTTTCAAATCAGATTATATTTAACATCAGATCAAATTAATTCTTGCAATAAATTGCAAGGTTAATTCCAATATACTGCAAAGTTAATTGCAATGTACTGCAAGCTTAATTGCAATATACTGCAAGCTTAATTACAAAACTTAATACTAATACAACTTAAAAATAAGTTATTTAAATTAAGAATAGAATTATAATACTGGCAGCAGATAAAACCGCGGTAACAAAACCAAGAGAAGTAAAACGTACATACTTATAGTACCAGTCAAAGTAAAATAGGAAGCCTCGAAACTGAATTACTCAAAAGCGGATTAGATTTAATTACAAAATCTTGTCTTTAAGTTATCCTTAGAACCTAATTGCAGAGCTGCAGCGTTATTGATTTTCTACTAGTTCCGTACACAGTTAAGAATTCTTCTTAAGAGTAGACCTCATCCATTCATTCGTACAGAATTTCAGTGCCATAAATCATTTCGGAAAAGATTTGGAAGACGGCTTGGATGTGCGGGTAGACGAGAGTAGTGAGCATCACGATACTGTTGGCTATTACGAACAATTTCATGGTCTCCAGGCCGTCTGATGATCTGGAAATAGAATGGCAACTATTATATTTTAAAAAGTAATGTATTCAATACTGATGATAAGATTTTGCATGATGTTGTAGATACAGCTTGTAATTGTAGACCCTGTTTTGCCTCCTGCCCATCATTCGTTTGGTTAGCCATGGTTTTAGAGAACGGCTGTCATCGAACTCAATAACTCCAAAAGGAAAAGCACCACACCAGAACTTTATCTGTCTAGCAGGTGAAGTTGATTGGTATATATTTTTATGAAATAGAGAAGGTGCTAGTTCTGTGCGTGATCCATTTTAGTAACAGAGATCAGATGATTGTTAAGTACATTAGAAGTAGATTCATATAAGTAAGTTTAATATAGTTTAAAAGTAATTTAAACTTTAAAGTGCCACTTAAGGTTTATGTAACAAAATGTAGTGATATATTTCTTAAGAAGTTTGACCATACTTTTAATAAACAAATTTTGTAATATTTTGCTAGCTAGCTTCAACATTTTACACATTTTTCTTACACCAAAGTCAATTTAAATGTTTTGAATAAATTGCCGGCTTAATTTCAAAATAATAATAATGTAATCGATGTAATTGAATCAAATATTTTGCCAGGATTGAAATATTTTTAAATTTAATATATATTTCAGGACTGTCTAAATTATTCCCAAAATGGAAATGTACTCAAACAATTTCCATTGATTGCTTTCACTCACTTTTACTCCAAGGATTGTTTCAAATATTTGTCGAAGAATACTACTTCATAATTCATTACGATTTTATCCGATATTTCGATTTATTTGAGAAAATAAATGCGCAATTTAGGTGTACAACAAAAAACAAATCATAACAATATCAAGAACTTAACTTGTGTTAAATTCATTATACTGCAACGTCGTCTTCTAAAATATGTTTTGATTTTAAATAATAATATTGTCTAATGTTCATATTGCTTTGACTGTTCAGTATTAAAACAATATTTGGATTTCCGTGCTCTCATCGTAAAATATTAGCCTATCAATTTTAATCGTAACATGTGAAGACAGGTAATCTAAATTTTAAAACTTTTTGTTACATCATTCCTTATTTTTAAATAATTTCTTATGAAAGTTTAAGTAAATGAATGGCACGTTCAACTAAATTAACCATTTTTAATTATGTAACTAGTCAAAAAATGGCGGGAATCATGTTACTTGACGATATTTACAAAGTATGATACAGTTCAGATGTACACGGGTGCCAAAATGTAGCTTCATAAAAATACAACTATGAAAATTAGAATTATTTCGACGCTAACCAGACTGTCAAAACAACATTATGTTAAAAACTCTGTAGTTATTCATCAAACACTTTAGAAAAGTGGCAATTCGTTGATCATTGTATTGTGGAATAGAATGACGAATGTATGAAATTTGACGTTTATGACATACGTTGACAACTGTCAAATATGTCAAACACCATTCATTTGTCATTCCACTCTTTAATTGTCTAAAATGCCTGATATCCATATCAGGCAACGCGATGTCCGTGCAGTGCTGCAATCACTCGATGTCCGGAAAGCCAGTGGTCCGGATGGTATTCCCGCGGTGGTTTTGCAAAAATGTGCAGCGGAGTTGTCTCCAATGCTTACGCGCCTGTACCGGCTGTCCTACAGTTCGGGTACAGTGCCTTTGGCTTGGAAAGAGGCGAATGTTCAGCCGATTCCCAAGAAGGGGGATCGCTCAGAGCCAGCCAACTATCGACCCATAGCCGTCACCTCAGTGCTGTGCAAAGTGTTCGAGCACATAATTAACAAACAGCTCATGCGGCACCTAGAGGATCACTCCTTAATTAATGACCGGCAATATGGCTTCAGGCCGAAACGGTCAACGGGTGATCTTCTAGCATACGTTACCCACCTTTGGGGTGAGGCTATGGACAAGCACCGCGAGTCACTGGCAATTAGTCTTGACATCGCCAAAGCTTTCGATAGAGTCTGGCACAAATCACTACTTTCCAAGCTACCTGCCTTTGGTCTGCATCCTAGGCTGTGCAACTGGGTTGCTAGCTTCCTGCAGGGGCGTCGTATTCGCGTCTTTTGTGACGGACAAGCTTCAGAGTTTCTGCAGGTAAATGCTGGCGTGCCTCAGGGGTCCCTCTTATCACCCACTCTTTTTCTTCTGCATATCCACGACATGCTGTCCACCAGCTATGTTCATTGTTATGCAGACGATAGCACCGTATATGGGAGTTACCATGGACATCCTGCGGCTAACCAGTCGGATATCGCAGAGAGAAAGCAGCTTCTTGTCACTGAGCTTGACGGGATCATGAATCACATTTCTCAATGGGGCTCAGAGAACCTGGTTGAGTTCAATGCCAAGAAGACGCAGGCATGTGCGTTTACAGCAAAAGTATCTTCTTTCCTTCCCCTCCCCACTCTTCAGAGAACGCCACTGCCACTGCAGGACAATCTCAATATCCTAGGTATCGATGTTCGCTGCAACCTGAATTACAAAAATTACATCGAAAGTATCATCAAAACAGCCTCACGAAAACTCGGAGTCCGAACAGAGTGAGACGATTTTTCACGCCGGTGCAGCGGTGTCTTCTATACAAGACACAAATTCGCTCCTGTGTGGAATACTGCTCGCATCTCTGGGATGGTTCAACAAAGTACTTACTAGATGCTCTCGACAGGTTGAAGCGATGTGCGGTCCGCATCATTGGGAATCCCGAGATCACGAACACCTTAGAACATTTACAGATATGTTGCGTCCATGGCTGTATTTTACCGTCTGTACCATGATGAGCGCTCTGATGACCTCTTCCAATTAGTCCCACCCTCCCCTTTCCTACACAAGACAACACGTGCAGGTCTTAGATGTCACCCGCACACGGCGCAGAATATCCGATCAAGAACCAAGCGGTTCGGTGACTCTTTCCTCTGTCGCTTAATGGTGCGAATTGGATTGGAGGAAACACGTGAGCTGGAATTCATTACCAGCTCACGTGTTTCCTTCTTCCTACAGTCCCGGGTCCTTTAAGCGGGGCGTGAAAAAGCATATGATGAGGCCGTCAAGCTGAGTGTCACCATTGTCACACGGTATGTGTAAGTAATGGTGACCCTCTTTTCTGAGACTTTGCCTTCAGCTTACCATCAGGCAAGGCGATGTCTAATTGACGTGTTCTATATAAAAAAAATATACATGTCCAATGATTGATGATAATTGATTGTTTATGTAAAAATCTACCTTAACCATCCACCGAAGCCTTGTTCCTCATCATCCAATGAATCAATCTTCACAGGTGTTTGCGCAAACTTTTCGGATGGTTCCTCTTCCACTTTTACAGTATTTTTCTTAGCTGTAGCAGTGTTAAGTTTTGATTTCTTCATAATCTGCAAAAACAAATATAAAATTTAATTTTCAATAAGTTTTAACGTAAAATCTGGGTCTAGACTCTCGAATCATCCACATACCAACCGCAGGTTCTGGTCGCATAGAAAGCTAAAATGGAGAGTCCGGGATTTGCTGTCCTATTTCTTCCCCTATTAGTTTGTCTTGGCTTTTATGAGAGAAAGCGAGAAGTTAGTCTGTGATAGAACTTTTTTGTCAAAATACCTTGAAGATCTTGCTTGATCATTTGGGAGTGGAATACACAGTAACATATCTTCTAAAATTTTCATTAGTTTTTCTGAGAATACAATGGCATAAGGCAATATTTTTAATTAATCTCTTAATTATTTTGTATGTGATAAATAAAATTCAATTTATCTAATCTAATAATATTAATCTCTTGTTCAGCAAATTAAAACTAAG
Organism: Eilema griseolum; assembly: GCA_963662185.1. NCBI lineage: Eukaryota > Metazoa > Arthropoda > Insecta > Lepidoptera > Erebidae > Eilema > Eilema griseolum. Next base: position 7,610,280 of record OY759236.1, read on the forward strand.
GACTTATGTACAACTGAGAACTTATGTAGGGTAACGGAAAAAAAGCCGTGGCTTTGTCGAGTTCTGGGCCGACAAAATATAAGAAAAAACTAAAAACAAAACAGTTTTAATCTTACTAGACATTTAAAATGTTTTTATTGAGTTATTTCTTATATTTGTATTTTGTTGGCCCAGAACTCGACATAAGTCCTCGGTTGTACATAAGTCCTTAGAAATTTTAAAACATTCTTCATCCGTAAAAAAGTTCTAACCACTTTACACAGTTTAGATGGATTAAACGAACAAAAAACCTTTTGAACAGTCATTAGTCTGTCCAAAAACCGTACATGGGTGCGTACATCGAATATTTCAAAAGTTTCGTTAAAAAACGATTCAAACTGTTTATTCAGGCGTAACTCTTAAACGGTCGAACAGATTCTACCGTTTATTTACTAACGTGAAGGGAAAATCCTATTACTAAACATGATTTTTCTTTAGCTCTAAAGTTAATCCAGTTTACTTTTTTATTGCGTTTATTTTCATTTTATGTTGATCTACATAATTGATAACTTAAATACAAATAGAATATTGAAACGATAATTGAATTAAATATCAGGTTCATTATTTTGTTACTATATACGAGTGATAGTAGAAAGATTTTTATGAGAAATATGAAACTTTAAACCAATTTTAAGCAAATTTCTAGTTCAGGAAGTATCAGAATTAAATACCGATTATTTATTATACCGTCCATATTTTTCATTCCTATTTTTAAAGCTTGTTCAAAATGCTTTAGCTTAGTTCAATTCCATTTTAACTAAAAAACTAATTTAGGTATGTACTAAATTATATTTAGTAAAGTGAAAGAGTTATGTTAGAAATTGTATTAAATTTCTAACATAACTCTTTTGTTATACGATCAACGACGATGTGGCAATAATTAAATATGTGATAAATTATGTTTTTAGTTATAAAGGAATTGAACTAAGCTAAAGTCGATTTTGTAAACGTTGTTTTTTTAGTGACTGTAGTAGGTTGTTAACAAATTTTATTATTTTTCTGCCTCTTTTTAGTGGTCCTAATCCAGTCCATTATGCCGACCATAATTTTCTTCGTGCTAATACATCACTAAAAAATTCTATAATCTGCCTCCATAGTTCAAGACTTAGTAATTCTAATACGCCCTTGACTATCGTCATGTCATCTACCATGTCACAGAATTGTCTTAAAACTAGCTAAAAGAAATTATTTCCTATTTCCTATGTGATTTCGAGGAGTTCTCTGGAGTATTCCAGGAGTTCAAAGTCCAGTACCCATGAAATTTACATATATAGTTATACCGAATCCAAAGCAAAAATAATTGTAAAATGGGTTCATAGACATTGGAAATATTGAAGAACATAGAGTTAGTTAAAAATATACATATCAAAACACATATAAATTTTTATACAATTATAACTACTGGTCCAAACTTTGTAAATTTTTTATTAAACCAAATGGCAACTATTCTGCATCGAATTAACAAAATAATCACGTTAATTGAACCTCCTTTTTTAATTATGTTAAACATCAAATAAAACTACCAAGTAACCAAAGCTACCACTCAAGCAAATTAATATAACCCAAGTTAACTAAAGATATACAACACTTGAAATCCTTAGACTAAACAAAAGCCTTGCTGGGAATAACACCTGGGCACCTAATCAAATATTATTTGATTCAATATTACCTCAGGAGCAGAGGATGTGCGGTGTGGAAGAAACAAGAGGCACGCACGCCCCTCACGCTGAACACTAACACACCTAACGAACCGCATTCAGCGGGAAACCTCTCAAACGCTGATCGATACTTTACGTGCAGCAAGTTTTAAGGTTTAGGTCTGAGGGAAGCGGAGCGTGTAGCGACTAGACATCTTGACTTTTCCACAGTATTTTATTTTTTAACCTGACTGGTTTCGCCTCACGGCATTCGGGGTTTGACTTTAGTCGGAGATGCAATCGCTGTGATGCGCAACAGATCAGGTCAAAAAATAAAATACTGTGGAAAAGTACAAGTCTGTATTCAATATTTTTTTATATACAACTTAGGTGGCAGACAAGCACACGCTCCACCTGATGGAAAGTGGTTACCGTGACCTATGAACGTGTATAACACCAGTGGAGTTATATCCGTGCTGTCGACCCTGTAAGAACAGAGATTTTATGTGCCCTCAGTGCAGAACACAAAATCAGGACAAGCCTTTGGTCTACCCGCTGATAGCACAAAAACTCTCCAGTGAACTCCGGGTACCCTACTCACCACCGGGAACACAACACGAGGTTATTATAGCCGTGGTATTCTGTAGGGTGGAGGTACGTCCCCAGTCGGAATACTCAATTCGGACGGGAATACCGTCGTGTCCTACCTCCTCGATATATGTGTAATAAGTTCCATCAAGAGTCATTGATCAACAGTAGAAATAATAAAACATTCCAAAATATTTAAAATTGCAGTTTACACGAGAAATCCTACAACATCTATTCAATTAAAAGAATTGAATTAAATGTTAAGGGACCATCAACTTCTCTGGGGCCCAAATCAACCTCATCGTTAAACTGTTACATCTGTTGATTGACCGACAAGTACTGTGTGTTCCTAACCTGTTGATTGGCTCCAGAATAAACTTCCCTCTCGAAGTTGCCTGACTACCTCGCTTCACAAAAAATCAAGATCAAGATAAAAAAATAATAATTTAATAAATCGTGTTAGTCCATACTTAGTCCACACCCGAACATTTTGTTGTCGACACCTAACGTGATTATGAATTATTACCGGCGAGTGAATGAGTAAAATTCGGCTTTGTCCAAGGTAATTTGCAAGCCGAACAATGATAATGTGATAAAAAGAAGTTAGAAAATATAGCTTGGTCGAGTCGAGACACTTTCTTGTTTCAGCTTGTAAGGTGAATCTGTATTATACTATATTTACATTCCTATTTGGAAAATATGCATATAGATACGTATGTAGGTGGTAGTATAAGGAAGTATGGAAGTAAAAGTTTATGTATTTATGATAATAATGATGTTTTACGACATACGAGTACTACACGACGCTACTAGTTAGAAACTTTTAGTATTGCCACCTTTCGAATTAAACGTCGCACTAAAGTCTAACTTTTTATTAGCTGCAGTAAAATGACGTTTCTAAATGTCATTCCGTAAAATAATGTTGACAGCTTAATCTCAATAGTGATGTGATTCAGTTCACAAAAGTTTACGGAATATCTAATCGTTCCATAATTTGCCTCATAATGATCATGCTAAATTCTATTTAACATTAATGTAAATAAAAGGCTGTATAAACGTTGATCCTTTTACGCATTAAGCAAGATAACACTCAAGCAACCGCTCTCTCAAGTTGGTAGTACTGATTTTTGGTTATGGTGCTACGATGACGCTTGGCCGCCATTTTGTTTCGGTTGTCATTCGCTCATTCGGCTTCTAACTTCTGTTTTGAGTACACGAATAATTTTGATTTGCCCACTGCGCGTTGTTTTTGTTATCATTATTGTTAAGTTTATGTTACGTTGTGTTTGTTTTTCATTGCCTGTTTTCGTTAAAAGTTTTAGTTTTTTTTGTTTGATACATCAAAGACATGGATGCTCTGCCGGGCACATCGCAAGATGGAGACACGTTTTTATCTCCTAAGAAAAAGAGGGCCACGTGTAGCTCTAAGTGCAACGAAAAACTTTGGGTCAGCTTTGGTTTTGTCGTGGACAAAACCACGAATTCAAGAGTGGCTGACTAATAAAAATATTGTATTTGAACCAAATATGGTAAAGGCCACTCTAATAGATATTGTGATACAGCAAAATCTTACTGAGAAATATGCCGTAGACGAGATGGCTGCACATACGTCACGTTGCAAATAATAATAAGACGTATAAAATGCAAGAAGTTAAAAATTTATTTCAAGAAGTTATAAACAAAGTGACACCGGCTAAGTGGAGTGACTGTGTGTCTCACACTATAAAAGTGGAAGACAAAATGTGCCACCTCGATCATATTATAGATGAAGTGACAGACAGATTTATTATTAGTGTTACCGAAAGCGACAGTGACAGTGATTCCGAAAAAGATTGATTAAAGTACATTATTATGGCATTTTTGTTTCATTTTAAATGTACCTCCCTATACTTCCAATAAAAAAGAACAATCCTCTAGTATAGTAACAATAATAGAATAAAAAAATACATTACTACTTAATATTAAATCTCAAACACAAAACCAAACTGTTCATTCATTTATGATTCACTCATTTAGCTACATCCCTATTTATTTTTCTTCAAAAACCGGCAACCCACAAAACGTCATTTTACTGCAGCTAATAAAAAGTTAGACTATAGGTCAACTACCTACATTTTATTTCATTGAAATTCTCCTAACCGGTAACAAGGTGATTCCCTCGAAACGAGTTATTACAAATATAGTAAGATGTGAAAAGTTTGGAAAATTAGTATCCCGAGTGCTGACGGGAAAACATTAACTGATTAAAAATCAGTACAAATCAAGTATGCTCTTTTTGTATGATTTACTTTTTTTTATCTAGCACACACCAACTTGATTTCACCTTGCTTTATGGTAAGCTAAAGGCAAAGTCACAGGAAAGAAGGTCACCATTACAGATACTAAGTAATGTTACAATGGTGACACTCAGCTTGACGGCCTTATTAGATGCTTTTTCACGCCCCACTTAAAGTACCCGGGACTGTAGGAAGAAGGAAACACGTGTGTTGGTAATGAATCATGCCATGCTTTCATATCATGTCATGACAAGTATATAAGCAAAATAACAAGAATGTTTCCACTGAGGTCCAGCATAACAGTAGATAATTCTTTTCTTTTTTTAAGGTACACTTCACGCCCCCTTTCATAACCATATGCTTCTCTTCTCTGCTACTCAAAGGTTTGCTGAGAGAGAACTCATTTTGAGCTAAACTCGCCATTATACATGTTCTTTGAAATGTTTTTTATTTATGATCTGAAGTGTGTGTGGAATAAAGAATTAAATCTAAATATAATCTTTAATTTAATTACATATTAAGATCAGTTCGAAGAAAACATACTAACAAATTTCTCAAAATCAAGATAAATATAACATCACAAGGAAATTTTAAATACAACCGAAAAGAGCGAAAGCAATACTATAATTGTTTTCTTCTAAGAATAAAACGTTACTGGTTTCGCTTTAAAAAGACGCGGAGAATTATTTATGCGCAAACAAATACATTCAACTGTGAGAAAAGAATCTGTTTCAGTCCAGTTCAGTGGTTTGCTTACAAAAATTGCAATTGGTCATTGTTTCCACTTGCCCTCGAGAATTCTATTTCTTTTGTAGGTATTCTTTATACAATATACTTTTTGTATATTTTCCTATTATCATTCTCTGAGCCTTTTCCCAACTCAGCTGGAATCGGCTTTCCATTCTAACTGTAATTTGCCAAGCTTTGATTTTATCCGTGAAGCGACTGCCATCTAACCTCCACAGCCTACTGTCGATATAGAAGTTCTGTAGTTAGACGAGTCGGACTTTATAGGGCTTCAACTATCGACAACGTCTTCTATAGATGTTCGTATGGCAATCGGGACCAACGGCTTAATGTGCTCTACGAGGCACGGATATACACAGACCAACGCAAATAGACAAATTCATGCATACAAATATCTGCACTGAATGAGAATGGAACTCGCACACCCTGCGTTGCTGTTTTTATGAAGTACATAATTACCTGCAACATTATCTTCTTATAGAAATCGAATGCTACAGATTTGACCACGATACGTGTGAAAAATAAATATTTTTCATTGTTTAATAATTTAGATAGACAAGTCACAATTTATGTATTTGAATCGGTAACAGGAAGTCAATTTACTAGTAATATCATTAACCAGTAATGTTTACGGTTTGAATTTCCAAATTTGAATAATATATTAATCTATCTACCAATAAATTTAATTACCATTCAATCCATTGAGCGCGTAATAAATTGGTAGGTCAATGAGTTATTATCATTATACAATGTGAAATGAATGGAGTTTTGAAAAGGGAATCGTACACAAGGATTGTACGAAATGTTTAATAACAGTAACAATTGCTCGTAAGGCATGTTAGGATAGAAGGAAATATCGAAAGTTGTGCTTGTCTACCCCAGAGCGATGAAGTCCTCAGCAATTATTATTTATGAAGGATTTTGATTTGTTTATTTTTTTATACCACTTAGGTGGCAGACAAGCACACAGCCTACTTGATCGAAAGTTACTGAGCCGTCAATGTAAAAGACAAGCTTTTGGTCTTCCCGCTCACAGCATAAAAACTCTCTAGTAATCTCTGGCTACACTACTCACCATCGGGAACACAACACGAGGTTATTATGGCCGCAGTATTCTAAAAACATCTATCCTTACAGGTTGTTACCAATGTATGGTGTGCGTTTTAGTTCATGAAGATATTTCTGAACTTTTAGGCAATTTTAGCACTCACACACATGTTTTTGTATACCACGATACAAAAACATCGAAAGTTTGAAGTATTTAACACACCATTTATATATTTTGAACATGTTTCTGTCGGTACGTATTATATGATAATATACATAAGAACTTACCGAAAAGGTATACAGGTTGTTTTTTCTTGAGAAAGTTATGATTATTGTCACTTTAAATCTAGGAAATTGAATTCTAATTTGAAATTGAAGAAATATGGAATTTACGCTGACCATGTTATGCGTAAATACATTCCCCATGTTAAAAAAAAACTTCCTTCTCGAGGTTGTTGGTGCTATGGACTAGAACACATGATTATGACTTCGTTACCATCTATTACTACACTAATTTACCTCATGTTTTTTTTGAATGAATCTTAAATCATTTAGTGTGTTAACTACTGAAATCAATTATGATAGAAAAAAATCTGTTCAGGTGGGATTTGAATCCGAGATCTTTATGTATTGAAAAAAATTGGATGGCTTCAGGTGAGGTTCAGTGGCTCATTGGTCAGAGCATTCCCCCAGTAAGAGATAGATCGTGGATTCGAATCAAGCCTGAACCAAATCAAATAAAAATCTATTTATATTTTATACAACTTAGGTGGCAGACAAGCACACGGCCCACCTGATGGAAAGTAGTTACCGTGGTCTATGAACGTATGTAACACCAATGGAGTCACATCCGTGCTGCCGACCCTGTAAGAACAGAGATTTTAAGTGCCTTCAGTGCAGAACACAAAATCAGGACAAGCCTTTGGTCTTCCCACTGATAGCACAAAAACTCGCCAGTGAGCTCTGGCTACCCTACTCAACGCCGGGAATACAACACAATCTTAATTGATTATCTCATGTTTACTGTCTTTGGAAAAACTTCATAGGCGACGTTAATAAATTCAGCTCTGCCTCTCAAAACAAGTGACAATTCGTTGTATTATAGAATAGAATGACAATTGTATGGGAATTGACGTATATGACAGTCGTCAACGTACCCTAAGTCAAAAATGTCAAATCCCACACCTTGGTCTAAAGTTTATTTATTTATTTATACTTTATTGTACACACATATTACATTAATATAACAAGATGAGATGTAATGTACAAAGGCGAGCTTAACTCAAAGTTGAGTTCTCTTCTAGCAAACCCGGGAGTGTACAGAGGAATTGCAATACGAGAGGCTAAGTCTAGTGCACAGGTGTAAAATTAATATAAGAAGGTATAAAATGTGTATACCCCCGACAATAGGCACAAATATACACATACACACATACACACATACACATACTCACGTACATACATACATACATACATACATACATACATACATACATACATACATACATACATACATACATACCTACCTACATACATAAATACATAAATAAACATACATACATACATACAAATACATATCATGTATATACATGTTACTATTGTTGAGAGAGAAAGTAATCTCTTATACGTCTTTTAAAAATATTCAGAGAAGGACTATCGCGTATGGAGTGAGGAAGAGAATTCCACAGTCGTACTGCAGAAACTGTGAAGGAATTGTCGTAGCAAGTCGAACTATGCGAAGGAGTTCGAAGTAAAAGAGAAGATGAAGTGCGACAGGGCTTACCCCTGGGTACAAGGAACTCAAAACGCTCACGAAGATATGAAGGAGAATGAGGGTTGTGAAGAATAGAAAAGAGAAGGGAAAGAATGTGAACATCTCGACGCCGCCGAATTGGTAACCATTTCAGTTGCCTTCTGAACTCCGAAACGTGGTCGTACTTACGTAGGCCGAAAATAAAACGAATACATAAATTTTGCAGTCGCTCCATCTTGTTCCAGAGTTCTTCAGTTGCATCCAGAAAGGTGACATCAGCATAGTCTAGGAGAGGAAGGAGAAGAGATTGAGCGAGACAGACTCTGGTTTTAAAAGGAAGGAAATTCTGAAGACGCCTAAGGGAGTGGAAAGTACCAAAAACTCTCCGGCTTACCTCGTTGATATGACTGGTCCATGACAAATTGCAATCGAAGAGAACCCCCAGGTTTTTGGCGACCGTGGAAAATGGTATCAGAGCATTGCTGTAAAAAACAGGAGTTAGAGAGGCATGGTCAAGATTACTGTAAATGTGTCTGCCACCTATAATGACTGCCTGAGATTTAGCAGGATTGACAAGCAGTCCGAAAGATTTTGCCCAAGCACTAATGTTTTTAAGGTCATTATTGATGGCAGTAATGGCCCCACCCACATCATCAGACCTAAAATGACGATACAACTGCAAATCGTCTGCGTAGAGATGATAACTGGAAGAAATAACTTTGGTGATAGCATTAATAAAAATTGAGAAAAGTAGAGGAGAGAGGACAGCACCTTGCGGTACACCCGCAGTAAGGTTACGACAGTCAGAGGACGCCTCATCAGAGCGAACCCGCTGCGAGCGACCCCGAAGATAAGAGTTAAACCAAGCGATTACGGAGGGCGATATATTTAATGAAGAAAGGATGCCCAAGAGAATGTCGAAGTCAACAGAATTGAAGGCACTACTGAAGTCCAGTAGAACCAATACCGTCAGGAGTTTATTCTCCATGGCCAGTCTTATATCATCGGATATTTTAACTAGTGCCGTGACTGTACTATGGCCAGAAAGAAAACCAGATTGTAATGGACTCAGTAGACCATTAGAGGAAAGGTAACAAGATAATTGAATACGCACCGTGTTCTCAAGCACTTTGGAAAGAATCGGAAGGATTGAAATAGGCCTAAACTGGGATAATAAGGAAGGATTAGAGGTTTTGGGCAAAGGAATGACTAGTGCTTTCTTCCAGGCCAAAGGAAAAGAGCTATGCTCAAGCGAAAAATTTACTATGTGGGTAATGGCTGGAAGGAGTTCATTTAGAATAGGCAGTAACATTTGCAGCTGAATACCATCATTACCCATTGCTTTGGTCGATATTCTTACAATTTGCTTCCGTACATCGCTCTCCGTAACCGGGTTGAATATAAAAGAGGCACATTCAGGCAGGGGAAGACTGGAGAGATAACTTAGAGTAGATACTTTATCCACATCATCCATCACAGTTGGTGGCGTGGAGAAATGTATATTTAACGTATTGAGGTCGCAATTCAGCGTGTTGTCCCTGGTAGTCTTACCGATACCAAGAGACCTTAGAAATTGCCATACCTGAGATGTGTTAGAATTATTAATGGAGTCGTGGATGTGGCGCTTTTTCGCATCTCTACACAGACGACCGCAGCGATTCCGAATAATTTTATAAGAAGACCAATTATCATCAGATGGATTTCGATTGTAACGTCTTTTGGCTTTGTCCCGTTGAGACATAACACGCTTAATATCGTCTGAGAGCCAAGGGGCGGGTAAATGCTTCACCCTAATCTTTTTCAGTGGGGCATGTTTATTATAAAGACACATAAGAATATTGTTAAGGCTGTCTACTTTAGTGTCAATATCCCCAGAATTGTATACAAGAGAAAAATCAGCTCCTCTTACATCGGCTCTCAAAATGTCCAGGTCGATATTTTTGAAACTTCGAAGAAGGAAGAATTTAGGTTTAGGTTTAGGCGTGCGAATTTTATAGGAGAGATAAATGAGATCATGATAAGAGAAAGGAGCAGGAAGTTGACCATGAGTAACAACTTTGTCACGGTCCGAAACAATAATGAGGTCTAAAAGAGAAGGAGTACAGTGGGGGGTGCGATGTGTCGCATTTAATGGAAGAATGTGCATGTTTACCGAAGAAACCAGAGACTGGAGTCTCCGACTGCGTGCATCATCCTTTAGTAGACACGTGTTGAAGTCACCTAAGATAATCGAGTGCTGGTATAAAGCGGATAGGTTTTCTAACTTAGACTCGAAAGAAGAGAAATAGTCAATTTTCAGGGAAGGACTGTAATAAACCCCCAGAAGACATTTAACGTGATAAAAGTCAACTTCGATAAAAACATGTTCAGTAAAACCAGAGTAGACATTAGGTGACTGATCTATCACTTTGAACGAAATATCCCTGCGCAGGTAGATCCCCACACCGCCGTACCCCCTGCCCACCCTATCATTTCGGATTAACGTATACCCTGGCAATGTATACTGTGTGGAAGGAAGTGTAGGTTTAAGAAAGGTTTCCGATATGAGTACAGCATGTATGATGTTGGAGTCGAAAGCCAAAAGTAGATCCGGGTAGTGAGCGTGAACGCTTTGAGCATTAATATGCACTACATTCAAGAACTTGTCTAAAGAACTATAAATAGTTAACAAGTCCTTGCGTAGGCGAACTGCGTCCTTTTCATTATCGCTACATGCACTGGCGTAGTCCTCGTCTGACACTTCATATGAAGAGCAAGAAATGTAACTATCGTCATAATCAGACATAAATATTATAATACTTTTTTTTGACAGCCTCTGTGGCGTGGCGGTAGTGAACACGACTGCTACGCAGGAGGCGCGGGTTCGATCCCCGCTCAGTGCAAATATTTGTATGCATGAATATGGGTATTTGCACTGGTCTGGGTGTTTCTATGTATAATATGTATGTATTTACAAAAAAAAAAAGTATTTAAGTATGTTTATCCGTATTCTAGATTCCATAACACAAGCTAGTTAAGCTATGCTTACCATGGGTCTAGATAGCGTTGTGTAGAATGTTGTAGAATATTTATTTATTATTTATTTATTTAATACTATATTTAAATAATTAAAAAAAACAAAAAATGTATATATATATAAAAATACTAAAATATAAATTCTCATTTTGTTATCCTCAGTGCACTAACGAGTCAAGCAGATACATTTGAATTATATTGTTAGTAACAACTAAACGCACTGACAACTGAAATTGTTTCTAAACGGATCATAAAACGACACAATACAACCTGACACCAATCCGTCACTAACGTCATAAGGACCTAAGGAATTTACTTGGAATGTATTTATTGTGAAATTGTGAAAGAAAGGTTGTAAGAAAATAAGTATACAACCAACCGACACCAACTGCATCAAATTTGGAAGATGTTAAATTACGACGTTAGAGAGAGACAACATAACAAAATTACAACTGACCTCAAATTGCAGTTTCTAAAATAAAATAAAAAGAGGTTATAAAGTGAAATATACATTATCCGGTGGAATAAAAGTCAAGATAGGATAGATATTATAGCTACTTGATATGTTTTCGGGGTCTTCTGTCACTGACGGCGGCTCCACCAGATGCTGTATGGACGACAGACTGCGAAGTCCTAGATGTTTCGGTCGGCGGCAACTGGGGGGACGGGAATTCCATACATAGTTTGCGCAGTTCCGAGGATGACTCAATTCTACGCCGTACATTGTTAGGAAGTTGTACCACTATTTTCCCGTCAGAAGTCCAACACTGCCTTACCCCAAAGTGCTTGCGGGCATCCATGAAGACGTCGTGGCGGGGTTTGGTTAGGAATTCAGACAGTGTCAATCCTGTACCCTTAAGTCTAGTCTTAGAATTCCAAACCTCACTGCGCAGCAAATATGTCTGGAACCTGATGAGAAGGGGACGGGGCTTCGAAACATTGTTACCCAGGCGATGACAGTTCTCAAGATCTCCGGCTGTGATGTCAGGCAACCGCAATTTTTCTTTTATGGTAGCAATAACCTGATTCACGCCAGTGGCCCCCGACGATTCAGCCAACCCATGAAGCAACAATACCTTCCTTCGGGAAGCCATCTCATGCCGGTCAAGTCCAGATAATAGCAGCTCCATTTGTGTCCTCAACATACCCATGGTTTTCCATATGAGAGCCTTGAAGTCTGTGAAGTCCCGTGAGAGGCCAGCAATCGTTTTATGGGCTGTATCGGTAGCCGCTGCACTCCTTAGGTCTTCATCATATTGAAACATGCGTGAGGTAAACATTGAAGACAGCTCCTCCATACTATTTGACAGTCTGGTGTAAAGATCCATTGTGTTACTGTGTTATCTGTGCGACAGTAGACTTTATAGGAGACACAGTAAGTTGTTCAGTGCACGAAAGGATATTGAGTACTTTTAGCCACTATTTAGCATTGAAAATTAATTAAAAATATTTTTAAATGTTATTTATTTACAGAGCTGAAATTTTTGCTGTGTACAGTCTGACTACCCTCAAAATTTTGTTGCAAAGTTGTCTACAAAGGTGATTTCTTATCACCTTACATGTGTGAACATTTGTGCAATGCAATGTACATTTAATATTTCAAGTTTGCAGTTATGAACTCAAAGAAATCCAGTAAGTGTGTCTTTTCTATGCAGGCGAAGGTATATTGCTCATAAGTGAAGCAAGCTTGAAAATCTATCGTAGCACTACGATGTTGAAAGGTATTCCATACAAGTTACGATGTATAAAAGTTCTTTGTTATAGCATAATATAAAAGTTTCCGGAATTTTCCATTATGAACTTCCATATCTTGTGTTATATTATTTATTTATGGTGGTTATATTTTCAAAAGAGGATGTTTAGGTATGCCAATATGATGAGCACGTAGAACCTATTTGTTCTACGTACTGAACGAATGATTACCAAGTACAAACAAGGGCACTTGTGAAAGCAGAAAAGTTAGTTCAATTTGATCAAACATCTTCATATTAAAATTGATCAAATTGATGATATTATTTATGTTAAAAAACAGGTCACCTAAGGGGACATGCGAAAAGATTTAATGACAGTTGGGAAATTTAATGAAGCGTGTCAAAACCGAACAGAAGCAACTACAGATAGTTCAACTCAGATGTGCGCGCGGCCCTATGTGTGGATAAACCTTGTACATATACCACTTTGTGTGCGTCACAAGAGGTACAGTCGAGTATAAATACAAATACAGTTATTTACGGGTTATATACGGGTTTTATTAAAAAAGGGTTATTTATATGTTTATTTATTGAACATTATTATCAAATAGCGATTCAGAATAATGTTCAATAAATAAACTTAATGTTTAATTAATGTTTATTTATTGAACATTTTTCTGAATCGCTACTTGACTAATGAAATGATAAATTTTAAGATTCGCTGCTCTCACCAAGGTTTATGAATTCTGACGCCATGTCAAAATGTCCATAGTATTCTTCTGATATGGTGGCAGTCGAAAAACTTTTATGCCATATGGCTGAAGCATGTCGTCAACCTTGTAACAGATATATTTTTCATTATCTTTTTTTAATCAAATCATACAGTTCAATTTTTTTCATATCTTCATTAAAAGCTATATTTTTTTCTGTCAGCCATCTCTGCATTTCTATTTTTTTGGAATTAGAATTTGGGGCTCTGTCATTTTGAATGTTATGGTATGAGGCATTATCAAGCACAACCACAGAGTTAGGTGGAAGATTCGGTACTAGACGTTCTTTTAGCCACTTTTCATAGTTTTCTGCATTCATATTAGAGCGGTAATCACCAGAAACACTATTTGCTTTGTATGTGAATAGAGCGCTAGGTGCGAAACCTTGTTCTGAACCAGCATGCACGATGATAATTATTTTTCCTTTCGACAGGTTTCTCTTTAAAGGTGGTCCATCTTTATTACCTCATCCTTTGTTTTGATTAGTTAAGATGTAGCTCTCATCTGTATTTACGATACACCGACGTTATCTGAGTAAATTTTTTAGGTAGGAAAATCGTAGTTTTTGGATGTCATGCCGCACTATAATAACACTTCTATTATCCACAGTTTTTCGCCATTTGTATCAACTTCAACAAAGCTGTACGCAGAGTCGAAATACTTCCATCATAGTTAAGTTTATCTTGAAATATTCTTTTCAACTTTAGCAAGGTAGGTAGTTCGCGATGTTCTAAATGATAATTTTGAATAGTGGAACTTATAACATCAACGTTAAAGTTGTCTAATTCTAACTTTTTTAAACGTTTCTTACGGTCTTTATGCGGAGATTTAAATTTAGAGTCAGATTCTTTTCCTTCAGCCAATATATTAGTAATTGTTCTCTCTGATACCCCCACTGCTGTTGCTGTTCTTTTCCACGCTATTTAAATGTTCACTTAATTTCAATATTAAAATTGGACTTGCACTGCAAACTGGATCACTTACTAGTTCCAATATATTTCTCGCATCTATTTTCAGAAATTCGTATACCTTAGCAATGGTTTCTCGAGGCTAAAACAATAATACGTAAACGTCAACAAAGATATATTTTTTCCTATATATAATCATAATAAATATTAATTACATCTAAATTTAAAATTAAAAAATATTTACCTGACTCCTTAAACATTTTCTCCGGTAAGAACTAGACATTTTCGTAAACGACTGTTCCCTTAAGAAAAAGCGATATGAACACGTCTTGCTCGGACAACGACTGACGCGTCACTGCCACACGAATGAAAGTTGTTTATTTACAAGCGCACGCACACATAGGGCCGCGCGCACAACTGAGTTGAACTTTCCATAGCAAGTTGTTGTCACAGCCTACCCCGGCAAAGAAAAGACATTTAGTATAACTTTAATAAAACAAATACTGTTCCCATATCCTAAGTTTCTTGTTGCTTGGCATAATGTGCTTCAAAGATATATGATACGTTCACTCAAAGATTTCCTTTCATAATCATATTTCGTACTATAAGAGCAGTGGAGGCAGAAATTTCTCTTAGATATCTGTAAGTACTTTTGTACCAATGCTACCTGCTTCCTTGCCTGCGGCGAGACATGTCCTTTATTGGGTGAAGCACGTCTTTGTTACCAAAAACGGATTTGCGTATGAAATTATAATTATGTAGGTCAGCTACATTAAACGAACAGGATTTTACAAACCTTGTCTTCGAGGGTTTAAGTACGAGTTAAGGTTTATTTTTGTATCCAATAATGGAATTTTGGTTTCAATTTCGACTAAGAAATAAGTTTAAAACATTTATATATTATATAATTTGTTAGTAATTTACTATCCCTTTAGACGAATTCCTATAAATTACTACTACTTTCATACTGTATCAAATGAAGCTAATCACTGTAGCATTCAAATGTACAATAACAATGCTAGATGTGTAATTCATACATTGCTTATCCATCACTTGCAAAGAATTTTTGCCACTCTGCATTTCACTACAGAACACAAGTGTGATTTTTGGTACCGTTTATGTTGAAATCCAAAAGAAAAGAAAGCTGAAAAGCCGGCAGCGCGAGTGTGACGCCGCTGGTGTTGCATACGTCCATGGGCCCCACTAACCGCTGCCCATCAGATAGGCCATATGCTTGTCTGCCACTTAAGTGCTATAAAAAATCAATAAAATATAACCAATACACAAAGTACCATAACACAATAAAGGTAAAATATTGTTCAATAAGCGCTATTTGCTGTAGGTATCTGTTTAGCAATTTTTTACCAAATAACATCAATCCTCAGCTCTGCTGTTGCAAGACATAGAAAGATACATCGAGAAATAAAAGCTAAAGCAAAGTATCCACTTGGTTTTCCTTGTGGCTAACGATAACCTTAAAATTACCTTTAACCACTATATCTATTCAAAAGAACCCCTTGCACATCAACTGCAGTATAGACAACATCTAAATGGTCTTTATGAAGCGTAACGACGGGTTCCCCTAACCATCGAAGGCGGTACTTAACAGCCTCGTTTTTATCGTGACATAAATTTGCGCTTATGTTTGCGTGCAATGGGATCCTTTGGCTCGAATAGAATGGATTTTTCCACTAGAAAATTCTTAGTATCAACACGGAATCTAAAAACGGCGATACGCTGGCGTCTTATTAAGTGAAGGCAAAAAGCATACCTATAGTGTAGGGTATTTAACAAACTTTGTAATCATACAAGTGTAAGTATGAATATAAAATTAGGTGCTAAAACTAATGAACAATTCATAACTGTAATGTCGCATTAAACTTAAGAATCATATAATATTGCCAAGTATGAAAAATGTGTTAGGTATTAAAACTTATGAAAAGTTAAAATGCCGGTTAAGCGCGAGTCGGACTCGCGCACCGAGGGGTTCGTCCGTACACAATTGGATTCGGAGACGAACTTTCTGCTACATGGTAGGTGACGGTATTTTCATCCAATTGAGTAATCTGACAGGGGAAGTAGCTTCGCCCTACAGAAAATCGCGACCATATTAATCTCGCATTGTGTTCCCGGCGGTTCTTCTACACCGACGGCACATAAACACTCTTTGCATACAGGGTCGGCAGCGCTAATGTGATTCCCTTGGTGTTGCACACGTCCATAGGTCACGGTAACCACTACCTATCCGGGGCTTTTCTGCCACCTAAGTGGTATGAAAAAAAATATGGAGTTGAATTTGTCGTATGAATATCAACGTGATATCTCCACGCATTCTTAAGAAAAAGGTATTGACAGACAGACGAATAACGAAGTGATCCTATAAGGGTTCCTTTTTTTCCTTTTACTCACTAAAAACTAGTGTAATAGAATGTTAATTGTTACCTACATAAATAATGGTGATTTAAAACTTCTCTATCTTACTATTTATTTCAAACTATCTGCTACAGTCCGACGCTACTGCGGTACCGCCTTTCCTGTTGTTTATCCTTTTTTTGCATATAAATCTTGTCCTGACAATTTGCGAACAAAACAAAAGTAAATCAATTACACCTAGCAATAAATTTTCTTGTTCATTTCTATTTGAATACTAGCCTACGCCGGCGAATCCGCCCGCGTCGATGTCGTTTTTTTTTCAACTTTTGGCCATATCTCTGGTTCTATTAAATCGTTATAACAATGACCAAGACCTTTCAAAGAAAAATACTGCATCAAAATTCAATCAGTAGTTTTTACGTGCATCGCGAACAAATAGACAAATACACAAGAATTTAAAAAAATATTATTTTCGTGTTCAGTATTCACACTAATATTATAAATGCGAAAGTAACTATGTGTCTATCTATCTGTATGTTATACTTTCACGCCTAAACCACTGAACGGATTTTGATTAAATTTGGTATAGTGATAGATTAGACTGAGAAAGGACATAGACTATGTTTGGTCGCGATATCCAACATCAACGCGGGCGAAGCCGCGGTTAAAAGCTAGTATAACATAGCCCAAGGTTTTTTTTAAATATCTCCAATATAAAGACACAACCACTTCACAATTATATTATAGTATATATATAAGATTGCAACACACTGTAGGTACACCACACAATTTCATGCCTACTTCACATCGATGTGTTAGCCTATTAGAGACACTAGCAGGGACATATCCGTAATTGTAGTGCCGTACAGCTTGACAAGGATATTGTTCCTCTTAGTAAGTGATACAATAGATATAAGGCTATTTTAATTGAGACTTGCCAAGTGTGGTATGACATTTTTTTTATACTTGGTCACTTGGTGAAATTATTGTTACACATATTGATAACTCACTTGTACTTTTCCATATAACTTTTAATATTTGTTAGACCTGACCAGCTAAGAACATAAAGTTTATAAAGGAATGTTCTTAAATGTCATTGTAAACCTTTGAGGATGCCGTAAGGCGAAACCGGTCAGGATCATTACATATTAATAGTTACCTACTAAGAAAACAAAAATACTCTGACGGTTCAAGTACGTTATTCGGTTTTATTTCGCTGAATTTACAAAGTTCATTAACCTTCTAAATATTATTTTTACTTACTGTTTAATTTTTTTTTAAATAGAACACCCGTATTAGTATTCCCGTATTATTAGGTATACAGTTTAAATTTACATGTATCCTAACCTTTTACACGTTAGACTTCATCATAGAATTCTTGAAGGCTTGTGAAATGTGCCAACCCGGCCCAACAAACACCAACAAATTGGATTATGTCACACTGCCTTAACTCATCGTACTCGTTTATTTTAAAGAAGCTACTGTCAAATAATGAAAAAGGACTAACATTTTGATATACTTATATTTTTGGCAGCCTCTGTGGCGTAGCGATAGTGAACGCGACTGCTACGCAGGAGGCGCGGGTTCGATTCCCGCTCAGTGCAAATATTTGTATGTAAGAATATGTATATTTGCATTGGTCTGGGTGTTTCTATGTTTAATATGTATGTATTTTCAAAAAAAATGTATCTAAGTATGTTTAACAGCATTCTATATTCCATAACACAAGCTAGTTAAGCATAGCTTAACCATGGGTCTAGATAGCGTTGTGTAGAATGTTGTAGATTTATTATTATTATTATTATTAGTTTATATCGTGATTAATTACTTATTATTTCTAATGTATAACTTGAGATTTACATGATCATTCACATTACTAGTGTAAAACTCGCCGGGATAATTACCAAGTTTATTATTTATGTTGAGCAACCGATATTTCGGCGCTGTTACAAGCGCTATGATCATGGCGCTTGTAAATATGGTAAATATCCCGGCGAGTTTCACACTATTATTTCTAGATTCACACGGGTGATAGAAACATGGGTTTTTTTTTATTTCCCAAAAAATAGTTATGTACCCGTACGACCTCAACGGATCTCATCTATAATTGGGTTTTTAAATGAGACCCTCACGGTGAGGGTACTTTTGCGATAGGGCCCAAACTCGAGTCACAGAATTACTAAGGCTTCAAACATCAAACAGGAAACAAGAAAATATATTCCATTGATTCTCTAACGCAAAGCGTTTGGCGTTGTTCACAAAAACAGAGAGTTCATTTTCAATACTATAGTGATGACAGCTGTTTTAGTTATATTCTGAAGCGTTTGAGACAAAAACAGGTGGCACGTTTACAGAACGCTTGACCCCGAAGTTTATCTGTCTAAGTCAAGTATGCCGAAGTCCAGTATGAATAATGTATTGGAATATGGTTTTTCGTTTATTGGTTTGAGTGTCATTTAAGTATTGAAAATAAATATGTGACTTATGAGAGAGAGTGATTGCTGAATTTGGACCACCCTTTCTCTTCCCATGCGGTGTCGTACAAGGCAACTAAGGGATAGGGCTGTTTAACATCAGAGAGAGATATTATATACAGCCCAGACTCAGCCTCAGATGCAAGAGACGGCAATAGGCTCACCCCCTATTACGTGGAACTGAATTCAGTGGTGAAAAGTAGGTGTTGCCTAACCCTCCGGAGATTAAGGCGTGATTATATGTAATAGCTGTAATGTCTGAATTTCGAAGTTCAGTAATACCCGCAGTTAGACTGGAACCCAGATTCCGAGAAGAAAGCGTGGGTTGCGATTGGGATTAACACTAATATAAGAAGAAGAAGAAAAAGAATAAGAAGAAGAAAAAAAGAAGAGAAAGATAAAGTAATAGGGTGCTAGGGACCTCACTTAAATCATTAGGACCCAAGTCAGGCTAACAACTATTGATTGATGGATAAGGTTTTGGCGTAGGCTTAATCTCAGAGTTAAGGGAGTGGGGGAGGAGGAGAGTAAGTGAAAACTAAAACTATAATTCTCTCCATAATAATTATGAAAAGCTAGAGTAAGAGAACAGAGAGATGAAGAAAAGTATGACATAGTGCAATGACCTCAATAATAAACTCATATAATAATAGACCTCAGTAATTACTTTGTTAGTTCCTTAGGCTAATATTCTTATTAGCATAAATCCTTAGTCTGCACAGAACAATGAATTCCATCCTATAAACAAGATTCCTATCCTACTTACTTCAAAAAATGTCTTCTTATGGTAAAAATTTTGTTAATTTAAAAATAAACTGAATCGTTTTTAAGATGATTGAACGGTCGAAATCTTAACCTTAATACTTGCGTTCAATCATCTTGTGAACGATTGGGTTTAACCTTACAACTCAACTGCTCGAATTTTCTCGAGCCGAATACCTCCTTATAGTAGATAAAAGGACGGAGTACTAAATCAATCACTCAACGACATTTCACTTCAGCCTTAGCCTTCAAGCACAAAGAAAACGCTTTAGAGGAGGCTTACCGGTATCAGCATAAATAAGTACCAAACTAATATACCAAGATTGCTTCGATTGGTAAATGTTTTTTTTTGCGATTTGACGTATAATATACACACTGATATTATAGTCGCTTCGAAATGTAAGATTTCGGGCACCGTTTCGATAGCAAAATTATCTGGAAGTATTTAGCGATTTTTTTATAATGTTTGGGAATTATCTGTTCTGTGGTAAAGTGATTGAAATAATATTGTATGGAGGTTATAAAAAAAAATTGGTTACTTAATACTTCCATATAATTTTGATATGGGAACTGTTCTCAAATTGAATGAAAGTTTAAATCATTTAGTATACTAACTATTCAAATCGATTAAGATATAGAAAAAAAATTAACCGTCGCCATAACTCTAAGATAAAATCAACAAAGTTTCAGTATCTATTGTAGAAATGATAAAACAAACGCACCAGGATTAGACACAAACGACACATTTAGTTTATTGATCATTCGTAAAAAAATACGCTCATACAATTATCTCTAATAAAAACATCAGGTAATGTAACAAATCTCTTCAAAATACTCAAAGTACCCAGCACATTTAAAGTGAGATACTGGCACATCCGCATCTCGTTAGAAAGCAAATTCCTTCAGTTTGGCACAGCTCTTCAGTAAAGAGCTTTTAGTTTTCCTTTTATACACCATGTCGGTGACAGACTGGAATGAGTACGAACTAAACTGTCTTAATGCTTCCTAGATGAATACGAACGCGTCATATACAGTGCACATGGAAATAAAAAAAATCATATATTATATTCACTTATTATATATTCATTCTTCACTTTGAAATATCGCTAAATAGCTACGAATATTATGATATTTATTTAGGTGCTTACTGAATGTACATGGAAGTTATCTAAATTAAAATATATAAACAAAACAGAATATACCTAAACAATCCTGCAGGTTTATTATATTCTATTCACTAATATATTATATTTATTTATTATTATATCACATATAAACGGAATTGATAAGCCGTTCTAATATTAGCAGACTAGAAATCATTGTCATTAGCATTGTTTCGGGTTGTATCCAAGATGAAAAATTTTTGGTTTGGCTAATGCGGCTTTTATGGAAGTGACTGCCATTTGAGCTTCTAACTCTGAGAAGAAAATCTACGCAATATATTTTCTTAATATATTTAGAACCGTCCGTGCTTCGGTTTGTATTAAATTATTTTTAATTTCAACTTCCATTTTATAGCTAATATACCATTAGATAAGTAGGGCTATAGTTTATTTTGAACTTCAATTTGATTCCGTCATCGAATAAATAAGCGATAACTGTGATGAGACCTTTTAATCGACTTCAAAAAAGTAGGCGATTATTCTGTTCAAAAGAAAGAAAGAAAAGAAAGAAACCGTTTATTACACATTTACACTATACACTGAAACATTATGCATTACAATAAAATTATTGATGTTATTTTATCTTTTTATTTTATGTTTATTAGTAAACGATGTTCAATTATACTGGGTGGCGCAAAAGTAAAGACCCTATTTGGTTCGGCTATAACATTTTTTCTAAATTAGAAAACTAGATTTAGGTTTTTTTAAATGTATATTTGTACCATTAAATTTCGTACCATTAGGATTTAAAGATGATGTCTTTTAAATGGTGACCTCCAGAGTTGATACACATTTGAGCCCTATTTATGACATTTTGCATAACTTGCCGTGACACTTCCTGCGATATGTTCGTTATTTCTTGACGAATGTTTTCTTTTAGAGCTGCGAGAGTCTGTGGCTTGTTCACATACACCCGAGATTTCAAAAAACCCCAAAGAAAGAAGTCTGGACTGGTCAGATCGGGTGATCTTGCAGGCCAAGGCAAATCGCCAAAACGAGAGATAACTCGGCCTGGAAAAGCGTCCCTCACTAAGTCCATAGTGTCGCGCGCTGTGTGTGCCGTAGCGCCGTCTTGTTGAAACCAGATGTGCTCCAGCCCCAATTCGTCCAAACTGGGTATCAAAAACTCACGTAACATGGTTCTGTAGCGTTCTCCAGTGACAGTTATCGCATTGCCTCCAGCGTCTTCGAAAAAATAGGGTCCGATCACTCTGTCAACACAGATGCCACACCATACAGTAACTTTTAGTGGGTGTAGAGGTGTTTCTTGAATAATGCGCGGATTATCAGTGCCCCAGAACCGAGTATTCTGCTTATTGACATGCCCTGAGAGATGGAAATGCGCTTCGTCACTCATAACCAATTTTGAAGGAAAATCATCCTCTTCAAGGTTGAGGTTTATGACGCGCTGGCAGTAATCTAGACGAGCTCGGTGGTCAGCAGGCAGCAGCTGATGAGTCATTTGAGTTTTATACGGGAACATCTTTAAGTCTTTCACCAAAATACGCTGCAGGGTCCGTCTGGAAATGCCCAATTGCGTGGCACGTCGCCTCGTTGATGTTTCTGGACACTCTTCCACATCTTCGCGCACAGCATCGATATTTTCAGCTGAACGGCCTGTTCTTGGTCTCCCAGACTTAGGTCTATCCAATGTTGAGCCAGTTGCTTCAAGGCGTGTGGCAAAGCGTCGAATTGTGCGACCAATCGGTGCCGGACGGTGGGGAAATCGTCGACGAAATTCACGTTGTGTTCTTATCACTGATGAATTATTCCGTAAGAACATTGACACAATTATTCCACGTTCTTGGGGAGTAAAACGGTCCATGTTTATTTTCAGTGTATTTTACATTTGTTCACTACACAATTTTCAACAACAGAATAACAGAAAATGTCATATAAAAAAAATAAAGGTATTTTCTTTAGTGCCACTACTTTTGCGCCACCCAGTAGAATCAGAATATTGTCAAATGTGGGAATAAACATGACTAATTTTGGAAAAAAAAGTTCTATAATAATTATTATTTTGTTATTATGTTCGTGTTATGTAATTTGTTGATGAAAAAAAATAAAAAAGGAAAATAGAAGAGCTAATTGCGGTTGACAAACGCTATCTTAGATTCGATAATTCTTAGAATAGATAGCTTTTATCACATTATTATAAAACAAAAATTATCGGAGGTGTCAACAACGGAGGGATTAACCCAAAAATTATTGCCTAACGTGAAATATATCACTGCAAAAATGTTTTAAAATTTTATATCTATATATAGAAAGTGTCTCGCGAATCAATACTAACATAATACTAGACTCGTCCAAATATTTCATAATTCTCATTAATTATTAACTTCACAGGCAAAAGACAAGTACTATGTCGACCTAAGACTTCACGACACAAAACGCACATAAGAGCAAACTACTTCACAGAACGTACTATCTAAACAAAACCACATTACAGTTATACCACCGCCAAGTACAAACACGTTGCGTTCACCGTACCACCGTATTCAGGATGCGAGCCATTCGTTCAACAGACACTATCTACCGAGCCCACGTCACAGGTCCGTATGTCACTAGATACTCAACTGTGACAGCGCAATACGGCATACACGATTAGAGAACTTTCGGAATAATTAACCATACGTTGTACAGGTGAAGCGCCGTTAAAAAAAAGCTTTACTGAATTGGAGGCACAAAGACGTATGTGTAAGTATTTTTTATCAAAATTAAATATATTGTTATAAAAATAATAAATTGTTATAGACACCGTTACTATAAAATATAAAAATAACTATTTAGAAACGTTGATGTGACTTGTTTACACCACTTAGGTATGATGAAAAATGGTTACCGTGGCCGATGGACGTTTGTAACACCAGAGGAGTCACAGTCGCGCTGCCAACCCTGTAAGTACAGAGTTTCTGTGCCGTCAGTGTAGAAGACAAAGCAGGACAAGCCAACATGAAGTTATTATGGCCGCGGTGTTCTGTAGGGCGGAGGTACTTCCCCAGTCGGACTGCTCAATTGGCCGGAAATACCGCCGTGTCCTACCTACCTACAAATCTTCCAAATCAGAAATTGAAATGTATTTATTCAGTTATTATTTAAAAATGTAATTTGTATTTAATTGACTGAATAAATATAAAGGTAAATAAATTTAGAAAAAATAAAAAACAATTAAAATAAAATTGAAACTTTAAGAACTAATATTATATTACTTATTGTTACAAAATAATTAAAATGCGTCGTGGAATTCCTCAACATCGCATGCCTCTTGTGGTAGATTTCCTAGGAGACTGCCACGTTATATGGTAATGCTAATTTTCTGACCAAAAAGAGACCAGCTCTCTGGCCACGAGAAGCGTCGACCATACGCTAAATGAATGAAATATATTGTTTTTTAACCTTTTTTTTTACGTGTGCAAAATCCCCACGGATACCTCCCCACCGGAGCCGGTGGAGAAGGTTATGTCGGACTCGAACTGACTAAAACGCACGCCGCCTGTGGGTCGTTTTGGTTGCCGAAGGTGAGGTTGACAGGCATATCCCTCGCACCCCGGCCGACCCAGGGCCATCTCTCACGATCTGGCCCTCTTTTCGGGTGTGGGGACTACAGAGTCCCCAACTCGTCCCCGGAAACGGGGAGGCGCGCCAGTTGCGCCACCGCCGCGGCCTGCTTCTGCCAGGGTGATAGGCGGCTCCACCTGTCACCCCCAGGCCGGCGCTCATGGAGGGCGAAGGTCGTTCATCGACCTCAGACGCCCGAGTTGCCTTCGTAGGCGGGCAGCTTGGCTTGCGATCCTTCGTCGCTCCCGCTGCCGCTCCCGCCCCGCCTCCTCCTTCACGAGCATTACATGCTCGCAGATGGAGGCGCTGGCCGCCCATGCATCCGCGTAGCGGATGTTTTTTAACCTATGCTGAAACAAACCAATTAAAACCATTACTATAAGAGTTATTGGAATATAACTGGTTTGCAATTCTTAATCAGGTTCCCCATGATTTTGGCACTTAGGTCATGACACAATGTCAATAGGGACACCATTGACCGGACGTAGGCTCAACTTTTTCTGTATTAAAATTGCTGTAGATGTTCGTATGAGAACCAGGTCCGACTGCTTAACGTTCTTTCCCTGCCAAGGTTACATCCAGACCAATGTAAATATACATTCATGTTTACAAATATTTGTACTGCGGAAATCGAGCACGCTAGCACATAGCATTTGCAAGAGTGCCCAAATAACGGAAACTCCAAACAATACGTAGTAAATATCCCGATAACTCTTTTATATAATGTAAGTGACTACGGCAGTTTAAATATCTTGATTGTTATTGGTTAATTTCGCGATTAGTGCCTATATTTTTATGCAAGTATTTGTGTGTGCGTGTATTTGTTAAAAAGATTAAATAAATAATTATAAAAAAATATCTCAGTATTATACATGATAGCATAAGTTAAGCATAGCGTGTCCTATTAGGTTCAATATGACACACTATGCTTAGTTTTCATCTAGATGGCGCTATAGAATAAAATATATTATATCCATAAGATCATTGATCGATCAAGTGAAGCGGTGGTTCGACAAGGTGGCCGATTTTGCTTTGGGTCCGTGTCTATGTCAGATTGTTTATCAGTTCCAGTCTAAAGGGATGCGTCCTTTGAACTGGTTTCCGATTTTCACTTAACTTAACACGTATCTTCTTTAATTTTGACCTCAACTTTTGTCGTTTCTTTCTTTTGATAGGAGGGGTAATAGGGGAGAAAAGCGAGGAAGTTTGCTGTCACATGAATGGATTTTGGTGATATTTTTCTGAAACATCAAGGATCAATCATTCCTCAAATTTTTTTAAGAAGAAGGGATTGACATTTTTAATGCTTTTTTAACGTTCATTTTAGGATACCAGTTTTAATTAAGTGTTGGAAGGACTACTACTACGAGAATAACTTTTTTTATCAGATATATATTTGAAGTGAATTCAAAATCGCCGCGTGGTTCCCGGCAGAGTAGAATTTGGGCCACCCTATCACTTCCCATGCGGTGTCGTACAAGGCGACCAAGGGATAGGGCTGTTTAACACCAGACAGATATATACAGTCCAGACTCAGCTTTAGATGCATTGCTCGAGTCAACAATAGTGCCCGGAAGATGGCAATAGGCTCACCCCCTATTACGTGGGACTGAATTCAATGATTGGTGAAATGTGGGTGTTAATTCACTTCTGCCTAACCCTCCGGGGATAAAGGCGTGATTATATGTATGTATGTATGTATGTGAATTCAAAATAACCTGGCTAAAGGCCTGGATGAGTTTGCCATCTAACTGCTATAGGTAGATAAGACCTAGGTATGTCATAACCATGTAACGGGTAATAAACATTACCCTTTTAAGCAGTTATACTGCGAAGTCACCTTGCCCAGCGCTCGAGAGATTAATGTGAGTATCAAAGGCGCATGTGTTACTGATAAGTTGGAGGATTTTAATGAATAATATTAAAATAAAAAAATGTACTAAATTAGTAGTGAATACCACAGCTAGGTATTATTACTCGCTCAAATCAAATTAAATTAATTCACCATTGCCTAACCCTCCGGGGATAAAGGCGTTATTATATGTATGTATGCAAATTAAATTAATTTAGATTCCATGAAAATGATGCTTCTTTTGAGACAGTATCAGATATATTTTAAGCACAACAAAATTGCAGATATTACTTCTATTGCCACTTAATATTTCTACGAGATACGAGAGCACAGAACAGATAATAGAACCTACTAGAAGACAATGAGAATAATGAAAATGTTTGTTTTCTAAACTCCTACAATAATATTTCGCCGAAGCATTCGTGCTAATACTTTCGAAATATAAAACGCCAGTTTTCACTGGTGATTGAAGCGCTGAGCCGTTTTTTATCGAAAATAAAACAATAAATTCATGTAAAAACAAAATAGTCGAAAAAACTACCCGATGCTTAGTATTGCAGATACAAAGAACATTTTCCAAATAAAAGTTTCCTTGCCTGTCGAATGCATGAAAGGCTTGGATAGAGTTTCTTGCATGTTATTTATTAAAGCCATTATGCTTCGGGCTAATTTCAACAAGATGTGATTTTAAATTAAATTTAGGAAGCTTATCGAAGTACAATCAACCAATTGGTTGAAAAAGTTCCTTTTTAAGGAGGTAGGACACGGTGGTATTTCCGCCCAATTGAGCAGTCCGACTGGGGAAGTACCACCGCCCTACAGAATATCACTGCTATAATAACTTCGTGTTGTTTTCCCAGCGGTGAGTAGGGTAGCCAGAGCTCACTGAGGAATTAGTGCTGTCAGTACGAAGACTAAAGGCTTGTCCTGCTTTATCTTTTACACTGACGGCACAGACACTCTGTATTTACAGGGTTGGCAGCGCGACTGTGACTCCTCTGGTTACAAACGTCCATAGGCCACGGTAACCACTTTCCATCTGGTGGGCCGTGTGCTTGTCGGCCACCTAAGTGGTATAAAAACAATAAAAAAATCTTTGATTGCCTGGTAACGGCAGATTGGCAACCCTCATCCTAACAGGTCAAAGGAGGGGTGCGATCTTGTCACACGTGTATTTCTTCAGAGAGGAAATGGGCTTACTCTTTTCAATGCAGGCATTTTGTCACCAGTAATTGTGGCTGAAACCTATTGAGGCATTCCGCTCTTAGAGAAAACCGTCCCTCTTGGCAATATCTGTTTGTTTATTGGGGTCACAGTGTAGTTTTAGTCGATTTAACTTCGACATAGTCGCTTCATCGTAGCTACAACGAATGGCGTGGAGGATTTAAAACAAAAAAGGTGCTATACCGCTGAAAACCTTGTAAAATTCTCCAAGTAAATAAAAAGTTTTCTTATAATTATTCCATAGGAGGCGCAAAAAATTTTCCTCAGCAACTTGATAATCGTCATTTTAAAAATGTTATCTATTTATAATTTAATATCATAAGACCGATTAATAGTCCTTGTATTTATTATAAAAATATTTCAACAAAGGAATTTAATAAGACTGGATATTAACTTAAACAACAAAAAACTGAAAGCTTAACAGCTTCCACAACTGTTTGTTATATTTATATTTCTACTATTTTTCGTAGTTTCAAACACACATAGTGTTTTTGTTCCCATTATTCAGTTATTTTTTGCCCAGTTTTGAAGCGGTTGTTCCACCTGCAACAAATAGCTAGTACTCAATTCAGGTCATACCAGGAGACCCAAATAGAGGAGCAAGCCATTAGTTACTCGAGGGATTTAAAAATTGTTTGTCTACCGTTTCGTGTAAAAAATAGAGGCGAAGAATGCTAGTATATCAATTAGATTATAAAATGTATGGGGCTTCACCAAAATCCCTACTGATACCACCCGCCCCCACCGAAGGGGGGTGGCCAATCGGTGTGGTTTTAAACTAACTAGAAACGAACGCCATCTTGAGTTATTTGATGCTGAAGATCACTGGCATATCCCTCCCACTTCAACTGGACTGGCTATGGAGATGGCCCCCACAGGCGTAGACCCAAAGTATATCCTCTATGCCTCCCCATATCCCGGATATGGGGAGGCGCGCATCTCGCTGCCAACTCAAGCTCAAGCCTAGCGTCTGCTAGGGTGACAGGTGACTCCACCTGTCGCCTCCAGCCCCAGGTCAAGCCTACCTTACCAGCAATCTGGTATGCCTGCTTAATTAGCAGGTATGCCAGATTGTCGGACCATGACGTGAGACCAGACGGCAATGACCCCCCCCCCCCCGGAAAACCAACATACTAACCAAACCAACATATAAACCGTAATACGAACAGATGCTATTGGGAAATCGATTATTAGGATGAGTTATATTATGAAATCAATTAGCAATATGACTATTAAGCAGTATTCAAAACTATAGAAGAAAAAGTTATAATTTATATATAGTTTAACTCTTAACCTTGACATCTAAATATCCATTTGTATAAACATCGACTGGACACTTTCACTTTGAGACATTTGACATACCTTACATTGGGAATATCAAAGAGGTTTCTTTTAAAAACACTCAAAGCCGGTTCGGGGACTCGTCTTTCAATGGAGAGTATGAATATCGTCTTGGGCCGATGAGATAAATATTTCATTTTACACACTGTATCTCGTTCTGTTTTTATTGAAATTGTGACCTTTAATCTTATTTCGACCGACGACGTGAGTTCAATATCGAGAAGTTTAATGGTCGTTTCCTTATAAATAAGAAGGGGTTTTTCCTTATAAATAAGGGTGATGGTGTGATAGTTATGTTAGGAATAATGATTTAGTTCTCGGTAGGTACATTATATTGCGCATTCCAGATTTTATTGGCTTCTCTCGGAAGTGAGATTTTATGTTTTATTGAATTCGGTATAATATATATCCTGACGTTATCATGTTAAGTTTATTTTATTCAACATGAGGCTCAACTTTTGTAGATAGTAACCAAAATAAATCGATAGATAAAGAGCAGATTTCACCGTAGATAGGAATGATGATGTGGTTTTAGATTATTATGGTCATTTAGACTACTATAACAGTCAATGGGATATTTACTAAGTTCATTGATTTTTGAGAGTTTTATATTTGGACGCTGTTACACCTCTCCTCCAATAACAAGAAACGTGGTAAAAATCCCGTTGACTCTTAAGATACCAGCTTTCTAACATATATATATTTACCATGTACCTTCATCAATGCTTTGTAGCATTTATAATATTAGTAGAATATAAACAGTAAGCCATTCAACGTTAAATTAATGATTTCACTTACTATGTAATTAGCACGTAGTTTTTGCACTTTTTTTAGACTGCTCAATTGAGCAGAAATATTACGTGTCTTACCTCCTTTAAAATCGTAATAATCATATTAGTTAAACAATAATGTGTCTATGAATAGAACCAATTCGACTTGATATTCAAGACCTCGAGGAACTTTCAACTGTTGTTATGAAGTTTCCGAATTGAATACAGTTTCATGCGATATTCAGGTTAATAGATGCAGTAGAAATGCAAATAAATGAAAGATTTTTATATTAGTTTTCGGGTCTATATTGAAAAAGAAAACAATATCCTAGTAGGCTGACTCATATCTGTTTATGAAAATCTTATTCTGAATAACTCATGTAGTTAAAAAGTGGTTGCGCCGATGGTAGAATTTGTATTTTTTTTGCTCAATAGTAGTAATTCAAGTCATTGACACTGAAACACATGCTTCCTGTACGCATTTCCCTCCCGCGCTACCTTTTAAAGTGAGATAGCAATAGTTTCCGCACCGCTCAATTGTCAAAATAGACGCATATGCACTTCCGCTTTGAACTAATAAAGAATGGCCGGCGGCGCGCGCGTCTCTCAGAAATTAATAATGTTTGTTGGATTTTAACCGCTTTCATAGACCTTTACCGATCGGATTGTGCCTCTCGTGTGTCCCTCAAGTGATTTAGTGATGTGGGCAGCAGCTCCTGAGCCAGGAAGAGAAGATCGGTGCAACGGCCCAGCCAGCACGTGGCGTAGTAAAGGTTAGTGCATCCTCTCCTAATTTCTCGGGTTGCATTCAATGCCTAAACCACCTCCGCGGCAACCTGATCACCTATCTTGTTTGTTGTGTAAAGTGTCATATGAAACATGTTAACTTCACCCCCCGCATAATACAGTCCACTAGCTCAGGTGGCATGAGAATCGCGCCATCATTCTTTTTGGTCCTGGTCGAGCCGGATACTTAGTCGTAGTTTCGCATTTTGTTATGTTATTATTCTATTGGGAATAAACGCACCGCACCTAAATACCTAGTTATTTTAGTAGAAAACCCCGCATCTAGGCATTTAGGTTTAGATCTTAGGTATACTAGACACCCTAGTGCATAGGCACAGCGTAATACCTAACGCATTTGGCTATTTCAATTTCTGGGTTGTCCGTTCGCCGCTTGCTCGCATTGTGTTTACCTAATACATACATAGTTAGGTACGTGGTTATACCTCGCTCGCATTTCTCTTATCGTATCGATACTTAGTCGTAGTCTCGCTTTTGTTATTTATTCCACAGGGAATAAACGCACCGCACCTAAACACCTAGTTATTTTAGTAGAAAACCCCGCATCTATACCTAACGCATTTGGCTTTTGTTTTTATTTGTTTCAATTAAGTTGTCCGTTCGCCGCTAGCTCGCATCGTATTTACCTAATACCTACGTGGGTAGATACGTGGTTATACCTCGCTCGCATTTCATTCAAATTCATACGAAAGTATTTTAATTTGAATAGATATTACGCAATACTTAATCCCTGAAATAATAGTTGAACCTAGACAGCGATCTAGCTCGCGTAGGTACGATCTTGTTGCTATGCGCGTTTTGTTCAAGCCGGCACTCGCAGTTATAAGTACCTACCTACCTACGGATATCGTTCGCGCCGCGTCGCTGTACTGTAGGTACCGCTAAGATTAAGTCATTTCATTTGTTGTTTACCGCACTTTAGTTTGATATTAGTTGTAAAAATGCCCCCAAAGGTTGGTAGTACCGATAGTAAAGTTCAACTGAAACTTTTATACGCTAAAAGAGAAATGATTTACTCTCGTGTACAATCGATTTGTGATAATGCACTTAAAACCTCTGATTTGGCTATTAGAGATTCGTTCTTGTGTTCTATAGAAAACTTGGATAGTTTGCGCGCGGATTTCGAGTCTTTAGTACATGACATCAACGTTTTAGAGTTAAATTTAAATCCTGATTACTCAGTGAGTTATCAGGCCTTGTCGTCGTTTGACGATTTGTATTGTCGTATCAAACGCGTCGCTAGGAGTTTGGAGAAACCGTCTGACCGACCCAATCCCACTCGTGACCGACCTAAGTTGCCACCAATTCAAATACCCGAATTTGATGGTAACATTCGCAATTGGTGTTGATTTATAGATAGTTTTGAGAATACAATAGATAAGAACGATTCGTTGACAGATCACGAAAAATTGCATTATCTCGTTGAAAAATTAACTGGTAAAGCTATAACCGTTTGCGCTGGAATTACGTTTAGTGCCGAAAATTATAATTTAATTTTAAATACTTTGAAAGCTAAGTATGAGGATAAAAGATCGGTAGCTAACGCATATTTGGATCAGATGTTTGATTTGAAATCCATTACGGCATGTAACGATCAAAACTTAGAGAAGTTTCTAGATACTTTCGCATCATCTGTTCGCGCCGTAAAGAACCTAAAGATCGATGACCTCTGCGACTTCTTATTTTTGTATATGGGTTTAAAGAAATTAGATTCCGAAACCATTCGTTTATTTGAGTCGGATCACCGCGGCAATAAAATTCCTAAGTTCGAAGACTTAGAAAGTTTTGTTCGCGAGCATATAAAAATATTGCAACGCTCTTCATCGAAACATGTTAGGCGCGAAGAAAGTTGTTAGTTCGGAACGCAAAATAGATGCGTCATCGAAGTCACTGAAGTCAACTCATACTTATGTTAATACCGCACCAGCACATGTACAATCACCTGTTTGCTCTTTGTGTAATGCTCATCATTCGCAATTGTACAAGTGTCCGGGTTTCCTAAAATTATCGCCTAGTGATCGTTATAAATTTGTTTGCGCTAATAATTTTTGTTTTAATTGTCTCGGTACTAAACACCGCGTTGTTTTATGTAATAGTAGCAATAGTTGTCGCAAATGTCAAGCGAGACACCATACTTTACTTCATTTTGAAAATAGTAATGCCGCATCCAATGTGAGCACAGTTGGTTCGTCGAGCGGTGACACACGGCGGCCTGCGCCACAGCCGCAGCCCGCGCTCGCGCGCGCTCCGGCCCGCCCGGTGACCGCTGCGAATGACGTCACCTTGTGTTCGTTGTCCGCTAGTACTGCGCTCACTACTGTTGTCCTCGCGACTGCTCGCGTTATTGTTGTCGATGCATTAGGTAAGCCGCACATTGTTCGAGCGCTATTAGATGGCGCTTCGCAAAGTAATTTTATTACTCAAGATTGTTGTCAACGTCTTGGTTTCAATGTTAATAAGCGTTCAACCCGCTCAGTGGTGAAGGGTTTTGGAGGTTTACAGTCAGCTGTTCATGGCACCGTTAAAACAAGGTTTGGATCTCGTTTTAATAATAATATTTGGTTTGACATGGATTCGCTCGTTATAGATAAAATAACTGAACAGTTGCCTACCGTCCCGGTTGACACGTCTTTATTAACGAAATTTAAAGACTTGCCTTTAGCAGATGAGACTTACGCTGTACCTGGAGTCGTCGATATATTGATCGGCGCTTCGATTCTCCCGCACCTCCAGTTATCACGTAAGGTTCAAGGGGGACCGACGTACCCCGCTCCGCACGCACTGGAAACAGTTCTAGGTTTTGTTATAATTGGTTCCGCCCCGCTTCTATAGATAGTTTTAGTCACTCGACTGCTTCGTTCTGTTGCACCGTCGAGCCGCCACTGGAGTCTACCATCCGCAAGTTTTGGGAAATTGAAGAGGTCAATGTCCCACCTATCCTAAGCCCTGATGACAAGATGGCTGAGGAGATTTGTTGTCGCACGACTCCTCGTGATGAGCAGGGTCGTTATGTTGTCGCGCTCCCTTTCAAGGGAGATATTTTTTCGCTCGGTGACTCCCGTGTATCCGCTGAAAAACGCTTTCTTTGTTTAGAACGAAAGATGCAGGCGTCTCCAAAGTTGAAGCGGGCCTGTGATGAGGTTGTTAACGAATATTTAGATAAAGGTTGCATCTCACCTGCGCCTGCGGACACTGGCGGGACCCAGCCTTCGTACATTATCCCGCACCACGGAGTTATTAGAGAAGATAAGCTTACTACTAAACTCCGCGTAGTTTTGGATGGCAGTGCTAAGACTAGCACTTCCGTGTCGCTTAATGACATTTTGTATTGTGGTCAAAATCTTTAAGGTAATTTATTTGACATAATTGTAAATTTTCGCATTAATATTAGTAGAATTTTAGCTTTTTCGGACTCAACAGTCGCTTTGTGTTGGGCCCACTCTTCGCCCCATCGTTGGGACACATTCGTCGCTAATAGTGGCAAAAATTCAATCTGAATTAGCGCCACAAAATCTCTTTCACGTTGCTGGCACCGACAACCCAGCCGATTGTCTCTCTCGTGGATTGCTTCCTTCGCAAATTTTAGATCACCCGTTATGGTTTAGTGGACCGTCCTGGATTCATGCCGCGTTAGATAAGTGGCCAGTTAGTCAATTCAATCCCACTACGGTTTCCAAACCACCCGAGGAGAAGAAGCACTCGCTTGTTGTATCGGTCCCGCGTGAAGAGTCCCTTATTTTGTTGTTGGCTAATCGCGTCTCGTCTTGGTCGAGACTGTTGCGTTGTGTTGTTTATGTGGGCCGATTTTTGAGAATTTTGTCTACGCGCGGTCATATAGAGTTGACCGGTGATTTAAGTACACAAAATATTTGCCCGCAATAGATGTTAATGACGATAGAATGCACCTTCTAACTCGTCACGCTCTTTTAGATAAATTAGTCCAATCGTTTTGGAATCGTTGGAGAACCGATTGTTTGCACACGCTGCAGTCGCGTCAAAAATGGAATACTCCATCTAACCCAATTACTGTAGGTACGGTGGTAGTCCTTATGACTGGGAATGCGCCTCCTTTGCATTGGCCTCTAGGAGTAGTAGAGGAAGTTTTCCCGATTCCCGCGGGATAACTCGTGTTGTACGGGTTAAAACCGCAACCGGATCGTATCTGCGCCCGGTTGTTCGCCTCTGCCCTCTGCCTAGCCAGCAGTAGGCACGAGTTCAAATCTAGGTTTATATTTTAGTTGTTATTTCCCAAACCTAGATTTAGATTAGACTTTAGATTTGTTCCGCATTTTTCGTTTTGAAGGTAACCCTTCAAGCCGGGGGGAATGGTTGCGCCGATGGTAGAATTTGTATTTTTTTTGCTCAATAGTAGTAATTCAAGTCATTGACACTGAAACACACGCTTCCTGTACCCATCTCCCTCCCGCGCTACCTTTTAAAGTGAGATAGCAATAGTTTCCGCACCGCTCAATTGTCAAAATAGACGCATATGTACTTCCGCTTTGAACTAATAAACAATGGCCGGCGGCGCGCGCGTCTCTCAGAAATTAATAATGTTTGTTGGATTTTAACCGCTTTCATAGAATTTTACCGATCGGATTGTGCCTCTCGTGTGTCCCTCAAGTGATTTAGTGATGTGGGCAGCAGCTCCTGAGCCAGGAAGAGAAGATCGGTGCAACGGCCCAGCCAGCACGTGGCGTAGTAAAGGTTAGTGCATCCTCTCCTAATTTCTCGGGTTGCATTCAATGCCTAAACCACCTCCGCGGCAACCCGATCACCTATCTTGTTTGTTGTGTAAAGTGTCATATGAAACATGTTAACTTCACCCCCCGCATAATACAGTCCACTAGCTCAGGTGGCATGAGAATCGCGCCATCAAAAAGTATCAAAGTCCACTGACCCATTTAAGTATATTCGTTCGGCAAGTACGCCCGCTTAACATAGGTTGGCAGCACTAGTGTGACTCCCCTGGTATTGCACCCATCCATAGACCCCTATGATCCATAGAAACCTTTTCCATCAGGTCATAATACATCTAAATACCATGTATCTATCTACCACTTATGTGATATAAACAATTAATCTTCAGTGCAGCTTAATATTTGAAAACATTCAGCATTGTCAAATAATTTTTGAAACTAATCCGTGACAGATGAACAGCGATTTTTAACAAACTTTTTGAAACTAAGGTGATACGTGAACACTGGCAAATTTGAGACCAGTTTTTGCTAGAATCTATGAACTGCAATAAATTATATGGACGAAATTGTCGTCTCGTGCTGTGCAGTAATTTGTCATAGTGCAACCGCTTGCAAAAGACTATGCAGAGTTAATATCCCAAACCTTTGAAAAGGTTATTTTGAAACAGCGTTCTCTCATTAATATGTTATGGATATATGGTTTTGTCGTGAGTTTAAACTGGTGAATAAAGCGGGTCTCTTTAAAGTGAATATAGTGCATGATAATGTTCCAGTAATTTAGTTGCATCATGATTCCTTTGTTATGAAGGTACATCATATTTTACTGCGATTTGTAGAAAGTCTTCAACCGAGACCCTACCCTACCTAAAATTAAGAACATCCAGGTTTATGAACTATTAATTCGGTCTATTATTGAGAGGAAGGAGAAAAGTTATGGGAAGAAACTACAGCACTTCGTTCTAGTTCAATTCCCTAATGGATAACGTAGGCTTAGCTTCTGGTAATTGTTTTTGACACTCTGTTCAATATTATTCATTTTAAGGTAAAAGAATACGAACTACTAAAGTATACGACTGTACTCAGGAGACAATAAATATACAATACATAAAAAAGTGTCAGGTATATGGCAATCGTCTTTTGTCATTATACGTTGTTATGTGTGGCAATAGTTATTGTGTTAATAATTATATCATGTAACTGTTCAGTCGAATCACGTTTTCAATAATAAAAATAATAGATTAGATAATAGACTTTCAATAGATTATGTTGCTTAAGAGCATTTTCCCATTATCCGATCCGATATCGGTGTTGGCTCCGATATCCGACATCCGATAGACGAAAGGAAGTAAAATGTATGAAATATGTATCTGTCTTTCACATTGTCCGGCCCGATATCGGATATCGAAGCTGAAATCGTTGAGTTCACCCGAAATCGGATCTCAATGTCTATCAGTCATAATAACAAGCAAAGTAATAAAAAAATGTCACGTCATATTCAATGGTAGAGATTTCTAAGGAGTCTGTGGGGTTGAGCTTATGGTTGATTTTGTACTACCAACGTACTTGACGTATCGGACCGATTATATCGGATATGTGTGAAAACAATACATGGTGTCGGCTACTGGATATCGGCTATCGTCATCTGACATCGATATTGGACCGGATAATGTGAAAACGGTCTAAGAGTGGATCGATAAACAATACAGAATGCCCCTATTGTAGGATCAGAGAACACAGTTATTTAAAGTGGAGACCGCGAGAAGGTAAACGAAAGGTAGGACGCCCCCTAGCCAGATGGACGCACGACCTGAAAAAGGTGGCTGGGACAGACTTGTTGCAGAAAGCAGATAATCGGATGAAATGGCGCACATTGAGAGAGGTATATTTCTAACAGTAGACTGCGCTGGGCTAATTGATTGATTGATTTTATGTAATATTATCCCTCAAACTATCATCTGTCTCTCTCGATCTCTAACTCGATCTTATCTAGTTGATCCACCAGTCTGGAACATTTATTACAACCAGCACAAGTCGGAAATAAATTCACGGAGATAACGGTAAAGCTCTAGTAATAAAAAGTCACTTAGAGCAAAAGAAAAAAATACACGAGCAGCATAGCGGCACCCTCTCCGAGATTTCAATAATGTTCGTTTATTGTAGCTGGTAGTGCAAGAAAATTGCACAAAATTTATAAAAGAAGAGATTTTAAAGAAATTAGAATATGACAATTTATGTTAAGGTATTAACTAAAAAACATAACATAACATAAACTCACACCTATATCCCCGAAGGGGTAGGCAGAGGTGCTAGCACCCACACTTCGCCAGTTTATGTTTTGGTCCCAAATAAACAATATATACAATATATATACAATCATGAGACTATTTTTTTATACCACTTAGGTAGCAGACAAGCGCACGGCCCACCTGATGGAAAGTGGTTACCGTGGCCTATGGACGTGTGTAACACCAGAGAAGCCACACTCGTGCTGCCGACCCTGTAAGCATAGAATTTCTGTGGCGTCAGTGTAGAAGACAAAGCAGGACAAACCTTTAGTAATCCCACTGACAGCACAAATTCTCCGGTGAGCTCTGGCTACCCTACTCACCGCTGGGAACACAACACGAAGTTATTATAACCGCGGTATTCTGTACGGGCGGAAGTACCTCCCCAGTCGGACTGCTCAATTGGGTGGAAATACCGCCGTGTCCTACCTCTTATCTTGTTAATTCCAACTGTCTTCGAACAAATATGTCGATTATTTTGGCCCTTGTGCTCTTCTCTTATATTCACCTGAATGTACTTGAACTAAGTACATACATTGAAAACAACACAGCAGGCTGTTAATATGTTGGCAGTTTAGTGTTGAGAATAACTCAATCCACACGGGTGGAGCCACGGGCATCAAAACTAAGAAAAGAACCATAGAAAATACTTGTTTAAACTAGAGTTAAAAATGAAAAGCAATCTATTACCCGGAAACTGATTAAGAGGCCGTCCTTTCCTTTACGACCCAGTCATTTGAGTAATTAGTTCCATCTAAATCAAAAACTACTGAATAGTTGTGAATATGTTACTAAAGTGAATTCTTGTTGTCATTCTATGGCTACAAAGTGAAGAACAGCAATAATTATTGTGTTTTGGCTGTTATTTTACTTGATTCATTAGTGTAAACAATCAGTGAGAATCTAAACAGTGCGCGGGTAGCGCGAAGCGGTGCACCGAGTGCCGCGCTCTTTCGCACTTGTGAGAACAGTCTATCTTTGTCTCTGTCACACAGTATTTTGAAGTACGGATTTGAAAAAATAACTGAAAAATGAACTGTACCATTTGCTGTAAAAAAACTGTCGCAGGAGACCTGCTTAAATGTAGTGGATGCAAGTTAGGATACCATTATGGATGTGTGAATATCACCCCGGGAGCTTCTAAAGACGAGCAGACACAAATGAAGCGCAATTTTAAGTGTGATTCTTGTATCAACGTAACCCAGCGTATTAGAGTAACAGACGACACTCCAGTACGGAGTCTTCGCGCGGGGTTCATCGATAGCCTAATAGATAGGAATCTATCATTTGAAGACAACGCTTTGAAAGGAAATACTATGTCTATAACAAATGATGATGCAAATGATTTGGTAGGTGTCGTAGAAAAAGTCAATAGAATTATAATTGAAAAATTAAGTGCTTTTGAGACAAAAATTATAGCAGAAATTAAGGATACTGTAAAGATGCTGGTATTGGAAAACAGTAAATTGACGCAAGAATTAAAGGATGTAAATAAAAAGTGTATTTCCTATGAATATGAAATTAAAAACTTAAAGCAGGTTAGTAAAGATAAAATAATATACAACAGTAGCTTAGATACCAATACCAACTCTGATGCCTCCCAAGAGTCCCAACAACTAACTGGCCATGTTTCAAAAACCGCAATCACTACTAGGACCTCAGCGGAGGCTACAAGCACGTTTGCCCACCAGCTCAAGAACCCGGCGCCGAGAACACAGACAGCCCAACGACAGCCGCCACCCTCAAGTAGCTACGCGACTGTGGCTAGTAAACCAGTAGAAACCACAATTGTTGACAACACATGGATAGAAGTGAAAAAGAACAAGAGGGTTAACTTAGTTAAGAAAGGGGCGTCATCTGATTTGTTAAGAGCTGTGGAACGTAAAAAGTTTCTACATGTATGGAGACTGGAGAAAAACACAACGGAAGACATGTTGAAAAAATATGTACAAAATGTATTGCAAAATGACACGGAAATAATAATTGAAAAATTAAAACCCAAAACCGATCGGGATTACTCGTCGTTTAAGATAGGGGTTACGGAAGCTAACTACGACAAGTTATACGATCCGCAGGCGTGGCCATTGAATGTGGAATTCAGTGAGTGGATTTTTTTTCGTCGAACAAGCAAACCAATCCAACTACAAACCCAATAGGAACATCAGTATACTGTATCAGAACGTGAGTGGACTAAGAACAAAGATGGTACGATTCTTATCATTCATTCAATCTTCAGAGGCTGATTTGTTCGTCATCACAGAAACGAGTCTGCATGAATCAATTCATAACACAGAATTTGGGCTCCCCGGGTACCAAATAGTGCGATGCGACCGAGCGGACGGGCGAAAGCAGGGCGGCGTGCTTCTTATGGCCACGCCGCGGTATGAACTGCGTCGGGTGCCGTTTCCGGACGGTGTGGACATAGACAGTCACAGGTTCGAACTTATTTGTGCCACAGTTTATTTACAGAACAGAGTGAATATATGATAATGTTTAATTTACTAGAAAAATTATGTCTCAAATATAAAAGTAATTTAGTTATATTAGGGGATTTTAATCTTTATTCATGTAGTGAAAATGTTTGTAATTATTTTGAATATTTCAAAGCTTTCTGTGAATTCATTCAGTACAACATGGTGCCCAACTGTAATGGTAGGCAGCTGGACCTCGTACTAAGCGCGCGCGACGAGGTGCGCGTGAGTGAAGCGGACGAGGGCCTGAAACCCGTAGACCGCCACCACCCGCCGCTGACCGTGAGCGTCGAGCTGGCGCGGGCGCCGCCGCCTCCCACCCCTGCTCCTTCCACACAACGCCCCCAAGGCTCGATACCATGTAATCAATGGAATTTTAACAAAGCCGATATGAGTCACTTGTATTTTTTGCTTGCTACTATGGAGTGGGATGAATTGTACAGTTTCAGCGATCCTGAACTCATATTGAACCTATTTTATTATAAAATTTATGCAGCTTTTGATCTTTGTGTTCCTCGTAGGCAAATCAGGACAAATAGTAGTCATAGGTACATATATCCAGTGTGGTACACACCTGAAATTATCAGACAGATAAAGCAAAAACACACACTACACAAAAAATACAAATCCAGTAACTCTCGTAGTGACTACGAAGCGTTTAGTAGGGCCAGAGCGAAAGTAAAGGCGGAGATTGCACAGGCGCACGATCGGTATGGCAACCGCGTTCAAGCCCGTCTAGCTAATGACCCGCGAGCGTTTTGGGACTACATGAGGTCTAAGAAATGTAACTCGAGTAAATATAGACTTATAAAAGACGGTCACACTTTATCAGACTACCAATGCGCCAATGAATTTGCAACTTTTTTTCATTCAATATATAATCAGGAGTCCGCGGAACTTGATGTGGGTGCGGCTAGCGCGGCACAGTCTCCGGCGCCCGGCGCACGGGTGTCCCTCACTCGATTGCGACGGCGTGAAGTCCTTGCCGCGCTGGCCCGCCTGCCGCCCAAGCGATCCGCGGGCCCGGACGGTATACCTGCCTTTGTTTTTAGGGATTCTCGTGAGGTATTGGCTGAACCGTTACTACATTTGTACAACGCATGTGTCGACACTGCAACGTTTCCGGAGTGCTGGAAAGTCACTCGAGTAGTGCCTGTACCTAAGGGTAGGGGGGGCTCCGATCCTAGTAACTACAGGCCCATTGCAATTCTCAGTACTCCAGCCAAAGTATTCGAAGCTTCCATTCATTGTGATATGTACAAACAGGTAAGTGGGCAGCTATCGGACGCACAGCACGGCTTCCGTGCTGGACGAGGAACCACAGGCAATCTTCTTCATCTCATGACGTGTCTGGTACCCGCGGTGGACGCTGGGCTGCAGGTAGATGTAGCCTACTTCGATTTCAGGAAAGCCTTCGATGTGGTAGACAATGACATCCTTTTAACACGTCTGGCTGCAGTGGGCTGCACGCCGCACACCCTTGCGTTCTTCGCGGACTATCTACGGGACAGACGTCAATACGTAGACTGTGGAGGATGCCTCTCCGAACCATACTTTACGAGGTCAGGTGTAAGTCAGGGGAGTAATTTGGGTCCTCTTCTCTTCATCTTAATGATAAACAGCTTACCGGAAGTAGTTGCGAATTCGACACCGTTACTTTTTGCAGATGACCTTAAATTAGTTCTGGAAATCTCGCAGAATGCAGATCATAACAGGTTGCAAGAGGATATAGATAGCGTGGTAAGGTGGAGTCAAGAAAATAAGCTTTATTTTAATATACCCAAATGCTCCGTGTTGTCTTTTAGTCGATCACATAACCCCAGTCACTACCAGTACCAAATGGAGGAGGCACCTTTACAGCGAGTAAGTGGGGTCTGTGACTTGGGCGTTCGTTTTAGAACCGATTTGAGGTTTTGCGAGCATATTCTGGGAGTGTGTAAGAAGGCGTATCGTAATCTGGGCTTTCTGTTACGGCACACAAACTGTTTTACTAATGTCACAGCTTTGAGAGCGCTGTACGAAGCATTAGTAAAAAGCCACCTAGAATGCAATTCCAGCATTTGGGCTCCATACGAGGTGAAATACAGGTTGATGTTGGAACGAATACAAAATAAGTTTATTCGATTTTTGTACATTAAACTTTACGGGGTATACCCAGGTTACCCGCTGTTGTATCCCACCCTGTTTATTTTAGGGATGGTGGGATACTACAAGCTGGAAGTGAGGAGAGAAGTAGCTCTAGCCACATACGTGTTTAAAGTGCTTCGCGGCTTCATTCACAACCCTGCTATCCTGCGGGAGGTGGGGCTGCGCGCGCCGCGTGAGTGCGTGTCGCAGCGGCGGCGCCCGCGCCTGCTGGCCGTGGCGACCGCGCGCACCAACTTGCTGCGGCGGGCGCCGCTCACGCGCGCCCTTCGTGCGCTCAATGTGGTCGCGGACCGCATTGATTTATTTTCGTGCTCACTGAATGAGTTCACAAAAGCCACATATTGCGTAATGACGTGTGATATTAGTTGGGTTGATTAATAAAATTGATTTATAATTTATTCATTAATAATTCTAATTGGTTATATTATGAGCTGTGATGTTTGTATTATTTGATTTTTGTTTCTGATTTATGTTTATCTTTATTATTTTTTAATTTTTGTTTAATATTTGTGATTTACATTGTAGGTACCTACTCATTGACTGTTTGTGTTCTATTTTTATTTTGTTTTTAATTTTTTTATGTCTACACTATCGCATTGGACTTTTCTGTAAAGATAGTGTAAGGTGTGTGTAATAATAATAAATAATAATAATAATAATAAATAAAAAATCATTCTCGAGGTCACGACAGGCACCTTCCTTTCTACTTTTTATGCAATTAGAGTTCCACAGACAGCTTACTCACTAAAACACGAGATTATTCGTTCAATGACGTATTCACTCGAATTTGTATATCGTGTTTCAATGGTTTCCTATTTTGGTATTTCGATGAATAGTTTATTACTTCTATTCAATCGTTATACTGTGTACTATTGAAATACAGAATGGTATCTTGTTTACGGGATCTCTGTGTATCAAAAAATACTTTATGTATATTTAAAGCTACATTTATTTAGGTTTGTTTTCATGTTCAGAATATTTCATTACAAAAAGCTTTAATAAAAAAGAAAACATCAACCCAGTGGTGTTATTTTATCTGATTTTTTTCATACCACTTAGTTGGCAGACAAGCACACGGCCCACCTGATGGGAAGCGGTTACCGTGGCCTATGAGCGTATGCAACACCAGGAGTGTCACACTGGCGCTGCCAACCATGAAGAAATCTTCTGATGCCCCTCTTGAAGAACCCAATATTGTAGGTGCTTGGGAAAACCGCAGCAGGGAGGTCATTCCACAGCTTGAGTGTGCGTGGGATGAAGTTTCTTTCATACCGCACAGTGCGCACCGTCTCAGGTCGCAATGTGTGAGAATGAATTCCCTGCCTATGGCGAGAGGTGCAATGATAGAATGTAGCTACGGGCATCATGTCAAACAATTCATCTAAGCAAAAACCATTGTATAGGCGGTAGAACATACACAGTGAGGCAAAATCCCTCCTAAGGCTAAGAGGTTCCACACTACCTGTGAGTATGGGATTGTCAACCAGCCTCAGTGCCCGTCTTTGCACTGAGTCGAAGGGGTCAAGCTGGTATGCAGGTGCTTCAGCAAAAAGGTGACAGCAGTACTCCATGTGAGGCTGGACCTGTGTTTTGTAAAGAAGGAGTTGCTGTCCCACAGTGAAGTACTGCTTCGCCCTGTTGAGCACTCCGAGTTTTCTTGATGTCAACTTAACCTTGTCCTGCAAATGACTTCGGTATTGGACGTCGCTGGAGATATTGACACCAAGCATCCCGATACTCGAAGAGATAGTAAGCAGTGTGCCCAGGAATTGCGGCGCTACTATGAATGGGGTTGCCTTAGCGGTGAATACACATACTTGAGTCTTAGTCTCGGGCTATATGCAGTTTTAAGATTACATTAAATAAAATATGCTATTATAATATACAATTACTTACAAATTTATATAAAACTATGCTAAGTATACAATATATACAAAAATGGGATAGAGAAAAAGAGGGAGACTGTAATTTTCGGCACCGAAAAATTCCTCCCCATCGATCTCTACTGGTACCGTGCCCAAGAGGCTGGCGGCATTATCACGCTGAATGGCGACGCCAATTCTTTGAGCGAGGTAAAGGCCAGCCTTATGGTCACGGGAAGCGTCGATTAGTCGGGTTGAATTGGACTAGGTTTAGTCGTCCCCAATCGGATACTCCAGAGAGAGTGG
Source organism: Eilema griseolum (assembly GCA_963662185.1). NCBI lineage: Eukaryota > Metazoa > Arthropoda > Insecta > Lepidoptera > Erebidae > Eilema > Eilema griseolum. The sequence goes on from OY759236.1 coordinate 7,654,850, forward strand.
TCTCAATTTCAGACACAAGTTGTTCGCGACTCTTCTCCACCTCGGACTGAGGGATATTTGCACGGCCCGTGTAACACGTGGCTCCGGTACTGTCGTACGCATAACAATGAATGGAGCCATCAGACAGCATGTCATTGATATGCAGCAGAAGCAGCGTCGGAGACAACACGGAGCCTTGTGGGACACCAGCGTTTATGTTCATGCGGTCCGAGCAGCTGCCGTCGACGACGGCTTGGATGCTTCTGTTGGACAAAAAGCTGGAGATCCATTCACACAGTCCCTCGGGGAGTCCATAATATGGCAACTTCGCAAGAAGACCTTTGTACCAGACCCGATCGAAGGCCTTCGCTATATCGAGGCTGACCGCTAGTGCCTCACCTCGACTTTCGATGGCCTGCGCCTGCCGGTTTGTGAGATACACAAGAAGGTCACCGGTAGAGCGACGGTGGCGAAAGCCGTACTGTCGATCGCGCAGTAGATCGTTTCCCTCAAGGAGCTTCCTCAATCTCAGGAGCTGTGTATTAATAACACGGTCCATTACCTTCGAGAGAAGGGAGGTGATAGCGATAGGCCTGTAATTGGTCGGATTTATCCTGTCACCTTTCTTAGGTACAGGGTGCACGAATGCGGTCTTCCACGAGGTCGGGACCCGCCTTGCGGAGTATGAGAGTGCGAAAAGACGTGTAAGTACAGGGCACAGCTCGGGGGCACAGTGTTTAAGCACCATCGCCAGTATACCGTCCGGCCCACTCGATTTCCGAACACCTAGGGACTTAAGCTCGCACCGGATGGAAGCACCACAGCTGGGAATTATGAGTCGTTCGGCGTTCCCGTCGTTCATAGTCGAGTTTGACGCAAAGAGATTACCCAACAGATTGGATTTCTCCCTGGCGCCATGGGCCAGACTACCATCGGATTTTTGCAGCGGTGGAAGGCAAGACTGGCAGAAGTTTCCCTCGGCAGCTTTGGCGAGCGACCAAAATGCACGACTGCCAGATAGCGCACAAGCCGCTCGCCAATTCTGCCGATGAACTCAAACTTAGCCATGGCCGTAGCTTTTTTACTAGACCTCGAGGCGGCATTCAACTTTCGCTTCACTTCAGCGACCAACCAAACCAAAGTTTGCACTTTAAAGCCCAGGTTCACTCTTTTAAGCTTTTCCTCCTAATATATTTAGTTCCGTGTGTATCAGACTAACATCGATAGTAAATCTTGGGTCTTGAAAATCTTGGTGAAACCCCATGTAACCTGATATTATGCTACTGATAGTAAACAATCATATTATGTTCCACCTGATAAAAAGTGCATTCTACTAACAAACTCCTCACAGAGAGAACTCCAGTAGCTCTATCTTACTAGAAGCCCACCTAACATCTAGTAACTATTTTTTTATTTAAACTCGCTCTACCTTTAACATGCTAGTAGTGCTACTAGCACAAACCTAGCAAGAATGTATATTTTTTTCATTATGTATCTTTTGCTGTAATGTATTTCATCAATTGAACCGATTTTACTGTAATGGGAGAAACCCCAATGAAACTTTTTTTATACATTGCGCCTACCATTTTAGGAATATCTGTCTTTAGTTATTTGAATGATTTTAGTCAGGTGTATAGAGATTGCCAAACACCTTTTCGTTTCCTCACGATGTTAGTACACACTAGTAACGCAGTCATAAAAAGTTATAGAGTTTATCGTGTAAAAAAGGGGAGGTACAAAAGTATTACTAGTTATATAAACGAAACCTATCTTGTCTGTCGGTGTCTTCCCTAAAAGATCTTATTTGCCATTTTCTAAAAGATATAATTTATTCAATTAGACCCATTTCATACCTTTTTAACCCCTAAAGGATACAATTTTCAAATAGCCTACCTCATCTATAAAAAAACTACGAAAAATTTTATTTTCAAAGAAATTCTGAAAAAAAAAATCAAAATTCATTTCTCCTTAAATGTATAATTAATTAATAAAGAAGCATTCTTTTAGAAGCAAACAAAAGAATGTTGAAGAGAACGTTCCCTTAATTGTGTACTAATTTGATATTTACGCAGGGTTAATTACTCGGAAGGACTTTAAAATTGTATTTTTTTTCTGAGTAATAAAAGGTGAGGTCGTCAACATTAAGTTTATTTTAGGGTACCGTGCTATAAATCTGTTTCATTTTTGGCTAAATAGCCGGTATTTATTATTTATAAAATACCTAATAAAAGAGGCACACAGGTTTAGTATTTTTATATTCGATAATCTCGGCCGCTAGCAAAGAGTTCAACTGCTACGCTGGAGATTACGAGTTCAATTACCACACATGAATATGTCTATTTGAATAACTTTAAGTATTTCTATCTAAAATATGTATTTCATATAATATGTATGTGTATTTCTATTTACATACATACATACATAAAATCACGCCTGTCTCCCATAGGGGTAGGTAGAGATCACGGATCTCCATTTGCTACGATCCTGACATACTACTCTCGCTTCATTCACTCTCATTACATTCTTCATGCACGCTCGTCGGTTTAGAGTACTCCTGACCTGCCCCTTTTCTAAAACTTCCCCGATTTGGTCCAGGTATGTGCGCCTAGGTCTTCCCCTTCCGACGGTACCATCCACACTCGCCTCATACACCTGTTTCGTTAGTCTTCTTTCATTCATTCTCTCAACATGACCAAACCATCTCAACATTCCTCTCTCAATTCTCATCACTACATCTTCTATCACTCCACATCGTTCTCTTATCACGCTATTTCGCACTCTATCTTTCAAGGTCAAGCCACACATACTTCGCAACGCACGCATTTCTACTGCATTCACTCTACTCTGATGCTTTTTCTGCCACACCCAACTTTCACTACCATACATAAGAGTCGGCACCAATACTCCTCCATGTACAGCCAGTCGTGCCTTTTCGGACACTTTCCGGCTGCTCATAAAGTTGTGTAGTGCCCCATTCACTCTATTTCCAGCCATCACTCTCCTTTCAACATCTTCTTCATGCTTTCCATCTCTCGTAAACAATGTTCCCAAATATATGAACTCATTCACTTGTTCCACTTTTTCTCCATCTATACAAATCCTACACTCTGTCACGCATTCATCTCTTTCAAAAACCATAACTTTTGTCTTACTAACATTCACTTTCATTCCTTTCCTCTCAAAAGCTTCATGCATAGTTGTTACCATCTCCTGCAACTCATCTGCCGATGACGCCAGTAAAACCTGATCATCAGCATAAAGAAGACATTTGACGAGTAAATTCTTCATTCTTAAACCACATTCTTTATCTTTCAAATCTTGCAAACAACTGTCCATGAATAAGTTAAACAGCCATGGTGACGCTACACATCCCTGTCTAACCCCCTTTTGGACACTAAACCATTCAGTGTATGACCCATGTATCCTCACGCAAGCTCTGGAGTCCTCATAGAGAGACTTCACAGCTCGAATAAGGTTGCTGCTCACCCCATACATAGACAGTACCGACCAAAGTTCATTCCTCACCACTTTGTCATAGGCCTTTTCCAAATCCACAAATGCGCAATAGACCTTTTGACTCTTGGCCAAAAATTTCTCGACTATGCTTCGCAATGAAAAGACCTGATCCGTACATCCCATTCCCTTTCTAAAACCCGCTTGTGCATCCCATATTTTCTCATCGGTTTCTTTCATAACTCTCTCAATCAACACTTTCGCATACAGTTTGCCGACGACGCTGAGTAGGCTAATGCCCCTGTAGTTTTTGCAGTCTTGATGCGAGCCCTTTCCTTTGTAAAGTGGAACTATAACGGCCTTACACCAATCACTTGGTACACGACCGCTAACCCAACATATGTTGAAAAGGCGGCACAACTGACTTGCTACAAGGCCCTGTCCAGCCTTCAGCATCTCGACTGTCACCTTATCATATCCCGCTGCTTTACCAGCTTTCATACTTCTTAATGCACTCACAACTTCATTCATACTAATACCACTTTTATCAGCATCAACATAGTCATCCATCACCGAGGTTAGTACATGTACACCATCCTCTCTTTCAAACAAGCTTTCAAAATAGTCCTGCCATCTTTTTAACACACATTCCTCACCTTTTACAATACTTCCATTCTGGTCTCTAATAGCGTTCAGCTCGGAGCTCTGTGTTTCTCCTCTGGCTAAACGAATGGACTTCCAAAAGAACTTAATGTTTGTCTGGAAATCCTCAGATAACCTTTCATCAAACACGTCTTTTTGTTCCTTTTTCTTTCTAGCAATCACTCCTTTCACTATCCCTTTCAGTCTTCTATATTTATCTTTCGCTTCATCCACATTCTCAATGGTAGCTTGCTGCATTCTCTCATTAGCTCTGACTGAGAGCCAGTCAAACCACGCTTTCTTTTTCTCACATACCAACTTTTGCACTTCTTTATCCCACCAATCATGCTTCACCCTTTGCACTTTACTTCTTTTACTTATACCACATACTTGGGAAGCCACACTCACAATCTCATCTTTGAATACCTTCCATAACTCCTCAATCTCACAAATACTATCAAGATCATGAAACCTTTCAGTCAATTTGCTTCCATACTCCTCTCTCACTTTATCTTCTTGCAAATTTTCTACTTTTATTCTTTCTAGAACACTTATGGGGTCACGCCTTCTACGTCTCCATCCTTTAAAGAGATCACTTATACGGCACATAACCAAAAAGTGGTCTGTATGGATACCCACACCGCGATATACCCTAGCGTCTAGCATATGTTTTCTCAATCTTTCATCCACTATTACAAAATCAATCATACTTTTCCTGACATTCTTCGCTTCTCTTGTATACATATGAATCCTTTTGTGTCGAAACATCGTGTTTGACACACAAAGGTTCCATTCCAAACATACTTCAAGCAAACCTTTACCATTTTCGTTCACTCTTTCATCTCCGTACTTGCCAAGAACCCTTTCAAATCCATCTCGTTTCAGTCCTACCCATCCATTAAAATCACCTAACATTATTATTCTTTCATTATCCTTACATTCTCTTAATACATCTCTTAAACTCTCCCAAAACTGTTCTCTTTCTTCTTGTCCTTCCTGGGACGTATTCGTACCGGAGTCTACAGGAGCATAAACCCCTACGACAAAAATACGAGTGAGTCCCACTTTCATTCTCATCCACATCAGTCGAGCATTCACACATTCGAATATATTCACACACTCAGCCATTCTAGCAGATAGGATGACACCAACTCCCTGACAAGCTCTGTCGGTATTGGGTACTCCCGACCAGTACGCGGTGTAGGGTCCGTGCTTGGTGGTGTCACATCCTTTCCTCTTCGTCTCATTCACACAAAGCACATCAATCCTTCTTTCATCCATCATCTTACAAACATCATTCATTTTTTCTTCCATTCCTCCTCCAACATTCAACGTAGCAAAACGGCTCTCCGTGAGCCACTTTTCGCCCCCACGGGAAACGAGACGTGACGGGTGGCGTACCGCGTCGCCGCCATGCGGATGATTAATTTTTGGAATCATCATTGCGTTCCCACGAGTCATAGGGAAAATATGGTCCACCCCCGCAGAGCCCTTTACGGAGGTAAGGCGGAATCTCAAGTGTGTCCTGTGACCGCCAACACAGACACCCTCCGTTACACCAGCTTGCCCTCTGGTCACGAATCCTTGGCACGGGTCGGCTAACACCTTGGATCGGGGTTTTTTCTCGGGTATGCTCCCTGAGAGTTGATTTTATTTCGGAGTGACCTTCTCCTAGATGGTTGCAGACCAATGCTGACGAGGCCCATCTCCCCGGTTTTGATTTCAGAGTTTTCCTTCTCTTAGACGGGTTGCAGCCCAATGCTGACGAGGCCCATCTCCCCGGAATTCTATTTAACGTCAATATTATTAATGAGACGGTTGTAATTTCTGAGGCGAGCGGGTTATGCGTGTTAAGAAAAGCGTGACAGCCTACTGACTTCTGTACAGTGATTTATTACAGTCAAAACTTATATGAAAGTTTCTTACCTAACAACTAGAACTTGTTGTAACTTACAGTAAAGTTACCTTACTTCATACTATTACCGAAGTGTCGGTAGCTTAGTATACAAGAATATTAATGGGAATTTACGCGATTATGGTATATTTATATATTTATACATACATATATCACATCACTTTGCTAAGCATCAGTATTATATCATTAGTACGCACATTTATAAACAGATCCAGAAAAAGCTAAATATCATTGACCTAAATAATAACAGTTAACTTCTTCAACCGGACTATGCACAAACCGAATCCCTAATGATATACATCGCCTAATATGACAATGCAAACTTACGAACAACCCAACTACTCGCGTACAAGCACTCACACTACAACTGTATAAATAATTTAGCCGAAAACTGTCTCCTAAGACACAGGATATCCTAGTTTGGGAGACAGGTTTCATTAATTTTTGTTAACATAATTATGTTACCACCTAATGTGATATGATAACCTGAAACAGCGCCAACTATACTGTGGACGCTCATTATACACTGTATTAAAGTATGTTGAACCTAGATTAGTTAATAATGTATATTCTTACTGTTCAAGTTTTTATTATTTATTATTTTTATTACATATCTTTGAATTGCCTGACGTTCCGATCAAGTTCCACCAGCCGTGGTCACAGTCACAGGCTACCTGGCTCAGTGATGCATGCCGTCGTCTTTGAGTCGAGACAGTTCAAAAGTTAGGATAGTTACTAAACTTATAAATAATATCCACTAGGATATGGAGTCGGCCTACTAGGATTCCGGGTTCGAAACCTGCCCATTACGCTATCACCATGCACCCACTTCTAATAGTAATAATAATTTAGGTTAACTGTCCCTCCAGCTTGTTATCTAATAAGCTTATTTATAACACGGGCATAGCTTCCAATAAGGTTAAATATTCCACATAGATGGAGACGGGGGCAATGTGTAGTTATATATTAATATTATATTTGTAGTGATGTAAGTATAACTATAAAAAATAAATAATAATAGTAAATTTGAAGATTGCGTTACAGTCGGAATGTCATTAACAACCTATTCTCCTAGAAACATTGTAACGCAAAAGCTGTAATAGACATGGCAACAATCTAGCGACTATACACAGAGAGTTAGACAATATCGGTTACTGTAGCAAGGGAGGTATCTGATACCAAGATACGTGAAATACAGGCCTCGTAGTTAGTAAGTAAATGTTGCGTTTGCTCAATAGATGGCGCTATAAGGGTCGTGTTTTGCGAAACTTAATATTTTATCGAGATGGTGAAGGATGGTATGTTAAGTGCTGGCTTTTAATATATTAGAATTCGATTCTTACAGATAACGACAAAAAGCAGCTTAACTATATTCTGTTTTTTCTCAGATACTAAATTGACAAATGCAAATGTGAAGTTATTTTTATAATGATAGCAACTTTCAGTGGTGTACTTGAAACTATCGGCAATATTTGTAGCCTGGATTCAAGTGTTTTTTTAAATATTTTTTAAGAAAATAGCCTAATATAATATGTTTATTAGGCTATACACTGTCTTATAAACCATAAACAGTATTTAAATTAGCGTACCAAAAAATTAAAACCTTATAAAAAATAAAAAAAATATATACATTTTACCTATAGGATAAGTTACATAAATTAGTAATAGTAATACAGTCTAATTAGTAATAGTAGTACAATCAGTAATACATTTAATTTTCGGTAACTATCGATACAGTAGGCCACGACTATTTTTAATTACAAAAAACAGGCAACACAGGTAATGTCATTTTGAGATCTGAAATAAAAAAAACAGACACTATATAGTTGTATTGTATTAATCACCTTCTCTCTTTTATTACACATTTCATAAAATAATCAATTGTTGTTAAGTAAATTTGCGATCATTTTGACTCTTAAATGTTTCTAAAAAAACTTATAAAAGAATCAGTGAAATTACTTGTAATCAAGCAGTTTTTAATTCATAGTTAAGTGCCAACAGATTTGCACTGATAGTGCCGATCTATACGTCAGTGTAACCTAGTCTAAGCGGCAGATAATTGAAATTAATGTACGTTCGTTTTCTTCATCTTAACGTTATTCCCAGTCGCATCTGAAGCATTCACCTTGAAATCTGGGCTAAACCAGTCTAACTGCAATGGAAATTAATTTACCTACCTACATTTCAATAAATTATCGCATGACTTCCTGTAAACACGTATAATAAAATCATATTTAACCATGTATTATTAAACCTAATACCCATTTATTATAACTAATGAACAACGGATTTTGATCGTGTTTTGAATTTTAAGTAAAATGTGAGATGGAAATTACTTTCCTTATATCATTTCGGCGTTCACGCACCGATTTTATCGGTGGTAAAGTTAACTAAGGATATTATCAACTTTATATTCTTTGAACAACAGCTAACGTCAATTTTAATGCGTTAGCTAATAAAATATTACATATTGAATGAAATTTTAAAGCATTTATTATGGATGAATCGATTTAGATGGAAAACGGATATTGAAGACCGATAGTTATAGGAATATTTGGATGGTTTTAGGAGGAGTTCGGTGGCTCAGTGATCAGAGCATTCCTCCTGTAAAGGAAAGATCGCGGGTTCGAATCGTACCTGAACTGATTTCTTTCCTATCTTAATCGAATAAAACATTACATATTTATAAAATTTTAATTTTCCATTTTCGTATACACCATTATTGAAGATTAATGGACAAATCTTAGCATTCACCTCTGCCTAACTCTCCAGGGATAAAGGCGTGATTATATGTATGTGTTAGGTACACCAAGACTAATAATAAATAAGAATCACATACAATAGTATTCCAATGCGAAGTCACCATTCAGGTGGCACACAAGGTACATGGTTCGCCTGAAGAGAAGTGGTTACCGTGGCCTATCGACTTGAGATTCACCAGGGCGTCACATTCGTACTGCTGACCCAGTAAAAACCAACTGATGTCTTTCTTGAAAAACTACACACTGTACACGTTTGTACAAAATAACCATATATCTAAGAAATATTTTACATGCGAAAGGTAGTCCTTGCAACTGCTTATTATGTAATATATTAATCTAATATTTCTAGCATTAAAGTTCCTTAACATTATAATTATGTTATTAACTATGAAACATGCAATTTATTTTTAATGCACTGCTGTTGAGTCTTGATTACAGCTTTATATAGAACTCTTTTTTTATAGGTGAAGTTTCAAACATGATATAAATTTTAATTTAAATAAAGTAGGTACCAAAGCGTTTGGCGGATAAGATACAATTATTGTAAGATCAATTAGTTACAATATATATCAATGTGTAAGATTGTGTGGTGAAACGTAGGTACAAGATATAATAGATATCGTATAAATATCTTGATACTTGTGATATTATTTAAATGTGAGCATTCATGTTCTGTGTTCCGTAACAAATATATTCTAGAATAATTATTACCTATATTATTTTGTAACTAAGCTATATTACTTGTAAGAAGGGACACAATTCTAAATTTTGACACGGTGACTAGTTATCATCATCCTCGTAACGATTTCCTAGGTGAATCCCGATAGGAAATCCTGAGAGGCAATGTTAAATAAGACACTTTGTACCTTTCCACAATATTATATTTTTCACCTGCCAGGTTTTACCTCTCGACATTCTCAAAGGTTTGTTTGTATTGGCGGTTATAAAGTTATATTTCCGAATGCTACAATCCAAGCGCCATCAATTAACAGTATTAACAGTCTCGAGAGGAAAGTTTGCATCGCCTCATCCGACTAGGTAAGTGAGGTTGGTAGGACCCATATATTGTTATAGTGACTTAAAAACCGTAGCCTGTAGCCTGGTGGTAAGGGTAATGGACTGCTGAGACGAGGTCTCTGGTTCGATCCCAGTTTTTACCATGACACACATCAGTAACTTTTCGATGCTTTTAGAAGTTTTATGTGTATTTATCGCAGGTTTATAAGTGCCCGGTTAATGGCAATAGCCTCGCCACCTATTACATTGGGACCTAAACATAAACTGGTGAAATGTGGATGCTAGCACCTCTGCCTACCCCTTCGGGATATAGGCGTGAGTTTATGTTATGTTATGATCGTTCACAATTCTTGCGTGCCCGACTCAATTTCTTTGGAAGGAGTGCTGAGTCATTGTAGTTAGCTCACGTGGCTATAACCATTCATAAAAAAATGTCATACTAAATTACTATTTAAACGAAAATTGCATATTATTATAATATACCCAGGATAAGATGTAGTTATTTTGAAGTAAATTAATGGTTTCTTTCAACAACATGCTATGGGTGTTAAAATATCGTTTCTGTGAACTCATTGTTTATAAAGATTGTTTATTTACTACATATATATATAAATAATCACGCCTTTATCCCCGGAGGGATAGGAAGAGGTGAATTAACAACCACATTGAATTCGGTCTCATGTAATAGGGGGCGAGCCTATTTGCCGTCTTCCAGGTACTATTGTTGGCTCAAACCATGCATCTGAAGCTGAATCTAGGACGTACATATCTGTTTGATGTTAAACAGCACTATCCCTTAGTCCGCCTTGTACGACACCGTATGAGAAGAGGAGAAGAGATGGGGTGCTCTAAATTCTACACTGCCCCGTTCTACTCATAAAAAGGTAACAAGTAGTGTGTCTTTTGCGCAAATGACAAAAGCAACGCAGTCACTGTCACAGCCAACGGTGTCCCCGAATTCAGATAACACTACTACAGACGAAAATATTAGTAGAATTTTAAGCATGTTCACTTCCTTTGACCAAAGGTTAAGAAACATTGAGAACAAACAATTACCTTTTCAATACATCCAAAAATGAAAAACGTACAAAAAATTATGACGTGGAATGCAAACGGTCTCCTTAAGAATCGAAACGAGTTGCAAGCAGTCTTAACAACAAAGCAAATTGATGTATGCCTCATATCAGAATCTCACTTTACAAGAGAATCTTTTATTCATATTAAAGGCTATAACATATATCATGCACTGCATCCCAACAACACTGCGAGTGGTGGCAGTGCCATCATTATTAAAGAAAAAATCTACCATTATTTAAAATATAAATGTGAAGAACAATTTGTACAAACTGTAGCTGTTGTAATCCGAACCAAACTTCATGATATTACTATATCAGCTGTATATATTCCACCCAAGTATGCGCTGAAAACAGAGCAGTACAGTAATATGTTGAAAGCTCTAGGAAACACATTCATATTTGGAGGTGATTTTAACGCAAAGAACACTTTTTGGGGGTCTAGACTAACTAATACCAAGGGTAAGGAATTGCTATGTGCTATCAGAGAAATCAAGTGCAATGTGATTTCAACGGGGAAACCCACTTATTGGCCTACCGATATTGGAAGAAAACCAGATTTGATAGACTTCTTTATTTATAAGAATCTATCAGCTGCATACCTTAATATAGAAGAAGGCTATGACATGCATTCCGATCATTCACCCATCATCTTAACTCTAAGCGAGACAATAATACAAAAAGAAAGCAGTCCAACCTTAGTGAACAAATACACTGACTGGGAGAGCTTTCAATTTGATTTAGACTGCTGTATAGACCTCAAAGTATCCCTTAAAGACAAACAGCAAGTAGATGACGAAGTTGCAAAGTTTATTACGGACATCCAACGGTGCGCTTGGCGAAATACACCTGAAATGAAAAGAAGAGTTGCAACTCAAAGATATCCAGTGGAAATTAGAAATCTTATAGCCATAAAGCGAATCCAGAGGCAAAAGTGGCAACAATGTAGATATCCACCTGATAAAACTCTGCTAAATAAACTCACAAAAAGATTAAGTAGAGCAATTCAGGATTTTCACGACGAGACAACAAATAATTACCTTAGTCAACTATCAAGTAATGGCACTTCTGATTACTCACTATGGAAAGCCACTAAAAGCTTAAAAAAGCCCATCACTCACATTTCGCCTATTCAAAAAATAGATGGCAATTGGGCCATAAATAATGAACAGAAAGCAACTGTATTTGCAGAACATCTCGAGCAAATTTTTCAAACGAACAGCGAGGAAAGCTCTGAAAGTATAGCACTGGACGTGACGCAGTATGACAACTTAGAAATAAAACTTGTTACCCCAAAAGAAGTTAAAAACATGATCAAAAATTTGGCTAAAAGGAAATCACCGGGATACGACCTAATCACTGGAGAACTCCTACAAAATCTCCCACGTAAAGCAATTGTAAAGCTTACAACACTTATCAATGCCACATTTAGATTAAAACATGTGCCTAGTATGTGGAAAGTTGCTGAAGTTATCATGATACCTAAACCAGGAAAACCACCTCATGAAGTAACATCATACAGACCCATATCACTCTTGCCAATTATAGCAAAATTGTTCGAAAAACTACTACTCAGGCGTTTAAAAGTTATTATTGAAGATAAAGAACTGATTCCTAACTACCAATTCGGTTTCAGAGAAAAACACTCCACAATAGACCAAATACACAGAATAACCAATATTATCGAAAAAACATTAGAAGAAAAGAAAGTTTGTTCTACAGTATTTCTGGATGTAGCTCAGGCATTTGATAAAGTATGGCATAGAGGTCTTATATATAAATTAGGTAAAATGATCCCTAAACAATTTGTGGACATTTTAGAATCCTATTTAACTAAGAGGACATTTAGAGTGAGACATGAAGATGCTTATTCAGATATCAAACAAATAAAAGCTGGTGTACCGCAAGGAAGTGTTCTTGGACCTATCCTGTACCTATTGTATACCTGCGATATCCCTGAAACAAACAACAGCGTCATAGCTACATTTGCAGACGACACAGCTATCATGGCTACGGGTGTCAATCACAAAGAAGCAGTGTAGAAGGTACAAATTGCCGTCAATGCCATCACCGACTGGACAAAAAAATGGAAAATCAAACTAAATGAGTCAAAATCGACACATATTGATTTCACAAACCAAAGAGCTGAACATACATCAGTATACATTAATAATCGTGTAATACCATACGAAAATACGGCAAAATACTTGGGCATGACGCTAGATGCAAAACTTCGCTGGAAGGCTCATGTCAAAAAGAAACGACAGGCGCTAGACATACGTTATAAAAATATGTACTGGCTACTTGGCAGACATTCCACCTTGTCAGTGTATAACAAAGTACTTTTATACAAGCAAGTACTCATGCCTGTATGGACATACGGCATTCAACTTTGGGGATGTACAAGACGGACTAACGTTGAAATCATACAAAGATTCCAAAATAAGGTACTTCGGACTATAGTAAATGCTCCCTGGTACGTCAGAAATGAGGACATCCACCGAGACCTTGGAGTGGATCTTGTAACTGATGTTATAAAGAAACACGCTGAAGCACACGAACAAAGGCTTCTTCATCATGTGAACGTCGAGGCTATTCAGCTACTTGACACCACGGACATAGTGAGAAGACTAAAAAGAACTAAACCTTTTGAGTTACTTTAGTAAAGTCAGTGTAACTAAGTACAGTGAGTGCTACGTTTAAAGAACACAAGAACAAAGTGTCTTTTAATTTCAATAGAGACTATAAGAAAAGTGTCAATGGATACATTCTTAACTTGTAAGTGTTAGTAAATTAAGTTAAATTTAAATTACTTATTAGCCTCAAGGTCTAGATTGTAATTATATGAGTAATCGTTTAACAACGAGTACATCATAATGAAAAAAATAAAAAATAAAAATATTCCCTGTATTCCCGGTAGTCATACGAACATCTATGCAGCCATTGGGTCCCACCGGAGCCGGTGGAAGAGCTTACATCTTCTTCTTCTTATTTTATTTAAATGGCGCCTTGCATCGGTTATATAGATACCGATGATTCTGCCAACCCCAAGGTGGAGAGTAGGTTTAATCGTTTATAGAGGTCTCCAGGTATTCATGGTATTCTTAGTAATTTGGGTTTATCCTTCCGACTATAGTCAGTGGGTTGTTGTTGATTGACGGAGGTGAGGTTGACAGGCATATCCCTCGCACCCCGGCCTACCCAGAGACTTCTCTCTATATCCGTCCCTCCTTCGGTCTGGGGGGGGGGGGGAGGTAGCGTCCCCTTAAAGGTTAAGTCTATGTTGTCTCCAAGTCGATACCTGCTGATTGATGAACGAGGTTCTATCGCATAATTTTCCTGTATTTTGAAGTCAGTAGTCCGCTCACTTGAGATGAAAGCACGAGTGTCTTTTCCATATTTGGTGAAATTTGGCTTATATGAGAATGTCTGCCAAACTCGAGAAGTTAGTCAGAGCCAGTATCAAAACCCCAACGTACTGCTAGATCACTCTATTCTCAACTTTTCATCCTTAGGTTTTCTGAAAGAGATCGCTTGTAGCGATAAGGCCGCCATTTGCACATTTGTTCATAATGTTTTCCGTACATGTACTGTAATTTGTTGGTGTGAATTAAAGACTTATCTTATCTTTTAATTCTTTTTTGTACACAGAAAAGACATATTATACAAAATGTACAAGTACTCAGGGTACTAACAAAATAAAACTAGGTACAAAGTCGAGCTTAACTCTATAAGAGTTCTCTACTAGCAAAGCTTTATGCTGTACAGGCAAATAAAACTCAGAAATTTTAAAATATTATACTTTTCTAATAGGTAAGTATGGTATGGGTAAGTAGGTAATTAGGTAGGTTTTGAAGGAGGTAGGACACGACGGTATTCCCGACCGAATTGAGCAGTCCGACTGGGGACGTACCTCCACCCTACAGAATACCACGGCTATAATAACCTCGTGTTGTGTTTCCAGTGTTGAGTAGGGCAGCCAGTGCTCACTGGAGAGTTTTTGTGTTGTCAGTGGGAAGACCAAAGGTTTGTCTTGATTTTGTGTTCTGCACTAAGGGCACATAAAATCTCTGTTCTTACAGGGTCGGCAGCACGGATGTGCCTCCACTGTTGTCACACACGTTCATAGGTCACGGTAACCACTTTCCATCAGGTGGGCCGTATGCTTGTCTGCCACCTATGTTGTATAAAAAAAGAGGTAACTCAATTCTTCTGTTAAGCATAAAACAATTTTCAATTATATTGAACCAGTTAACTTTATGTAGAAATTGGTTGTTTAGTTTGTTTGTTTTTTAGCACGTTTTATGGCTGTTTTCTTTAAAATTAAATTAGTAAGCAGTCTTAAACTATAATAATTAGAATAAACATGTTTCCTCGTAAAATAATGTACACTATTTTATATAAAGGCACAATCTCACGCACAACTACAACACGCCTTTAGAAATATAAGTAATGATCTTTACGTGATCAGGAACCCAGTTTACACCGCTAGATGGCACTTTATTATTCGTGATAAGGATTTTGATTTGTCACCGTTTTGTATCGTACGCGATTTTCAGATTTACCGTCCCTGTTTCTATGTTGTCACTGTCAATATTTTTATGAATTTTCGAAAAAATAGGTTATAACTAGTAAACATTTGAGTTGCGTATAAGATATATACAGGGAAATCCACACTTTAGATATTAAAGATTTGTTGAAATAATTGTACCTAATCTTTCTTAGAATAAATCACTGTTGATAATTGAAAAGTGCGTGTTTCGTTCAAAGAATCTCGTATATTTATTATTTAAAGAAAAGTGTGATGGGTATTTTTTTATTAACTATTTTGGGTTCACACAGTGTGAGATATACTAGGTTAGGGTTAGTTGTAGGTATAGTTCATAAGTATTTAAGTAACACACTGTGAGAAGCAAAATAAAAAATTTCTTTCTTTCTTTCTTTCTTCTATTACGAGTATGTATAGTAACTTAATGTGTACTTTTATATTTATTGATTGCGACATTTTATTGCATTAATTTTACCCTTTAAAAAGAGTAAAGTACAATTATATCTAGTTTTTATTCTTGATATTATCATAATAATACTATCATTAAATTTATTCTGTGCCCTAATATTGAAGACACAATATTTATTATTATTATCTGAGGAGTTTTAACGAATTGACCATGAAGACGGTATTTAGGCATTGAAAAGGATTTGCCCAACTTTATGTAATATATAGGTCTGGTATATATTGTTGTTTTACACATTGTATTTTTATAACTAAACTAAACTACTAAACTACACTACTAACCTAAACTACTAAACTTGGAGGAGGTAGGACATGGCGGTATTTCCGCCCAATTGAGCAGTCCGACTGGGGAAGAGTACCTCCTCCCTACAGAATACCGCGGTTATAATAACCTCGTGTTGGGTTCCCGGCGGTAAGTAAGGTAGCCAGAGTTCACTGGAGAGTTTTTATGCTGTCAGTGGGACGACCAAAGGCTTGTCCTGCTTTGTCCTCTACACTGACGGCACAAAACCTCTGTTCTTACGGGGTCGGCAGCACGGATGTGACTCCACTGGTGTTACACACGTTCATAGGTTATGGTAACCACATTCCATCAGGTGGGCCGTATGCTTGTCTGCCGCCTAAGTTGTATAAAAAAAAAGTAATAAAAAATATTGCCGAGTGAAAGTCCACACCCAGCGATTTCCTCTAATACAAATTATAATACCGTATTATAAAGCGTTAGGTAGATTAATTCAATACAGTCGTGGGATAGACAGATGAGAATGGGCTTAAATGTTGTACGTAATTCATGTAGTCGAGCTAACGCGTTGCGGATGACTGGTTTGGAGTATTCCACTATTATGTGTGAAGCCGGCTACGAAATCAGGCGTAGAAATTCCCACCAATCAAATGTGTTGGAAGGCGGTGAGCTAAATTAGGGTAGTAGTTAGTTAGAAATTAGAATTTATCTAACGAGCTTGGTGATTTTTAGTTTGTTAGTACCGAAGTATTATAACGTATATTCATAATTATATTCTACAAATTTTACAGATTATGTTGTAGCCGAAACTCTAAAGTTTATTTTTTATACTACATAGGTAGCAGGCAAGCACACGGTCCACTTGATGGAAAGTGGTTAACGTGACCTATTTACGTGTGTAACACCAGAGGAGTCACGCTCGCGCTGCCGACCCTGTAAGCACAGTTTCTGTGCCATCAGTGTAGAAGACCAAGCAGGACAAGCCTTTAGTCTTCCCACTAACCCCCACAGCAAGCAAGAGTGCAAAGGTGGTAAGACAAGCATTTAGCTCCGGTAGGTTTTATCACACCAAGCGAAGTCCTGCCGCCTGGGTTCCATTTTCAGTTGGCAACTTGGATGTCTTTAAACTACCTGCGGATTCAAGTTGGCCGCTGCAGAGAAAACATGGCAAAATGGGGCTTTATCAGCCGGTCGCAAGAGTCCTGCGACTGCACCCCAGTCCATGTCGCATTTGCTTTCCCGCTCTATGTGCACCTTCACTTGCACCACTGACGGCCTATGTAGAGCAATGGAGAGAGCTATTGCTGTGGTCAAGTTCTGGGTCAATAAAATTTAAATACCAGACCATTATATGCCAGGTGTAGCTATTGACTCGAAAAATATAACTTTGCATATAACTTTTGAGGTACTGTATTACTTGTGACAGTTGAAGCCACCTGAAACAGCTAATTCATATAATCATCATACATTACGTTTATATGGTGATTATTCGAAAACCTATCAAACAAAATAATGAGTTCTTCCCTCGCTTACTTCTTACAAAACTTTACATAATATGCTTGTCATACAGGTTTGTTTAATACTTATTTAGTACAAACTACTTAGAACACTTCAACTCTTACCTCCAACAAAACTTGCAAATTCTTTGACGCTAGTTCCATAGAAGATCGAGTGTGCACACAGTTTTCCCAAAAGAGTTTAAAGATGAACTTCCTTGTGTTAGATGGAACAACACTGCAACTTTGCTCCTTTTATACCAAGCAATTGCCTTCATAGTGCAGTAAAAGTGTATTTAAAGTTTGTGTTTGACTATGAACTAGTCTATATTCAAGACAATATTTGACATTGTCTTTTATAGTTGTAAGAACTGAAGAGATTTTATTCGGATACAACACAGTTTACGTGACATGAAAATATCGTCAAACGCATAGTCGTTTTTTATATTCGGAACTATTCAGAACATATAATAACACCCATCTAAAAGTATAAAAATAAAATAATAGATCATACTAATAAATTACAATCGAATCCATTAAAATTAAAATTGGTTTTATTTCATACGGAAATTTTCCGCAGAAACCTCTAACCAACTTTTTGATGTCTTCAACCAACTAACCCTTCACATTGTAATAATATTTTCATTGTATTTCCGAAAATCATTTTAGATATTCTGATTTGCATAGCAAGTAAAGCTGGGTTCACACCTGCAAACTTATGACGTGCCTTGCATGAATTTATTCAGCGCATTAGTGCTGCTACCGCGTGACATGTGTGAACATGGGTGCACTTTGCATTTGAATGTGCAAAATGAGACCATATTAATAATCTCGAATCTCGGGTATTATGACCTTAGTTTGTCTTTGTAAGGTCTGGTGTGCATGCTTTGACATTTGAGGTAATCCTGTCTTATGTATAAATGAGTCTTTAGTTTATTTTACCCCTACTTACATAAACTTTAGAGTTTATGAAAATATTTACATGTTTAAATATTCGGATATTTGTTACTCAATCATTCTCAAATGACCGAATGAAGATCCATTCGGTCATTTGATGATCTCTGCACCATTTCAACCATCTGGTTGAAATTACGATAAATTTATTGAAAAATTGAAACAAATGAAAGAAGTCATATTGAAATACACTTGTACTTTTCCTCAGTATTTTTTATTATTACACCTGACTGGTTTCGCCTTACGTCATCCTCAAAGGTTTACAAACCTTTATATGCTTTGTGGAAAAGTACTGTCGAAAAGTAGAAGTGTATTTCAATATAAATGTAACAACAAATTCCACCTAAGGCCATCAATAAACAATATAAATAGATAATATAATACATAATTAAAAAGATAAATCATTAGAAGATGTGGGCACTCATACCTGTTTCTGAACAAATATATACTCGTAGAATGTTTAGAGCTTTTCAGTGTGTACTGAAACTTGTGCAATATAGCCACATCGACACCAGTCGCACGAACCAAGCTGTGTAGTTAGAACTTCACAAACTAATAATTATTTAATAATTAGCTGGACAGCACTCGACAAACTACGTTAAATCATATAAATTCAGAAGTACATTACAACTAAAGGTACAGATTCGTAGCCGACTGCAGACCGCAGCAGCAGACGCATGCAGCAGATATAGCTTACCGTCAAATAGACTTGAATGTGATACTATCAGTTATTGTTGCGGGACTCAATTTTCTTTTATTTTTATGGACCATATGTGCAATCGGATTTCGTGTCGTCTTTTTACATACATTACGAACTAATCTTCTTTATTTATACCACTTAGGTTGCAGACCTAAGCAGGTTACCGTGGCCTATGAACGTGTGCAACACTAGATGAGTTACACTCGCACTGCTAACCCTGTAAGCACAGAACTTCTGTGCCGTCAGTGTAGAAGACAAAGCAGTCAAGTCTTTGATTTTCCCACTGACAGCACAAAACCTCTCCAGTGAGCTCTGGCTACCCTACTCGCCGCCAGGAACACAACACGAGGTTATTATGGCTGCGGTATTCTGTAGGGTGAAGGTAATTCCCCAGTCGGACTGTTCAATTAGACGGCATACTGATTGCTGAACAGCGCCATTGAGGAGGCATAATGGATAAAAACATTAACCATTATTATTATATTCAATTCAATATCACGGTACGCTGTATCTGCTGCTGCGGTCTGTGGCTGGTTACGAAATCGTGCCATTACGCTTAACCAAAATGAAGCTGTTAAACTGGTAGCATTTCTAGTACTAGGCTGAATTACGCTCCAATAATTTGCCTCAATAGGTTGTCCCCATTTCAATTGCACAGTATTATCATCCTGTATGCCATGTTCTCTGTTCTCGTTTTCTCACATATGGTTAGTATGATAAAATAGATTAAGAATGAAAAGCCAACATTTCTGAATTACATACATACATACACACCTACATACAATCACGCCTTTATACCCGAAGGGTTAGGCAGAGGTGAATTAACACCCACATTTCACCAATCATTGAATTCGGTCCCACGTAATAGGGGGTGAGTCTATTGTCGTCTTCCGGGCACTCGAGCCATGCATCTGAGGCTGAGTCTGGGCTGTATATATCTGTCTGATGTTAAACAGCCCTATCCCTTAGTCGCCTTGTACGACACCGCATGGGAAGAAATGGGGTGGCCCAAATTCTGCTCTGCCGGGAATCATACCTTATTTAGAATAAGGTATTGGATAGTAAGGTATTCAAAGTAAATACAGGCCGTTTTAATAAAAAGATAGAACCGTCTACCGAAAAGTTAAAAATAACAATTTTAAACATTCTCAAATTAATACATTATTATTGTCTTAAGTCCGCAAACAGATGAAAGATGATAAAAATTGAGAATGTGTTTAAGATTTGAAACTCATATTAAATTTCCAATCCTGATTTCCACCGATTCGCATGTTTTATACAAGTCTTATTTAAATAGAATGCAATCAAAGTAAATACATTATCGTTTTCTGAAGTCCACAAAAGGATATATTGAAAATGTATCCTACGAAATATAGGAAATGTAATGTACACCTATCCGCATGTACAAGGATATGGAAATATGCCTAGAACTCCCGCTTTTAAAGTAAACATTAAACTGTGTCAAATTCACATCCATTTGCTTCCCGTGCTTAGAATATTGTGGCAAGGAAATGAAATGTTGTCTAACTTACCTCAGACATTATTCAAATTTCGAATAACGAGTCCATACTCACCTTGGCAAGCTTTGGCAACGATCGTTGCCAAGCTTAGCAACAGTATCCCGTGAATGATTCTGTTCATTAAGGTTACATACATAACGTTATGAAAACTCACTCGTGTGAAAATGCTTTCATATTACATTGAAGATTATTATCGTATTACTTTTATATAAATGAGTAATGATTGAGTGCACTTGTTATGGACTTCTTTCTAAAATCACTGAAGACGATGAAATATTAAAAATTTAATATTTTCTGTCTTTAACCAAAATTCGATCCCGGTTGCGTCCAAGACCTACAATTTGACCACGCAGGGTCACTTTTTACCCGTTATTTGGTTTATTTTGACTATTACGGAAATGACTGCTATCTTACCTTTGACCACCCGATAGATAAGCCTTATTCGTCCATCAACGTGTTTACCAGCTTGCAATTGACTCCTGAATATATTTATTGGGTTTGCATAAACCCTATATTATACATTGAATAGTGTAAAGCAAGCAAAGAAATATGTCCTATCCTATTCTTAGTGCAATCCAAGATCCATTCTAAGGAGTAAGTATCTACCATAGATGTTAAACAAACGTAGGGATGAATATACAGAGAGTTCATAATTAATCTTGCCGTGTTTAGTTTTGGTGCCCGTTACTTTATTTGCTCTCTTTAGTTGCTGTTCTGATTTTTACTTTTCTGTTTATTATATTGTTACCTATTTTATTTTTCAAGTATTTCTGAACTAAATGATCAGTGTCGTATTTGTTTGATACCTCCTTTGATATTCAAAATCCTATATATAATTCTTTGAGTTTATTAAGGTGCAATTAATTTAATTAATACAAGACAGTTAAAAATGGGTTATGTTAAACCTGTAGCTAAAAATAAAAATTACAGTATTACTTAACTATAATATGGGTATTTACTGAACCTCTTTCATTACATCATGAGTAAAGGCAGCTGGACACAATTTCCAAAAAACGGTAGGTACCGTGACGACCCATTCAACGGGTAAACGATTGGCACGCGACTAGATGCAACCAGGCAGTTTTCATTGTTTCTGGCACGAGATCGAATGCAACTAATGATGATTTAGTACTATCTTTTAGTAATTTACATACGAATATTTATGTTAGGAATACTTTCTTTTAGTAATTTGGCTTACATACGAATATTTATGTTAGGAATACCTACATTACAATTATTTTTTCAATCCTGACAGTTTTATCTAAAGCTTTTACTTTGGAACCTGCGGACCCTAGACCGCAGGCTCTCCCTGGGTAGGCCGGGGTGCGAAGGATATGCCTGTTAGCCTCACCTTCGGCAACCAAAAACGACCCACAGGCGGCGTGCGTTCTGGTCGGCTTTCACCGGCTCCGATGGGGGGGTATCCGTGGAGATTTTGCGCACGTGAAAAGAAGAAAGACCCCAGGCTCTTACTCCTCTTTTTCAACTCATTTATACTACACGTCTGAGTTAATTTCATTACCTTTTTTAATTTATTTCATATATTATTTCATTGGTGCATTTCATAATCCGATTAGCTTTTACGAGAACGAATACCATCTGACATCCTAACTTCGAAAGCAAAGCTTGTACTAAAGCCTCTGTTCTCAATCAGTATGTGTATATACTGACTTACAGGTGATGTTTCCCCGATAACCTTGACAATGACTCCATATAAGGCCACATTATTTACTCAATTACATGTAACTCGAACATGCCTCCAGAAATCTGTTTCCTCAAAAAATTCAGTAATGTTGTTCCGTATTCACAAAGCTGTCGAGTTCCTTACGAGATGAAAGATTAAATAAGTTTACGTTCACGTACGTGTAACATCAGCGAGTTTTTGTAAAAGATTACGTGGAGAAGTTTACATAACACGTGTTACACCAACACTAAAAGAAGTTATAATTGTTTTTTCGTGAGTAGATTTACCAAGACGCAATTATTTGAGTAATTAATTATTCTGAGTATATTGTTTACTTGAAGAGTTCGTACTTTTTTTTTTTCTACGTGCGCAAAATCCCCACGGATAGGTATCCGTGGGGATTTTGCGCATTGGGGAGGTCCCCACCGGAGCCGGTGGGAGAGGTTATGTCGGACTCGAACCGACTAAAACGCATGCCGCCTGCGGGTCGCTTTGGTTGCCGATGGTGAGGTTGACAGGCATATCCCTCGCACCCCGGCCGACCCAGGGCTATCTCTCACGATCTGGCCCTCTTCTCTCGGGCGTGTGGGGACTACAGAGTCCCCAAAGAGTCCGTACTGGAGTTAATAGTGAAGTGCTAGCATGTATGTGTCTGTTTGTGTGCACTGGATACATTTGGATTTGATTAAAACTACAAACATGTAGAATTAATGTTTACTTAACTATAATTATCTTCACCCGATCCGATCCGAGAGCTGTTCTTCATACGACATTATGTTTGTTAATATACAGCCCGTGGCAAAGTGCCCGCTTGGCGTTAATTGGCACACCCCCTATTACATGGAACCGAAAACCAACTCCTGTGTGGATGAATGCGCAAAATCCCCACGGATAGGTATCCGTGGGGATTTTGCGCATTGGGGAGGTCCCCACCGGAGCCGGTGGGAGAGGTTATGTCGGACTCGAACCGACTAAAACGCATGCCGCCTGCGGGTCGCTTTGGTTGCCGATGGTGAGGTTGACAGGCATATCCCTCGCACCCCGGCCGACCCAGGGCTATCTCTCACGATCTGGCCCTCTTCTCTCGGGCGTGTGGGGACTACAGAGTCCCCAAAGAGTCCGTACTGGAGTTAATAGTGAAGTGCTAGCATGTATGTGTCTGTTTGTGTGCACTGGATACATTTGGATTTGATTAAAACTACAAACATGTAGAATTAATGTTTACTTAACTATAATTATCTTCACCCGATCCGATCCGAGAGCTGTTCTTCATACGACATTATGTTTGTTAATATACAGCCCGTGGCAAAGTGCCCGCTTGGCGTTAATTGGCACACCCCCTATTACATGGAACCGAAAACCATAATTAGCAAAAAGTGGATAAAATACCTCGGCCTACACCTTTAGGCCTTTTTTAGGCTTTAGGCCTACCCCTTTAGGGGATTTACAGGTACAAAATAAAATATTGGTTCTGATGTTATGGAACATTTGGAAAAGATATTTAAAATTAATGAAAACATAATATAATTACACCATAGTGACGTGTTAATCTACACTAACCACGGTAGCATATAGCACGTTCGTTCGGTATTCTGTAAGTCTAAACCATGTAATCGGATCTAGTTAGTAATACAAGCACGATGAACGAATTTATGGTTTAAAGAACCATAATATCGTTCTAAATTCTCAATACCGTTATAAAACGAAATCTTTATTCAAACTGCATGCAAGCGACGTGGTGAGCGAAAACCTCATAAAATTTATTAAATATTTGTTGAATTGAGGACGAAATATTGCGTTTTCCGATTTGTTTCTGTGTGGAAGCCGCTGGGTGCCACCTTGTCATGGTTGTGTCTAACAGGGCTGTATAAATTTCTTCGAATATATACGTCTATTCCGTCTTATGACTTACGCCAAAATAGCACAATTGAACAGAATATTTTATGTAACTCTCGTATGTAGGTAGGTCAGTGATACAGCGAGAAACTGAGCTATTGCTACACATAGGCAGTAATACTCTTATTCAATAAATATTTACATAAACACATTAATTATGCCTTGCCTAGTGGTAAGTTGAAAGCAAAGTCTCAGAAAAGAGGGTCACCATTACACACATGTACCATGTTACAATGGTGACACTCTGCTTTACGGTCTCATCATATACTTTTTCACGCCCCGGTTGAAGGACCCAGGATTGAAGGAAGAAGGATACGCGTGAACTGGTAATTAATTCCAGGCCTTAATGATGCCACAAAGGAGAGATTCGTCAAACCGCTTAGTTCTTGATCGGATATTCTGCAACGCATGCGGGTGACATCTGAGTCCTCCGCGTGGTGTCAGGAGAGGGTGGGACTAATTGGAAGAGCTCATCGAAACATTTACCTGGTATAGACGTTAAAATACTGCTATGGACGCAACATATCTACGCTTCTGCAAAGGCTCTCCAGAGAGTGTTTGTGACCTCAAGATACCCAATAATACGGACCGCACGTCGCTGCAACCTATTGAGAGTAGTCATCTAATCAGTACTTTGCAGAGCCAGTAGCCAATGATACGAGCAGTATTCCACACAGGAGCGAATTTGTGTCTTCAGATTGTAGCGAACCTAGGATATTGAGATTGTCCTACAATGACATGCTCTGAAGAGTAAGAAGGGGAAAAAAAGAAGATCCCTTTGCTGTGAACGCACATGCCTGCGTCTTCTTGGCATTGAACTCGGCGAGGTGTCGAATGAGTTTACGGGTTCGAAGCCAGCCCATTACACCACTGATGTAAATCAACTTCGAGTACAGGCATATTAGCTTAGCAGGAGGAGTTAGTGGAAATCCTAGTAATCTTGAAAAAAAACTCACAAATAATCAAAGCCATTTTCACTCCAACCTTACCTAAAGACTACATTACACCAAATTCTCAGTCTAATTTTTCATCGACTTATAGCCAACACACTAACGATGTGACGTCATAGACTGTTGGTGTTCAAAGATGACTTGATACTCTAGGAGACGAATGGTGATAGGTACGGGTAAGCCTGACAAACGACATTGAGTAACTACGTGCAAGCTACAATGACGAATTTTCCACTTTACATCTATAGAATAATAAGTAGTATTGCGTCAGATGATTTGTGTTTCCTTGTCATTGATGGTTTGGTGGATAGAACTATTACCAATTTAGAGGTGGTATTATCTTTAAAATGACTGCATCTGTTGCAGTTGTATAATTGAAGTAATATGCACACGTTTGGGCGCGACCCAAACGTCTTAGTTTACGTAAACGTTTACATTGGGTATGCGTTTCAGTTAACTAAATTACCTTCCAGTAAATAATATAATGAAAATGTTTACCTATGAAACTTAATTGTTGACCTTTTGTAGCCGCGTTTTATTTATTATCTGTAATAAAAAAGGTAGCCATATGGGCACAAAAAGTCTGCATTCCCATGGGTGTTTATCCGTCTTTGCTCAAACCTTCCGGTGTATATCACGCTATCCACGCTTAAAGTATTAAAATGCAATAATTAAAGAACAATACAATTATAATGGCGTCATGAAAAAACAATTACTTAAATGATATTATTCAGATTAATTAATCAATATTTATCTGAATAAATTGTGGCGGATATTTCAATTGTTCTCTCTGATTGCGTGTTGACGGGTAATCAATTAATCTCTCAGCGATCGGACAAGTGCATTTTGTACGTGCGTAATCAATTGTCATGCTGCAATCTGTTCAATATTAATAAAAAATAGTTTACATCAAACGATTTTATGTATGTTACTAGATAAGCAGGTTAAAAATCAAATTAATCGCAGTTTAGAAATGAATGAGTTTATGAAGTATAAGGGTGAACCATTGAAAACAAAACAAATAATAGCATGTAAAAGTTATTATTTGTCTACATCGAAGAACTAGGAAGGAACTGAAAAAGGGCTTTATACAGTCCCAGAAATGCCAACAGTGAAAGGTTGAACAGTGAAAACTTTTTAATATTGATTATTCTAATAAAACTAAAAACAAAAAAGCCCTATTTACTTCACATCAAATAACTCACTTTAAAACAAATAAATTTTGAACATGCCTAAATTTTTCAGCATTTTTTTATTTTTACTTTATTGTACACATAAATTACATTTATACAAAAAGAGGTAATGTTTTGTACATTACGAGCTTAACTCAAAGTTGAGATCTCTTCCAGCAAACCCAGCATTTTCATCATCAGTCTAGAAACAATGTAGATAGTAGTTCTTTTATACCCAATATATCGTTATTTATGTTCAAATTTATGTTTCTTTTGCATTGATAACTATATTAAGCACATCAAACTTCGTACATAGTTCAGGATTATTTGCTGTCGGATGTCATCATTGGCTGTAGAAGTTACGGCGAAATGGGATGAATTTCTCATCACAGTTTTACGTCACTTGCGCTATAGTCAGAAGTTTTACCATAGATATAATATAACAGCACTTACACAAACTATTCGTTTGCGTAGCTATCAAAAGTTGAATGACCTGCATACGAGTAGCTTTCCATTTCAAAATGAATAATGTTCAACAATTAAACAATAATTTTTACCATAAAAACGTGATACTAGTTCGTAACTTTTTACTTTTGGAAATGTATCTCATGTAACAAAACAGTATATTAAATAAAACACTTGTACTTTTCCACAGTATCATGTTGAGGTGGTCATCTTTTCGGGCCCGATATCTATGTACTTAATGTTAATATGTATGGCCTTGAATAAATGTTTTTCTTTCTTTCTTCCTTTCTTTCTTTCTCGTACTTTATTTTTCCACTTGACAGGTAAACTCTAAATGCCATGAGGTGAAACCGATCAGGTTAAAAAATAAAATATTGTTGATAAATACAAGTTCCTTATTCAATATGTGTAGCAAGTTCACCAAGTGCGATTAACAATATAAACAGTAATAAAAAAGTAATATATTTATGAATTATACAGAAAAGTGTTTCATATTAACAATAATAATATCATTATTTATGCATGAATTAACACAAGGGTCACAAAATACCTGTAACTATGTGGTTCTTCAAGAGGGGCATCAGAAGGTTTCTACGTGGTCGGCAGCGCGAGTGTAACACCCCTGGTCTTGCATACGTCCATAGGTCACGGTAACCATTTCCTATCAGGTGGGCGGTGTGCTTGTCTGCCACCTAAGTAGTATAAAGAAAAACTAATTTAAGACTGAGTTCAAAGATATTTTATTGAATAAACAATTCGAAAATTGGTGAAAATGTATTTCAAAATTGTACGTACAAAAATATATGTCAACATTTACGAAACTCACCTAAAATATAGGTACGTTTATTTTAATTTCTAAGTCAGAAGCAAATCGCTTGCAGCATCCAACGCGACGATTTAATTCCCCTCGAATCAAGTTGAGGTTGAAAGATCGTTAAATCAAACGATTACCTACAACTCGAATTCCAATTCATTATTTAGAAAGTAAACTAAGATTGTTCCGGATTTATTTTCCTGCTTTAGATGTTTGATTTCCTTTTTTAGATTTCTACTCTCTTGTTTATTTCGTACTTTAATCATCATCATATATTTTTGTGAGGAGAAGGTGACGATTATATTATTAAAGGTAGCTGTAATTGCAGCACGCTATGATGGTCGTTTTGACACGACTGATTTTGCTAGTTTTCTCTTTTTTGGTGAGCTTAATATTAGACAACAAACTGTTAGACAAATAACTAAAGAAACATTGTGGCGAGACTGGCACAGAAGAAAATAAACTTCACACACCAAAAAAGAAAAAAAACGAGCACAACCAGGCAGAACAAAAAGCCCATCATAGCGTGCCGCAACTATAATATTTACAATCATATTATTTAAATAATTTTGAAGTATTTACTACCGGGCTTAGTTACAATTTGAAGCGGTAGAGGGCGGATTAAATTTGATAAATTCGCATTAAAACCAAAATAAAACTATATATTCGCATAGACTTCAGACACCATCAAACATTCTCAAAAATACGTATCCTATTTAATATTATGCTTCTATTTTAGTCACCTCTGTTAGATTTAACAAAACTAACAGAGGTGACTAACAAAATGACTAACATAGTCATTTATCAAGTAAACACATAACAGCGCAATACCAATTGATAATATTTAATATCTAATTTAAAATGTGCAAATCAGTTTGTATGGTAATCAAACACGATAAGCAAATCCTAATTAAATAAATGCATGAGTATGTTAATTTATATCTCGCATTTACCTATTGACAGTTGTATAATGACCGGCCAATAATTGTATTGGTCTGCGTTTCCACATACGTAACTGTGTTCCAGTGTATGACAAATGTGTATATATTGTGGTGGATGGCATATCAAATAGTTCGAACACACGGTCATGTAGAATAATAAACAATATATTCTTATATTTAAAAACTGTTAATATGATTCAGCGCTAATTAATCAATCAATTAGCCCATCGCAGTACACTGCTGGAATAGGCCTCTCCCAATGTCGGCAGGCTTTGGCCTACTATTTCCACGCTTGCCAGTTGGGTTGCTACAGGGTTTTATTTGGAGTTTTCCTTCTCTCGTTGTGATATCGTCCGCGTATTTTTCCGTTAGTTGCCTCTTACGACATTCGTCGGATGAGATGGGATGGTGATACCTGTATTCTTTCTCCGTCACCACACAGATAATCAGCGCTAATAGTATACTTTAATTTAAAACTAGTTAACCAAACATAATACTTTTTCTACTGTCATATTCATAAATATAAAAGTTATTGGTGTAAGCCGGGTGGTTCCCGGTGGAGTAGAATTTGGACCACATTATCTCTTCCCATGCGGTGTCGTACAAGGCGACTAAGGGATAGGGCTGTTTACCATCATACAGAAATATACAGCCAAGACTCAGCCTCAGATGGATGGCTTGAGTAAACAATAGTACCCGGAAGACGGCAATAGGCTCACTTCCAATTACGTGGGACCGAATTCAATTATTGGTGAAATATGGGTGTTAATTCACCACTGACTAACTATGGGGATAAAGACGTGATTATATGTATGAATGTATGAGTGTATGAGCCCATCAAAATATCAGCAAACTAAACCAGTCTTACCCGTAAACCATGCTCAAGCACAAGTCAAGTACATCATGCTGATTGACAAACGACCCCAGCACTCCTATTTCTTTAGGTTAGGAGAGCCAGACTGCAATCTAAGAAAGAATGATAAAAAGTGCGTTTATTTTGCATAACTGTAGCACATAATAAGGTTAAATTACGATATTATACAATCCAAATCTTATGATACAAAATATTAAAATTAAAAAGAGTACTGGCAACACTGCCAATCATTCCCTCCTCTATCCGCAGCCATTACACATCTAGATAATCTATGACATATTGGTTTTTTTTATTTATTTATTTATTTAATTAAATACAAAAACATTCGTCATAAAAATGCCACATAAACTCATTAGAGTTTTTCCGTGCTTTAGTGCCATCAATGTTCAAACAGATTACAATAATAACAGTTTTTTATTTTATACACAAGCGAGAAATTGTAAGAACTTAGGAGGTAGAATACATATAAATGAATGAACGCGTCGTCGGTGGCCACACCGCGCCGCCCCGTCCCGCGTCGCTGTGCCTTGGCGATATTATGCATTACTATACAGGCTGCTCCAACAAAAACTTCTTACGCATTTATTTTGTTTTCTATAAAGTATTGTTTTAATTTGTTTTTTATATTTCGATTGGTTATTGAGTTCCTTATAAGTTTAGGTAGTTGATTGATTAGACATGGTCTGATAAACTTTAATGTTCTTTTCCCATATAGATTGGTGTATCTTGGCAGTAATAACTTCACGTTTTTGACACTACGGGTTATTATACCATGTTCATGTTATTACCATTGTGATATAATTTAGGAATCTAGGTATATTTTGTTAACAACAACAATAAATACGCAGTGTGGCCTAACATGTGAAGAAAAAAATGGTTATTACATAAATATGAACACAACATTAAGGATTTTAGGCACTGCACCCGCCAAAACCGATCGCTTCCAAACTGCTATAACAACAATACGTAAGTAAACCAAAATATGTAGACAGAGAATGAACTCTAGGCTCCAAATGCTATACCATATTTTGTTACAGGTGAAGGTTATCAAAGTGTGTTAAATATATAGATATCGGTTAGAAAATCCACAAGTTCTTTGTGTTATTAATCGACTACAGCGAAGCAAAAGGAGTATGATTAATGTATGTATGTATATGCGAAAGTTCGTCTGTTCTCTCATAGCTCCTCAATTACTTATAAGAATTGGACAAGTGAGGTATCGTTCGAAGCGTCTTGGTCATCAGCTGGTTAAATGTTATATAACGTGTCACTTAATCTAATGTGACGGCATCTAGCGGCCATAAAGTACTGTGTTAAGAAATAAATTTGAAATAAATATATCGTGTTTGGTATTAGCTGATAGGACTTTATTAAGAATACCGCGGCTATAATAACTTCGTGTTGTGTTCCCGGCGGTGAGTAGGGTAGCCAGAGCTCACTGGAGAATTTGTGCTGTCAGTGGGAAGAACTAAAGGCTTGTCCTGCTTTGTCTTCTAAACTGACTGCACAGAGACTCTACTGACAGGGTTGGCAGCGCGACTGTGACTCCTCTGGTGTTACAAACGTCCATAGGCCATGGTAACCACTTTTCATCAGGTGGGCCGTGTGCTTGTCTACCAACTAAGTGGTATAAAAAAAAATTAACACATTTTAAGTTTTAATATATTATACCTATCACTTGCCCCAAAATAAGATGAAGAAAAATATTTAAAACTAAAACCCAACTACTGAAAAATAACGCTCTAAAAAATGTATTGAACAAGAAAAAATCAGGGATAGTCAAGGTCGTATGCCACTTAGTCTAACTAAACAGTCATACTATTTTTTATCATACATTCTCATTGTTTTGGTGTGCTGTATAATATGAATTTTAACAAAGCCTTACACTTTAATCTGACCGTTCATTACCAATTTCTATTCTTTCAGAATGACCTTATCTCACGCAACTATGACCTTAGTGATACTTTTGATAAACTTGTGATACATTCAATTAACATTTTTTATTAAGATTATTTCATACTACTTATACAGTTGATAATCATAACATATTTATTAATTGAAATTTAATACAATAGTTGATTAGATGTATTATTTTATTTCGCTGATAACTTGGTCTAGTTAATTTTAACGTAACAGCTGTCCTTTGTTATTTTTCTGTTTATTTACACTCGTTATTTCTTCATTACTGAAGTGGTCTTTGAGAGTTAAGAGTTCATAAAATCGAATGATGAAAAGCCTGCAAACTTGAAAATGAAGGCAATCCTGTTTTATTTTCGCAAGAGCCTATTCTTGTTAATAATATAAAGATGTTGATTTTCTTTGATTAAAGTGTTATTCAACCATCTTGAGAAAGAAAACATCTGCCATTTTTTTTAATATCGCTCTTTAAGTATGTTGAATAAATAAACCTATATTAAATATATATTTGGGATCAGGAGACAGGCGACCTCGACTAACACTAAGTCTAAAAGGACACGATGAATTTTAAGAGATTAAAAGTCCTTTAGCTTTTTCTTATTTCAATTTAAATAGACTTTCGTAAGTAAAACAGTAGTAAGTTTATTCGTTTATACTGTGATAAAAATTTATATTATGTTTATATTATGATAAAAATTTATTTATCCGATAGTTGAACAATTTGAGGTGATTGTTATGTTGACTTTTTATTAATTTAAAAGAGAAAGTTAACGTTCACTATTCACATAGTTCAAACTGTAATCCTTATATTTCTAGAGGGAATACTCTAAGGTACCTGAACCTATCCTGATGAGCTGGAGCTGACTTTTTATTAGTTCGAAGAATTTTCTCTAGATGGCTCCGACATCAACCTGTGAATGAAAGTCTGTGGAAATGGATATTTGTTACTGTTTCATGAACAACAACATCGCAAGAACGAGGTAAACATTTAACGCGGGCAAACCACGAGCAACAGCTTGTATTTCCAATTGAAGCTATGATTTAAAATAGGTGATTACTGAAAATATACGACCCAGTTAACGCAGTTTTTAATTTTTTTTATCAATACTTTCGTAAAGCTTAATTAAATAAATAAAAAAAAGTCCTTAGCGCGTAATGTATTTTTGATAATTGCCTGGCAGAGTAGAACTTGGTCCACCCATCTCTTCCCATCCGGTGTCGTACAAGGCGACTAAGGGAAAGAGCTGCTTAACATTGGACAAATATATACAGCTCAGATTCAGCCTCTGATGCATGGCTTGAGTTAAAAATAGTGCCCGGAAAACGGCAATAGGCTATTACGTGGATCGAATTTAATGATTGGAGAAATGTGGGTGTTAATTCACCTTTACCAAATCCTCCAGGGATAAGGAGTAATTATAATATATGTGCATGTTTGTAATTTTGAAAAAAATGTAACTGTTAGCAGGTGACCCCATATAGCAATATCACCATAAGCACAAAAATATTTTACTAATACATAAGTATAATATAATTATTATAAAAAAGTATCTAAGTATGTTTATACGCATTCTAGATTCTATAACCCAAGCTAGTTAAGCTATGCTTATTATGGGTCTAGATAGCGTTGTGTGATGGTACGGCGCCTAACCCAAGCTGAGTAAATTTCGATTTTACGTATTCGACATAAAGTTATGTCGAATGTGCCAGCTCCCCTCTTCTGAGGGGAGATATGAGTGCTCCGCCAGCCGCACAGATATTGTGAAATTCATCCAGAGACAATAATTTCCCCACTGGCATTGGCCGTCTCAATGGACAAAGTATGCAATCGCGAATAGAGAATACTTAAGACATATACAATAAATAATTAAATACGCTGATGTCTGTTACTTATCTCGCATATATTCAATAGCACGTATAAATTCGGTTTACAAGCTACCGTACTTCATTGATTCGGTCTCCGTACCATAGGATTTATAAATCCTAATCTTCCGTCTGACATATCTGGTCGCACCGGCCTCTGTGATTGAGAGAGCTGCACTTCGACGCTAGGTCTCCCGTGGGAATCGAACCACACCCGGTCCTAGTTATCCCAGACGGTTGTAATTGCATTATACGATAGCAGGGTACGATCTCGGTACGATAACTTGCTCCTCACCCATACGCCCGATGCTCATCACACGCTCACCATCAAGCAAAGCCGCCATCGATTGTAGATTGCAGGGTACGTGGGCGTCAACGACCCAAGGCTATTCCTTTGAGGATAACTCTCTTTGAGCCTGACTCTTTACATGTGGTGCTTTTGCATTCATCAAGTCTAAAGGCCATGTAACAACCATGAACGCATTTCGCAACTTCAACAAATAGGTTGATTAATTATACTGTACACTTTTATACCTAGAACGCTGTATTACTCAACCTTAGATAGCATTATAAAAGTACTTAAATATTGATATAAAACAATCACTATAAGACAATCACTATAAAACAATCACTATAATTTCAAGAGCAATATGAAAGCAACTCACCACGTGTGTAGAGACTTGATAGTGTTTCACTTGATAGTGTTACACCTTAACTTACTCGAGTACCGCCTATGGCCCCGATCCTTCACCAGTTGACGAGCTCGCTCTCAACGACCGACCTTCTCTCCAGCCCCAAGTCGAATGCCCCGATCCTACGGTCCATCCCGTCTCGTAAAAACCTTCCCGAGATGTCCTCATCCCTTGTTTTTATAAGCCTGCACATGTTTTACCAATTTCTATGGAACTCCCGTAATAAAACTATCGTCTTAATAGTTTCTTTAAGCGTTGCAAAAACAATGACCCTCGCTTTAGGGTTTTTAACAAAAGGTCTGCTTTATCTGATTTATGGAGGGTCGAAATAACAACGATGCAAGCCAGATGACTATAAGTGAACGACTCATAATATCAAATTACAAATGTATTCCAAATGTACCTAGAGGGGTTTATTAATTTCTTATAGTTGAGTAACTAGTGTACTATAACAGTTGTGTAGAAGGTCATAATGTTCATTTATTTATAAATGATATCATTGTATTATACTCTAATAATTTAATATTAATATTTATTAACATTCTGTACCTTATTTATCTATCATTTTTATATAACATGTAAACTAAAGTAATAAGATATAAACTAATATTTACAAGAATATAAAATAGGATACAAAAGGATCAACTTAAGCATCGAATTTATTCATTTATTTATTTATTGTTACATCACAAGCTGGCAGCTCGCTCCACCCGTATGTCCACTCTAGAGTACATGTGGAATAGTCAACGAGCAAGTTATACGGGCTGACAAATGACGTCCGAATATGAGGGCAGTGGTGGACAATGATAATGTCGCCAGTAACAAATGGTGGGCTGCAGCGAATAGCGGTGCCGACGTGATTTGAGGATTACGATATATTATTACCCAACGACACTATCGGGCTGTAGGCTGATGACACGCGATGTGCCATGTTCCGACGCCTAAGGCTGAAGGTTTATCGCTTTGAATTTCGTAAGGGTTTTTAGGTTATAGTGAAGACAGTGTTGTGTAGATACTTTTGTTATTATTCTGAATTGAAATGGTTAGGTAGTTATACGGTTTTCAACTTGGAAAATTAATTCTGAAGTTTTGCTACGCTGTAGACAACATGTTTGCTACGACTGCTACGCTTCGTAGCAATAGCTTAATATATTTTATGTAGTCATAGAAACTTTCTAAAAGTTTATTACGTTCTAAATGATGGAATATTTGAGGTAATATACAATTATGTTAACGGATATTAACACGATCGTGGTATATGTACATACATACCTTTGATTTGTCTGACGTTTCGACCAGGTTACGCAGAAAAGCGAGGTTGCATGTTTTGAATCATGTGATTCCATGTTGTAAATCATTTTAACCCATCTTCTCGATTGAAATTTTTGTACTTCTTGATTTCAAATGCTTTTTTATACTATTTTATTTATTTATTTCAAAAACCAACAGCGATACAGTAAGTAAATATGTACATTATAAGCTAAAAGTAAGGCTAATAATAGGTTTTCCTTAACTATAACACAAAGTTTAACTCAGCTTGTGAACGGACAGATTTTTATAAATACATAAATATAAATATTCTACAACATTCTACACAACGCTATCTAGACCCATGGTAAGCATAGTTGAACTAGCTTGTGTTATGGAATCTAGAATACGGATAAACATACATATATATATAATATAAACTATTGACATTAATAAAAAATAATAATTAAATTAAACTATACACATAAACTTTAAGTTAAGTAGCAGCTTTACTGTCAGCGAACAGCGGAATGCCGCGACGATTAAGAAGTTGTAGAGAATATGAAATTTTGAAATGCACTAGCGCAGATGTACACTTGTAAATGTTCCTATCTTGACCAACTTGTGTAGCACCCCACCGTCCGCCTCACAGAATTGAAGTACAGTTTTATAAAACTTGATCAGTTTATACATCCTTCGTTTAATTTACACTATCTTTTAGAGTACATATTAATTGTTGCTTGTATGTCCCCTTAGAACATGAAAATAGGTCAATATCATTAAAAGTAACATTATGAGTTCGAGCGATGCGCGTAAGAACAGTATTCTGGGAGCAGTTAGTTGAGTGACGAGGTACGTGCAACAAAGGTGTGTGCCGTGTGCGTCGGAGTGGGGCATTGATCACTATCTGCGCCAGCAGGTCGGGACAATCGAGGCATCCATTGATAATATCGTGCAGTAAGCACATGTCTAGGACCTTGCGTCGATCGTCGAGCGATAAGATGTTATAATTAGTACAGCTTTGTCGGTAAGACATCGGAAGTGCGTGGCTGCGGTAATTAAGATGGTTAATAAAAAATTTCTGAATACGTTCCAGTTGATTTTTATAAATAATATAAATTGGTGACCAAATAGGGCAGGCATACTCCAGTATGCTGCGTACATATGAAAAGTAAACTGTTTTTAGCGACGCAACGTCTTTAAAAGGTTTACAAGTTCTTATAACGAAACCCAAATTTTTGAAAGCTGTTGTAGTTACACGGTCGATATGGTCAGAGAACGCTAGTTTAGAGTCGAACCTTACGCCCAAGTCGCGTACTGTGCCGACCCTTTCTATATCGATCCCATTAAAATTATATTGAAAGTTAACTGGATTCCGTCTGCGAGTGTAACTAACGGATTGACATTTTTTAACGTTTACTGTGATTTTATTTATTTTGTAGTAATCACTTAAACTATTTAGATCTGCTTGGAGGGCTTCACAGTGATGTATGCTGTTAATACTACAATATTTTTTTTTATCATCCGCGTACATAAGATATTTTGAAAATTTAATGGCATCGTCAATATCAAATAGATAGGTATTATAGAATAATGATCCCAGATGGGATCCCTGCGGAACGCCACTGGGAACCTCAATGAAGTCTGACCGATAGCCGCCAATCACCACCGCTTGAGACCTTTTATGCAAATATGATTCAACCCATCTCAATAAGTCACCGCGTATACCAAGTCTATATAATTTTTTGAGCAGGATGACATGATCCACACGATCAAACGCCTTTTCAAAGTCAGTATAGATGACGTCAACCTGCCCACCACTGTCGGTGTGTTTAAGAAGAAAGGTAGAAAAGCATGTCAAATTAGAGATAGTGGATCGTTTTCGAAGAAATCCATGCTGTGTATTTGGTACACCTGCCGCAATATAAGGATATATAGCGTTGTATACCAGTTTCTCAAGTACCTTTCCCAGGGTATTTAAGATAGAAATACCCCTATAGTTTTCAATACTGGTGCGTGAGCCCTTCTTAAAAATGGGTATTATATGTGCCTTTTTCCAGGCCTCAGGAAAGATACCTTCTCTGAGAGAACGATTGAAGATCATATGTATAGGGTTTGCCAGAGACTTCGCACAACCCTTCCAAAAGACTGGGGGAATCCCATCGCAACCCGGTCCCTTGTCAGTGCCAAGCGAGACGAGCGCTCTTTCTACAGTACTCAGATTCACCTGTAGACTTGTGATTATGTCACGGTTTGCTTCATCACAGTCTGTAAAACTAATATTATCACTATTATCAGTTTGAACATCAAACACGCTGTGAAAATACGCATTGAAGGCTTCACAAATAGAACGTTCATCGGAATAGTTAGTATTTCTGTATGTTAATTGTTTCGGATAGTTAGAACCACCTCGCATAGACTTGATATATGTCCAAAAGCTCTTAGGTCTGTGCTTCAGGGCAGCCTCTGTAACCCCAACGTAATCACTGAAACACGTTTGCTGGACAGCCCGCTGTCTCGAGCGTAATAATTTGAATTCATCACGGTCGCGTAAATTACCAAAACGCTTCCAACGTGAATGAGCCTTTGATTTCTCCTTTATTATTTTTATCAAAGGTCTGCTATACCACACCGGGTATTTACGTGTACCTAAATGACTAGTTAGTGGAACATATAATTCAATTCCTTCTTGAATTGTTTGGTAAAAGACGTACATGGCTTCCTCAATCGTACCCAAGCTCAATACTGTGGGCCAGTCAATGGAGTCGTAATGCTCGTTTAGCAAGTTGAAGTTCGATTTTCTATAATTAGGCCTAGGTGTAAATTTTTCCCCAAGGGGAGTAACAGTTAGGTCAAGAACTTCCAATGTAAACACGGGATGTGCTAGATCAACTTTCGTAAAGGGAACTGAGCATTCTTCTAATTGTATCGGTAGATTACAGAAAGCTAAGTCCAATGTGTTGTTTGCATAGTTAACTAGCTACCACTTGGTTAACCGACAAACACACGGCCCACCTGACGAAAATTGGTTACCGTGGCCTATGGACGTGTGCAACACCAAGGGAGCCACAATCGAGGGCGCGCCGTAGTAGCGACGGTAAGACCGGGGAGTGGGGGAGTGGCCACACGGCAGCCTCTCATACCGTCTAACGCAGATGATCACCGAGCACGGGTGCTTCGGACAGTATCTGCGTTGGATGGAGAAAGAGCCAACGTCCGAGTGCCATCACTGCTGCGAGTGAGAACTCGAGGCTGCACATGCTCACAGAGTGTCCGGAGTGGAAGAAGCCAAGATGGGAGCTGGTGGCGGCCCTGGGAATGAGAGTTCTCATGCTCTCTACCTTGCTCGCGGTGATGGTCCGCTGCGCGGATGCGTGGGTGGCCGGCGTCTCGTTCTGCGAGCAAGTAATGCTCGTGAAGGAGGAGGCGGGGCGGGAGCGATGAAGGATCGCAAGCCTACGTACGAAGGCAACTCGGGCGTCGCTCCCCATGAGCGCAGGCCTGACGCGTAGAGCCACCTGTCACCCTGGCAGAAGCAGACAGCGGCGCGGCGGCGGCGCACCTGGCGCGCCTTCCCATTTCTCGGGACAAATTTGGGGACTCTGTGGTCCCCACACCCGAGGAGAGGGCCAGATCGAGAGAGAAGGCTCTGGGTCGGCCGAGGTGCGAGGAATATGCCTGTTAACCTCACCTTCGCCGACGACCCAAAGGTGGCGTGCGTTTTGGTCGGTTCGAGTCCTGTGGGGGATTTTGCGCCAGTAAAGAAAAAAGGGAGTGTAAAAGACAAAGCAGGACAAGCATTAGCTTCCCACTGACAGTACAATAACTCTCCAGTGAGCTCTGGCTACCCTACTCACCGCCGGGAACACAATAGGAAGTTCTTATGGCTGCGGTACTCTGTAGGCTGGAGGTACTTCCCCAGTCAGACTGCTCAATTGGACGGAAATACCGTCGTGTCTTACCTATACATGTTTTGAATAGAAGTGGCGTTCGGTGAAAATTTTAGAAACTAGAGTATAAAACTTAGAGTTTGAGGTCATAATATATAAAACTTAACTTTCGTGTAAAATCTGATCTTTTATAAGTGAATTGACTAAATCCATCATCAAAACGCACAAAAAGAAACATAAAATAAATAAAAATAAAGTATAGAATCACCAAAATACATTGCTATTAAAATTTTATAATAACCACAATTATTTTACAATTAATAGAATTATGTTACCCTGTATGACCAGAAATATAATAATTGGAGTTATGTTTATTAAACAATACTTTTGATTTCTCATTAAATTTTATCCACAAAGATCTAACCTGACAGACGATGCAGACATAGCGCGTGAGCGAAGGGCGTTATCTGTAAGGGCCAACATGATTGCCCGCCGGTTTGCTCGTTGTTCGGAGAGTGTCAAATTGACGCTCTTTAGAGCATACTGTACATCACTTTACACTGGCAGCCTGTAGGTCTCAAACACGCAGAAACAATTTAGCGCCCTTCGCATCCAGTACAATAATGCACTTAGGTTGCTGTTGGGTCTGCCCCGACACTGCAGCGCTTCGGGGATGTTCGCTGAGTTGCGTGTAGACTGTTTTTACACGACTATACGCAAACGGTGCACGTCCCTTTATCATAGGGTACGGGGTAGCACTAACAGCATATTAAGTGTCTTTGCAAATAGGTTTGACTGTCAGTATATGAACCACTTATGTATGGTTCATGCACTGACTAACGAGTCGGTAGTCAGGTGCAAATAGGACATTATTAATTTATTATTTATTTTAATTTATTTAATTAATGGAATAAATTAAATTAAATTAATGGCAATAGGCTCGCCACCTATTACATTGGGACCTAAACAAACGTGCGAAACGTGGGTGCTTGCACCTCTGCCTACCCCTTCGGGGATATAGGCGTGAGTTTATAATATAATAATAATTAATGGAATTCATTTGAATATTATTTATTAAGTATTATTTAGTCAACTAATAGTTTTCATATAATATATATTAATATTAACAAATTTCATGTTATTTATGATCAATTGTTTTATTTGTAGACATGACATCGGCGCCTATATAACTCATAATTAATAAGGATAAAAAAGAAAAAAGAATTGTTAATATTATTTTATAATTACATACTAACATAGTTATAGGCCAACATACTAATAAATTATGGATGATTTTATCTGAAATAAATCTTATCTTATCTTATCTTAATGAACTTTTGTCGAGTTCATTAACTTGAATGATATTTCGTATTCGTAGACAGAAAAACTTTCTTAATTTTCATTTAGATTATCTTTAAAATTTTGAATTGTTTATTCTAGAATACATACTAGAATACATAAATTCAGTCAGTGTAAATAATTAATGACATCAATAACAGATTCTTTGTTGTCGAAATGAGAAAGTCTTTCAGGCTATAAATATAATAACCTTATTAATAACTATCGCTATATGTATTTCATACAGTACTTTGAACTTTTTGAATCTTAACCATTCTTTTTTTAAATGCTTCTCGTTATATTTCTTTTTAATTTATTATGACTACATGAAAAATGGAGTTTGGTTTTTATTTATTACTTGCTAACTGGCCTCGGCATCGCCCGTAGAATACTTCGAAACCTCGTATCACCTTTTTAAACTATGCATATGTCATCAATTTATTAATTTATAGTAAATATTTATTATCAAATAATGTATGTGAATTAACTGGATTTGTTGATATTTATGGCTACTTGTTCACTACCGTGAGTTTTTTTATGCCACTTAGGAGCACACGGCCCACCTGATGGGAAGCGGTTACCGTGGCCTATGGATGTATGCAACACCAGGGGTGTTACACTCGCACTGCCGACCATAAAATGTGAGTATTTATGTAATTTTTTTTATGTGTAAGACCCGCCAATTTGCCTTCACCTTGCCTAAAAAAATAAACTTCACACACCATACGAACATCTATGGCATTCGTCACGGGTAGTTGGAGCCATAAAAAGTCCAATAACTGGTCTAACTATAATGCTTCGATATCCCCATTGGATTGTGGAAGTCAGGTGGCAGTCGTTTCATGGAACATATCGAAGTTTAGCCAATTCCTCACTTAGATTAGTAAAGCGGACCCCAGGCTCCGAGTTGAAAGA
This sequence comes from Eilema griseolum, assembly GCA_963662185.1. Classification (NCBI taxonomy): domain Eukaryota; kingdom Metazoa; phylum Arthropoda; class Insecta; order Lepidoptera; family Erebidae; genus Eilema; species Eilema griseolum. The sequence goes on from OY759236.1 coordinate 7,696,275, forward strand.
TTCGACACCTACTAATATTAACGTCAAGATGAAGAAGAATATAAAAATGTTAAGGTACGTCTTGGACTATCCCAGTGAATGAATCTTAAAAATCTGTGTTTACAAAAGAAGCGATATTACATAATATAACATAAACTCACACCTATATCCCCGAAGGGGTAGGCAGAGGTGCTACCACCCACATTTTGCCAGTTTATGTTTACGTCCCTATTGCTATTGCCATTAACCGGGCACTTATAAATCTGCGAGATAAATACACACATAACTTCGAAAAGCATCGAAAAGTCATTGGTGTGTGCCATGGTAAAACCTGGGATCGAGCCCGAGACCTGGTCTCAGCAGTCCATTATCAGCCTGGTCTCAGCAGTCCACTAGGCTACCGCGGCTATTACTAATCAAAATAAATATAGACTAGATTTGAATGATAAAGCAATGCCTTCTATATTGATTAGAAACACATTTAAAATTGTACGGTATCTAGGTTAACCTGGCTCCTTAAACAGAACCTGTTTGAGAATTTATTCTCGAATTTGAATGAGAAAAACAACTTTTACAAAGGAAAACATACAAAAACTAAAAGCCTTGTGAAAATTGTTTATTATCCAGTACCATTTTTGCCTTTTCTATTTTACATAACATTGTAGGTACAAAAGCTAAATCGCCAATAAGGTTGAACTGCTTAATTGTTTTGTAATTACTTAAATTGTACAAGAAACTCGTATAAACTGCCTTAATTGTTATAATTGTTATTTACTTTATTAAGTTTCCCTTTCGGAGTATGTAAACGGGTCATTGTTCTATAGTAAGTAATGTAAACGATCACTGGAATGCTTCGGAGTGTTGTATAGTAACACGGTACACAAAACTCGACTATAAATTAATTTAAACGTTTATTTAGGCCAGCGTATAACCGAATACAATGTTATATTATTGTTGAATTGCTATCCTTTGTAAAGATTGGAATGAGCTAACAGTAACTTTTTTTAAATTGGTGGAGCCGGTTACAATCGAAAGAAAAAATTGTTTAACTTTTTTTGCCGAGATATTTTTTGTTCTCACCAGGAAAGAACTTAGTAATAGTGCTTTACATTCCTTTACGTTCCACTTTTGATTCTAATTGACAAATGTATTTAATAGCTAATGTACTGTGATACATTATATAGCGTGTAGTGCGTACTTTAAGGAACAGTTACCCTTATATTGTATCTGCACCTTCATTTAGATTTTTATTTTATTATGCTAATGCTATTCCTCATATTGTGGGTAAGCAGTTCAGTATCGACTCCTAAACTTATTCTCACTACAAGCATTTAACTTAGTGTAAAGGGTTTCGTTAACAACACCGCTAAATGATACCAATTACTTTACTTAATATGAAAATAAATCTGAGGCCTACCATGAAACGCATTGTATAGCGTAAAAGATCATGATCAAGAATCGCTAATATTAGAAATGTGGCGGTTTGTGAGAATGAACATGTGCATGGAGGTGTCAATCGGTTCCAATTGCGATACGTCAGCATTTCTGGTGTTACACACGTCCATAGGCCACGGTAACCACTTTCCATCAGGTGGGCCGTGCGCATGTCTGCCATCTAAGAGGTATAAAAAAAATATTTCGTTAGGTCTATACCGTTCTCAGATATACCCGCTGTGCCCACGGAGGATTCGGTCAGTGACCCCAAATTTTGGGGTAGCTTTGGCATCTAGATCTTTTAAATAATTACCACTAACACGAGAAGAAGTACGTGTGCGCTAAAAATATGTGCGTCCTGAATCCTTCACAGTAGCTAAATACTACGAAATTCCATCATAGTTCTAGTTCCCAAAAATTCGTATGTACGTTTCATGCTAGCTCTCCCTACTACAACATTTAGTATTTAACAGTAAATTTAGGAATGCGAAAAGTTCTAGTTCCCAAAAATTCGTATGTACGTTTCATGCTAGCTCTCCCTACTACAACATTTAGTATTTAACAGTAAATTTAGGAATGCGAAAATTATTCGAATTGACTATATGGATTCCAGTGAAATAATCCTAAAAATGAAAGCCATGGTTACAATAACGAGCCGTAGCCGTTTATCACTATAAATCACTTTATTCAATTAAACATACTTCTAATCATATTTTTTAAATAAATGATATATATATATATATATACAGCCCAGATTCAGCCTCAGAGGCATAGTTCGAGTCAACAATAATGCCCGGAATATAGCAATAGGCTCACCCCCTATTACGTGGGACCAAATACAATTATTGATGAAATGTAGGTGTTAATTCACCTCTGCCTAACCCTACAGGGATAAAGGCGTGATTATATGTATGTACATATGTCCAATATATTAAAACATTTATTTTAGAATTGGAAATAGGGACCAAATTTAATTATTTATCATTTTAGCATTCTTTTACTCGAAATATTCGATTTACCTCATAATACCTTCCCGTTTAAGACAAACTTGAACAGTAATTTGTTATTCTCACTGAAACTACGAGAATAAAGTTCACCATATATTATCTTACAGACGAATATTGGACAAATGCCGCAATGAATACACTGAATACACCAAACAAAATTTGTATTGCTTAAGAAAGTTCACTCGTTGAAAATACTATTAGAATGCTTATAAAATGTATATTTTCAACTAGGACACACAGAAATATTCAGAGCTATATATATAAGAAGGAAATTGTATAAAGAACCGTTAGCTTTGTTTAAATTTTTATTTTTTTACTTAATTATGTGGTAAAGCTTGAGCTCCCCATAAAATAATGCAATATTGATGATTTTCGTAATACTATTTCAGTATGTATCACATAGATATAGATATGTGTGTTGATACTATTATATTAATTAAAAGCAAACACTATCTAGCACACAAAGGAATTGAATCTAATCCTTAGAATAGTATTAATCTTCGTTTTCCTACATATCGAGACCACGCTTGTATTTTTTCCACAGTGTACAACATATTCCACCAAGTGCCATTAATCAATAGTATAAATAGTTCGTTTTCCTAGTTAGGTAGTAGTGTGAAAAGTAACACGACACGAAATATCATTTAAAAAACCATGTAAAAATGTTTTAAGTTAAATCTTCAACTAGTTACTAACATTCGCTTGCGGGAATAATTTCACAATATACCTTCTTACAACATAAATCAAAATCACAGGTATGGTTAACAAATATATCTGGTGGATTACAAATATAATCCCAACATTAAACCTCCAATTTCTCGACACCTATTAAGCTACTGAATTATTTAATCTCAATCAAGTAACGTAGTCATATGGTAATACATCAACTGTAAGAAATGATACGGTTCATTAGTAGGGGATTAATATCTGTACTGTAGGCCTACCACGAGACATCCGCAGTCACAGACCGAAGTTTCGGAGAGTTGCTTTTATGGAATACATTCATCGTGAAATAGCAGTCGAAGACGTTACGTGACACTGCGGTCTTTATTCACTATTATGCGGACACTTTATTCGCGTGGAAATCCCCACAGATAACCCACCCACACGCTGCCATTAAGCACACCCTACTGGCAGCGTGTGGCATATCAAAATTGAACCGACTCAATTCACACACCGTCTCGGGTATAAACCGGGGTTTTATAAGCCACTTACTTTTTTTTTTTTTTACATGCGCAAAATCCCCACGGATACCTTCCCACCGGAGCCGGTGGAGGAGGTTATGTCGGACTCGAACCGACTAAAACGCACGCCACCTGTGGGTCGCTTTGGTTGCCGAAGGTGAGGTTAACAGGCATATCCCTCGCACCCCGGCCGACCCAGGGCCATCTCTCACGATCTGGCCCTCTTCTCGGGTGTGGGGACTACAGAGTCCCCAGCTCGTCCCCGGAAATGGGGAAGCGCGCCACGCGCGCCACCGCCGCGGCCTGCTTCTGCCAGGGTGACAGGCGGCTCCACCTGTCACCCCCAGGCCGGCGCTCATGGGAGGCGGAGGTCGTTCATCGACCTCCGACGCCCGAGTTGCCTTCGTACGCGGGCAGCTTGTCTTGCGATCCTTCGTCGCTCCCGCTGCCGCCCCCGCCCCGCCTCCTCCTTCACGAGCATTACTTGCTCGCAGAAGGAGGCGCCGGCCGCCCACGCATCCGCGCAGCGAACCATCGCTGCGAGCAAGGTGGAGAGCGTGAGAACCCTCACTCCCAGGGCCGCCACAAGCTCCCGCCTCGGCGTCTCCCACGCCGGACACTCGGTGAGCGTGTGCGGAACCTGAGTCCTCGCTCGCGTCGCAGTGATGGCACTCGGACGTTGGCTCTTTCTGCATCCGACGCAGATACTTTCCGAAGCATCCGTGCTCGGTGATCATCTGCGTCAGACGGTACGAGAGGCTGCCGTGTGGCCTCTCTAGCCACTCCCCAATGATGGGTCTTACCGCCGCTACTACGGCGTGCCCTGCGCCTGGTCGCCCAAGTCGTATCTCCCATTCCGCCACCATTTCCCGTGGAGCCGGGATGTCACGGCCCGAATTTCTTCGGGCTCGGGATCGTGACCCCGCTCCCGCGCCGCCTTTCGGAACCGGTATAGCGCCGAAAGGCATCTCGCTTCCAGGATCCATGGTGGCGATCCGGCGAGGAGACTCGCCGCGTTGAAAGATATCGTGCGGTACCCCCTTATGATACGGCACGCCAACTTCTGCTGCGGACGCTGCAGCAGGGGCATGTGCCGATCACTCAGGGTGTCCGTCCACACGGGACACCCGTACAGGGCCATGGACCGCACGACACCCGCGTAGAGTCTCCTGCAGGAGTCCTACGGGCCCCTCAGGTTGGGAAGCCACTTACTCTAAGTTAGTGGTGTATGGTACCTCGGCTGACCCTTGACCATTCACGGCTTTGAGGTGAAGGCTGATTTCATTGTACCTACCAAAATTTTACCGAACTACATGGTAAACTCTACGTCTTACATTCGTGTTTCGTGCGGGCTCGAAACTTCGGATGTTTTATGGTAGCCCCCTGTAGGACCGAAACGATTTCATTCATCAAGCCGTAATCCGTCTCCCACCGCAACACGAATGGTGGTCACCAAAGTAACAAAGCAAATTAACGTTCTTTGTAAGCACGATGCACCAAATCGTGAAGTGAAATATTTAATTCAATTCCACCATTTTATGCAATGAGTATTCCCGTTTTATCCTTTATTGTGTCTGTATTAATGGGAAAATGGCTTTAATTAATCTGGTTTATTTATAATTTAAGTGAACACAAATGTAGGAGTATAATATCTATAAAGTACTTACTGTGTTTCAAAAATCAGTGAGTCAAATGCGAAGCGAATATTATTAATATTTTAATAGACAATTAGTTAATGGCTGACATGCAATATATTACAATTATAATGTAGGTATTACTGGCTACACTGACTGGCTTAAAGTACACTTTACACATAATATAGGCAAAAGTAGTCATGACAAAAAATTTGTGGTTATAAAATGATTATGTCTAATGCTGTCGCGTGCCGCGTGGTTCCCGGCAGAGTAGAATTTGGACCACCCCATCTCTTCCCATGTAGTGTTGTACAAGGCGACTAAGGGATAGGGTTGTTTAACATCGGACAGATATGTGCAGCCCAGACGCGGCCTTAGATGCATGGCTCGAGTCAACAATAGTGGCCGAAATACAGCAATAGGCTCACCCGCTATTACTTGGGACCGAATACAATTATTGGTGAAATGTGGGTGATAATTCACCTCTACCTAACCCTCCAGGGATAAAGACGTGATTATATGTATGCTGTCAATCAATACTATTTTGACCACAGGACTATTTTGACTACAGACAATATAATTCTTAACTGGTAGCAAAGTAAATATTTTATCCAGACAGCTGAAATATTGAAAACTCGGCTAAACAAGAAACACAGAACATCCTTTTAATTATACGATAGTAAAAGAAAAAGCACTTGCTTATACACGACGAGAATATGCTTGATAAAACAAAAAGAAAATATTTCCATTGACGAGGTTCTCTAAGTCCAGCAGCTTTTGAAACATCAAGAGCTTCAATCACAAAGTCACGACAGAACAATTGCACAATAATACTACAATTATTACACGTAAAGGATTGCAAACAAATTACGAAAGGCTGATAGAATAATCAATTCGGGCATTCATATCGTTGGTCAATAAAAGGTATGAGTTCCACAAACAAGGTCAATCCTTTTGTTGGAGAATGTGGATTGGCAAAATAATTGTATGGGAAGTTTGGAGATATATGTATGTTGTTTATTTGTTGACCCACGTCATGTCTCAGATGCAAAAAATGAAGTTGGGTGTTTTTAATATTTGTTGTTGTTTTTTTGCTAATTTGTTTTATATTTTTTAACTTTTTAACTATCATCCTACTAGTAGAAAATAATTGAGGGTAAATAGATAGATGAGTCTCCATATTGCAGCATAAACATCTGTACAGATTTAGATAAAATTCTAATATAGTGAAAAATACATACACAGCCTCTGTGGCATGTCGGTAATGAACACGGCCGCTACGCAGGAGGCGCGGGTTCGATCCTTACTTATTACAAACATTTGTATGCAAGGATATTTGTATCTGTCTGGACGGACCTCGGAGAGTACATTATGCCGTTGGTCCTGGTTGCCACACGAACATCTATAACAGTCGTTACGGGTAGTTGAAGCCCAAAAAAGTTTAACAAATGGTCTAGCTGCTATACTTCGATGTCACCTTTGAGTTTGGTTGGGAGGTCAGATGGCAGTCGCTTCAAGCAAATCCCCAGTTAGACGGGTGAGGTGGATCCCAACTACGAGGTGCAAGTTTTGGATGCGACTGGAATTAACGCTAATATGAAGAAGACATAACATCAGAACATAAACTCACGCCTATACGCATGTGGGGGTAGGCAGAGGTGCACCCACATTTCGCCAGTTTATGTTTATTATTAGGTCCCAATGTAATAGGTGGCAAGCCTATTGCCATTAACCGGGCACTTATAAACCTGCGATAAATACACACATAACATCGAAAAGCATCGAAAATTCATTGGTGTGTGCCATGGTAAAACCTGGGATCGAACCCGAGACCTCGTCTCAACAGTCCATTATCCATACTACTAGGCTACCGCGGTCCCGCGGTATGAAGAAGAAGAAGCACATATACCAGGCCCCCGATTTTACTAAGTTTGTCATAAGAAAACTACTGTTACACCACTTTTTTTTTTTTTTTTTTTTTTACGTGCGCAAAATCCCCACGGATACCTCGGAGTCCCCAACTCGTCCCCGGAAACGGGGGGGCGCGCCACGCGCGCCGCCGCCGCAGCCTGCTTCTGCAAGGGTGACAGGCGGCTTCACCTGTCACCCCCAGGCCGGCGCTCATGGGGACTGTTACACCACTAACACTTTATTTATGTACGATTAAATTCCAAAATTAAATGAAAAAAAATCATTATTTTTTCATTCACTCTACAAGGTGCCATTTAATTTTGGACTTATAATTATAGAAAATTAATGTCTGAAATTAAATTTCATTTTCTGCAGTGTCTGTGGCAGTATCGGGGCCCAAATTCCTGTAAAGTAAAGATTTGTATTTCATATCAAGCCGCTAGTCATAAATAATTATTAATTTAACAAATACGTGCACACATTACGTGCATAAGTACATAAATAAATAAATAAATATTCTACAACATTTGACAACGCTATCTAGATCCATGGTAAGCATAGTTTAACTAGCTTGTGTTATGGAATCTAGAATACGGATAAACATACTTAAACACTTTTTTTTTTGTAAATACATACATATTATACATAGAAACACCCAGATCAATGCAAATACCCATATTCATGCATACAAATATTTGCACTGAGCGGGGATCGAACCCGCGCCTCCTGTGTAGCAGTCGCTTTCACTACCGCTACGCCACAGAGGCTGTAATTACTTTACATTACTTTTATTTTACGATCACCAAGTTGAAAATACGACAACTACTACTAAAAATCTATTTCCTTTATTAAAATCAAAGTATGTCCTTCCTTCGATCAATTTTGTTCCATTTTACAAAATGTGCAGCATATTTGACCATGATACGCCAACACTGTACACTCTGTATAGCGAGGAGATGAATGTTTTCATCATCTTTGCATAAGGCGCACAGCTCACTCGATACACAATATTTATGATGCCATTGTGCACAGTGCACACTACCGGCAAGTTTAAGAATATATTAATAAAATGTATTATGTAGTAAAAATATAAACGATGCATGTCTTAATGGCGTATCTGTGGTAAGTGCGGTTGCAGTGCATGAGGTATTGATTTTGAATCCCGGGTCAGCCAAAGGGTTTATTTATTTATTTATTTATTTATTTAGGCATATCAACAGTGTATACACAAACATTGTCTTATGAGTAAGATGGTAAGATGTTAATTAGGTATGTGCTACACCAATTATAGACATGCACAGCTTTGACTGATTGTCATACAATAACAATATAATAATTGAAACTTATACAGAAAATGTCTGAAAAGTGCTTAAAATCTACGTACAAGGGTTATCCTACTAATGTTAAATACTGTGATAATTTTTGAAGACGTTTGAATGTTTGTATGTTTGTTATTCAATGCTCTAATGACTGCACGGATCTTACTGAAATTTGACACAGGGATAGATTTTTTTTATACCACTTAGGTGGCCGACAAGCACAGGGCCCACCTGATGGAAAGTGGTTACCGTGGCCTATGGACGTGTGAAACACCAGAGAAGCCACACTCGCGCTGCCAATCCTGTAAGCACAGTCTCTGTGCCGTCAGTGTAGAGGACAAAGCAGGACAAGCCATTAGTCATCCCACTAACAGCATAAATTCTCCAGTGAGCTCTGGCTACCCAACTCACCGCCGGGAACATAACGCGAAGTAATTGTAACCGCGGTATTCTGTAGGGCGGAGGTACTTCCCCAGTCGGACTGCTCAATTGGGTGGAAATACCGCCGTGTCCTACCTCCTATGAAATATATTCTGGATTATATTCTGGAATAACACATAGGCTTATCCTGGAAATAGGTTCCCGTAGGTAGCGGGAACAGGAACATCGACATCAGGTGGTGCAAAAATGTTTTTAATTCGGTCGGTCCAGAGAATTTCCCATCTCACATGTTAACTGTTGTCAATTTAAAGCTGTACAAATTTACATAACTACTTATTTTGTATACAGTATCAATACAAGTATATTGTACAGTATTATATGCAAAAATTCACTCAGTTCTTCAGTCTAAGACGGGTGGAATAGTCGTGCTCGCTTCCTGCGTTTAATGAGAAACTTCGAGCTGTCACTTGGAGCAAACCTAACACCCTATATCATGGCTGACTGTCTGTGTACTCAGACACCACAGAAGGCACATACGCTCGCTCAGTAATGAGTTTGTTTAGAATTCAGAAGTGATGAATGATTCATACAGTATTAATATTTGATTCCAAGTAGTTACTTGGAATCAAATATTAATACGGTATGAATCATTTAGATAGATAGATAGATAATTCTTTATTGTTGACCAACAGATTTACAGTAGGACAAGTAGGTAGCATATATGCAGTTCAATGTACAATGGGCGACCTTATCGCTGAAGCGATTTCTTCCAGGCAACCTTGGGATGGACAGTAATGTGATAAAAACAAAAGATATGGTGTAGTTACCGACTAAACTTAAATAGATAGTTTATTAAAACAAAAGAAAGAGAGAAAAGTAAGTAAAATAAAATTAATATACGGCTTTACACAAAAAAAATATCAACACAAATACTGACATACAAATACATGTATGTGTATATGGTGGCGCGATTCTCATGCCACCTGAGCTAGTGGACTGTATTTTCGGGGGGAGAAGTTAACATGTTTCATATGACACTTTACACAACAAACAAGATAGGTGATTGGGTTGCCGCGGAGGTGGCTTAGGCATTGAATGCAACCCAAGAAATTAGGAGAGGATGCACTAACCTTTATGACGCCACGTGCTGTCGGGGCCGGTGCACCGGTCTTCTCTTCCTGGCTCAGGAGCTGCTGCCCACATCACTAAATCACTTGAGGGACACACGAGAGGCACAATCCGATCGGTAAAGGTCTATGAAAGCGGTTAAAATCCAACAAACATTATTAATTTCTAAGAGTCGCGTGCGCCGCCGCCATTGTTGCTTGCTAGTTCAAACGGAAGTCAAGATGCGGCTATTTCAACCATTGGCGGGGCGAAAACTATTGTTATCTCACTTTAGAGGTAGTGCGGGAGGGAGATGGGTATAGAGAGCGTGTGCTCAGTGTCAACCAATTGAGAGGCGAATTGAATTTACTACTACTGGCGCAACCATTCCCCCCGGCTTGAAGGGTTACCTTCAAAACGAAAAATGCGGAACAAATCTAAAGTCTAATCTAAATCTAGGTTTGGGAAATAACAACTAAAATATAAACCTAGATTTGAACTCGTGCCTACTGCTGGCTAGGCAGAGGGCAGAGGCGAACAACCGGGCGCAGATACGATCCGGTTGCGGTTTTAACCCGTACAACACGACAAGAGCGATGATCGGCCATTTCAGGCGCGATAAAACGCGGGCGGAGTTTAAAACAAGGTACACATCTGCGTACTCTAGCGCGAATCAAATTACGAGCGGAAATTATCCAGTATTTCTGTCTCAAAATAGACATTAACAAATCGGGACCAGCGTGACAATTCACCTTATGATGATAATCTACTAACAAATCTAATACGTGGTCCTTACGCGGGAGAACTACTGGATGCCTTTGTTCAAATCCTAAACTTGAATTTCTCAAACGACCACCTACTCGAATGAGTCCATCTTCCAAAAATGGTTTCAAGTGTCGGAGAGAACGACTACAAGGTTTGTTAAATTCTAAAATTCTAAATTCAGAAGCAAAATAAGATTTCTGCAACTCGCGAAGATGACCAATTCAGCCTTATCTATAAATCAGCGGCGGTTATATGACCGCGCGTAGATAAATTCTCAAAAATCGGCCTACATAAACAACACAACGCAACAGTCTCGACCAAGACGAGACGCGATTAGCCAACAACAAAATAAGGGACTCTTCACGCGGGACCGATACAACAAGCAGCGCAGCGCGACGTTATCTTGGCGGCTGTAGTCAAGTACAACAGGAAACATCCACATGACAAATTAAGCTCACATCACGTGGGAATCTCCGGCAACCGTGTTCCTATCTTTGTGAGCGAACATTTAAGCCCTTCCAACAAACAACTTCATGCAGCAGCTCGAAAACTTGCTAAAGAAATGTCATATAAATTTGTCTGGATACGGAATGGCCGCATATTGGTACGCAAAGATGTCAACGACCAGGCTATACTGATTCGCAATCAGGAGAGCCTCAGACTGCTTGGGAAGGGTTCCGCTGCTGTGTAGGTTTCTGTGTTGGGCGAGTTCTAAGTGTTAACTATTTGACAATGCTTGATATTTATTACCAAAATGTGTGCGGTCTAAGAACAAAGACTGATGACCTGTACAAAAATGTTTTACTTTGTAATTATGATATAATCACTCTCACTGAGACTTGGCTTAAATCCTATATATCCAATGGTGAGCTCATTGACCAAAGATATATCGTGTACCGTAGAGATAGAATATGCCACAGGGACTCCAAAATGGACGGTGGTGGCGTTTTGATCGCAGTGGCTAAGCATATAAAGTCCACCAGAATCTGTCAGTGGGAAAGCGACTTCGAGGATTTATGGGTTAATTTAGAGTTAAATATTAATAATTGTATAAAAAAAGTGGCTATATGTGTTGTATACTTGCCGCCTCCTATTAAATTGGACTCTCTGTCTTGTTTTTTGGATCATGTTAATAATGTGTTGAGTCAGGTTGACGATGTTGTTATTCTTGGAGACTTCAATCTGAGATTTATACAGTGGGCTCGTAAAGACAATGTAAACTACGTTACTCCTTCTAACTATGACTGTTCATTGGGTTGGTCTTTGGTTGATTTTATTTCTTTCGGTAATCTTTATCAGTACAACAATATACAAAATTCGGAAGACTGTATATTAGATCTCGTCCTAAGTAATGTAGCTGACATTATAGTTACATTTTCTCCCGATGTCTTAAGTAAACTCGATCGACGCCACCCCTCTTGCTAATATCCGTACCCTTTGACGTTCAGAAAACAAACCTAACAGCAAACTACCGATCGGGGCATAATTTTTTCAAGGCAGACTATGAGAATATCGTATGTGATTTGAGAAACTCTGACTTAAATGACAAGATTAGCCGGTGCAGTGATGTTAATGTATGTGTCGATATATTGTACAGCACGTTACGCGATACCATAGAAAAACATACACCTAAATATGTACCAAGGAAATCGAAATATCCTTCATGGTTTTCAAATTCACTTATAAAATTAATAAGTGAAAAAGAAAGAATAAGGCGTGCCTACCGTAAGTTTAATAATCCTCGGGACAAAATCAGTTTTGAAATACTTCGAAGTCGCTGTCATAGACTCATCAACAGTTGCTATAGCGAATATAAACATAAAATAGAACTGGATATCCAGAAAAACCCGAAAGCGTTTTGGCGTTTCATTAAAAATAAGAAACGAGGGGAAACCTCCATTCCCTCTCAAATGCATATGAAAGATATAATCGTAAGTGGCGGATCTAACATAGCTAACCTATTTGCCAAACAATTTTCTTCCGTATTCAACCCCAAGCGCGATACCGACATTCCCTTTACCCCTGGCGATTGCAATAGAACCCTCAGTCAAATAATAATCTCTGAAAAAGACGTCCTGACTAAACTTGAGCAGTTGGACATATCAAAGGGGTCCGGTCCTGATTCAATACCTCCTATATTTCTAAACCGCTGCCGTGAATGCCTGGCCCTGCCGATAGCTACCATATTTAATCGCTCCCTAGAACAGGGCATCTTTCCTAGCGTATGGAAAAATGCGAGAATCGTTCCAATTTACAAGAAGGGAGACGCGGCTGACGTGTCCAATTACCGCCCCATTTCCATTCTATCGTGTTTTTCGAAGATATTTGAATCACTTATATGTCCTATTATTACTAAGCATTTTGATCCCTTAATTTCTCCGAGACAACATGGCTTTAAATCGGGACGTAACGTGGACACAAACTTAATTGAATTTGTATCCGATATTACAATAGCACTTGACAATAAAAAGGAAGTTGACACTGTGTATACTGATTTCTCAAGCGCATTTGATAAAGTGGATCACCAAATTCTGTTATCGAAGTTACATTTTAATGGCATACATGGATCTTTGCTTAAATGGTTTTCTTCATACTTATCTCAAAGATCACAGATTATTGCATTGAGTGGCCACGAATCATTCCCATATTATGCTGATTCTGGTGTTCCTCAGGGATCTCATCTTGGACCACTTCTTTTCACCGTGTTCATCAATGACATAACATACCAAATTCGCCATTGTAAAGCCTTGTTATTTGCAGATGATCTAAAAATCTATAAAACTGTATCCTCGCAGGAAGACGTGCTTCTTATGCAAAGTGACATAGATGGAATTGTTGACTGGTGTAAAACAAATAACATGACACTTAATGTGAAAAAATGTTTCCATATTAAATATACAAGAAAAAAACAACCATTTACCTCATCGTATAACATAAACAACATTATCTTAGATCAAGTAAATGAAGTCCGGGATTTGGGTGTCATCATGGACAGTAAGGTTAGCTTCGTTAAGCACGTGGATAGCATTGTTACAAAATCAGCACAAATGCTCGGATTTGTAAGGCGCTGCACTAAGGAGTTTCAGTTACCGCGAACCAAAGTAACCCTCTACAATGCTTTGGTCCGCAGCCGATTGGAATATGGAAGTGTGATATGGAGTCCTTATTACGCCGTACATTCTCAACGAGTCGAAAGTCTGCAACGCGCATTTACACGAAACCTAGCCTATAACTCCAGAGAAATCTCTCATAGATGCCCGTACCAACAGCGACTAAAATACTTCAATATGCATACATTGCGTGAACGACGTCTGGTGCAGGGTCTTATATTCCTGCATAAGTTAACGAATGGTGGGTTGGACTGCAGCGAATTGGTTTCGCGTATCAGTCTTCAGGTACCCAGAAAAATGCCAAGATATCCAACTTCCAATGTGTACCACTTACCACCGGCTGTGCAGAGAATTCAATACAATATCTAAGGCCACACCTAACATCGACATATACCATGATTCTCGGAATAGATATAATATTAAAATATTTAGTGCCCTTCGAGCCTCAAAGAGTAACAATATAGTCACCACTTAATTAAAGTAGATAGTATACCTAGTCAGTATAAAATTCTCTGTGCTAATATAGGTTTCTTTTTTTCTTTTCTCTTCAATATTGTAATATTACGCATGTTGGTTTATCCGTAATTGGCAAATGTATCAGCCACATTACTCGCTAAACATATCTTACAAACGATTTGTAATACATTTGCTGTGGAAAACCTATTAAATAAATAAAATAAAAATAAAATAAAACAAGCGAGTGCTTCTTCTCCTCGGGTGGTTCGGAAACCGTAGTGGGATTGAATTGACTAACTGGCCACTTATCTAACGCGGCATGAATCCAGGACGGTCCACTAAACCATAACGGGTGATCTAAAATTTGCGAAGGAAGCAATCCACGAGAAAGACAATCGGCTGGGTTGTCGGTGCCAGCAACGTGAAAGAGATTTTGTGGCGCTAATTCAGATTGAATTTTTGCCACTCTATTAGCGAAGAATGTGTCCCAACGATGGGGCGAAGAGTGGGCCCAACACAAAGCGACTGTTGAGTCCGAAAAAGCTAAATTCTACTAATATTAATGCGACACGGAAGTGCTAGTCTTAGCACTGCCATCCAAAACTACGCGGAGTTTAGTAGTAAGCTTATCTTCCCTAATAACTCCGTGGTGCGGGATAATGTACGAAGGCTGAGTCTCGTCAGTGTCCGCAGGCGCAGGTGAGATGTAACCTTTATCTAAATATTCGTTAACAACCTCATCATAGGCTTGCTTTAACTTTGGAGACGCCTGCATCTTTCGTTCTAAACAAAGAAAGCGTTTTTCAGCGGATACACGGGAGTCACCGAGCGAAAAAATATCTCCCTTGAAAGGGAGCGCGACAACATAACGACCCTGCTCATCACGAGTAGTCGTGCGACAATAAATCTCCTCAGCCATCTTGTCATCAGGGCTTAGGATAGGTGGGACATTGACCTCTTCAATTTCCCAAAACTTGCGGATGGTAGACTCCAGTGGCGGCTCGACGGTGCAACAGAACGAAGCAGTCGAGTGACTAAAACTATCTATAGAAGCGGGTGCGGAACCAATTATAACAAAACCTAGAACTGTTTCCAGTGCGTGCGGAGCGGGGTACGTCGGTCCCCCTTGAACCTTACGTGATAACTGGAGGTGCAGGAGAATCGAAGCGCCGATCAATATATCGACGACTCCAGGAACAGCGTAAGTCTCATCAGCTAAAGGCAAGTCTTTAAATTTCGTTAATAAAGACGTGTCCACCGGGACGGTAGGCAACTGTTCAGTTATTTTATCTATAACGAGCGAATCCATGTCAAACCAAATATTATTATTAAAACGAGATCCAAACCTTGTTTTAACGGTGCCATGAACAGCTGACCGTAAACCTCCAAAACCCTTCACCACTGAGCGGGTTGAACGCTTATTAACACTGAAACCAAGACGTTGACAACAATCTTGAGTAATAAAATTACTTTGCGAAGCGCCATCTAATAGCGCTCGAACAATGTGCGGTTTACCTAATGCATCAACAATAATGACGCGAGCAGTCGCGAGAACAACAGTAGTGAGCGCAGCACTAGCGGACAACGAACACAAGGTGACGTCATTCGCAGCGGTCTCCGGGCGGGCCGGAGCGCGCGCGAGCGCAGGCTGCGGCTGTGGCGCAGGCCGCCGTGTGCCACCGCTCGACGAACCAACTGTGCTCACATTGGATGCGGCGTTACTATTTTCAAAATGAAGTAAAGTGTGGTGTCTCGCTTGACATTTGCGACAACTATTTCTACTATTACATAAAACAACGCGGTGTTTAGTACCGAGACAATTAAAACAAAAATTATTAGCGCGAACAAATTTATAACGATCATTAGGCGATAATTTTAGGAAACCCGGACACTTGTACAATTGCGAATGATGAGTATTACACAAAGAGCAAACAGGTGATTGTACACGTGCTGGTGCGGTATTAACATAAGTATGAGTTGACTTCAGTGACTTCGATGACGCATCTATTTTACGTTCGGAACTAACAACTTTCTTCGCGCCTACATGTTTCGATGAAGAGCGTTGCAATATTTTTATATGCTCGCGAACAAAACTTTCTAAGTCTTCGAACTTAGGAATTTTATTGCCGCGATGATCCGACTCAAATAAACGAAGGGTTTCGGAATCTAATTTCTTTAAACCCATATACAAAAATAAGAAGTCGCAGAGGTCATCGATCTTTAGGTTCTTTACGGCGCGAACAGATGATGCGAAAGTATCTAGAAACTTCTCTAAGTTTTGATCGTTACATGCCGTAATGGATTTCAAATCAAACATCTGATCCAAATATGCGTTAGCTACCGATCTTTTATCCTCATACTTAGCTTTCAAAGTATTTAAAATTAAATTATAATTTTCGGCACTAAACGTAATTCCAGCGCAAACGGTTATAGCTTTACCAGTTAATTTTTCAACGAGATAATGCAATTTTTCGTGATCTATTAACGAAACGTTCTTATCTATTGTATTCTCAAAACTATCTATAAATAAACACCAATTGCGAATGTTACCATCAAATTCGGGTATTTGAATTGGTGGCAACTTAGGTCGGTCGCGAGTGGGATTGGGTCGGTCAGACGGTTTCTCCAAACTCCTAGCGACGCGTTTGATACGACAATATAAATCGTCAAACGACGACAAGGCCTGATAACTTACTGAGTAATCGGGATTTAAATCTAACTCTAAAACGTTGATGTCATGTACTAAGGATTCGAAATCCGCGCGTAAACTATCTAAGTTTTCTATAGAACATAAGAACGAATCTTTAATAGCCAAATCAGAGGTTTTAAGTGCATTATCACAAATCGATTGTACGCGAGAATAAATCATTTCTCTTTTAGCGTATAAAAGTTTAAATTGAACTTTACTATCGGTACTACCAACCTTTGGGGGCATTTTTACAACTAAATATCAAACTAAAGTGCGGTAAACAACAAATGAAATGACTTAATCTTAGCGGTACAGTACAGCGACGCGGCGCGAACGATATCCGTAGGTAGGTAGGTACTTATGACTGCGAGTGCAAGCTTGAACAAACGCGCATAGCAACAACCAGATCGTACCTACGCGAGCTAGATCGCTGTCTAGGTTCAACTATTATTTCAGGGATTAAGTATTGCGTAATATCTATTCAAATTAAAATACTTTCGTATGAGTTTGAATGAAATGCGAGCGAGGTATAACCGCGTACCTACCCACGTAGGTATTAGGTAAATACGATGCGACCTAGCGGCGAACGGACAACTTAGAAATTGAAACAAATAAAAACAAAAGCCAAATGCGTTAGGTATTACACTGTGCCTATGCACTAGGGTGTCTAGGATACCTAAGATCTAAACCTAAATGCCTAGATGCGGGGTTTTCTACTAAAATAACTAGGTATTTAGGTGCGGTGCGTTTATTCCCCATGGAATAAATAACAAAATGCGAGCTACGACTAAGGATTGATACGATAAGAGAAATGCGAGCGAGGTATAACCGCGTACCTACCCATGTAGGTATTAGGTAAATACGATGCGAAACTAGCGGCGAACGGACAACTCAGAAATTGAAATAGCCAAATGCGTTAGGTATTACACTGTGCCTATGCACTAGGGTGTCTAGGATACCTAAGATCTAAACCTAAATTCCTAGATGCGGGGTTTTCTACTAAAATAACTAGGTATTTAGGTGCGGTGCGTTTATTCCCTATGGAATAAATAACAAATTGCGAACTACGACTAAGGATCCGGTACGATAAGGACTAAAAAGAATGGTGGCGCGATTCTCATGCCACCTGAGCTAGTGGACTGTATTTTGCGGGGGGTGAAGTTAACATGTTTCATATGACACTTTACACAACAAACAAGATAGGTGATCGGGTTGCCGCGGAGGTGGTTTAGGCATTGAATGCAACCCAAGAAATTAGGAGAGGATGCACTAACCTTTATGACGCCACGTGCTGTCGGGGCCGATGCACCGGTCTTCTCTTCCTGGCTCGGGAGTTGCTGCCCACATCACTAAATCACTTGAGGGACACACGAGAGGCACAATCCGATCGTTAAAGGTCTATGAAAGCGGTTAAAATCGAACAAAACATTATTAATTTCTAAGAGTCACGCGCGCCGCCGCCATTGTTGCTTGCTAGTTCAAACGGAAGTCAAGATGCGGCTATTTCAACCATTGGCGGGGCGAAAACTATTGTTATCTCACTTTAGAGGTAGTGCGGGAGGGAGATGGGTATAGGGAGCGTGTGCTCAGTGTCAACCAATTGAGAGGCGATTTGAATTTACTACTACTGGCTCAACCAGTATACATGTATTAAATAAATATTTTTTTTTTTATACCACTAAGTTGGCAGACAAGCACACGGCCCACCTGATGGGAAGCGGTTACCGTGGCCTATGGACGTATGCAACACCAGGGGTGTCACACTCGTGCTGCCGACCATGAAGAAACCTTCTGATGCCCCTCTTGAAGAACCCCATATTGTAGGCGCTTGGGAAAACCGCAGCAGGGAGGTCATTCCACAGCTTGAGTGTGCGTGGGATGAAGTTTCTTTCATACCGCACAATGCGCACCGTCTCAGGTCGCAATGTGTGGGGATGAATTCCCTGCCTATGGCGAGAGGTGCGATGATAGAATGTAGCTACGGGCATCATGTCAAACAATTCATCTGAGCACAAACCATTGTATAGGCGGTAGAACACACACAGTGAGGCAAAATTCCTCCTAAGGCTAAGAAGTTCCACTCTACCTGTGAGTATGGGATTGTCAACCAGCCTCAATGCCCGTCTTTGCAACGAGTCGAAGGGGTTAAGCTGGTATGCAGGTGCTCCAGCAAAAAGGTGCCTTATAAAGAAGGAGTTGCTGCCCCGCAGTGAAGTACTGCTTCATCCTGTTGAGCACTCCGAGTTTTCTTGATGCCAACTTAACCTTGTCCTGCAAATGACTTCGGTATTGGATGGAAATATATACATAAAGCAGATAGTTCATACTAATACGAAGGGAAAATAGTGAGTGAGCACATAATTGTGAGCTATTACCTACTGTGCACAACATGATAGGTAGTGGTTCTTGACCATTAATTTAAATACATTTAGGGATTTTGCCCTTGTGATGTTCAGTGGCAACGCGTTCCATAAGCGCACCGCCCTGACAGTGAAAGACTTGTCAGCAAAGTCAGTAGAATGTATAGTACTCAGCCTCAAATTCTCGGACGACCTAAGGCACTTTGTATGTGTGTCATAGAGGAACTGGAATCGTTCTTTGAGATAAGAGGGAGTGTTGGGATTAAACAATACATTATATAACAATGTTAGAATATGGGCATTCCTGCGAAGTCGAATTGGGAGCCACTTGAGTTGTTTACGGAAATCAGACACGTGATCATACTTGCGTAGACCAAATATGAATTTTATGCAAAAATTTTAAAGTCGCTCAAGTTTATCTAGTTGCTCCTCTGTTAGATCAGGATAGCTAACATCGGCGTAATCGAGGACAGGAAGAAGAATCGATTGTGCAAGCGCAGTTTTAGTGGCAATTGGGAGAAATTTTCGGAGCCTTCGTAAGGCACCCGCTGACGCGAAAAGTTTTCCTCTAGTTTCCTGTAACTGGATATTCCAAGAAAATGATTTATCCATGAAGATACCCAAGTTTTTGACACTGTCATCAACTGGCCCTACTACTCCACCCATAGTAACCTGAGGAAGCTGGGTCCAATCTTTTTTAGAACTCAACCTTAGACTACCAATAACAATTACCTGTGTTTTGGACGAATTTAGGGTGAGTCCATGGTTTTTGCTCCATTCGCAAATTCGCTCCAAGTCGTTATTGAGTACAGCAAAAGTATCGGACAAGTTATTTGGAGAAGCTTGGGTGTAAATTTGTAGGTCATCAGCATAAAGGTGGTAGGATGAAAGTAATTTTTCGGAGATTGTATTTATAAAGATGGCGAAAAGTAACGGAGATAAAACGCCACCCTGCGGTACACCAGCGGTCACATCACACCAAGAAGAGCTTAATTCTTCGACGCGAATACGCTGCTGGCGACCAGACAGATAACTACGAAACTACTCAATAGCCGTTGGAGATATGTTAACAGAGCAAAGTATACCGAGCAGGATGTCGAAATCTACGGTATTAAAAGCATTGCTAAAATCAAGTAAGGATAGTAACGTAAGATTTCCACTATCCATGCCCAGTCTTATATCTTCCGTGATATTAACCAATGCTGTCGCAGTACTATGTCCAGATCTGAAGCCGGATTGTAAAGGGTTTAGTAGCGCGTTTTTATTAAGAAAGGAGCTAAGTTGCGGGTGAATGAGGCGCTCTAAAGCTTTGGAAAGAAAAGGAAGGATGGATATAGGACGAAAGTCAGAAATGGAACATGGCTTAGATTTCTTGGATAAATTATCTGGCCTAAAGCAAACGCTTAAGTTAACGAGAATACTGTATGAGGTCTTGTAAAAAAGCAACGGCCAGGGCTAAGTTCGAGTTCATCGGCAGAATTGGCGAGCGGCTTGCACGCTACCCATCTGGTAGTCGTGCATTTTGATCGCTTGCCAAGGCTGCCAAGGGAAATTTCTGCCAGTCTTGCCTTCCGCTGCTGCAAAAACCCGATGATAGTCTGGCCCATGACACTAAGGAGAAAGCCGATCTCTTGAGTAATCTCTTTGTGTCAAACACGACTACGAACGACGGGAATGCTGAGGCTGGTCGACAATCCCATTCTCGCAGGTGATGTGGAACCTCTCAGCCCCCGGTGGGACTTCGCCTCGCTGTGTGTGTTTTACCGTCCAAACAATGGTTTGTGCTCAGATGGATTGTTTGACATGATGCCCACAGCTCCATTTTATCATCGCACCGCTCGCAATAGGCAGGGAATTCACCCTCAGACGGTGCGCACTGTGTGGTACGAAAAAACTTCATCCCACGCACACTCAAGCTATGGAATGAACTCCCTGCTGCGGTTTGCCTACAGTATGAGGTTCTTCAAGAGGGGCATTAGAAGGTTTCTACAGGAACGGCAGCGTCGGTGTAACGCCCCTGGTGTCGCACACATCTATAAGTCACGGTAACCACTTCACATCAGGGGGGCGTATGCTTTACTGCCACCTAAGTCGTATAAAAAAACTATTAATTTCAGTTACTCGCATCCCTAAAAAATGCACCTATTCCTAAAAAAAGCCGTCCTAAATGAGCCTAAACGGACAGACGTATAAATAAATAAAATTTCAAAAAGAATATTTTCTAATTAGCGGAGAAAAGACGGTAAATCCTTCTGCTTGCCTTCAATTCAATCAAAAGATAAGTTTATTTACCTATTTTGAAACAAGACAATCAATGTCAGACGAATTTCAATCAATATTGTTTTAGCAAAATGAAATTAGACAACTTTTAAGACGTTGAAATCTAATCTCCAATTGTTTAGAAATGTATTGCTTTCAGAAATTGTTGTCTCAGATTATGAGAAGGTAATTAACTCGATTAATAGAATTAAAACTGTGTATTAGATTGCTAATCAAAAACTATTTTAAAACTAAAGTGGTTGACACAAAGCCCGCTAGCCTGAAGAGTTGGCAATATCAACAGAAGAAAGTTCATTGAGTGGTGAGCACAAAATGCAGTGTGTATCTTGAATGGATTGACGACCTGATCTAAGAGAAAAGAAATAATAAAAACAAAAATTTTAAAAAAAATACCAAAAGTGAAAAGTGAAAAATCAGTGAAGTGAAATTAAGGAGGTAGAACACGATGGTATTCCCGTCCCAATTGAGCAGTTCGACTGAGACATAACATCCCCCCTACAGAATCACGGCTATAATTAAGCTTGTGTTGTTTTCCCAGCAAGGAGTACCAGAGCACACTGGAGTACTTTTGTGCTGTCAGAGGGCAGATCAAGGGCTTGTCCTGATTGTATGTTCTGCACTGACGGCACAGAAACTTTCTATTCTTACAGGGTCGGCAGCACAAGTGTGACTTCCCTGGTGTTTCACACGTCTATAGGCCATGGTAACCTGTTTCCATCAGTTGGGCCGCTTGTTTATCTGCCACCTAAGTAGTATTAAAAAAAAGCTAAAATTGATCTAGTGAGAGAGGCCTGTCCAGCAGTGGACTGCGATTGGCTAATTGATTGGTATTATTAAAAAAACAAACACTATCATTGATCATGTGATTTCACGTTGAAATAATGTACTTCAATGAAATGAACGTTCGTAAGAAATACGATGATAATATCTTACACGGTCGTGAGTTTAAATTTGGAGGTCATACGAGAATCGTCCGTTTATTGTCTGACTAGTTAGGTACTGAGGCAAATAAAGCCATTAAAATACTTATAGGTACACATATAATTTTACAAAATATGCATTTACGTAGCCACTGATACACCTTTTATGATGATGACATTACTTGATTTCCTCTCAATAGCAGCAATTTATTTGCAAGATACTCAAAAGTATATTGAAATAGTCTGCGAATGACAAACTGTCAATTCAGGTAAGATACTTTTGAGATGATGAAATTATTTCAATTTAAAACTGAAGTTATATTCAAATAAATTTAAGAAAACTTCTTCAATATAAGGTTTTTGATGTTTTAATATTTCATAAAAGATTAATGCGTTCGACGTGCATAACTTGTATGATACTAACAAAAGCCCGCGGCTTCGTACCCGAAAAAAAAGTAGCCTATGAGATGTTCCAGACTGTAATCAATCTCTGTACTTTGTTTCAAACAGATCCTTTCAGCTGTTAGACCGTGATTGAAAAAACAAACATACAAATATCTTCACAAACTTTCACATTTGTGAGGATTTTTAGAAAGCTGATACTTGAAAGAAAATAAACTTACGGGAAAAATTCTCCGACTTATATACTTATATTTCTTCTTAAAGGTACTAGAAATAGTCGAACAACAGCATCAATGGCCTATAGAATGGGCAATTTGATAAAATTTCGTTTCAAAGTGATATATTGGTTACTGAACGTGTCCAATCTGGTTGATTTACAGAGCCAATAATCTCCGTCGTCACGCGACACCCATCAGGTGTCAAGCGAAGCCGCGGTGCGCTATTGTCACGTACGACACAATGAAAACATACGGCTTGGTAATATAGTCTGGCCTACTTATTCATTAATTAATTAATGTTTTATTGACAACGGAGGCAGGTAGACTTAAAACCATAGTATTATGCTAGTTAATTAAAGACGGACAGATAAGGTTAGTAAATCAATTATTGTCAGTAGCATTAAATTAATTAATACTATGCTCAATTATATTGCTATAAATTAATATCTAGATATCTAGATGCCTACACTACGATAAGTATGCTGTATAATGATAAATCGTTGTGATATGGGCTTTTCCACATATTTTATTTTTTGTTAGGATTTTAATTATTTTTATAATTTACTAATAAGGCTACTTGTAAAATAAATATAATATATTCTCTTTCTAATATATTATATGCTAAATTTCGTAATCACATTTTGGATGGTAACAGATTTGTCTATGCTATTGTAATTGTTTATTCTTAAATCAAAACTTGAAGTCAAGTTGTAAGTTGTGAACACTTAAATCCATTGTGATGATATATTTGGAACTGATGAAAATGAAAAATATATTATGAATTTAAATATGTGAAACATTATTGCCTAACCCAGGCCGTGAAAAATGATACGTGCCATGATACCAGACTATCAAATGATACCAAGCCATGATACGTGTCACGTGACAGGGGACGCTGTAAAGAAAGAGAAATAACATAAGTTATGAAGATATCACCGGGAGTGCTGCCGGACGCGACTGACACACTGACCGATTACAGTGTTTGCCCCTGGGTACAAGATACTCAAAGCGTTCCCGCAAATAGCTTGGAGCATTAGGATTATGAAGTATGGTATAAAGAAGAGTTAGGATGTGAAGGTTACGGCGCTGTCTAATAGGGAGCCAGTTCAGTCTTTTGCAATATTGCGTGATATGATCGTATTTGCGAAGGCCAAACACAACACCAAACCTACCCAAACCAAACACACCCAGGCCAAACATCCAGGCACCCAGGCCAAACACAACAACATATTGTTCGTAACTGACGCGTTACCGCCTGTTTTATACTGCCGTATATCCCCCATCACTGCAAGCTAGCTGCAAAAAATGTCAGATTAAGGTCAGATAGACAATGAAGCAGGGTAGGCGACAGTTCGTCCAACGCCTGTTTTCCTTGGCCTCGAGTCAAATGTTGCATTTGGAAAATGAAATGTTGCCACGCTAAATTTTGAAAAGCCATTGTGCCCGTGTAATAAGACGTCTATTATGACTGTGAATTGTGTATCTGCTTCCAGTGAATAAGTTTCAATGAAAAAGCTATCCTCACTTTTTCATGATTAAGAAGGAGTAAGTTTTATATTATTTAAGAGCAATATTTTGCTACCATGATCCTCCTAGCGGTTATCTGGTTGCGTCTAAAGTGCAAACAGAGACCGTTTATTATTTTGATTGGTTTGTTAACTTTCATGACAGTGACTGCCCTTCCAATGCCGAGATTAAAACCTGCGTTCAAAGAATCAATTTCATTTATTCAGTTTAGGCAAAGAAATATATGAACGTCAAAATGTTCCATTTATGTCAAGAAATATTTTAAAAATATTACATAATGTAAATAATCCGTTGGAAAATGATTCTTTTGCTAGTTCGGTAGAGTGGTTCTACTGAGAAGATCCCAGCAAGAACCTCAGAGAAGTTATATTAGAACTAGATTATCTTTTTTTAAATATGGTTTTATTTACAATTTATGTTGTTTGAACAAGCAAAAGACTTAGATTGACCACGCATTTCTATCATCAAGATACTCATATACTTATCCTTTTTTCATTAGACATTTTTCATTTTTCTTTAAATAATTATTTCAGCGAGTCACAGCGGTTTTCGTACGTATTGCTCGTTTCTGTAGTACAAATACAGTCTCAATGTCAGCAGCTGAGCCCCACAGCAGCAGACCGTATGACATAACGCTATGAAAGTAGCTAAAATAAACTTCGTGCAGTTTCCTCATCAGTCAGCGACCTTATCTTTCTAACCGCATAGGCAGCTTAGCTAAGTTTTCCCGCCAAGGCTGTGATATGAGAACCCTATTGCAGTTTAATATCAAGAGTTATTCAAAGACAACTGTGGTATTGACTATTTGAAGAAATTCATTATTATTTTTAATACTAGTCTCTATCTTTCTTACATTAGACATACATAAATATATTTTGTTTTCTTCGCATTGAGCGGCAAGATGTTACATGTGAACCAGTGCAATATTTCACATCATCAAGTGCTACTTTTTGTCTTTCTATCTTAAAAATTAATGATGTGTTATCAGATCAGATTTGTAGCGAAGTAAGGAAGATTTACGTAAATCAAGAATAAATGGGGTCCTAATATCAAACCCTGGGGCATACCTAATGGGGTACCAAAGTTAAGGCCTCACCTGTTGTTTCGCAGGTTCTATGCATAAAAATTGCCGGATACTGTTGACGAGAAGTCCTTACAGTTATGTAAGAGGAAGTAGGTTCAAATATCACCCAGTATACCACGATGTGAACACACTCTTAAAACAAGTACTTCATGAAATGAAGGGATCATCTTCCACACGCGCAGAGACGCGGATAATACCTAATCCAAAAACAAATTCAGTCGTGATCACACTTCATTTGTTACAGATAAGACGCTAACAACGAAATAAACAACACTGCGTTGTATTCTGTATTTCGATAGAATAGCTCTCGATGTAAGCTCCATAAAGTATTACAGACGTTGTAAAATGTGCTGACTTGAATCGAAAGCAATACGCGAATCGAGAATGCGATATCGCGAAAATATTTTACGATGGACCTACGAAATGGACTTGACAGAGATTTTATTCTTAATGTTTCCACATATGGAATAATTCAGATGTATTTCGTTGAAATATTTTAGTCACGTAAATATTATAAATGGTGAACGTTGCAAGGAGTCGTTGGGTATAGGCAGTAAAAGATTGTTTGATGTATGAGTAAACTGGATAGTGACATAAATATATAAATATTCACGCCTGTAAATTTTTGTCCTCGAAGAGGTGAACAGAAGTATATTAAAACCCACATTTTGCCAACTATGAATTTCGATCCCAAATAATAAGGGGGCTAATTGCCGTTAAGCGAACTCTTTGTCATGGCCTTTAGGTTTACTGTCGGGTGAAGTAGTCATATTCTTTTGGCATCTTCTACTATCGAAACCCTAAATAATATGGGTTGTTTAATCTATTTTTAACGTTAACAACAGTGACCAAAACTACTATATTCCTGTTCCTAGTAGATTTTCGAAAACTTAATGTATGTCTGAAAAATAAATACAATTTTACAAAAGTATATGAAATTACAGACAGAAATCTGTGAAATAAAAATAAACTGCTACTTTTATGCTATCGGCTTAGCAATGTTAGTGATTCTCTTAAGGGGACAGTATCTACTTTCATAATAAATTGCCTGAATCGATCATTGGTATGCCTTGCAATAAATTTAGAACATTTGTAAAGACCACCTTATGTAAAAAAGCATACTATAGGACAGACGATTACCTGATAGACAAAAATATCTGGTTTAAGCATGGTGCAGGCCCCTCCTAAAATGCTGTAATTACGGCAGAATCTTGTATGTACTAGGAACGCGACATTTTGTACTTAGGTTAATCATATTATTATATGGGTATTTTCTTTTTTATAAAGTTATTTTATTTACTTTTATTAAATTCGTCCATATTTAGTCTTAAGAAAATGCTCATTGTAAATGGACGTCTAGAAAATGCGGCAGTAGAGTTTGTTGCGCAGTTTGTTCTCCACTAGCGCCTAGGAAGCGGTGGTAAACTTAGTTTTAACCAGAATTTGACGTTAAAAATATGTAATAACGTTACACTGTTTTGAGAAATAAAGAATTTGAATTTGAATTAGACCCCTCCAGGTAAGGTAAATTACGTTGCGTTAGAAGTGAGTCCACGTAATTAGTATACATGTTTGGACTTAAACCCGGGTCTTCTTGATCATACATAAGTGGGAACCGAATCTACTGCCAGCTAACTCCTACGTCCGAGAAGCTGCCTCACATTCATTGTTTGCGAGAGCACCAAAAACTTATCTCCTTTGAACCTCTACGTCCTGTGTCATCTTAGTATGTGGCAACGTCTAACTGACATTACACGATTAACCTATCATTGACCAGCAGGTGGCGTGTGCCTATTATTTTTTCATGGTAATATACAAAAACTTAAGAAACGTAACTGTCTACGGCATAGAAACGTAGCGCTCGTAGAGGCCGTAGCAACTCGTAGCTTATGACATATTCCCCTAGAGTTACTGTATTAATTAAGTATGTATCAGAAAAAGTCCAAGTAACTTTTGTACAGAACTTTTCTTGTTCCATTTTGCTTCAGTAGACATACCATAATTTGGGGTCATAAATACAGCGATAATTATTACTCGCCGAGGAAGACCCAAATTACTCATATTATTTATGCGAAAGTTTGTTATTTAGTTGCTCAGTATTTTGAAGGAATATTGGAAGTTGAAATTATTGGTAGATATTCTAGGTAACCTCTTCAGGTAAACTAAATTGCTTGTGTCAGAAATTGGTTATGTTTCGAACCCATGACCTTTTAAGTGCAAATCCAACACCTTATTTACAAGGTGAATACCTCTACCGAGCTACACTGCTACATAAGTTAGTAAAAAAATATTTGTACTTATTAGTTTGACAAACCGTATCCCACCATTACAATCGACATATGAACATTAATTCAAGTCGCATCCAAAACCTGCACTTTGAAGCCCGTGGTCTGCATTCGTACTATTTCTTGCAATGATTCGGTTTATCTTAAGCGACTACCGCCTGACCTTCCAATTCAATATTTAAATCTACGCCAGAGTGTCATCCATCAGTTATTAGGTATACCGAATTGCAAGATACGTTCTCTTGGTCCCAAAGGATCTTAGTCAGGCTCAATAGACCCAGTATTCAACAGCATCACCCGCCAATTTTGTGGCCCCAATTTAAGTGAAACATCCTTAATATTCATCGCAACGCTTTCTTTGTTATTTATGTCAACGGTTTCGTACCTAATTTGACAGCAAAAAGCATTGCCCTTGGAACTGTATTTTTTCTTACTCCCTTCTTTTAAATTATTATTTTAATTGTGTTGGTCTATGAGACCATTACGTACGTTACAATATTATAATTCACTTGCCTTTGAAACTTGACTGTTTTGCGTCGTTTATGAGCAGTATTCAATTTCTCTGAATATTCAGCCGCTCTGAATAAATTTTGTCATCAACATTACAATGTAATATGTTCACAGAAGTTGGAGGCAATGTGGTTTACTATAAAATGTAATGTAGTAAATGTACTATAACTACACATTTAACTTTCAAATAATGATTTATACGCTTTTAAACATTCAATTCTGAATATCGTTGGAAAAGTAGAATGAGATGTATTTATAATATTTTCAACCTTTGTACAATATGATTGTCTTTTTGCTATCTTCGCAGTTCGTTTTTTTATACCACTTGGGTAACAGACAAGCACACTGCTACTGATGGAAAGTGATTACCGTGGCCTATGGACGTATATAGTCATTGATAGTAATTATCAATGCTTTAATAAAACGCTAGGTATAATTAACAACTTTAGTTTTTAATTTTTTTTTCAGAAAAATGATTTAATTTAATTTTAATTAAAAAATATATTAGCAACTGCATTTACTAATATTCCCTCTAACCCCTCCAACTAAGCTAAATTGCTTGTGCTAGGAGTGGGTTATATTATAGATTCATGTGGTATCACAACAAGGGTTTATGTTGAATAAAATACTTTTCGTTCGGAATTGATATTAAAGGTATAATTTCGAAGCCAACCGCATACGACAACCGCCAACGCATACATCGCCTGCGCATACGCGTATATACTATAATGATATTGATGAGTTTTTGAATCATAATGATACATAATTTTATATTGATTATTGAATTGATAATTTTAATTTATTTAGTATTTTATTAATGAATTTTAACGTGACATAACCATTGACATTTCACTTTTTTGTAAACCTACTTCAATTTACTTTTTATCTAATAATACTATTGACATTGTTATTGATTTTGCAATTTTTTTTTTATTGGTTTTGAATGATAATATCACATAACTTGGAATTGATTATTATATTGTTATTTTATTATTTAGTTGATCAATTTTAACATGACATATGTAACGGTTGACATTTTACATTTTTATTGATTTGCATGTATTTATTATTATCGAAATTTTTGACATTTTTATTGATTGCCATGTATTTAAATTGTTATAATTTCTACACGAATTATGTTTGTTGAGAAATAAATGAATTGAATTGAATTGAACTTCTCAAAGATTCCATTTGTCCGTATCGAAGTTTAACAAGTAATTTATGTGCTGCATGCGTCGGCAGCTGTCGCATATCGTCGGCTTTGGAATTATACTCCATTTTTTAAACCACTTAAATGACAGACAAGCCCATGGTTGACCTGATAGGAAGCGGTTACCATGGCCTATGGACCTGTGCGAAACCAGAGGCGTTACACTCGCGCTGGCGACTCTGAAGAAACCTTCTAATGCCCCTCTTGAAGAACCTCATATTGTCGGCGCTTGGGAAAACTGGAAGAGGGAGTTTATTCCACAGCTTGAGTGTGCGTGGGATGAAGTTCCTTTCATACCGCACAGTGTGCATCGTTATTTTATGCTTTATTTTGTTTTGTTTTTTGATACATATCTCTGTGAGTGACTTTTGGTATTTAGGTAGCACTTAAATAGCTAAATATTTAAAAAAAATATGTATCTGAAGTTATAAACATAACATAGCCTTACTTTGCATGCTGTGTTCACATCAATTGGAATACAATCACGTTATGACTTTTGTAAATTGCAGTATTAGATATATTACAGGCTGTATTTAGTTTTGTGTACCAAAAAAAAAATGCTTCGATAGGTACAGTTTCAAAGACCACCACATAGTCTTCATTATCATCATCTATATCTATAAATGTCATCCACGGCATTCACCTTGGAGCCCGTTATCATAACTTTACATAGATTGTTAGCACAAGGTTTGCGTTACGGTGAGCCCTGAATCAAAGCCTACCAAAGCTTGCAGTTATTTGTTTAAGGCTGGGTGTGTGTACATATAATTTGTGTGTGTATACATAGAATGAAAGGAGTAGGAGCACCGCATGTTTGGCAACTTCAAGTTTGTAGTGGAGACTGTATGTTCGAACGCTGCACATTGTTGAAATAACAACAACTGTACGAATAGTCTGTGGTTTTATGTAGTTGAAGTTGGTACATGTTAACAGATACTAAAAATAGCAACGATTGAAAAAATATGAGCTTTGTGAGACAAATTATGTATAAATGACTGATTAACTAATAGCATAGAATAAATAATAACTTTTAAACTCTCACGTTCCTATGTGGTGTCAAAACGTTCGACTGCTACGCAGGGGACGCGGGTTCGCTTCCCGCTCAGCGCAAATTTTTGTATGCATGAATATCTATATTGGCATTGTACTGGGTGTTTACATGTATGATATGTACGTATTTACAAAAAAAGTATCTAAGTTTGTTTATCCGCATTCTAGATTTCATAACACAAGCTAGTTAAGCTATTCTTACCATGGGTCTAGATAGCGTTGTGTAGAGTGTTGTACAATATTTATTTATTATTATATAAAATAATGTTAACGGCAATTAGAGTGATCATGGTAATAAATAAATACCATGATCGCTCAATATAAATAGCGTAAGACGGACATATTGTAAGGAATATTGGGATGGCTTCAGGCGAGGTTCGGTGCCTCAGTGGTCAGAGCATTCCCCCTTTTTTTTTACGTGCGCATAATCCCCACGGATACCTCCCCACCGGAGACGGTGGAAGAGGTTATGTCGGACTCGAACCGACCAAAACGCACGCCGCCTGTGGGTCGTTTTGGTTGCCGAAGGTGAGGTTGACAGGCATATCCCTCGCACCCCGGCCGGCTCAGGGCCATCTCTCACGATCTGGCCCTCTCCTCGGGTGTGTGGGGACTACTCCCCAACTCGTTCCCGGAAATCAGGGAGGCGCGGTTGCCGTGCCAGAGTTACAGGTGGCTCCACCTGTCACCTCCAGGCCGGCGCTAATGGGGGGTGGAGGTCGTTCATCGACCTCCGATGCCCGAGTTGCCTTCGTACGAGGGCAGCTTGGCTTGCGATCCTTCGTCGCTCCCGCTGCCGCTCTCGCCCTGCCTCCTCCTTCACGAGCATTACTTGCTCGCAGAAGGAGGCGCCGGCTGCCCACGCAACCGCGCAGCGGACCATCGCCGCGAGCAAGGTGGAGAGCGTGAGAACCCTCACTCCCAGGGCCGCCACAAGCTCGCGCCTCGGCGTCTCCCACGCCGGACACTCGGTGAGCGTGTGCGGACCTGAGTCCTCGCTCGCGTCGCAGTGATGGCACTCGGACGTTGACTCTTTCTCCATCCGACGCAGATACTTTCCGAAGAGCATTCCCCCTGTAAGGGAATGATCGCGGGTCCTACCTGAACTGATTCAATTTTTTTCCTATCTTAATCGATCCATAACTGAAGACGGAAGGCGTGCACCACTGCGTGATCTCCGAAGTCCAAATCACCCCCACCCCTGCAAGACGGTACACGTGATAAATAACAAATGTGACACGTGATGATTAACAGACGCAGTATGTGTAAGTATGGGGATTAATATAATTAACATTAACAAAGAATAATTTAAACGTTAAATTGTTTTGAAATTTCATTTTATATTTAATTTGGCCAGCATGAGCCTCTGTGTCGGGGCGGTAGAGAACGTGATCGATACGCAGGAGGTGCAGGTTCGATACCCGCTTAGTGTAAAAATTTATATGCATAAAATAATATGGGTACTTGCATTTGTCTGGTCGTGCCTTGTATAGCACGTTAAGCTTTCGTTCCAGGTGTCATACGAACATCTATGATAATCGTTAGTAGAAGCTCTAAAAAGTCTGACTAGTCTTTGTACAGAATTTCGATATCGCTAAGCGCTCTCGATAAGTTCAAACTCATTATAGTTTGACTAAATAGCCGATCCCAAATAAGTTGAGAAAAGGTTCAGAAAATGGTGATGAACAAAATTGTTTTGAAATTTCCAGCAAATGTTATTCATATAATAAATTTCAAATTTACTTCGCTCCTTCGCAATATGGCAGATACATATATTAACAACTTGTATAAAAAGATGGGGTTTGTGAACTTAAGCGTTATGGGCCCTGAGTGTACTGCATTATCATATTTGATTCTTATGAAAGTTTTAAGTGCTCGGAAATTTACCCAAGCTTACAAAAGATGCGCATTGCATACCGCTTCAGATGTTGCTTGTTAAGTTTAGTTTTCTAAAGACTTTCGGAGGTTAATATAATATTTTAGGTGAATTTTTCACAAGTATGTATTAAAGATTTTTTAGTAGTTTACCTCGATTAGCTAATATTCGATCAGTAATAACATCTTCTGGTGGATTATCTTTTCATTTTGGATCTTATGAGGATTTTGATCATATAAAAATTATTACTATTCTATCAAATCTAAAATTAAAATTACTAAGTGGTGCAAGATAATACTAAATTCCAGGTGAATTACATCGCTGTTAATAACTAGGTTTAAAGAATTTATTCTCAAAAAGACATACACAGTCACTTACATGAGAACATAACAATAAATAAGTACTTAAATAGGTCACCGACACGACAAGAGAGGGGTACTCATTTGGCGGTTCCGATCTCAAAAGTATGTTTGCCTAATCACGCTTCAATTCAATATGTAGGCTGATAGTTGAGACTTAAAATCGCTAAACGAGCTTACATTTTTTATTTCAGACGGAAGACCATTATATATTTGTGCTCCTTCATAGGTAATACTCTTTTTTGCGTAATTTGTACGTATTTTTGGCAAAACAAGCAAACTAGGTCGACGAAGACTGCGTTTACTTGTCATTGATTTCTTCATAAAACTTATATTGGTGTGGATGGCTCCATCCATAATTCTTCTAATCAATATACAAGTGGTGTACAGATATAGTTGCTTGATATTCATAAGCTTTGTTTCCTTATAAACTTTGTGAGTTGGTGTCATATATGGATAATGAAACAGTGTCTTCATAACCCTATTCTGCATTCTTTGCAGTTCTTGAAGCCTTGCTTTGCTAGTGTTTCCCCAGATCTCGATGAGATATAGTAATTGTGATTTGACAAGAGAATTGTAAATAAGATAGCGTATTTTTTTGAGTGTACAGTGACTTATGTTGTGGAGTGATGCAGTAAGAGCCGAAAGTTTGTTTTTAATGTAATCAATTTGATTGTTAAAAGTGAGATAACTGTCCAATCTCAATCCAAGGTATTTTTCACATGATTTTTCTTCTAATGCTATATTATTAATAGTTAATGGATTATGTTGCGGGATTATTTTATTTTTGGGCTTGAAGATTATGTAAGAAGTTTTAGATATATTTACGGTTAATAGATTACATTGGAACCAATCAAACAGAGACTTCAGATCTTCTTGGGCCTGTGAAACAACGTCGTGTATATTAGCTCCAAAGTAAAACAAACAAGTATCATCCGCGTACAAAGTTAAATGTCCATGTAACCCTAGTTCTGTAATACTATTAATATACGTTAAAAACAGCAAAGGCCCCAATATAGATCCTTGTGGAACGCCATATGTGATTGGTGAAGCATTACTTTCAGCATTACCTATTTTAACTATCTGAAATCGGTTTGTGAGGTAAGATTTAAACATCTGGAGAGCATTGCCTATGATACCAGCGTTTTCTAGTTTTTCTAATAACAGTTTATGACTTATTGTATCAAAGGCCTTTTTCAAGTCGATGAATATCCCCAATACTAATTTTTTTTTGTCTATGTTAGTTTTAATTTTTGTAACTAAGTCAATGGTAGCCGCAGTAGTGTTATGTTTAGGTCGAAATCCGTATTGGCGTTCTGATATAAAATTAAGGGAGTCCAGGTAGTTCATCAGACGGCTATGTAATATTTTCTCCAAAATTTTCGAAATGATTGGCAGAACAGAGATTGGACGATAGTTGCCGGGGTCAGTTTTTATTCCTGATTTATAAATAGGCGTTACCTTTGCAACTTTCAAAGAGTTCGGAAATTCTCCATTTGCCAACAATTTGTTAAAACAATTTGCCAAATCAGCTGAGATTACATCTTGTAGGCTTCTTAAAACCTTAGTATTAATTTTATCTATACCACTACTTGAGTTTGGGTCGAGGTTTTTAATTATAGCAGTGATTTCCTTACTGCTACACGGAGACAATATGGAAAGTTCATTCTTTGTAAATGTTTTTGTTTTATGATATGTATTTTGTGGATCATGATATTGTTTTGGTATTTTGTTTGCTAGTGTAGATCCAATGGTAGAGAAATAATTATTAAAAACCTCACAAATTTCTTTAGTGTCAGTGATCAAGTTAGAACCCACCATAAGTTTTGAAGGAGCTGCACTTGGTTTTATTTTATTATTTGCTAAAGTATTTATAAGTGACCACATTTTTTTAGGGTTATTAGCACAGTCTGTAAATCGTTTATAATAGTAGGTATTTTTTGTGTCCTTAATTTGTTTTGCAACTTTTCTTCTCATTTCTTTGTAGTTGTTTTCTAGTGTTTCATTGAACGGATTAGTTTTATGTTGTAACCATAAATAGTTTCTTTGACTGATTCCAGTAATAATTTCACTTGTTATCCAATCTTCTTGGGGTAGATTCAAAACTTTGGTTCCCAAATCTTTAGCCTCTTCCACGTATTGTTTCAACTTTACTTCCAGCTTACTGTAACTAGATTATTAATACTGTTCCGTTTTTTCTTGCATTGGTTTTATGTGAAGATAATATCACTATAATATAGTAGTAGTACATACTGTAGAAATCATAGTAAGTAAAAATATTTTAAAATATTCCGTCACGGCCCTTTTTTTTAACGCGTGTAATATTGGTAATTGTGGAATACCACTCGGATACCCCTCGCCGCGGCCAGCGGGGTGGTTATGTCGGGCTCGAACCGACCATAACTGCACGGCCGTCTTGGGCCATCAGTTGCTGGGGGTGAGGTAGCCTCTGGCATATTCCTCACAGACTCCGACTGCCCCAGGGCTGTAGAAGGCCCCATCGGGTGTGGGAATACGGATTCCCCATCTTTCCCCAGAAAAAAGGGGGAGGGGCACGTATCGCACTGCCGTCTCGGCCTACTTCTACTCCAGTGACAGGTGGCACCACCTGTCGCCCACAGGCCTGCGTTCATGGAGGACAGAGGTCATTTAATGACTTCTGAAGCCTG
Source organism: Eilema griseolum (assembly GCA_963662185.1). NCBI lineage: Eukaryota > Metazoa > Arthropoda > Insecta > Lepidoptera > Erebidae > Eilema > Eilema griseolum. Next base: position 7,732,001 of record OY759236.1, read on the forward strand.
AGTCGCCTACGCGCCTTCACGGCCCTCATCCGTCAATAATTAAAAATGATATCGAGTTATTTAATATTTTAACGTCACCCAAAGTTTGTTTAGAACTAGAAATAGGATAGATAATGAAATTGGGTACTATTTTTCGATTGTACACTGTATGTCTAAATGATAGTTAACATTAAAAATACGTTACGGTAGAAAGTTAGATCAAACTATTCTTTACTGTTACTAACGGTTTTTAAGTATAGTTCTTAACATGTCTATGTTTAATAGTCCATATATAGTTCGTCAATATGTAGAGCCCCTATAATGATTACTTTTATCATTAGGTGAACACAACACACATCTATCACCCCGCACAATAAAATATGACACATGTTGTATTCATTTCAATAGATATTCCACTGCGAAGATAAATTATGACAGTTATGTATTCCATGTTAGGACTTCAACGTGACCCTGCTCGCTGATGAGTTTTTTACTTTTGACGACTTGAAAACGAAAATTCATGGAAGTTTTGAAGTTATTTACTCTAAATATTTAGCGTCTAAACTTCAAATTGTATAAGTAATTAATGTTGAATGTTAAAAACCTGCCACCTCAGTGGTATAAAAAAAATTAAATACTAACTGTGACCCGAGTTTTTGCCTGCTTGGAATTTTGAACTAAATTTTTTTTTTTCGTGCGGCTATGCCTTCGGATATAAACCCCGTGGTTTGTGTTGCACGCAGTCTCAGGTCTTCAGATGCCGGGATATAAAATTGCCTAAAGAATATCCCGCGCTTCCTGCTGGCCCAGGGCCACCTATGGTTTTCAGATGGCCCCCGGGTGTGGGAAACGAACAAAAAGGGCGGAAGGCGAACTTTGTATCACTGCACCGGCAGGGGTGAAGTGGTAACAGGCAGCTGCTCCTGCTACCCTCAGCCTGCTCTCGGCAACCAGCCCGCTTCTTGCCTGATCTCTACTGTGCCTTTTGGTAGTCAGAGGGACATATGGGAAGCCTTCGAACAACCCTCTACAGGGCTGCTCGAATCTAAACCCATAGTAAGCATAGCTTAACTAGCTTGTGTTATGGAATCTAGAATGCGGATAAACGTACTTAGATACTTTTTTGTAAATACATATAACATATTATACATAGAAACACCCAGTCCAATGCAAATATTACATATTCAAGCATACAAATACTTGCACTGAGCGCGAATCGAACCCGCACCTCCTGTGTAACAGTCGAACGCTCTATCGCTACGCCACGGAGGCCGTTAACTATATTATGAAATTCGTAATTCCTTTATTCACCCGATATATTTTATAGTAAAAACTACCTGTTGCCCTCGGCTCCGCCCGCGTGAATGTCGGCTATCGCTTAGTGTTGAGTCAACACTATTGAGCATAAAAAAATTCTAAAATAAAAGTAGCCCACCTTACATCTTGCTCTTTATTACATCAGCTACCTGCCAATATAGACTGTCTGTCTGTCTGTTTGTTCCGGCTAATCTTTGAAATGGCTGGACCGATTTTGACGGAACTTTTATTGGCAGGCAGCTGATGTAATAAGGAGTAACGTAGGCTACTTCTATTTTAGATAAAATTTAGCTCAATAGCGTTGACTCAACATAAAGCGATAACCAACATCCACGCGAGTCGAGTCGCGGGTAACAGCTAGTCTTATATAACTTGCATCTCAAAATCCTTTATTAAGGGATGCCTACGTCAGAGTAGCTTTATGGGTGCAAAGTCTCAGCCCGATCGGTTTAAAATTGACTAAGTTTCATACAAACTTTCATCCCCTATTTTATCCCCTTGGGGGTAGAATTCATCAAAATCCTTTCTAATCGGATGCCTACGTCATAACATCTACCTGCATGCCAAATTCAGCCCGATCCGTCCAGTGATTTGGGCTGTGCGTTGATAGATCACTATGTCAATCAGTCAGTCTCAATATTTGGAATCATAAATCTAACCATAAGTAAATAAAGACCCACTAGTTACACACCAAAGTTACGAACCATCTTGAGCGGAGGGGTCTGTTTTACGATCATTTAAAGGGAACAAACAGGAAATTATTGCCTGCCATTTAGGGGACATTTTTACGTTCTTATTTGAGTTTTGCTTATTTATTTTTTTATATAGAACACGTCAATTAGACTTCGCCTTGCCTGATGGTAAGCTGAAGGCAAAGTCTCAGAAAAGAGGGTCACCATTACTTACACATACCATGTGACAATGGTGACACTCAGCTTGAGGGCCTCATCATATGCTTTTTCACGCCCCGCTTTAATGGACCCGGGACTGTAGGAAGAAGGAAACACGTGAGCTGGTAATGAATTCCAGACCTTAATTTTGCGACAGAGGAAAGAGTCACCGAACCGCTTGGTTACTGTATTGAAGATTTAATTAAAATTCAATGTAGGTGGGTGTACAATTCCGATGATAACATTATAGATGTAAACACACTACTAACATAATCAATTTAGCTTAGCTGGAGAGTGCAGCGGGAACACTAGCAATTGTAATTGCAAAAAGTGATCCAATACCGTGATACAGTGTAGGAATCATTCGCGTGTGTTTTTATATTGTTCTTCTTCTTCTAGTCAATGGCTAGATCTGTATAATGATCTGGTATTTAAATGGTTTATCTGGTTTCTACATTAAGAACAACAATGTATTATATTGTATAATATATATACGTATATATATCACAAATGTCTTTGTGTATATATACGTCCCAGCAGAATGAACCTACGATTTAAGTAAGGTGGCTAGGTAAGACTGGATTCGCAAGGTGGAGGATCAAGTACTGTGGTGCACATTGGGGGAGACCTACGTCCAGTAATATACTACAATAGGCTTATATTGACAAGATGGCGCGGATCGCAATATTTATTGATAAGAACGTGATATACTTCAACAAACGACGTTATTGCACCGATATATATACTTTCTTTAACGATGTAATGACAAGATAAAATACTACAAATATATTCCCTGCTGCGATCACTTTCGTAAACTTTTTTTTTTATTTTGAACATAAGACTCATCACTAGCAGCTATAATTATGTATAATAAATACGCCAACACGAGCCTGGTTCACATATTTAGAAATCATGTCACGACACTATTTCACGCAAGCCTTCATGCTCACATCGGTGAGATAGTATGGCACCAAACACGGGACTATCCTCCCCTCCCGAAGGTGACACATATCCATTTTTCAACGAGATACGATATTCAATTTAGCTCGTAAAAAAGTGACGGGCAATTTAAAAATGGAACTTGGTATTTTGTAGTTGCCCCCAATCTATGATAGACTTTTTGGCACCTGTCAAATATGAAACACGAACGATATAGTTTTTGATGTAACTCGTTACCTATATTTTTTTAGTTATCCATTTTACGGTTAGATATAGTTTACGCTACATAAAGACTATAGATTTAAATAAGTAGTGGTTAAGGTTGGGTTACAAAGTATAGGAGGTAGGACACGACGGTATTTCCATCCAATTGAACAGTCCGACTGGGCAAGTACCTTCGCCCTACAGATTACCGCGGCCATAATAACCTCGTGTTGTGTTCCCAGCGGTGAATAGGGTAGCCAGAGCTCACTGGAGGGTTTTTGTGCTGTCAGTGTAAAGACCAAAATCTTGTCCTGCTTTGTCTTTTACACTGACGGCACAGAAACTCTCAATGCTTACAGGGTTGGCAGCACGAGTGTGACTCTCTTGGTTTTGCACGCGTCCATAGGCCACAGTGACCACTTTCCATCAGGTGGCCCATGTGCATGTCTGCCACCTAAGTGGTATAAAAAACGAGATTAAATAAAACTACTTACTCAATGAACTTTGTTAAGTAAAATTTATGAACTCTTATTACAAAATATAACATAACACAAACTAATATATATATAACTATATTCTACATTAGTTTCTGCGTGCCCTTGCACGTTTGTAAACCTTATTTTATGTTGGGTTAACTAGACACTCAAGCAATAACCCCGTCCAAAAAAATCAAATTTAAATTTCGATCTCTGTGAGCCCATTATCATATTGTAAATCATGTTGACCCCTATAAACTATAAGGTTTATGCATACCATAAAAGCACTCGGGTGCTTCTGAGACACTGTATAGTAAGTGTATTAATTCTATAGTAAAGAGAGACATCACTATGTTAACGACTATAGTATAAAGCCTTTAAACTTTCTAACTTGATTAAAACTGATATTTTCAATCACGCGATAATATTTAGCCTATTTTAGATGAAATTTTATTTACAGAATATTATGAAAAGTCCTAAAATAACCTAGTAAATATTTATAATGCTCACGAACAATATATTCATAATAAGTAACGTATTCATGGATTCTCTTCACAAGAAAATACGAGCATAGGAACATCCATGAATGCCATTGTAGATAAATAAATTGAGAATGAAATGACAAGTCTGTGGCATAAGTTTTCGTTCCTATTGTAGATCTGGAAATTTGATTTCTATGTCACTATATTTATGGGTGCTTTCTTTAGGAAACCCGGATCTGTACCCTTTGATCCGTATGTGGAATGCCGGTATCTACGCAAATACATGCGTATAAGGTGTATTTTCCATAAAAAGGGCATCGAACACTACAGATATTTCAATCCACGAAGACGCGCCCCACTTCATTTCGGTTGAGGGGATTGCGGGGTGCGGGGAGTTTGCTCCGGCCTCAGTCGCGAACCGTCAGCGGTTCGATGCAGACGGGTAGTAAAATCTATGTTGCGAAATTCCAGACTCATTACGAAAGTTGCTCCACTTAATTTTTTTTTGAAATGTCGAAAAAATCTCAGCGTATTGTACTTAAAAGCCAGGTATGTAAATGACTGTTTATAATTTTATAGTTATTAAAACACATGAAATAAATAAAGAATTTTTTTATAAATAAGTAAAAATATATTTTTTTTTTTAATTTTAGGCGAGAGAAATTATTTCTAAAGTTTATGATTTTATGAAAAAAGAAGCAAGTAACAAATATGCAGAAAAACTCACTGATGCACGATGGAGAACCGCACAGGCTGCTGGAGTTTCTGAAAGCACAGTGACTAGAATTCTACGCGAAAGAAAGGAATATACTGATACAATGCAGCCTATTACAGCTCCTACTATAGAATCCAATATAACTATGGAGACGGATGGTATAGTTCCCATAGTCCCACGTGTGGAGCGTACCACAGAGCTGACTACGGAAGTGGATACTGAGTGTGAAAATGAAACGAGCACGTCGCATTCTAATATAGTGGGCAGAAGTGCTACTATTTTTACATCACCTATGAAGAAGAGAAGGGTAAGACCACGAAAAATTAATTTTGACGAATTTGATATAGGTGTAATCCGAAGAACCATTCACAATTATCATATAGAACATCGTCAATTTCCAACATTATCACGACTTAATATTGTTTTAAAAGACCGCATACAATTTGATGGATGTTTAACAACCCTAAGGACATTGTTACTTAAACTTGGTTATAAATGGAGAAAAACTGAGAATAACAGGAAGGTGCTAACCGAAAAACATGATATGCAGATGTTAAGATTGAAATATTTAAAACAAGTAAAGTCTTTTCGTAATGCAGGTAGACCTATAGTCTACACAGACGAATCATATATTCATACCAATCACGTGCAAAAAAAATCTTGGGCCGAAAAAGATTCTAATACAGCAAAACAAAATTTATCAAAAGGAGTGCGCATAATTATAGTACATGGTGGAAGTGCAGAGGGTTTCGTTCCAAATGCATTGTTGACATATAGAGCAGAGATCAAATCTGGAGACTACCACGATAACATGAACACAGAAAATTACTTAAAGTGGCTTAAGGAGAAACTAATACCAAATCTCCCAATTAATGCCGTGGTAATCTTGGATAATGCAGCTTATCACAATACGAGTTCGGAAAAAATTTCAACATCCAACTCCAACAAATCAGACATGCAGACTTGGCTGAATGCAAAAAATATCCATTTTGAACCAAGCTACAAAAAACCTGAACTTTATAATCTTATATTAAAAAACAAAGAAAACTTTCGCAAGTACAAAGTGGACGATTTATTGAAAGAGCATGGATTCACAGTGCTTCGGCTGCCTCCTTATCATCCAGAATTGAACCCAATCGAAAATATTTGGGGTATTATAAAAAACGACGTTGCTAGTCGCAATATCAGTCAAAATTACACTTCGATTATGCTCATTTTAAATGAAGCATTTGATCGCGTAAATAAAGATGTCTGGTTCAATACTTGTAAGCACGTGGAAAAAATAGAAGACGAATACCTGAGACACTGTGATCTTGATTTTAGTTTTATTATAAATGTCGGCGATACATTAGACTCTGAATTAGATAATTCTGAAACGAGTGATTGACTACCTATTTTATTTCTTAATAAAGTTCTATAAAAAATTTCACGTATGTCTATAATTACCCCTATAATAAAAATGGTAATATTATCATTATATTAAAGAATCACATAAAATATCTACACCTAAAAATAAAACAACCCTTTTCTCGCAGTCGGGTATAAAATTTAAAATTGAAGTAGAGCATCTTTCTTTTTGACTATGACGCTCTCTCCTGATTAGTCTATTAATTATAGTGTGTGCGTGCACACATAGATTATTAGTGTGTACGGATAACACTCAGACATTGACTTAAGCGTGCACACATGTACTGTAAACTGATCGGAGAAATGGAGGGGCGCGTCTTCGTGGATTGAAATATCTGTAGTTGCAACTTCATAGTTTAGTCATTTGGGATTAAAACGAAAGTTATTAATTCGTTTAAAGAACATGTTTTCGTCTATCATCACTCAAATTGTAGGTTTGATCTGTATACCATTCTTCGCATGATATATTTTTACTTCAATTACACACACATATCACTATAACTTTTCTATGCTTTAAAACATGGTATGATTACTATCCGTGTGGTGACGGAGGAAGAATACAAGTATCACCACCCCATATCATCCGGAGGGCAAAGGCGACAAACGGAAACATACGCAGACGGTATCACTGCGAGAGAAGGAAAACTCGAAATAAAACCCTGTACCAACCCGTCTGGGCAGCGTGGAAACAGTAGGCCAAATCCTCCCAACATTGGAGGAGGCTTAGTCCAGCAGTGGACTGTGATGGGCTAGTTGAAAATAATTACTATGTAGCTACACCACAGACTATGACTACCCCACATACACATTTACACCAGCAGAATTCATGAGCACCTGCGGTAAACTTAATTCAATCTAAACCATACAGTTCTCTGAGTTCCTTCTAGCTTAGTAACAGTTGTTAAACTAGAAATATCTGAGATAACTCCTATTGCCTGTAAAGTCCATTTTATCTGTACTTAAGATCAGTAAGTATCTTGATACCTAGGCATAAGAGTATTCATCTTACCACGAATCGGCAATAAACTAGAGCGCAGCGTCGTCTACAAAAATTATGATTTTATCTTTATGTGAGGTGGGCATACCCAGATCATTAATATAGACGAGAAATAGTTTTATTGCGAGAACATTTCCCTAAGGGGGCCTAAGGCATTCTGTAAGTGCCTTTTCAACTATTCTAATTCAAAGATTTCATCCTTAAATTTTCTGTGAATAGTCCTAGAAATACAGGAGAAGAGATGTCCTGCAGTTGTCTGATAAATGCTCTTCCCTAGGGTTCGAATCAAAATGGGTAGAGAAGTAGATATACTATTTATACTGTTGATTGATGAAACTTGTTACACATACTAAGAACATACATAAGAACAACATAGGTACTTTTTCAAAGTATTTTAATAGACCCGACTGGTTTTGCCTGAGGGTATCCTCAAAGATTCACAATGAATTGGAAATAAAAGAGATGCCAAAACCCTCGAAGCCTCTATACCTCTATCGCATCGATATATAGAGACACATATTAGGAACATACTTATTCCTTTTCCACAGTATTTTTATTAGACCTGCCCGGTTTAGCCTTACCGCATCCTCAAAGGTTCGCAATGAATTGGTTTGTATAATAAGATTTCAAATTTACTAGCACACAAGTTTCCTTCTTCCTACGGTCCCGGGTCCTTTAAACGGACGTGGAAAAGGATTTGATGAGACCATCAGTGAGGATCATGATGGAAATGGTGGTTTAAGGTGACGTGATCATTATGTTTTGTTTCCAAAAGTGAAATAATAGAATCAGTTAGATTTATCCGATTGGAAATAGCATTCTATATCTTACCTCATCCTCATATTACCAAATATAATTGGATACAAAAATATTAAGTAAATTAATTTATAACAAAGCAAAATATATTTAGTCAACATTAAATATGTTTTTTTTAATCAAGCTTGAGAATATGTCGATTAATACAAAGCTATGCATTTGTCTATAAGTAATTGTATCTCCATAGCACACTCTAGCTAGCGTAATGACTTCGGCACTAATCAAGAACTGGCATGTTTCAACTTAAGACTATATATCAAGAGTGTGGACTATATATCAAGAACACACTTTTAAGCAATTAAGTTTAGATGCAGATGTCAATGCTAGGGTATGTCATTTAAATGGAAGTGTTATAGATATTGCACACATCTTTATAATGGCAGGCCTGCCATAAAACGTAGACAGCGTCAGATCTAGATAATGATTGCAAAGATTTTAAAATTAAAATTCGGCTTGTAAATCAAAAATAAAAATATTTTATAGAACCCATTTGTATGTAGCTACGTACTACATACAAATGGGTTCTATAAAATATTTTCTAAATATTTCTGATACTGAAAAAGTTTTATTTAAATCGGAAAATGATCATTTACTTTTAATGCCAACTGTACATGTGAAGTTGCAATTAGTACTTACTTACTCTCATTTATTTTTCGTGCGGATTCTGCTTCATATGGTAGCCCGCAAAATATGCGATTGTGGTACGCAGCCACCAACACTACCCGACAGTGACCACGCGATGCCTGATATCCATATCAGGCAACGCGATGTCCGTGCAGTGCTGCAATCACTCGATGTCCGAAAAGCCAGTGGTCCGGATAGTATTCCAGCGGTAGTTTTGAAAAAATATGCAGCGGAGTTGTCTCCAATGCTTACGCGCCTGTACCGGCTATCCTACAGTTCGGCGGCGGCGGTTACAGGCGAATGTTCAGCCGATTCCCAAGAAGGGGGATCGCTCGGAGCCAGCCAACTATCGACCCATAGCCGTCACCTCAGTGCTGTGCAAAGTGTTCGAGCACATAATTAACAAACAGCTCATGCAGCACCTAGAGGATCACTCCTTAATTAATGACCGGCAATATGGCTTCAGACCGAAACGGTCAACGGGTGATCTTCTAGCATACGTTACCCATCTTTGGGGTGAGGCTATGGACAAGCACGGCGAGTCACTGGCAATTAGTCTTGACATCGCCAAAGCTTTCGATAGAGTCTGGCACAAATCGCTTCTTTCTAAGCTACCTGCCTTTGGTCTGCCTTCTAGGCTGTGCAACTGGGTTGCTAGCTTCCTGCAGGGGCGCCGTATTCGCGTCCTTTGTAACGGACGAGCTTCGGAGTTTCTGCAGGTTAATGCTGGCGTACCCCAGGGGTCCGTCTTATCACCCACTCTCTTTCTTCTGCATATCAACGACATGCTGTCTACCGGCAATGTTCGTTGTTATGCAGACGATAGCACTTTACATGGGAGTTATCATGGACATCCAGCGGCCAAGCAGTCAGATATCGCAGAGAAAAGGCAGCTTCTTGTCACTGAGCTTGACGGGGTCCTGAATCACATTTCTCAATGGGGCTCTGAGAACCTGGTTGAGTTCAATGCCAAGAAGACGCAGGCATGTGCGTTTACAGCAAAAGTATCTTCTTTCCTTCCCCTCCCCACTCTTCAGAGCACGCCACTGCCGCTGCAGGACAATCTCAATATCCTAGGTATGGATGTTCGCTGCAACCTGAATAACAAAAACTAAATCGAAAGCATCATCAAAACAGCCTCACGAAAACTCGGAGTCCTGAACAGAGTGAGACGATTTTTCACGCCGGAGCAGCGGTGTCTTCTTTACAAGACACAAATTCGCTCCTGTGTGGAGTACTGCTCGCATCTCTGGGATGGTTCAGCAAAGTACTTACTAGATGCTCTCGACAGGTTGCAGCGACGTGCGGTCCGCATCATTGGGAATCCCGAGATCACGAACACCCTAGAACCTTTACAGCTGCGTAGAGATGTTGCGTCCATGGCTGTATTTTACCGTCTGTACCATGGGGAGTGTTCTGATGAGCTCTTCCAATTAGTCCCACCCTCCCCTTTCCTACACAGGACAACGCGTGCAGGTCTTAGATGTCATCCGCACACGGTGCAAAACATCCGATCAAGAACCAAGCGGTTCGGAGACTCTTTCCTCTGTCGCACCATTAAGGCCTGGAATTCATTACCAGTTCACGTGTTTCCTTCTTCCTACAGTCCCGGGTCCTTTAAGCGGGGCGTGAAAAAGCATATGATAAGGCCGTCAAGCTGAGTGTCACCATTGTCACACGGTATGTGTAAGTAATGGTGACCCTCTTTTCTGGGATTTTGCCTTCAGCTTACCATCAGGCAAGGCGAAGTCCAATTGACGTGTCCTATATAAAAAAAAAAAAAAAAACCAAAAACAACAAGTTTCATAATATTAGATAAAATTTCCCATTGCAAAGTATTTGCAGATTTTGGTTACTTTATTGGACGCAGACCTCCATAAATAAGACCCTCGTTTGTACTAACCAGAGTACCGATGTAATATTCATTATCTTACAATTTTGCTCTCGTTATCAGAACATTTTCATAGACATTTGGGTTACGTATTTTTTTTAATTTAAGGAAAATTAATTTATTATGGATTATTTTTTATGTTTTGCAATTTCTAGATAACACAATTAAAAGGTATAATTAGGTCCTAAATATTAGACTAAAGTTTCGGAGTGTTTAAGTAGCGAAATACATAGGAAATCATGATAACTTCATAGTTTATAGACTGTTGCCGGACTACATTCACTTTTCAATTAATAACGGTCAGCATGGGACAGTCATATAGAGTAGAGGGAGTAAAATTAATTTGTATTTTAATAAAAGTAAAAAAAACATTCCAGTACATAAATAAAATTTAAAACTAACACTTGTTTTAAAGCTAGCAAATTCGATAATTGCTTATCACACATTCGAAAACTAACTTAATTTTACTCAATAGTATATTCTAGAAATATAGTATACATATGTACACAAGACAAAAACGTTAGCCTATCCATCTAATAAAATCTATTTATCATTTGGGTCAAGTGGAAACACCCGTATGTTTTACATATGTGTGTGAACAGTCAAAAACAATAACTCCATTGCTTTGAAGTCACATGTGTGCGTCATCGTTACAGGCGTATTAGTGTATTATGTTTATGTGTGCCAGTGTGCACGATCATGAATCGTGAACGATTGAATATGTGTTAGTGAGTGATTTGCCTGCCATCGAATGAGAAGGTAAATTTCATTAAACTAGCACAGGCTCACGCAGTTGAGTGGTATTATAGGCGTAATGGCATTATAAAGGTAGCGAGTTCGAACCGCAACTGTATTGATGTAGTAGTTTTGATTAATAAATAGTTTTGTGTTTGTTCTTTATTTTGTTTGTTATATTAAGGAACCATACAGTTGTCTTTTATACTTAGTGTTCCGTAGTCTCAAAAATAATATGGAAAATAAAACAACATCATTGTTTCAACGATATAATAATAAAGTAAGATTGTTCAGTAAATAAATAATTTAATTGTGTTGTGTCGTAGAACTACATATATATAATATATGTCACAATGTTTGTAACTAAACTCCTTCTAAACAGTTAGACAAATTTTGATAAACATTTTTGCTAAATAGTATTTAGTAGACCTAAGAATAGTCATATACTATTGTTCGGGATAATTGAAATCCATGTGGTCGTAGCCGAGTGCAACACGTTTAGGTTTATACATTACACATTCTTTATATAATAAATAGGTTATTCAATATTATCCCTCTGGATGTTTAAATCAGACAAGCATGGACGCAGGTAAACTAATTAACTTTCAGTAACTAAAGTGTAGTGAATCACCATGTTAACGTTTAGAAATTATACTATATGCAAATATAATAACTTCTCATTTCGTTAACAATAACATCACTCACTTATTTTCAGTTTAATTTCTTTATTTCTCAAAATGATGCCACATAATTACCTACATATTTTAGTTCCTAGGCACTAGTGGAGAAGAAATGGCGCAACAAATTCCAACTTTTATTATAAATATGAATTATAAAATAATACTTATAGATAATAATAGTCATTTATTTGCTTAAATTTGCCTATATATTAGATAGTATATAGTGGTTTTAATTATTCCAAATTACCTATACCGAAGTATATATACCAAGTATAATTGAAACCACTAAAATTCAGATTTGCAATATAATTAAACAGAAATTATTTAAGTAATATGACCACTAGACCTGCACGGTAGAATATTTTTTTTGGCAATATCGCTCACCTGCTTTTCTCCAAAAAATTTTGCGTCCATCCCTGTCTGATTTAAAATATTTTTCATCACTAAATATTACTATATTGTTGCACCAGTCAAAATTTAAATATCCCCTGGCAAACCTAAACCTACTTCGACGATGAAGATCCGGCGTCAAAATTTTTCTTGCCGGTTTGCGACATCTGATTCCAGCTGCCCGAAGATGGTTCCTTACTGTTTGCAATGTAACATGGTGTTTGGTGGCCATAACACGGGTGGAAGGGGTTTTGAATATGTTTTTCAACCACCTCTTTATGCAAAGAACACGCATCGGTGTAGGCAAAGGCTTTGGGGCCAGGCCGAAGACGGTCTCTGGTGCCTGAATCGCCATATCGGCGCACCCACCGCTGCTCTGTAATGGAAAAAAAGTAATAAAATTCCTTGTTAAAATTCTGTAAAATTTATATGCCTACTTATATATTTTTGTTTATTATTAGTATTGGGAGATATATAGATTCTCCAGGATGATGATGATTATAAGATCAAATAACTTTCATAATAATAAATTGCAGAAAACACTACTTACCGATATGTTCAATTTTCGAGATATTTCATGTATTCAAATATTTTGCTCATGCAAAGTAATAATATGCGCTCTCATAATAGTTGTAAGTTGTTTATTCATTTTTATAAATAAAAAACAATAAATAAAAAAGTTGTTAATTAACCGTGTGGAAAGCACAACGCATCCAATTGTTGACAGATAAAAATAAAATTATCATGTTATTTTAATCATGAGAATGAGGGTAGCATAAATTCCAATACGAGAAACATTCATGCAATGTGTGTGCAACAATACTCGCTCAGTAATAATAAAAATACTACTGATTTAAGTTGCTATAAAATTATAACTAAAATATCAAGATACTTTTGTGATGTTACCTCAACATTCCCTTAATAGGTAAGTAATTAACATGAAGATATACAAATATTTAAAAGTTCAAAAAGTAAAATTTGACCGCGAATCGAACTCAAAACTTTGCGATATTTTAAATCTTATAAAACGAAACTGTAAACCCCGAGGTCACGGAGACTTAATAATATTCTATCAAAAATTACGTTCATATCCTAGTAATAAGAATTTAATGAGTTATTCTTATTACTAAAGAAAGTTTAACTGATGGATGATAAATAAATACGAATGGTTTTGAATCAATTGTAATTTGCAAGTGTGTAAGTGTGTGTGAGTGAGGAAACGAATTATTGTTACACACACATATATGTAGAACATACTGGTGACCTTTTCTGCTTGCCAAAATCAATATAAAGATATGTATAATACTTATATCACTAGACAGGCTATCGTTTTTGTCTTGTGTACATACATAAAATCACGCCTGTCTTCCATATGGGTAGGCAGAGATCACGGACCTCCATTTGCTACAATCTTGACATACTACTCTCGCTTCATTCACTCTCATTACATTCTTCATGCATGCTCGTCGGTTTAGGGTACTCTTGCCCTGCCCCTTTTCCAAAACTTCTTTTGTTATAATATACTTGTTTAAAAATACAGACGAGTTAGTTCATCGGTGCTTTTTATAAACTCATTTCCTTTCGTTAACAAACCCAACTGTAGCGTCAAACTAAAAAGCTTAATTAATTTTAACCTAAATTAAGAACGGAGGCCACAATTATTCTACTAAAAATAGTTTTGACTTGAATTTTATTAATAAATACTCGAAACTGTTTAAGAAAGTCTGTTCAACAGCCATTTTAATACGAGAAACAAAAATAAACTAGTTGTACCAAAACTTAGGCTTCACAAGGTTGGTGATTCATTTGTGCGCAGCTGCATAAACATATTTAATAAAATTCCTCAGGATTTGATTAATATGCCAATAAATAAATTTAAAATAGAAGTGAAAAAAACTTTAATGAGCAAAGGTTACTATAAAGTGGATGAGTATCTAATGATGTTAATGCGTGGTCAACATAAGCCTATTGCTTGCTCGCACAAAATAAATTGTAAATTTAAAAAAGAAAAATAATCTAGTAGAACTAGATTATTATAGAATAGCTAATATGAAGCCAGCAAGAAAGTCAGCGAACTATATATATATATATATATATATAGTTCGCTGAGTTTCTTGCTGGTATCTTCCCAGGACAACTAACCTACCGAACCAGCGAAAGAATAATTTTACAATGATTTATTTTTAAATTATTTAATTTTTTTATATTATTTCTTGACATATCCAATTGTAAAATTTTGACGTTCATATCTGCTCTTAGTGTGCCTAAACTGAATAAATGAAATTGATTCTTTGATTTTCTGAAAACAACACTAATATGAATAGTGACATATTTCAGTTATGTATTTCTGCGAGATCTCGTAAGACAGCTACGTTGTATGGTTTCTTTTGATTAAAGATTATTTTTCTTAATCGTATGGAGATTATCTCAACTCGTTACGTTTTTGGCAAGCAATGCCCGAATGTAACTTTTGTAACTCAACTTAAAATCGCACACTAGAGACAACGAATTATAATTGTAATGTTATTATTTCTTATTTAATTTAATTGTTCTCATTTCTAATTTCTTTTGATAATTGAGTAATTGAATAAAATAAAATTGAGCTTTCGTAACATTTCCAAATACTTGCAATAACAAAGTTTAAGTTATTTTTTCTAACCAGAACTTTAATCCAATGCACTTTAAATTACATATTCAAAGCGATCAAAAATACTCATGCAAACTTGAATCACTTTAGCGTGGGGCCTAACCACAACCTCTTAAAGCAGTATTATTTCAGTCTTATTTCGTGTTTTGGTACCACGACGTCTTAAAACAGTATTACAATAATGTCGTTTAAACCTAGCAGTTTTGTGACGTCATCTATAGGTTTTGTTCATTTTGTTCATTCAGCGTCAAATATGACATTCTTTAAAAAGTCACCCGTTATACATAATATACCAATGTAATATACACAATAATATTGAATAAATAATATTATACTTAACGCCAATTCACGTAATCCGCATCGTATGGAGTTACGAGAGGAATGCGACTCCTTCCATTTCACGATGCTGGTTCATTAAGCAGAACAGACTCCCACAGAGTGATGAATAGAGGCCACTCTGCTGAAAAGCCCTAGAAAATTTACAGAGTTCTTCGTAAAGACTAAGGTAAGCCCTGTGGGTAAGCCCATTTTTACCTTGAATTAAGTACCTACACACTTAAGCATTGTAATGTAATGTGTGATTAACCACTATTGTTATTGTAAATACCTATATAATGTACCTACTCATACTTATACATGGTTATTTTTTCTAGGTGTTGATTGTATTACCATTTTATTTACCATTTTGATTCGAAGATAACAATATGATTAGCGAAGTCGAATATACGGATATAATTAGTGAAGTCGGATACATTCAGAGTCACAGGACAAACCGAGGGAACAACCACGGAACAAGAACAATAATAAGAGTTCAGCGGTTGGTGAAAAGGCTGCATTATGATCCAGACCACACTAATTTAAATATTTTACAAATATAATTGTTTTTTATTGTTTTAAAGTAACAAGTTCTTATAAATTAATAACGTAAGTACAAACTGTGTATGATTTGAAACTATGGGGACAATATCATTATCTAACGACCGCTGTGGTTCGGCCGCGGTTTCGATTACCGCTTATGGCAAATATCTATTAGGCTTATTTAATTAGTATTCGAGCTATTATATCGATGATCTATAAGAGCTCTACCTCATTAAGATACCATGGCGATGTCGCCAGCTACGTATCATGCGCCGGTACTTGGCGACAACGGCACGGTAACGCCGCCGCCGCAAAGTTGGAAGCGTGGCAACGTACTACAGCTCTCTACGTGACTTCTGGATACTCTGGTGGCCTGGCGACGTTACCAGTGTATCCACTATAATGTACACGTGTGAACTGCTCCTCGCTCACTCCAGCCGCCAGTCAGCTACCATTACTTAACGACGTAGACGAAGAAGTATCTCGATGCCTAAGATCAAGACGTAAACGAACTAAATGTCCAGACGCCATGATCACTCGAATTGACGGCCTTCGGAGGCTGGGCATTGTACAGGGAGTAACTAGGCCTGCGCCTGGTGACGTCACCATGGTGCCTTAATGAGGTAGGGCTAAACCTATCCAAAAGACAAAGTCAGTGAAGTCTCAAGCATGCATGGTCTCAAAGTGAGTAGGTGATGTGACAGAGACGTAGTGCGCATGTCTATTTTAACGTCATCGACATGATTTCGGTTCCCATAGCAACAATCTTTTTAAAATAACAATTTACCAAACTAGCTGCGCGCCCTGGCTTCACTCTGGTGCAAATATAGACATCCTATATAGAAATCCTGTGGATGGTTTTATGTCGGACGTGTGTCGGTGTGATGTTATTATAAATGCCCAGACAATTAAAAACATCTAATTACTAATGGCGTTATATTTTGTAAGGTTTAGTTAATAAAGTATAAGAAAAAAAATTACAGTGGAAAATAAAATGTTACATATACACCTAACATTCACAATCGTTTTAATGTCAGAAAATATTGAATATGAATCGAATTTTGTCACAGAGGTTCAACACAACACTCCTCCTCGCGGTCATGTCGAGGTCCTGGTACTCCTTTCGTTAACTCATCGGCCAAGATATACGCACACTAATAATTCCACTTTGTAAATGCTCTTTCAAAAAATGAATTTAAGGGCGATGTTTCGATTGATACTTTATGATAGCATTTTCCCATAGCTTCAATACTGCTTGTTTGTCATTGAATATCATTATTTTATCTTGTTTCACTGCTGTGTTATGTTTTTCATCAGTAGCCTCAGATGGAGAGCTTCATTCACAAATTCTGATGGCGATATACCTATATATTCTGCTTCAGCAGTTGAAATGGCAGTTGCTCCTTGCTTCTTGGATTCCCAGCTTACAACCATTCTCTGCTACCATTTGTTATAATATTTGCGTGACATGCTCATAAATGCTCACAACATAAACATAGTAAATTACCTACTAACTAATAGCTTTATTTTTGCGCTGGAAAATAAAATATTACATTGATTTTTATAGGTCCACGAATTAAAATTATTTTGTCCATCTGACAGCTATTTTTACTTTTTTTTAATACCTTGGTTTTTAAATAAATATTCAGCCAGTTATTTAAAAAAGGTAAGTATTTCCTTAGAACGTTTAACAAATTACTTAAAAGTTGATCCATTTACTGTGAAAAAGAGATGGTGCTATACAGTACGTATAGCGGTGTCTCTTTTCCTTGTTTGCAGGCTCAATAATAACCTTACTCAAATTGGTACCATGAGCGTATAACAAAGTTTTGTTTGATTCCTGCCTATTGACAGAAATGAATGAACTATTTATAATAGTTGTCTATTCCCTGCTTCACATTAGAGTTGTGCTGCGGAGACAAAAATGTCAGAGCTCCTCCGTAGGTTTTTGCGAAAACCCGGTTTTTATTTTTCAAATCTTCCGGCGATTCAACTCAAGTATTTTTCTTTCTTTCATACAATGCAATTATATTTTTTTGTTTATAAATACACCATTATAAGTAGGTACATTTAAATGTACAATAATACATTTTAATCGCCTAAATCCTCGGAGTGTTAGGCAGCGAAGGATCAATACCCACATGTCACCAATCATTATATTCGGTTTCACGTAATAAGGGATAACTCTATTACCGTATTCCGGGCACTAAGTGGGTAATAAGTTGATTGTGTTGATGTAATAATCATTAAACAAGAATAAATTAAACATTTCATGTATAGTTTTGTTTGAATATTTGGACGTTTTACATATTTTAATAAGATTATTATGATAATAATAGTAGCACTGTGTCTCTATTGGTAGATTTAATGTTCACGGATGAATATTTGAAAAAAAATATTTTTTAGACTTTTAAATATAAGTTCAACATAACCGGAGTATGTACGGAGCCAACCGAAGATAATTTAAAACCGGGGGAAAATCACCGGATACTGAAATCTTCTCTGTAGTCAAGCCCTATACCTAATGTCAGTAATTTCTTTTTAAAAGACCATGGAGATTTTTTTCAAAAAAGGATTTTAGATAATAAGTTCTTACTTTGAAGTAAAATACTCGTATTTTCTAGGTACTTTATTTTTAAATTTGTTTGTTAAATATTGAATAAAATCTATGAGTTCTACTATGAAATTTATACCTGCATTTATAGGCGTATCTCTAGGTGCGAGTACCTAATCTCACTGGGCGACAAGTCCGCAGTTACGGTGAGTAATGTAAGCGCGTAGGTTGTCGCTACGAGCAAGTAATGCTCGAGAAGAAGATGGTGGAGGAGGTCCGGGAGAAAGTTAAGACAATTTTAATTCCGTTTGTCGAGCCCGCTAAATGGGTGTGGTCCGGCGGAGGCGACTCATGCGTTGGAGATAGCTTAGTGACCTCCGTCCTCTGTGAGTGCGGACCTGAGGTTGACGCTACCCTAAAAGAAGCAGGGAGAAGACGGGGATACCGTGGTTCCAACATCGAGGGGTCTAGCTAAAGCCTGGGGATGACACAGCGTGGGTGAGGAAATTGCCTGATTGATCCATTTTAATGAAATCGCATGCGGTTTTAGTCGGTTTGAGTCCGATATAACGGCCTCGCTGACTACGTAGTGGGGCTACCGTGGAACACGAAAAAAGGTGCTTAAATTGTTAGCTCCATCATTTATTCTATAAGTTAATGTGTATAAATACGGTTTACTTGCTTTTTGGGTCACGAAAATGATTTCTTGAACAGTATTTTGCAAAACAATAATATATCCGTTGGGTACCTAGCAACTTCTTTAAAATCGCTCAATTTGACATAAAAACTATATTGTTAAAAACAATACTACTCCAAAATCACGTCATGGTACGAATTGAATGAACTAAAATTGAAGTGACGTCACAAAAGCACTAAGCAGGAATACATTGTATGCATAATGTACGGTTGTGGTACGGATATGAGCAAGATTGCTTTAAGCTTGAAACAAAACACTCCTGCAATAAGATTGTTTTGTACACGGTTGTAGTAGGCCCCCTGAGTCGTTTGGTTCCATCACTAGTTACGTCACGAAGGCAAATGTCATCGCGGGCCTTTTATTTTGTGATTACAATGCCATAAATAAACCCTTTTATTTCAACACAATTAACAAACAATCTGATAAAATTTATGTGTCTATAAATATAGCTCTAACCTCAAGTTACAACATGCATCCAATAAATATACAAGCCAGATGTTGGTTCAATTAACTGTATCAAATTGTAAAATAATATCCGAGATATCATGTGAATGAATGTAATACATCTCTTCTTACGTAAATATGCAATAATAATGTTGACTTTAATCTGGGGTTTTTACGTCTTTGATTAGTTCGAAGATGATGCCGATGGTCTCCATTCCCTGATGATTATGTACTGAGATGTTCGTGCTGTTATTGCTGATTTAATAACAGAGCAATGAAGGGTCTTCGTTGCACCCAGGTCCACCATTGAAACCTATCACTGAAAAACAACCTTGCATGTTACAGTAATATTTCAACGTTTAAGGAGGTAGGACACGACGGTATTTCCGCCCAATTGAGCAGTCTGACTGGGGAAGTACCTCCGCCCAACAGAATGCCGCGGTTATAATAACTTTGTGTTGTGTTTCCGGCCAGAGCTCACTGGAGAGTTTTTGTGCTGTCAGTGGGACGAACAAAGGCTTGTCCTACTTTGTGCTCTACACTGACGGCACAAAATCTCGGTTCTTACAGGGTCGGCAGCACGGGTGCGACTCGCCTGGTGTTACACACGTTCATAGGTTACGGTAAGCCCTATCCGTCAGGTGTGCCATGTGCTTGTCTGCCACATAAGTTGTATAAAAAATCTTAGTGATATTTTTTTGTAAACATAACATGATATTATACATAGTGACGAATATAGACTGTGATCATTAATAGTTTGATTGGTACAGTAACATCAAAATCTATGCAAATATATAGAATCAAAATGTTCTCATATCACCACGCATAGTTAAATGTAGCCCTAAGAAAACATAAATGATCTAAAGATGGTTTAATATGCGCCTAAAATAATAATAGTTATTCCTATCGTAGGAAATGGACTATAGCCTTCCAAGAGATCGGGCGACGCCGTTAAAATCGCACGCCTGGATGTATTCCGTGACAGTGAAACGTAATACATACCTGGATACCCCAGAGTTAGTGCAAATGGAAGCATTTCATATAAAAACGTACCATTGACACAATAAAATGTTAAAATAAAACAGATAAATCATTCGAATGTAACATTTTATGTTGTTGTATAACATATGATGTTATATTTGATCATCCGGAATATGCATGTCAATCAAAATTAGAGGAAATGTATTCTATATTACCAACACCATATTACATATTTATATTAGGATTGCAATTCGAAGAATATTGTATGGGGATAGCAATATAGATATATCTCCCTCAATTATATATAACATGCGGATTACGAAAGGAAAATTTGACAATCACTTAGTAGGTTATATAATTGTAATTGAAACGTCTATAAAAGGTCACATTGATGACAGTGTGTGTTATAAGTCCGTTTGATTGCTGTAATAATACCCCAAAATGGTAAGCGGTAACTATGGTTTATATTCATCCATTTGCGAACTACGAGTATTTTACAAACGGATATAATAAATAAAAACATACAAATTCCTAGTTAAAACCTACAAAACACGACACGTCAAAACGATAAAATACACGACGAAAATCAATTTATATCAATCAAATTCAAATTACAATATTCATATTATCAAATACAAAATATTGCAGGCGGCATCCAACATACCGTAATGCGCCGCTTGAGCTTTTGGAAGGTTTATTAAATCGTAATTTTATGAAAACAAGCATTCTACAAAAAAACATTGTAAATTTGTCGCCAGAAGCTTCGAAATTTTTAATAATTTTAATATGTAAACATCCTCACGTTTCACTGTAATATTCTGGCGCAACGAATCTACCTTTTGAATAAAATAATGCAATTTACTTGATTTACAATACGGCAAATGTTATAACATGTAGTTGTTTTTGGTAATAACTTACTTTACTTGCCGTGAAATATGTAATGTATATTATGGCTTTTATGGAAGCAAATACCGTTGGAGCTCTCAACCCCGAAAAGAAACCTGCACCAGAGCCTCATATCAAAAAGTAGGTATACTAACTTGCAAGTGAAATAGACTTGGACCCTGAAAATCTTGATGAGCCCCATATGCACTGCACACTAAATACTGCACACTGCATACTAAAAATAATAGATACTGCGGATACACAAACTGCTTTCTAATTGGCTATTTGAATATATTGAGTATATATGGTATTTGGGTATTTGGGTATATGGTTAAAAGAAATTATATAACTGAACTTATTAAATTAAAAACGGTAAAAAAGCTGCAAAAGTTGAGTCGCTTCTTATTTTATCATTTTTTTATAAAATTTAAATATCCACTCAATCCATTTGATTGTTAAATATTATGACGTCACAATAATTTATTTCATATAAGTTTCCTTAGAACTTACTGTTTTGAATTTTAGTAAAAAAGTAACTAAGTTGACTAGTCAGTCAAATACGCAATTACTCAAAAGGTACAAAGAGTTATAACACTGCCGACAATCACAATAGCAAAGATGACGTCATAATAACTACTGTCACTTTATTAGCGAACGTCAAGTGCCATTACACGTTTGAATGTGACAATGTTGCTTGTATGACAGTTATAAAAGTCAACATTGTCTTGTCTCCAACTGACTTGTGTGTGTCATATAGATTTTAGTCTTCATTAATTAATCCCCTTTCTCATAGAGTTTCCCAGTTGTATCCTAAGTTCGGATTTTGGAGCCCGGGGCCGCTTATTGTATTGGATTGGTATGTCAGCCAACTCATAACTCTGAAAAGGAAGCCTACGCAAGAGTCTTGTCCGTTGTTTAGCAGGTGCAAGAAGCACAAAGCTTATTACCGTATAATATACCTATACATCTATAATATAAAATATTATAAAGATGAAGAGTTTGTTAGTTTGTTTGTTTATTGACGAAGGTTTTAAGCTATATATTATTACGCTACTACTGAAGGGAGCGAAGCAGTGATCATAAATGTCAACAAATTCGGCAAATTTCCATACATTATGTTGAAGACTAAAAAATTTTGACTCAACGGGGTGATATTAGATTTTGAAATATGCCATGAGCAAAGCCGCAACGGGTCAGCTAGTACGTTGCTCTACATTTCATTTTTTCAAATATTAAAGTACTGATATTACTTTTAATTCCAGTCAAATTAAATATATTTATCTCAGCTCATTCGCTTCCACAAATTTCCTCATCCGTGTATTGAGCATTTCATATCGGAGTCTGGAACGCGTTGGCATTTCCCGAACCTCCGGGGAGGGCTACGTGACGAGCTTCACTCCTAAAATATTTGTACTATTCATCGCTGCCAGTATTAAAATGTTCGCTATTCGGCCCCGTTTTTTATCACACTTTATTTTTTATGATACTGTGTAATCTGCACCTACTCATGAGGCCGTGGACTGTGAATCTGTGTCGTGATATCGTTCCAGTTGTGTTTTATTTCAGTAAAATAAAAAAAATTGTATGTATGTTTATGATACGCGTGACGTTATTTATAGCAGATAGAAATGGTAATGGGATTACCATGGTTGTCATGGAATTCGGCTTAAGCAAGGTTGTAATTTATGTAACCATGTGTCTTTTTATTTATATATATGTTTAGGTGTTTATATATATGTTTGCCGCGTGGTTTCTGGCAGAGTAGAATTAGGGCCACCCCATCTCTTCCCATGAGGTGTCGTACAAGGCGACTAAGGGATGAACTGTTTAACATCAGACAGATATATACAGCCCAGACTTAGCCTCAGATGCATGGCTCGAACCAACAATAGTGCCCGGAATATGACAATAGGCTTACCCCCTATTACGTAGGACCGAATACAATTGTTGGTGAAATGTGGGTGTTAATTCACCTCTGCCTAACCCTCTAGGGATAAAGGCATGATTATATGTATGTATGTATGTTTAGGTTTAAGCTCAAATAAGTATCTACCTAGCATTTTTTGTTCTCCCAATAAATTATATAGTTACGAGTATTAAATTCATCTCAGCTGGCGTAGGAAAACCGTAGAACTCTGTGGCGCTTTCATCCTACTAAATATCTACTGTGTACCATACACTACGTCTAAAATAAACACAGGACTCCTAATTTGGCTTCGCTCAGACACACAAACGTTTCCTCTTTACGAGAAAACCAACTGTGGTTACTGTAGGCAATCAAGTAGCATTTACTTGTGAGGTTTCATCTGAAAACTTGTTTAACCACTAATGACTTTCTTTTAAATAAATATACACAGTTTTGTACCTTTTTTCTTTGTATGATCAAGTCTATAGATATTATTTTATGTTGTACGCGCAAGTACATCTATACAAATAAGTAATACAAACAAGCATAGGGAACGATATATTATATCAATATTTATATTATTCCCAATCCTTGTCTATAGTACCACCGCGAGGAAATAATAATATGTTTGACAGTCCCCTCCGTCTTGCTAAAATACCCTATATTTCGTTCAGCATACCCATTGTTTAAAGTACTTTATTTACTCACTCATACATTCCCCAAGGAATAGTCATTTAAATATCATAGTATAATAAATAACATTTGACTTTATTCACAGTTATTAAATAGCTGCCATCTAAAGCTTTCAATATTTTAAAATATTCAATATGACAAGTATGTTTCCTTCTTCCTACAGACCCGGGTCCTTTAAGCGAGGCGTGACAAAGCATTTGATGAGGCTGTCTATCTGAGTGCTATCATTGTAACATGCTACGTGTCTGTCTCTTTCCTATGACTTTCATCAGGCGAAGTGAAATCAAATTGACGTATTCTTTATAAAAAAGAAATAAAAAAAAGTTGTTATGACAACATTGGAGGATCGTGAAAGATTAAAACTCGCAAGAATGAACGATTCGTCAACAGCCCATCAAGCCACAGTCGATTTACTAATCTCTTCATCGATCAGGCTCATAAAACCACACTACACTTTGAGCCCCAATAAATCTCATCGCAGATAAGGGACAGATAGCGGATTATTAGTGATATGAGGATCGTAAATCATCAATCGAAACTGTGATGTACAATGTATATTACACGGCTTTTGATTGGCTCATACGGGTACGACCTCAAGTTTGGACCCTAACACAAATACCTCATTTTTAGACTGATTTATAGATGAGGCCCAAACATTGAGGTCGAACAGCTACACAGACTAACATTTAAACTTTCACGTTCCATGAAATACAATAATTTTCACTGGAATTAACGCAATCATGGTTATTATATAATAAGGCATACACACCTTTGATTTGTCTGACGTTTCGACCAGGTTACATCGGCCGTGGTCTTTTAATTTGACATGTTGGGCAGAAGACTAAAAGTCCAGCAGAGACTGACTTGCTAGAGTTTTATAAAATCTTCTCTCAGTCAGTTCTTTTTAGAGTAGGTACCTACCCTTAACCGGTCCCTTGCAGAGCGAATGCTTTGAACTTTAAATCTATAGGATAAGTTAATATATTAATTGCTTTCAATTTTTTTTTAATTTAGTGGTAATAGTTTACAAACATTTGTTTGTTACCTCAACAGACTTGTTGAGGCCCTAGTATTAACTAGTCTTTAGTGCCCGTGGCATATTTTCAAACATCATATCACCTCTTTGAGCATGTATTCTTTAATAAATGTATGGAAAATTGCCGCATATGTTGACATTTCTGATCACTGCTCATTTATGACTCCGCTCTCTTAAGTAGTAACTTAATGATATATAGGATCGCAAGCCAAGCTGCCCGCGTACGAAGGCAACTCGGGCGTCGGAGGTCGATTAACGACCTCCACCCCCCATGAGCGCAGGCCTTGGGGTGACTGGTGGAGCCACCTGTCACCCTGGCAGAAGCAGGCCGCGGCGGCAGCGTGGCTGCCGCGCTTCCCCGTTTTCCGGGGATGAGTTGGGGACTCTGTAGTCCCCACACACACCAGATCGGTAGAGATGGCCCTGGATCGGCTGGGGTGCGAGAGATATGCCTGTCAACCTCACCTTCGGCAACAAAAACGACCCACAAGCGGCGTGCGTTTTAGTCGGTTCGAGTCCGACATAACCTCCTCAACCGGCTCTGGTGGGGAGGTATCCGTGGGGATTTTGCGCACGTAAAAAAAAACATAGTGATATATAGCCTAAAACCTTAGTCAATAAACTGCCTATTCAATACAAAAATAATTTTTCAATTCGTATCAGTAGTTCCTGAGATTAGCACGTTCTAAACGTAAACTAACTCTTCAGCTTTATAATATTCAGTATCAATTTGCCGTTGCCCGGGATTTCACCTTCGTGGATGTCCTTATCGCGAACAAACGTAACCTATGTTCTTTTTAAAGTTATAGTCTCTATACCAAATTTACCATTTTTTTCTTTTCCAAATTTCATTAAAATCAGTTCAGAGGTTAAGGCATGAAAACATAACAGATAAATAACATTAATAGAGATAGAGAGAACGCACAACAAAACCGAAAATAAATCATCTTAGCTGGACTCCCACTCTTTATCCCGATATATTATACCAAAAACCCAGGTAATCCACTACAGGCTATGTAACATAGCTAGCTAACAAACGATGGTAAATGTAGCATTTAGCTAGAGTGTACCCATGAACCCTTCGAGCCATTTACACGTACATGTGTTGATTTTACGACATGTAGAGTAAAAGCCAGTCAAGCACGCCGAACACTGACTGTTTAAGGATATGTAGCAATATGCATAGTACATTTATGTATTAACGAAAGCGATGCTCGTGAAAATGGTTTTGAATATAAGTACGTGTCGTTCCCGAAGCATTTTGGTATCTTGTACATTTACATACATACATATACACAGTCAGAAGTCACACCTCTTTCCCATTGTGGCAGACAGATTCAGCATCATACCATTCGCTGCGTTCCTGGTATAATGTATTTTCCTATGATAAAACATTTCTCTAGTCTAGATTTACTAGTTTAAAAAGGCAGCTATAGTCTGTATAATAGAGGTGTTTACTCATTCCATCAGCTTTGACGTCCTGACCGCTCATAAAATACAGTCAAGACCGATATTTTTAGTCCAGTTGTTTGTGGGTTAAGGTTACAAAGCATGTACTCTGGAGTATAAGACATTTGGTTTACCGACGTACAATATGTAAATAACATTGACCAATGTTGACCGACGTTATTTTAGTAGAAAAAGTTACTCAGTGCACCGTTTACAGAATAATAGTAACAGTATTTCGAAACTAGAAGTAATTTGAAATGTCCATTTTACCAACACGACGTTGCGCTGCAAACTTAAAATGCTTCCATAATTTGAAGCATTTTTTTTTTGGACACGTTAAGACATCACTTTGCCTGATAGTACACTGGAGGAAAAATCTCAGGAAAGAGGGTCCTCATTACAAACACCAACTATCTTCTTTTCAATTTAATTTCTTTATTTTCCATAGCATATATTTTCATCAAATACCAACTAAACAATTTTCTCTTTACAAAGTTTTTGGTAAAGGGTTTTTTGTGAGTCGTTCCAGTTACAACCAAAACTTTCCACTCCATAGTATTGGTATAATTACAAGGCCATTGTCTCCTGGCTGCTCGCAGTGAAGTTTAACAACAGGCGCGCGATGAAATCAACAACTCTTTGTCGCCCGCTAAGAATAAATCACTCTATCTCAAAAGTGTTGGAAAAGTGATAAAACGATTAAAGTAAAAAGATTGGTGAGTATTTAAGAAATGAAAAAAGTTTAATATTTAGGAAGTTTAAATAACAGAAGTCTAATATTCGGACGTAAAATAACAGTCATTTAATGGTACTTTAAACGTTAAAAATGCCAAGACGTACTACTACACATTGCAATTTAGATACAAAATAGCATAGCTCTCTAGCTTATAATATCGGAGCGGATAAACAAATTATATAAACCTACTTAGTATATTTATGAGTAATAGATTTAAAGTATATTTATTCATACTTAAAAATATTTGCATTAATCGGGAATTGATCCTCCTACTTAGCAGTCAAAGGTTCTACCGCTGCGTCTAACCATTTTTATAAAAATTATGAATTATAACGATGTCTGTGATGGTAGGTAAGCAATACCTACTTGTGTAGTCAACCATTACCCGAGATATTATTATAAAGCTTACACTTTAAGAAAGGGCGGTTTAACATCAGACAGATATATACAGCCTAGACTCAACCTTCGCCACCGTGGATCCTGGAAGCGGCTATCTATCTATATATCTAGGTCGATGAACGACCTCCGCCCCTCATGAGCGCAGGCCTGGGGGTGACTGATGGAGCTGCCTGTCACCCTGGCAGAAGCAGGCCGTGGCGGTCGAGTTAGTCAGTTCGAGTCCGACATAACCTCTTCCACCGGCTCCGGTGGGGAGGTATCCGTGGGGATTTAGCGCAAGTAAAAAAAGAAAGCCTAGACAGTAGTCAGTAACTTGATCTTAATGATAAGTACTTCATAATACGTTTTCTTTTTTAATCTAGGACAAGCCAATTTGAATATACCACGCCTGATAGTAAGCTAAAGGCAAAGCCTCAGGAAAGAGAGTCACCATTACAGACACGTAGTATGTTGCAATGGCGGCGCTTAGCTTGGCGGCTTGTTCAGATATTTTTTCACGCCCCGCTTATAGGGTTCGGCACTGTAATAAGAATGAAACACGTGAGCTGGTAATGAAGTCCAGGTCTTGGTCTTGGAAGAGTCTCCAAACCGCTTGGTTCTTGCTCATATATTCTGTACCGTGTGCGAGTCACATCAAAGCCCTGCACATGTTGTCCTGTGTAGGAAAGGAGAGAGTGGAACTGACCATGGTAGAGTCAGTAAAATACAGCCAAGGAAGTAACATCTCTACGCACCTGCAACGGCTGGAGGGTGTTCGTGACCTCAGGATGTCTATCCCTAATGATTGGAATCTTTAATTTTGTTTCGAGGTCTAGTTAAAGATGACATGAGGTCAAAGGCACACTACTTTCTTTTTTATACCACTTAGGTGGCAGACAAGCACACGGCCCACCTGATGGGAAGCGGTTACCGTGGCCTATGGACGTATGCAACACCAGGGGTGTCACACTCGCGCTGCCGACTGTTACTGGTACTACTAGCCTCTGTGGCGTAGCGGTAGTGAACGCGCCAGCAACGCAGAAGGCGCGGGTCCGTTCCCTGCTCAGTGCAAATATTTGACGTATGAATATAGGTATTTGCATTGGTCTTGGTGTTTCTATGTATAATATGTATGTATTTACAAAAAAAAGGATTGAAGTATGTTTACTCGCATTCTAGATTCCATAACAGAAGCTAGTTAAGCTATGCTTACCATGGGCCTAGATAGCGTTGTGTAGAATGTTGTAGAATATATCGAAATCGCTATAAACATACAAGTAGACAAGACTAGTAGCAATTTTATATCGATACGATAAAGAAGGCAGAGTGACCCCGTATATTTTGTGCAACATATAATCAAATCGGTCTTGAGCTGTTAACAAACTTCGCACGCGGGTAAAGGTATAATTCCGTGGCCGACTGCAAACAGCAGCAGTGGACGCAAAGCGTACCATGAAATAGACTTGAAGCCGCAATTAGTTAAAATAATAAACAAAATATCAAATTATCAAGTTTAACAAGTAATATATGTGAAAAGTGTAAATAAACAGAATTAGACAAATGAGCAGATTACGGGACTGTTTTTTTTTTATTTCTATGGACCATTTATGTGCGGTGGGATGAAGATAAAAAAAAATCATATTCCAGTTTATTTCATGGCACATTCTGCGTCTGCTGCTATCTGCGGTCGGCCTCGGAATCATACCTTAATCATTAATCGCCCATGACGCTATGTTTCTGATATTGCAAGTTTTCATTGGAATCAATAACTGTTTCTTAGGGGTTACGT
Organism: Eilema griseolum; assembly: GCA_963662185.1. Classification (NCBI taxonomy): domain Eukaryota; kingdom Metazoa; phylum Arthropoda; class Insecta; order Lepidoptera; family Erebidae; genus Eilema; species Eilema griseolum. Next base: position 7,761,596 of record OY759236.1, read on the forward strand.
GCTCAAAAGAGTTACGTGCATTATACCTTAGTAGTAAAAAAAACCAACTATGACTGATGTCGATGATTGGATTAAAATTATCTGATGATAATTTTAACCCAATCATCGTGCACCATATAGCTCGATCGATTAATTCTCATTCATTTGGTTTAACGATGCAGGAAAATATTTTGGCGAGAGAAACCCGAGAGTGGGAAAGAGGTAATATCCAGGGCGAGACTTGATCCTGTATTCCACTTTATCCCAGTTCAGAAATGTATATACAACCATTAACACACAAGTCAACAATTACACAATCATTATTAACAATTCAGTGTTTATGTTTTAAATGGGTTTAAGTGCAAAGAGGCAGTAAGTAAATACATTAAGACACAAAATTTTGAGGAGGTCAAAAAGTTACTTGAACCAATGCTCTAATACACAAACACACACACACACACACACACACACACACACACACACACACACACACACACGTAGTGACTGCAGGTATCATAATAAAGATTGATCCAAGTAATCATGGCGTGTAATATTTTATTTATTATTAATCTAACAGTCAACATTACAGTGCGTAATTTGTAATTAACTTGTGCTATTAAGAGGAACGTCCTGTCATCCATAACACAAGTTAAATCTTAGCTCGGATTGTAGAGATTTAATAAATAAGTCATCAAATAGAATTTTACATTTTCACTGTAAGCTATAGGTAATTAAACTATTATGGTCACTCACATCAGTATCAAAACACATCACAAAATATCGGAAACTCAAAACAATGAAACATGGTAAATAGCCCGTTTATTTTGATATTGATTCACTGTAAGCTGTTTTTTATGCCTATGTGTACACTTTTATTGTAATGTAAAGTTTGTAAAAAGGGTAAAAAAGAATATTATTATTATTTGAAAACAGTCTACTAATTGAGCTGCTTGATCATGTCACGGATAGCTGACATTCCTCATACGTCTTAATGTCAAGACCTGTCAAACCCATCTACCTCTTAGGAGTTGAGCAAATTGCGGCGATTTGTTGCATCAATAAGAAGAAGAATAGTTGTGTCCACTTCTATACGTCTATGCCTTTTGATTTAAGTTTTTAAGAATAGTTAAACTATACCAACTTCAGAATATGTTCTTTAGGTCCTCATAATGTTATAATGGTTTTACCTTACTGGTGGTAGTGCCTATGAGGGCGCTAGGTGAGAGCTAATATGCAGTAGTTTTAAAATGTATAAATACGTCTTAATAGGTATACGAGTATAAGGAAATAATTGTGCTCTATATTAGAATACCGACGTAAAACCGCAAAAAAAGATGAACACTTTTTACAAATTCAGATTAATATTAAAATGGTGTAGGCAAACTTTGTGCCAAAAGGTTAGAACCTCCGTGCTTGCAGCCGTAGAATTTTTAATCTGGATAAAAGACACTACAAAATTTTGTTACTGGCTGCTATAAAGTGAACAAAGGATATAAATACGATGTTTATTCTAAAAGTGATAATAGCGTGTCAACATTCCCGCCAACAATTTTATTGTTATTTTTTCAACAGATGATAAAATTAGTAGAATAAGCTCTATGACAGTAATTACAACTTGTTCTATATTTAAAACTTTCGCGAAAGAAACTGTCCGATCTCTATAAGCCAATATTATTTATGTATGAGACAACGCATTATATATACAATGTTTTCATTAAGCCAAAATTAAATAGGGATGTTCGTATACTTTATACTAATTCCTTGGCCGATTATAAGATTAAGTTGAGTGTGAATTACTGTCTTTCCTTATAAGAAAAAGGCTGGCTCGTTATCCCGCCTTGTTGTTCTTCGGGTGATTACATTGCGGGAGAATCCCCTCGGCGCGTTTCTCGTACCTTCAACGGGCGGTCGGTGGTTTTGCAATTTAGTTGGAACGGGCGCTGAGAAAAATTTGCGGTGATGAGTGAGCGGGAAGCGGGGCGCGTGCGCGCGGCTCGGCGCGGCGCGGCAAGCCGAACGCGGCAACCCCGCAGTCAGCGGCGCGGCGCGAGACGGCTAGTCTGCGCCGGTACGCTCCTACCCGCGTCACACGCGCCGCTCCCGCGCACCCCGCTGCCCGAACGTCAAACTAACTAATTGATTTACACCCCAAAACATTAACAACAGAACTTGCTCCAACTTTATGTGACCCACAACTAACAGTGACGTGAACTTTTTAGAAACAATAAACTGCAAAGTTATGACTTTCAAGTGTATTTAGGTATGTCGTAAACTTTGTTTTTTTAATGTTTTATATAACTACGTCTGCGGAGGAGCTACAATATGTCATAGTAATATGACAGAGGATGAATAATGGTAAATATAACAGCTCTTTGTAGTTAGTTTGTTATAAGCTGACTCACGGTGACAAAAATGTGCTAATGGATTCCTTAACACAATATAGACAGAGATGAATGAAATATGAATGAAAAATTCACATCATTTATTGTAACACACAATTTATATGAATAAATGAATAAGTAATCAACACGAAGCTGCGTAAGTCTACGTGAACAATCTTTACATAACTTATGAATGTTTTGAATAATAAGTTTGTAATGTACCAAGTTCACAACAAATTTATAGCATTTCACACACGTGATTAATTCAAATCAGTTTATATTTTAAACACGAACAAATAAAGTACTATAATAATGTTGCACTAAGGTTCAAATTAGTTGTCTATCAATTTTTTTTAAATACTTTGTACGATATTCTACGATTGAATCTTTTAAAGAAGAAAAACTTTTGTATTTTAGTTTACTTGAACAATACAGATCCTGTATAAAGATTTCCTTCGCAACAAATACTAACTTTTTCATTAGTAATTATTAAGCAATCAAGCGGTTCATTAATACGCTTCCTTTTTCCGCCGTTTCTTAGTATCTAACATCGCCAACATTCTTTTTCCTCTTGCGCAAAAAATAAGTTAATACTTATTACCTTGGTTACGTAGATATTATTCTGTAGGCTCCCAGCCTACATTCAAACAAATTAATTTATTGTATGACGTTTATGTTTCTCAATTTATATGTCGTTTGCGTCAATTTAGATGTGAAGGGGAACTGTTGTAGGTATACTATGTGACCTAAAGGAGACTTAGAATTGAATTTGAACAAAGATTTAAAATTTCAAATCATAATAATATTATAATATTTCCATGTTCTTAATATAGCCAATTTTTAGGGTTCCGTACTTCAAAAGGACATAAATGGAACCTTATAGAATCATTTAGTTGTCCGTCTGTCTGTCTGTCAAGACCTCTTTCTCAAGAATGTGTTGAGGCATTAAGTGGAAATTCATACCACATTAGGTCCAAAAAGTCTTAAAACAGCGCTAAACTAAAACATCTAAGTCAATGCGATCAAAATATATTGCGGTTCGAATCGATTTTTGTACAGAATCCTCGGTGCGCGAGTCTGTGTTTTTGATGACCATATATTAATTTAATATAATTAATTATATTATGTAACTTTTTTCAAAACTCTTCTTTCTACTTGCGCGAAAACAAGTACTTCCTTTGTATTGACTGTCGTTAATCGATAAGTAAAATCTGTTGATATAATTTTTTTAAACATAAGATCCATCAAAATGGAAAAAGGACCTCTAAAAATGGAAATATTAAGTCAAACGACCAAACTTCTAAGTCACTCCAATCAAACGATTCGGTTGTTTATGCCGAATATTTTAACACTCGTAAGGGATACCAAATCTAGTGGGTACTTCCTGTTTAGTCAAGGATCAATGACTTATAGAACAAGCAAAGGGAAACCCCGAAAACCATAAATTTATAGTTTTTACGCTACTATTTTATCTTCATTTATCTTTCTTCAGCTCGCGTGATAGTAAGCTGAAGGCAAATCTCAGAAAAGAAACGAAGAAGAGTTTAGACGGACATCAACAATGTTACAATGGTAGACTTCAGCTTGACGGCTTCATCAGATGCTTTTTTACCTCCACCCTCCCCCCTCCCCTACAAAACCAGGAACTATAGGAAGAAGGAAACTTGTGTGCTTTCATAGTTTATGAGCTTTAGTAAAATTGCCTAATTATCTGTAGTGAATGTAGGTGTACAAGTAACTAAGTACTTACACTATTATACGTTGTGTATATGCAAGTTTGTAAAGAACCTTCGGTGTATGATTCCGACTAGCGCTTGACCAGGTATTGAAGAACCGGGCAAGTGCTAGTAGTGGCAAGAAGAAGAAACTTTAGAAGCGCTTGTGGTCTGGTGCGCTCACTGTTAGATAAAACAATTAGCGTGTTGAGCTACTTAGGTGTGGTTTATCATTGCATGAGTGACCACTTAGTGGTGTGTCATCTTAGCGTTTCTGTTCTTCGGAAGGCACGTTACAAGGTTGTCAATGGTCGTTAGATCAAAACGGAGAATGGCAACCTGCATAACTCTGTCAGATGTTGGCCTCTTACCACAACACTAGACAAGTACATTTTGAAAATTCTTTGTAAAGTACTAATTATAGACATCGCAATCTAACCCTTAGAATGGTAATGGTCGAATATAATCCTCAACAATTTGAGGCAGAAAGGAGGGCAAACCGAGTTTCCTTAGTTTTTAGTTAAGATTTTATTACCAAAAGTAGCTACATTAGTGAAACTTTAGTAATAATGTGGACCCACTTTCACCTCACATAAGCATTTGGTTTAATTCGACGGGTTAACGGTATTATAACTAGATTCGCTCGCGATTTCGTCTTCGTGGACTTTGCAGATCTGGATGAAAAGCTATCTACCTACGTGTTGTCTAGCGTTCTTTTTCCAGAATTAGAAACCAAACTAAATTGCTTGAGTTAAGAGTGGGTTCACATTAATAGTATTATATATAGTTCACATAAGTCCTTACATAAATCCTTAAAATCCTAACATAAGTCCTGACATAAAGGCCTGGAATTAATTACCAGCTCCGCAGCAGCCTTCTTCCTACAGTCCCGGGTCCTTAAAGCGCGGCGTGAAAAAGCATGTGATGAGGCCGTCAAGCTGAGTGTCATCATTGTCACATGGTATGTGTAAATTAATGGTGACCCTCTTTTCTGAGACTTTGCCTTCAGCTTACCATCAGACAAGGCGAAGTCTAATTGACTTTTCCTGTATGAGAAAAAAAGTGAACTTGAAGAATGGAAAGCCACAGACTCTACCTACCTTTAGGAAAACACACAACACACCAACTAAGGCAGTTATAAAAAAAATACTATCATGCACAGACCCTTTTAGTTCTAAAATTATAGTGGTAGGTACTAAAAGTATAATGACTACTGCCAGTCTTAATTGTATACTTGCCAGTTGATTACACTTTCACAAAAGTTCCTCCACTACAATTATGGAGTTCCACCTCACTTGACTGAAAATGAGGTGATTTTTTAAGCCCTCCATTACTTAAATTAAACTTAATAAATTTAAGTCGTTTTATGAGCTAGGGTAATTGAATTTAGCAATTATGTCTACAAAAATAAAGTTCATATTTGTTTTGACACCCCAGTACTGTTCACGCCACTCCCTGGAGGCAATATTTTTATTTGATAAAAGTGTCGGCTTACTTTAGTGCTTGGGCTGCCTACATAACAATTCATTTAGTTAATTGCTTATTAGCTAATAATATAAATGTTTAAGTAAAAGAAACCAAAGAGGTATTTATAGGTATTTATACTTTTCTGGTCACTCACATTATATTTAAAGCTATAAGCTATACGCGTAGAAAAAGAACTCGAAAGAGGGTAGCGCTACATTTACTCCCAAAAAACTTTTTCACTGTTCACCGCCAATGCTCCAGTTCCTCCGTGATCATTATGCTTCCAATAGCGTGTAAATATTGGTGGTGGCGCGATTCTCATGCCACCTGAGCTAGTGGACTGCATTTTGCGGGGATTGAAGTTAACATGTTTCATATGACACTTTACACAACAAACAAGATAGGTGATCGGGTTGCCGCGGAGGTGGTTTAGGCATTGAATGCAACCCGAGAAATTAGGAGAGGATGCACTAACCTTTACTACGCCACGTGCTGTTTTGTCATTTGCTGGCTGGGCCGTTGCACCGATCTTCTCTTCCTGGCTCAGGAGCTGCTGCCCACATCACTAAATCACTTGAGGGACACACGAGAGGCACAATCCGATCGGTAAAGGTCTATGAAAGCGGTTAAAATCCAACAAACATTATTAATTTCTGAGAGACGCGCGCGCCGCCGGCCATTGTTTATTAGTTCAAAGCGGAAGTCAATATGCGTCTATTTTGACAATTGAGCGGTGCGAAAACTATTGCTATCTCACTTTAAAAGGTAGCGCGGGAGGGAGATGGGTACAGGAAGCGTGTGTTTCAGTGACAATGACTTGAATTACTACTATTGAGCGAAAAAAAATACAAATTCTACTATCGGCGCAACCAATTGGAAACTCAAAACAATACAACATGGTAAATATCCCGATAACTTTAATTCAAAGAGGTCTTGATGGAAATACATCTAACAAAAATATTATTCTTTTATATAAAATTCTCGTGTCACAAGGTTCATTCCCGTACTCCTCCGAAACGGCTTGACCGATTCTCATGAAATTTTGTGAGCATATTGAATAGGTCTGAGAATCGGTCAACATCTATTTTTCATACCCCTTAGTGATAAGGGTTATCCACCTTTAACATTTTTCTTTAATTTGTAGACATTTACTTAAAAAATATTTATATGGCAAAACAACGTTTGCCGGGTCAGCTAGTATACTTATGATAATGACTAAATTTATAAATAAAAAATCCGACTGCTGTCTAAAAGATCAAAACCAGTTTAATAGTAGGCGGTACCCATTTGCCAATGATTAAGCGTAAGAAATTTAATGGGTACTGCCTGCTGTCAAAGTTATTTTGATCTTTTAGACAGCAGTCTGCTTTTTATTTTTTAAGAATTTATTTTATTTTAAACATTTTTGTAATCGCCAGCTAATTTTCTCATTTTGATTCCCTATTCGATAAATTTGAATGATTTTTTTTTTCCGGAAAACACGCATTTTGGCAAATAAAATCTACCGTATACTTTTTATTGATATTTTATGTACCTACCTTATGACACTCGAGAGATGAATACCTTTCAATTGAAACCCCATTCATCGAAATTCGTTCAGCCGTTCGGCCTATAGAGGAGAACAAATAAAACTTCATACATATATATTCAAACGTGCGAAAAACATCACCCTAGCTGGCGCAGTCGGATAAAAAGGGACACAGATGTTATAGAAAGTTTGAAAGTATCGCCAGTGACCACCAAGCAGAGTTGTGAACTGCTATGATGTGATAAGATGAAAGCAATGATATAAAAAGAGTTATATTATTATGAACATTAAACTTATAAGTAGAGGACATGAGACATGAGAAAAAATGAACGGGTTATGTGAAAGATTAGAAAAGGAAAATATATAGCATCTTTCCCGAGTTGTAAGGACAAGAATATCATTATTATTTTTATCACTTGTAACAACAATAATTTCCACACAATCACGTCATACATACAATCACGTCTTTATCCCCGGAGGGTTAGGCAGAGGTGAATACATACCCACATTTCACCAATCATTGAATTCGGTCCCACGTAATAGGAGGTGAGCCTATTGCCGTCTTCCGGGCACTATTGTTGACTCAAGCCATGCATCTGAGGCTGGGCTGTATAAATCTGTCTGATGCTAAACAGCCCTAACCCTTAGTCGCCTTGTACGACACTGCATGGGAAGAGATGGGTTGGTCCATATTCTACTCTGCCGGGAACCACGCGTCTATAATTAATGTACCTTATAAGAGCTGGGGCTTTTTATTTTATAGCACCATGTTTTCAAAAGCGTGATTTTGTTTAGAAATTCTGTAAATTTCAAAACAATTCATTTTCAAAATGTATTTTATCAGCTACCAGAAATTCTTATAAACCTTAGAATTTTCTCTTTGAATACCAGAGACTACTATTTTCAAATGATAGCATTCATTTTAATAAGCAAGTCACAAAAGTAAAATCGATTTAGCTAGAAATAATTGAAACGGTCCAGAATGGATTTGAACCCGCGATCTTTCCCTAACAGGTGGAACGCTCTGACCACTTAGCCACTGAACCTTCGCCGGAAGCTTTTTCTATGCATATATCCATCTTACTGCAACGGTGTCTATCCTCGCCTGGACCGTTTACATTTTTTCTATCCCCATCGATTTTGAATAGTTAGCGTATTAAATGCTTAAAATTTTACACAAAAGTAAACGGTAATTAAAGCTAGTATTGATCTAAGAATGCCTTACTTTGTCTATAGTATGCGTGGTATATATACTTGTGAGTGATACTACAAACGGTATCGCCTCTACTGAAGGAAAAATAGTACACAAAACATCGCGTATAAAGAGGCATTAAAGTGACTTTGAATAAAGCGCGGGTATTTCTTTACAGTTGGATCCTTGGGTTAGATACTGTTATTAACCTATTTCTGCTAGACGTACCTACCAACAATTTCGTTTGCGAGGACTATCATAAAACAAATTGAATGCAGAAAATGATTGCTTATAAGAATATCATCACGGTTGTTTTCTTCTGAATGTTGTTTTCGTATAACTATAAGTTAACATTTATTTTAATAGGGAATCATGTGATCTATCTTTGTGATGTTGGTTTGAGATTATGTTAAGAAAGTCTTATTCATTATATCTTAGTAGCAAAATAACTATTGAATTGTAAATTAGATGTTAGGCTCAGATTGCAAATGTAGCCTCCTGTATTTGCAATTCGATTCAATTTATAATAAAAATTATTCGAAATCAAAATTAACTAAATATTTCTGTTTATTCGATTTGTGAAAGTGCCAGTAGCGATTTTACGAAAATATATAAGGAATGAGTTCACTTGCTTAGAATTAAACGTTTTCTTCTCTATTCCTATGGAGTGCTTCCTCTGGCATCACAAGCGTTAATAGACCACGGTAATCACATTATTAGGTAAGTCGTGTGCTAAATATATTGAATGGTCAATGGGAATAAAATTAATTATCTCTTTAATATAGCACACTAATATATACTATAAGAATTTTTTCAGCAGAAGTAAACAACTATTTTGATATCTATTTATTTTGTCGAAATATTTCTGCTTAGAGCTCCGTAAAATGTGCCAGAAATAATAGGCCACGAGCTTAATCGCTCATTCTTCTGAGATAATCGATTCGACTTGTATAGCATTAAACGTAAGAGAACTATATAGGCACATCAATCAACTGAAAAGACTTTGTTAAAGAAAATATTATTCAGAGGATGCAAGTGGCACAAATTTTTTTTTTTTTTTTTTTTTTATATAGGACACGCCAACTTGACCTCACCTCGCCTGATGGTAAGCTAAAGGCAAAGTCTCAGGAAAGAGGGTCACCATTACAGACACTAAGTGCTACAATGGTGGCACTCAGCTTGGCGGCCTCATCAGATGCTTTTTCACGCCCCGCTTAAAGGCCCCGGGACTGTAGGAAGAAGGAAACACGTGTGCTGGTAATGAATTCCAGGTCTTGGTGGTGCGGCAAAGAAAAGAGTCTCCGAACCGCTTGGTTCTTGCTCGTATATTCTGCACAGTGTGAGGGTGATATCTAAGGCCTGCACGTGTTGTCCTATGTAGGAAAGGAGATGGTGGGATTAGTTGGAAGAGCTCGTCAGAACACTCACCGTGGTAGAGACGGTAAAATACAGCCAAGGAAGCAATATCTCTACGCATCTGCAAAGGCTCGAGGGTGTTCGTGACCTCAGGGTTCCCAATAATTCGGACCGCGCGTCGCTGCAACCTGTCGAGAGCATCTAGTAGGTATTTCGCGGAGCCATCCCAGAGATGCGAGCAATAATATGTAGTGAGGTTGCCAAAGAATAACAAAAGTCGACAAATACAACGTAAGGTGGCATTCATATTTTTGTAACTAACATAAATATATCTATCAAATATTTTTAGGTCAAAACAGTGTTATTTCATTCAATCAATCAATCAATCTGCAAACCAATTATAAGAATATTCAAATGAAATATACCTATTATTGATCTCGTGCCATGAATTTTGACGTACGTACATATTACGGTAAGACCTGACAAATAAACGACGAGAGAAAATCTCATAAACATAACATAAACTCACGCCTATATCCCCGAAGGGGTAGGCAGAGGTGCTAGCACCCACATTTCGTCAGTTTATATTCAGGTCCCAATGTAATAGGTGGCGAGCCTATTGCCGTAACCGGGCACTTTTAAACCTGCGATAAACACACACATAACTTCGAATAGCAGCGAAAAGTCATTGGTGTGTGCCATGGTAAAACCTGGGAACGAACCTGAGACCTCGTCTCAGCAGTCCATTACCCACACCACTAGGCTACAGCGGTTCACCTAAAACCTCAACTTCAATAGCAGTATTAAAACAGAATCTTTTATCCATCTGTAGATATTCTATTCCTATGGCAGCGCGAGTGTAACGCTCCTGGTGTTGCACACGTCCATAGGCCACGGTAACCACTTCCCATCAGGTGGCCCGTGTGTATTCACTTAAGTGGTATAAGAAAGATACATGATCAAATATTACTAATTAATAGAATATAATATAACATAACATAAACTCACGCCTATATCCCCGAAGGGGTAGGCAGAGGTGCTACCACCCACATTTCGCTAGTTTATATTTAGGTCCCAATGTAATAGGTGGCGAGCCTATAGCCATTAGCGGGGCACTTATAAACCTACGATAAATACACATATAACTTCGAAAAGCATCGAAAAGTCATTGTTGTGTGCCATGGTAAACCTGGGATCGAACCCGAGACCTAGTCTCAGCAGTCCTTTATCCATACCACTAGGCTACCACGGTTATTAATAGTATGGTTAAAAAGTTCATAACTATGCTATAAAAAAGAGTTAGACATCAAATACAAGCTCATCGCACTGTAAACCAAAGTTATTGAAAGAGACAGTCGTTGATTTTACAAATATTGAAATCTTTCCTCTTAATGATTTGAAAGTTGAGTTCCCTGACAGATTGCGGTGGTTTTGAGTTCCACCCCAACATTGACTTAGAATATGAAATTGTTTCAAGTTTGTGACATTGCTGGACATTCTAACGTTCATTGATAATTTATTCAACTAAGTTATCCATATCTCATTCATTCATTCATCATAATTCGCTCCTGTGTGGAGTACTGCTCGCATCTCTGGGATGGTTCAGCAAAGTACTTACTAGATGCTCTCGACAGGTTGCAGCGACGTGCGGTCCGCATCATTGGGAATCCCGAGATCACGAACACCCTAGAACCTTTACAGCTGCGTAGAGATGTTGCGTCCATGGCTGTATTTTACCGTCTGTACCATGGGGAGTGTTCTGATGAGCTCTTCCAATTAGTCCCACCCTCCCCTTTCCTACACAGGACAACACGTGCAGGTCTTAGATGTCATCCGCACACGGTGCAAAACATCCGATCAAGAACCAAGCGGTTCGGAGACTTTTTCCTCTGTCGCACCATTAAGGCCTGGAATTCATTACCAGCTCACGTGTTTCCTTCTTCCTACAGTCCCGGGTCCTTTAAGCGGGGCGTGAAAAAGCATATGATGAGGCCGTCAAGCTGAGTGTCACCATTGTCACACGGTATGTGTAAGTAATGGTGACCCTCTTTTATGGGACTTTGCCTTCAGCTTACCATCAGGCAAGGCGAAGTCCAATTGACGTGTCCTATATAAAAAAAAAATCTAAAAATTATGTTTCTTTTTTAGCGACAAACTCAAAACTTTTACAATTTGACATATTATGTCATAGGCAGGGCATTTATCCTTACATAATTGTATGTGTAAGGATGAATTGTATGAAAGAATAAAAGCTAGGTAGGACACGGCGGTTTTTCCGCCCAATTGAGCAGTCCAACTGGGGAAGTACCTCCGCCCTACAGAATACCGCAGCTATAATAACTTCGTGTTGTGTTCCCAGTGGTGAGTAGGGTAGCCAGAGCTCACTGGAGAATTTGTGCTGTCACTGAGAAGAAAGGCTTGTCCTGCTTTGTCTTCTACATTGACGGCACAGAAACTCTATATATTTACAGGGTTGGCAGCGCGACTGTGACTCCACTGGTGTTACAAACGTCCATAGGCCACGGTAACCACTTTCCACCAGGTGGGCCGTGTGCTTGTCCGCCACCTAAGTGGTATAAAAAACAAAAAAAAAATTTCCTTAGTGCCTACTAAATGGGGTTCTTCAAAAGGGGCATTAGAAGGTTTCTACAGGGACGGAAGTGTAACGCCCCTGGTGTTGCACACGTCCATAGGCCACGGTAACCACTTCCCATCAGGTCGGCCATATGCTTGTTTGCCACCTAATTGGTATAAAAAAAAACATTACTTCACGATCGGGATAAAGTCCTCTAGACGTTAACAAATCGATCTTATTATTCAATTTGGAGAATGCAGTGCTTCATTGCTAACAGTTACGTACTGTTTGGATACTGTGATCGATATGTAGACGTGATCCAGTTTTTCTACGGATAATAGACGACAAGTTTCTAATATATCTTCAAACTTTTCTACAAGTAGATGTAATTTTTCAATGCTACTTTGCAAAATGTTGCTGTTAAACTTAGACGCTGTACTATATGTAAATACAAATTCTAAAGAGTTAGTATCTAAATTGTGGAAGTGAGCTTTTTTTATTTTGTTTGTTACTCAATCAAGTAAAAACATTGTTAATAACTGAGATTCTTGCTGAATAGGCATTGAAACTTCAGATTTAATTACCGGAGTCACTACTCTCTTGAAGGCTTTAGTTGGTAATAAAAAGCTTTTTTAACAAAAGAACACTTAACGCTGGAAATAGAAAAGGGTATCATTTAAGCTATCACCAATTTAATTAGTTTGGTATTTCTTTAATAATAGGGTTTGACCACAAACACAAAATAGTAGATTTGTCACCAAAATGTAGTCACACAATTCTACAATAAATCACCTAAAATCATGGCAATATTGGGTCTAGAGTATCAAATAAATATTTTGTATGACATGTGGTGGCGCGGTTCTCATGCCACCTGAGCTAGTGGACTGTATTTTGCGGGGGTTGAAGTTAACATGATTCATATGACACTTTACACAACAAACAAGATAGGTGATCGGGTTGCCGCGGAGGTGGTTTAGGCATTGAATGCAACCCGAGAAATTAGGAGAGGATGCACTAACCTTTACTACGCCACGTGTTGGCTGGGCCGATGCACCGGTCTTCTCTTCCTGGCTCAGGAGCTGCTGCCCACATCACTAAATCACTTGAGGGACACACGAGAGGCACAATCCGATCGGTAAAGGTCTATGAAAGCGGTTAAAATCCAACAAACATTATTAATTTCTGAGAATCGCGTGCGCCGCCGGCCATTGTTTTCTAGTTCAAAATGCGAAGTGACTATGCGGCCACTTTGACCATTGGCGGGCGAAAACTATTGTTATCTCACTTTAAAGGTAGCGCGGGAGGGAGATGGGTACAGGAAGCGTGTGTTTCAGTGTCAACCAATTGAGACGATTCGAATTTACTACTACTGGCGCCACCATTCCCCCCGGCTTGAAGGGTTACCTTCAAAACGAAAAATGCGGAACAAATCTAAAGTCTAATCTAAATCTAGGTTTGGGAAATAACAACTAAAATATAAACCTAGATTTGAACTCGTGCCTACTGCTGGCTAGGCAGAGGGCAGAGGCGAACAACCGGGCGCAGATATGATCCGGTTGCGGTTTTAACCCGTACAACACGCGCGTCAGGCGCGATAAAACGCGGGCGGAGTTTAAAACAAGGTACACATCTGCGTACTCTAGCGCGAATCAAATTACGAGCGGAAATTATCCAGTATTTCTGTCTCAAAATAGACATTAACAAATCGGGACCAGCGTGACAATTCACCTTATGATGATAATCTACCAACAAATCTAATACGTGGTCCTTACGCGGGAGAACTACTGGATGCCTTTGTTCAAATCCTAAACTTGAATTTCTCAAACGACCACCTACTCGAATGAGTCCATCTTCCAAAATGGTTCCAAGTGTCGGAAAGAACGACCACAAGGTTTGTTAAATGCTAAATTTTTAAATTCAGAAGCAAAATAAAATTTCTGCAACTCGCGAAGTATGACCCATTCAGCTTTATCTAAATCAGCGGCGGTTATATGACCGCGCGTAGATAAAACTCTCAAAAATCGGCCCACACAAACAACACAACGCAACAGTCTCGACCAAGACGAGACGCGATTAGCCAACAACAAAATAAGGGACTCTTCACGCGGGACCGATACAACAAGCGAGTGCTTCTTCTCCTCGGGTGGTTCGGAAACCGTAGTGGGATTGAATTGACTAACTGGCCACTTATCTAACGCGGCATGAATCCAGGACGGTCCACTAAACCATAACGGGTGATCTAAAATTTGCGAAGGAAGCAATCCACGAGAAAGACAATCGGCTGAGTTGTTGGTGCCAGCAACGTGAAAGAGATTTTGTGGCGCTAATTCAGATTGAATTTTTGCCACTCTATTAGCGACGAATGTGTCCCAACGATGGGGCGAAGAGTGGGCCCAACACAAAGCGACTGTTGAGTCCGAAAAAGCTAAAATTCTACTAATATTAATATGACACGGAAGTGCTAGTCTTAGCACTGCCATCCAAAACTACGCGGAGTTTAGTAGTAAGCTTATCTTCTCTAATAACTCCGTGGTGCGGGATAATATACGAAGGCTGAGTCTCGTCAGTGTCCGCAGGCGCAGGTGAGATGTAACCTTTATCTAAATATTCGTTAACAACCTCATCATAGGCTTGCTTTAACTTTGGAGTCGCCTGCATCTTTCGTTCTAAACAAAGAAAGCGTTTTTCAGCGGATACACGGGAGTCACCGAGCGAAAAAATATCTCCCTTGAAAGGGAGCGCGACAACATAACGACCCTGCTCATCACGAGTAGTCGTGCGACAGTAAATCTCCTCAGCCATCTTGTCATCAGGGCTTAGGATAGGTGGGACATTGACCTCTTCAATTTCCCAAGACTTGCGGAAGGTAGACTCCAGTGGCGGCTCGACGGTGCAACAGAACGAAGCAGTCGAGTGACTAAAACTATCTATAGAAGCGGGTGCGGAACCAATTATAACAAAACCTAGAACTGTTTCCAGTGCGTGCGGAGCGGGGTACGTCGGTCCCCCTTGAACCTTACGTGATAACTGGAGGTGCGGGAGAATCGAAGCGCCGATCAATATATCGACGACTCCAGGAACAGCGTAAGTCTCATCAGCTAAAGGCAAGTCTTTAAATTTCGTTAATAAAGACGTGTCAACCGGGACGGTAGGCAACTGTTCAGTTATTTTATCTATAACGAGCGAATCCATGTCAAACCAAATATTATTATTAAAACGAGATCCAAACCTTGTTTTAACGGTACCATGAACAGCTGACTGTAAACCTCCAAAACCCTTCACCACTGAGCGGGTCGAACGCTTATTAACATTGAAACCAAGACGTTGACAACAATCTTGAGTAATAAAATTACTTTGCGAAGCGCCATCTAATAGCGCTCGAACAATGTGCGGTTTACCTAATGCATCGACAATAATAACGCGAGCAGTCGCGAGGACCACAGTAGTGAGTGCATCACTAGCGGACAACGAACACAAGGTGACGTCATTCGCAGCGGTCCCCGGGCGGGCCGGAGCGCGCGCGAGCGCGGGCTGCGGCTGTGGCGCAGGCCGCCGTGTGTCACCGCTCGACGAACCAACTGTGCTCACATTGGATGCGGCATTACTATTTTCAAAATGAAGTAAAGTGTGGTGTCTCGCTTGAAATTTGCGACAACTATTGCTACTATTACATAAAACAACGCGGTGTTTAGTACCGAGACAATTAAAACAAAAATTATTAGCGCGAACAAATTTATAACGATCACTAGGCGATAATTTTAGGAAACCCGGACACTTGTACAATTGCGAATGATGAGTATTACACAAAGAGCAAACAGGTGATTGTACACGTGCTGGTGCGGTATTAACATAAGTATGAGTTGGCTTCAGTGACTTCGATGACGCATCTGTTCTACGTTCCGAACTAACAACTTTCTTCGCGCCTTCATGTTTCGATGAAGAGCGTTGCAATATTTTTATATGCTCGCGAACAAAACTTTCTAAGTCTTCGAACTTAGGAATTTTATTGCCGCGGTGATCCGACTCAAATAAACGAAGGGTTTCGGAATCTAATTTCTTTAAACCCATATACAAAAATAAGAAGTCGCAGAGGTCATCGATCTTTAGGTTCTTTACGGCACGAACAGATGATGCGAAAGTATCTAGAAACTTCTCTAAGTTTTGATCGTTACATGCCGTAATGGATTTCAAGTCAAACATCTGATCCAAATATGCGTTAGCTACCGATCTTTTATCCTCATACTCAGCTTTCAAAGTATTTAAAATTAAATTATAATTTTCGGCACTAAACGTAATTCCAGCGCAAACGGTTATAGCTTTACCAGTTAATTTTTCAACGAGATAATGCAATTTTTCGTGATCTGTCAACGAATCGTTCTTATCTATTGTATTCTCAAAACTATCTATAAATAAACACCAATTGCGAATGTTACCATCAAATTCGGGTATTTGAATTGGTGGCAACTTAGGTCGGTCGCGAGTGGGATTTGGTCGGTCAGACGGTTTCTCCAAACTCCTAGCGACGCGTTTGATACGACAATACAAATCGTCAAACGACGACAAGGCCTGATAACTCACTGAGTAATCGGGATTTAAATTTAACTCTAAAACGTTGATGTCATGTACTAAGGATTCGAAATCCGCGCGTAAACTATCTAAGTTTTCTATAGAACATAAGAACGAATCTTTAATAGCCAAATCAGAGGTTTTAAGTGCATTATCACAAATCGATTGTACGCGAGAGTAAATCATTTCTCTTTTAGCGTATAAAAGTTTCAATTGAACCCCACTACCGGTCCTACCAACCTTTGGGGGCATTTTTACAACTAAATATTAAACTAAAGTGCGGTAAACAACAAATAAAATGACTTAATCTTAGCGGTACCTATAGAACAGCGACGCGGCGCGAGCGATATTCCGTAGGTAGGTAGGTACTTATAACTGCGAGTGCAAGCTTGAACAAACGCGCATAGCAACAAGATCGTACCTACGCGAGCTAGATCGCTGTCTAGGTTCAACTATTATTTCAGGGATTAAGTATTGCGTAATATCTATTCAAATTAAAATACTTTCGTATGAATTTGAATGAAATGCGAGCGAGGTACAACCGCGTACCTACCGTATTAGGTAAATACGATGCGAGCTAGCGGCGAACGGACAACTTAGAGATTGAAACAAATAAAAACAAAAACCAAATGCGTTAGGTATTACACTGTGCCTATGCACTAGGGTGTCTAGGATACCTAAGATCTAAACCTAAATGCCTAGATGCGGGGTTTTCTACTAAAATAACTAGGTATTTAGGTGCGGTGCGCTTATTCCCAATAGAATAATAACAAAATGCGAAGCTACGACCAAGGATTGATACGATAAGAGAAATGCGAGCGAGGTATAACCACGTACCTAACCTATGTAGGTATCAGGTAAACACGATGCGAGCCAGCGGTGAACGGACAACCCAGAAATTTAAATAGCCAAATGCGTTAGGTATTACACTGTGCCTATGCACTAGGGTGTCTAGGATACCTAAGATCTAAACCTAAATGCCTAGATGCGGGGTTTTCTACTAAAATAACTAGGTATTTAGGTGCGGTGCGTTTATTCCCAGTAGAATAAATGACAAAATGCGATCTACGACCAAGGATCCGGCTCGAAGGACCAAAAAGAATGGTGGCGCGGTTCTCATGCCACCTGAGCTAGTGGACTGTATTTTGCGGGGGTTGAAGTTAACATGATTCATATGACACTTTACACAACAAACAAGATAGGTGATCGGGTTGCCGCGGAGGTGGTTTAGGCATTGAATGCAACCCGAGAAATTAGGAGAGGATGCACTAATCTTTACTACGCCACGTGCTGGCTGGGCCGATGCACCGGTCTTCTCTTCCTGGCTCAGGAGCTGCTGCCCACATCACTAAATCACTTGAGGGACACACGAGAGGCACAATTCGATCGGTAAAGGTCTATGAAAGCGGTTAAAATCCAACAAACATTATTAATTTCTGAGAATCGCGTGCGCCGCCGGCCATTGTTTTCTAGTTCAAAATGCGAAGTGACTATGCGGCCACTTTGACCATTGGCGGGCGAAAACTATTGTTATCTCACTTTAAAGGTAGCGCGGGAGGGAGATGGGTACAGGAAGCGTGTGTTTCAGTGTCAACCAATTGAGACGATTCGAATTTACTACTACTGGCGCCACCAACATGTATTATGATAGTTTTGGCCTAATACATAAATATTTAATTTTATTTAAACAAAAACACACCGCTTTAAGAAGAATTTTGTTCCGGCACTTACCGACCGACCATAGTCGCAATTCTAACATAACCTAACCTAGTCATATCGATTTATTTGGTGTCAGATCTACCATTCTGAGCACAAAACTAATATCTAAGTAATAAAATTATTATTATAAGAACGAAGTTCATATTCATCTAATGCAGTACAATTTATTAGTATTCTATCTCCTATTTTACACTTAACATTAATTTGATAGTTCATACATGGGAACACTTCTTTTTATCTGAGAACGAAAAAAAATCGAGGCGATAGATCTATTTATTAGGTGATACAACTTGATGATAAATATAAATTTTGGTGCTAAGAAATATAGTCCCCAATAAAAAATATTCAAAAGAAACTCAAAGTGTATTTTTGTAACCCATTAAAACTTTGCATACAGTAGAAGCGTTTAGTATCATACAGTAACGTAATACAAAATAGTTTAGAATGTTTACTAAAGTGAACTACAACAATATAATATTCATTTTCTAGAAAAGATTTTCGAATAAAAATCTAAATATGCGTACAATTTGAATTCATTCCTCCAGGCAAAGGTCAAAATTCCTTATGTTCCAGAGTTAGAAGAGGGTAATAATAAATCAACCCTTGGGCTAGGTGGAGCAATAAATTAACTCACAAAAAGTAGTATATATAACTTCGTTTGGTTTCATACGGATTTTTCTAACTATCAGGAACTTAGAGTGAATTCTGACAATGATATAATATGTATTCTAAGCAAAATTCAATAGCTGCTATGTAGACTGGTTGCTCGGAACAAATAATTGGGTATCATTTTAGGACCTAGCGTAGTTACTTACTTCTTGTAGTCACTCAGGAAACATTAAAACAAAGACATTACACTTCTAGAGCTGGATATCAAAATTTATCAACTCACGAAACTATAACTGAAGTTTACACGTACATCACTCATTGAAGTTACGGTCCATGGTGACCATGCTTTCTGAAAAGCAACCGAAACGTTAAACTTAGTGGATAGAATATGTTCAAAATAGTTTTATCTTAATTCATTAACTCATTCATCTGACTTATGAGTCCCATTCAAAATTCGAAACTCATTCGCAATAACCTTTGCACAATTTTTGATCGAAACAGTTTAATATTAATATTGATGAACCGATTCAGTGTAAAAAATATTCATTGAAAGGAATTTTCGTCTGGCATCACTTTCGACCAATATTTTTTTCATGTGTGATGCAAATTACTTTTCTCGTTTTACTTTGTGATCTTTTTTTAATACAATTAACTCAATTACGCAGAGTTGGAGCCGCTGTACTATTTCGTGCCAGTAGCGGTGGAGACACTGGGGAGCTGGGGCAAAGAGGCCTAAAGCCTTGTAAGGGCGATTGGACAGAAGCTCGTAGAGGATACTGGTGACTCTCGCTCCGGATCGTTCCTGGTGCAGAGGTTAGCCATCGCATTCCAGCGTGGAAATGCGGCAATTGTGTTGGGCACCTTTGCTCCGGGGGCGATCAAGAGAGGGTTATTCGATTAGTCTCGACATCGTATTATTTATTCAGTATTAAGGTGACATTGTGTAATTTGTAATTGCTATGTATTTGAATATTAATGTTCCAAAATAAATAAAGAGGAATTTAATTATAAAAAGACAAACGTGGCAACGCAGCAAGTGTTATGGGCACTTTTGCACCGGGAGCGATCAGGGGCGGATTATTTGATTAGTACATAGACTAAGCATTGCTTGTTGTACCATTTTGACATATTGTATTAAAATAAATGTAGTAAAACTTAAGATACGCTTTGAATGTAGACGAAATTAAAAAATATTATCCCTGCTAAGTAATATTCTGCCAAATAAAGATTTGACGAAAATTTAAAAAAAAATTAACAAAATATCTTAATATCTATGTTTCATTCATTAAATATTAGCTCGTATATATTTCGTTTTGGGAATAAATTGGCAACACTTTAGTGCCTACTTGGGGAATATTCAATACGATTTAGCATAATAGGTTTGATCTCTATTAGGGTTGAACATTTTTGCGAGCCATAGAGCATTGTTTCGAATCTTCTTGGATATTTGTGCCAAAGAATTTTGTGTTTACAACCTAATTAAATTCTAAGCTAGATGATTATCTATTGTTAGCTTAAGGTAACTATCATTTAATTATCTACTTGTTAGTTATAGTTAACTTCTTTATTAAGTACATTTAAATAAGCCTCTTAAGATTTCACAATTGACTTTATTTACCGTATCAAACAAAGTTATATTTATTTTAAAATTTAATTTCTATAGCTGCGATTATGGACTATACTTCATATAGGTCTATATTTTCCATCTGAAAGTGAATATGTAAAGTGCTTGCTTAACGACAATAGGTTCACCCCTATTTTGTGGGATAGACAATCCTGCCTACCCCTTGAGGATTTACAGGCGTGAATACACAACAGACGTATAAAATCGTCAGAATCAGATTTCGCGCAGGCCTAGCTGCGGGCATTAATTAATTGTAAATATAATTGTCTAAAACCAGCTACAATATACAAAATCTTTAATTAAATAAATCTTCATAAGCGAATTACACTAATTTTAAAGGAAATGCAAATTTTGATTGACGCAACATCGTGAACAAAGGCACTGAAGGGTAACAACTTGCCGTAAATTTACGTTTGACAGCTTTCCTAGGGTTGTTCGATCTGACAAGGGTCAGGGGTGTTAGATGCAGAAGGCCTTGGGTCAATCGTTACAATCAATAATGCTTAGCAGTGCATACTTTTCAAGTGAGTGACGAGGCTGAAACTTACTTGGCCCTTTAGCTCTTGAGTGCTCCCTCATTATTAAGGTGAAAGTTGTCATTTATAAGTAGCGACCAAAGTAACATGAATATATATTCTACAAATATTCTACACAATGCTATCAAGATCCATGCTAAGCATAGTTTAACTAGCTTGTGTTATGGAATCTAGAATGCTGATTAACATACTTTTTTTTTGCAAATACATACATATTATACGCAAATACCCAGATCAATGCAAATAGATATATTCATGCATACAAGTATTTGCACTGAGCGGGAATCGAACCCGCACGCCATGCGTAGTAGCCGAACGTTCTACCGCTACGCCACATGAGCACACATAAGCAAAATAGCATCCCATGTTACTACTGAATGAAATTTTAAAGCAATTAGAATGCTAACTATTCAAAACGATTAAGATTTAAAAAAATTAATTGACTCAGACGGGACTTGAACGGCAACGTTTCCCTTACAGGGGGAATGCTCAGACCACTGAGCTACCGCGTAACGCCGTAAGTGCTCTAATCTATTAAACTAAAAAAAACCGCTACTGTATAATATGGTAACCGTGATATGTTTATTATTAGCGATAAATGAACATACATTGGTCTACAGTGGACCCGGACTCCGAAGTGAAGGCCGCAGATGCGACCAGGACTAACGTTAATACAATTATGATGAATAATCCATCTCATGGAGAACGGTTACTTTCGCGTTTGAGCGTTTACTCCACAGATGGTCAATGCGTTGTCGCTCCTAAAAAAACAGTCAGTGCTTCAATTTGAAGGCCCCTTCTAAACCCTACAGCTAAGCTAAATTGATTGTGTTAGGAGTGGGTTCACGTCGATAGTGTAATAGCCAGCATTCGAACCCGCGACTTTTCGATAGTAAGGCGTACTCCTTAAGTTAAGGTTATAACTTTAATTAACCATTAACTTATTGATGCTATTATCTCGTGTTTTTATAATTATACAAAGCTATTATATGTTGAAAATCTTCAAACTATAGAGACTTAAAAACCATATCAGCATTTCAATATTATTGTTATCCTTCTAAATAAAATATTGTCGTTTCATATGTTCCTTTAATCAAATATTCTGACCAAGAAAATAACAGAATAGTAAGGTTCCAAATTAAGTCACATCACTACAGATACACTTCCCACGAGACATGTTAGTATTCTCCCTGCGTCATTCTCTGAGGATAAACGAAAAAGTTCTCGATGAAAAAAATATATTAAAATAAAAAATACGGTTGGTACGATATTAATAAATTCGTAGCGCGTACCTTCCACACGTTTGAGACTTAGACTGTGAGGAATGTCAACAAAGTAAATAAATTGTGTAATATTGTTACCACAAAAACCAATTTATCTGTGCTGTAACCATACTTCAGAAAATGCTACTTTATTCTGAGGAATATTCTGAAATAAATAATAATATATATTTGCGTTGCGTTAGTGAACGCAGCCGCTATGCTGGATGTGCGGTTTTGATCCCCGCTCATTGCAAATATGTGTATGCATGAAAATGGGTATTTGCATTGGTTTGGTCGTGCCTTTTTTTACGTGCGGGAAATCCCCACGGATACTCCCACCACCGGAGCCGGTGGCGAGGTTATGTTGGACTCGCACCGACTAAAACGCACGACGCATGTGGGTCGTTAGGTTGCCGAAGATGATGTTAAAAGGCATATCACTCGCACCCCGTCCGACCCAAAGCCATCTCTCTCGAACTGGCCCTCTTCTCGGGTGTGAGTCTGGTCGTGCCTCGGAGAGCACGTTAAGCCGAAAATATCAAAGATCAGCTGAATTTTAAACTAGAATGCCAACCCCATCTGAGTTGGAAAAGACTCAGAGTCAAGGCGGCGGTATTTTTGTCGCAATTGAGCAGTCCGACTGGGGGAGTACCTGCATAACTGCATAACATTATATTTATATATAATTATAACCCCGTGTTGTGTTCCCAGCGGTGAGTAGGGTAGCCAGAGCTCAGTGGAGAAAGGTGAATTGATATGTGCATAAGAGCTCAGTGGAGAATTTTTGTGCTGATTTTGTGTTCTGCACTGACGGCACAGAAACTCTCTGTTCTAACAGGATCGGCAGCACGAGTGTGACTCCGCTGGTTTTACACACGTTCATAGGTCACGGTAACCACTTTCCATCAGATGGGCCGTGTTTGTCTGCCACCTAAGTTGGTTCTTTAAAACCCAACTATAACAAAAATTCAACCTCAAATAGAAATAAATTTTACATTGAGATACCTTACTGGCATGACATCTTGTACATTTTTAATAGCTATTTTTAAAGAATTGCTCATTGGTAAAATATATAAAAACGAAAAGCATTCCTTATCGAATAAAATACATAGCCAATGTAGAAAGTTTCTAAAGATTCAACCCAAGAAACAAATACATAACTCGTGCCAACGATCTCTAGCGGAAAAATAACAAAATCTGAAAATCGCTCTCGATAAAAAGTCAGAGATTCAACGTCGGTCGAAAAGTGGCAATACTCTGAAATTTAACAGTTACGATCCCACGCATTACTGAACCAAAATCAAAATGAAAGATAGTAGGGTAGGCTGATCAATATTTGTAATCATGTGATCAGATACCTATTGTTTCACTTAATAAATTATAAGGAGAAAAAGGTGGCTGGGACAGACTGCGGAAGGCGGAGGATCGGAGAAAATGGCGCACATTGGGAGAGGCCTATGTCCAGCAGTGGACTGCGGTGATTGATGAATAAATTATAAGTACCTAACATACATACATACATACATATAATCACGCCTTTAACTCCGGAGGGTTAGGCAGAGGTGAATTAACACCCACATTTCACCAATCATTGAATTCCGTCCCACGTAATAGGGGGTGAGCCTATTGCCGTCTTTCGGGTACTATTGTTGAGTCAAGCCACTCATCTGAGGCTGAGTCTGGGCTGTATATATCTGTCTGATGCTAAGTCCAATCCCTTGGTTGCCTTGTACGACACCGCATTTGAAGAGATGGGGTGGTCCCAATTCTACTTTGCCGAGAACCACCTGGCGGCTAGTACCTAATGAATGACGAATTCAGTTATCTTGATAAGTAAGAGAAGTTTTCTTTGATTTTTTAATTCATTTCCTTTTATTAACAAGGATAAATTAATATTATACTTATTTGTTTTACATTGCCACTGGAATCACACAAATAACTGAAATAGTTTACTTTATTTCTAATAATATATCACTCGTCCTTTTATTCTTACTATTTTTCTAATCATTAACACTTCATCACATCTATTTTCGAGAACATTGTGGAATAATGTATGAAAATAACAATGCTTCTTTATACGTCCCTTTGGTAATAAATGTCAGATATCGAATATTATGAAAATGCAATTTATTTCCCGCTATAGTTATATAATTTATGACCCTTATCTTACAAGGTGGTTTTCCCGAAAAAACGGTCATAAATTATTTTCACACCAGCCCATGAGTGCCGAATCTCATTGACAAGGAAAACCATCGAAAATTTCTACACAAGTGCGCACGCTTGCACTTGAGAGCTTCAAGTAACTTCTGAAGGAGATCCTTTCGCAAAGCTCGTCGCATGATGAATAGAAATACGGCTACTTACGTGCGCAGCTAACATATATATACCTATATGTAGGACGCTTATTCCAGTATTCACTGTAGCAATCTAGTGCTAGGATATTCTTCGTTATGTAGATTGTTTTATTTGTTTTGTGTAATACGTGCAAACCTTTCATTCGCTTCCTCGCTTTATTTTCAGCTGTGTGTTTATATAAAGTGAATGCAACGCTATTTATTTCACAGGATCACGTACGTAGATATAAATATATTAAGACACTAGCAGCCCAGTGACATAAAAGTAGGTCATGTTAAATTGAATACCTGAATGCCAATATAGTTCCATAATTCTCAAGAAAAGTCTCGTAAAGTTATGATCCTGAAGAGATTCCTATCGACGAACAGCTCGAAGGCCTTTAACCTATACTTACGCATCAGTAGCCTTGACTGCACGCGGGCATTACGCATAGATACCAAGGTTAATACACTTTTACGTGCGTGCGCTACATACACGTGTTTAGAACATAGCCATTTTCCAGTTCATGCGAATATTGTGAATCTTTTAATATTATAAGGCTGAAAAGTTTGTTTTTCTTAAAAGCGCTGATCTTAGGAAGTACTGGCTTGAAATAAAAAAATATTTGTGAGTTAGATAATCTGTCTATCGAGAAAGGCTATCCATCATCACACTACTACTCAACATACATACATATACTTTCGCATTTATCCTCGGAAGGTTAGGCAGAGGTAAATTAACACCCACATTTCACCAATCACTACCAACCACTAAGACACAAGTTTTTTTTTATTTTTTTTTTTTTATATAGGACACATCAATTGGACTTCGCCTTGCCTGATGGTAGGCTGAAGGCAAAGTCCCAGAAAAGAGGGTCACCATTACTTACACTTACCGTGTGACAATGGTGACACTCAGCTTGACGGCCTTATCATATGCTTTTTCACGCCTCGCTTAAAGGACCCGGGACTATAGGAAGAAGGAAACACGTGAGCTGGTAATGAATTCCAGGCCTTAATGGTGCGACAGAGGAAAGAGTCTCCGAACCGCTTGGTTCTTGATCGGATGTTTTGCACCGTGTGCGGATGACATCTAAGACCTGCACGCGTTGTCCTGTGTAGGAAAGGAGAGGGTGGGACTAATTGGAAGAGCTCATCAGAACACTCCCCATGGTACAGACGGTAAAATACAGCCATGGACGCAACATCTCTACGCAGCTGTAAAGGTTCTAGAGTGTTCGTGATCTCGGGATTCCCAATGATGCGGACCGCACGTCGCTGCAACCTGTCGAGAGCATCTAGTAAGTACTTTGCTGAACCATCCCAGAGATGCGAGCAGTACTCCACACAGGAGCGAATTTGTGTCTTGTATAGAAGACACCGCTGCTCCAACGTGAAAAATCGTTTCACTCTGTTCAGGACTCCGAGTTTTCGTGAGGCTGTTTTGATGATGCTTTCGATGTAGTTTTTGTTATTCAGGTTGCAGCGAACATCCATACCTAGGATATTGAGGTTGTCCTGCAATGGCAGTGGCGTGCTCTGAAGAGTGGGGAGGGGAAGGACAGAAGATACTTTTGCTGTAAACGCACATGCCTGCATCTTCTTGGCATTGAACTCAACTAGGTTCTCAGAGCCCCATTGAGAAATGTGATTCAGGATCCCGTCAAGCTCAGTGACAAGAAGCTGCCTTTTCTCTGCGATATCTGACTGTTTGGCCGTAGGATGTCCATGATAACTCCCATGTAAAGTACTATCATCTGCATAACAATGAACATTGCCGGTAGACAGCATGTCGTTGATATGCAGAAGAAAGAGAGTGGGTGATAAGACGGACCCCTGGGGCACGCCAGCATTAACCTGCAGAAACTCCGAAGCTCGTCCGTCACAAAGGACGCGAATACGGCGCCCCTGCAGGAAGCTAGCAACCCAGTTGCACAGCCTAGAAGGCAGACCAAAGGCAGGTAGCTTGGAAAGAAGCGATTTGTGCCAGACTCTATCGAAAGCTTTGGCGATGTCAAGACTAATTGCCAGTGACTCGCCGTGCTTGTCCATAGCCTCACCCCAAAGATGGGTAACGTATGCTAGAAGATCACCCGTTGACCGTTTCGGTCTGAAGCCATATTGCCGGTCATTAATTAAGGAGTGATCCTCTAGGTGCCGCATGAGCTGTTTGTTAATTATATGCTCGAACACTTTGCACAGCACTGAGGTGACGGCTATGGTTCGATAGTTGGCTGGCTCCGAGCGATCCCCCTTCTTGGGAATCGGCTGAACATTCGCCTCTTTCCAAGGCAAAGGCACTGTACCCGAACTGTAGGATAGCCGGTACAGGCGCGTAAGCATTGGAGACAACTCCGCTGCACATTTTTTCAAAACTACCGCTGGAATACCATCCGGACCACTGGCTTTCCGGACATCGAGTGATTGCAGCACTGCACGGACATCGCGTTGCCTGATATGGATATCAGGCATCGCGTGGTCACTGTCGGGTAGTGTTGGTGGCTGCGAACCACAATCATCGATTCGGGAGTTGGCCGCAAAGAGATTAGCCAGCAGATTTGCCTTCTCTTGCGGCTCATGTGCCAGGTATCCATCAGGGTTACGCAGCGGAGGCAGCGAAGGCTGACAGAAGTTGGCTTGCACGGCTTTAGCCAGTCGCCAGTAGCCACGGCTTCCCGTGGGATGCATCACTAGCTCTTGACCAAGCCGCGCTATGCGCAGGGCATCCGCTCTGACGTAGGCCCTTCTACAGACCTTTGTGGCTCTGTTGTACGCCGCCTTGAAGTGGCCCAGATTGGGATGGCGCGTGGCGCGCGCCCTTACCCAAGCGCGGTACGCAGACTGTTTTTGTTCAACAGCTTCCGCGCACTCGCGCCCGAACCAAGGGCGCACCCCGCGGTCACCGGTGACATCGGTGTATGAGATATAGTATTCCATACCCAGACCGATCTCACCGGCGACAGCAGTAGCACAATCCGATGGGTTCTTACCTTCAAAGCAGCGCTCAACCCACGGGATGGACGCAAAATAGTCACGAAGTCCATCCCAGTCCGCTGACGAGTAGTGCCAGAGACGCCGCTTCCCCTGCACGGGTCGTGGGGGCGCTATAATAGGCACTGTGGAACAGACCAGGCAGTGGTCGGAGTTGCCTAAAGCGGCTCGCACCGATACACTGTACCGGTCCGGATCACTCGTCAGCAGAAGGTCTAGCAGAGAAGGTGCTAGGCCCGACCTTCTTGGTATCCTAGTGACCTCGTGCACCAATTGGGTCAGGCCGTGCGCCAGTGCAAATGCGTGGGCGGCTCTTCCCGCATGGTCTGTTTTGGTGGAGCCCAACCATATCTCGTGGTGGGCGTTAAAATCCCCCAAAAATACCATTTCGGCATTCGGAAATCGCTCCTGCGCATCATCTGCCGCCTGACTCAGATATTCAAAGAGTCGAGTTGTCTCAGCATCTCCTGTATGGAAACGTGTAAAATAGACATGTATGTGTATTCAACGCTAAGAGAACCCCATTCATTGTAGCGCCGCAATTTCTGGGCACACCGCTTACCATCTCCTCGAGTATCGGGATCCTTGGTGTCAATATCTCCAGGGACGTTCAGTACCGGAGTCATTTGGAGGACAAGGTTAAGTTGGCATCAAGGAAACTTAGAGTACTTTACAGGGCGAAGCAGTACTGTACAACAACTGAAACTGTAAAACAGTACTAATATCATGAAAATCTCACATAAGTTTCCAAATAAAAGAATATTGTTTAAGTGTATACCAGAAATCGACAAATTTTAGTGTAACATCAACGGTCAATAAAACCTCTAATACAAGCAGCCCTCTTGAGACCATGATTTTGGATAAAATGGTAAAAAGGTACGTTTCTATTTTTGTTTATCCACACGAACCTTTACCAAATCTGATTCTTGTTGTTTTTTTTTTTTTGGTTTCCCTAAAGCCCACGACAGAATCAATATTATTGTAGAGAGCTGTGGAAACTACTGTATTAATTTGGTGCTATTTGTTGGGAATTCTAGTTGGTAGCTAGACTTTATCAAAGATAAAAGTTAATGACAAAAGTTTTCCTTTCAACTTTATTTTATTTAGGTTCTCGAAAACAAAGACAGATTAATCTTTAAATCTCACGGATCAATATGAAAACAAAACAAAAAGAGTACAATAGAATTTGTTTTTAAATTTCTTGAAGATTGTTTTACAATTTCCAAAGTATTTTCTTTTGGGTGTTTGTTAAAGTATCAAGTATTTCGTTTTGTTGGATCCATAATTAGTTCTAAAAGCTTTAGGACGGATTTCTAATTAATTTTCACTGCTCTTTTAACCGAGCCTTAAGAAATTTTATTCGCTTTTAAAATTTAATTCAATTCACTTTATTTTTAGTGTCCCTGATTGCCAATTTTTTGATATAAATATTACACATTGCATAAATTAATGTTCTTATTATCTGTTACATGAATATGGTATTAAACACACATAAAACTCTTGATATTTAGTATAAGTTTTCCGATAAACATATATCAGTAGATAACGTAAATTTCATCCTAATTTCCCAAGGTATTTATATTTATATTTATTGTATACATAAAAAACAACAGCTGTTAAATATTTGGAGACTAAACTCTTCAACGCTGAAGTCAAACTCAATAAAAAAAGTTTGCAAACCGTAAAATTTATACATAACAAACTCCTTTCCATAAAACATTAACATCGAAAAGGCGGGAAGTCGGAAAGTAAAAGTCGGAAGTAAGCCAGTGCCCTTAAGGGCCCGATATGACAAACTGTATCTTTAACGACCCATGGTAATAAAATATTAACACTATATTATCATATGGAAAGCTTTGGAGCATACAACAGTGTGAAACATTGTCGGAGATAACACACTTATGATCTCTATTTAGAATTTAGGATCAGTAGGATTCCTGATTTTTTATAGTAAGACTTCAATTTAACCATGGCAATCTCATGTCACAATCTCTTTAAAAGGGAACTTTTTGTCAAGATATAAAATAATCCTTTTGTAAGAGAAGAATTTGTTTGTTCAGTATACAGGAAAGGCCTTTTTGAAAAAAGTTATTTACAGAGTAGCATTTAATTGCATTTTTTGTTACATAGAAATCGTACATTCTTAACTGCCTAAGTAATTAATAAATTTGAACTTACCTAAGTCAACAATACTCAAATTCAACCGTTTGAGTCTATTTCATCGTATGGCCTTCTACTGCTGCGGTGTGCAGTTGCTATATGCGGTCAGCTACGAATTCGTACCTTTTAATACCCACGCACGCTATTCTAATTGCTTCACCACTTGCTGTTAACCTTAAAGGTAGCATCATACCTTTGTGTACGACAAAGAACTGGAATTCTTTACATATAACACAAGTTTACTTTTTCATAGTATATCCTGAGTTCTTTAAGCGGAGCTTGACAGGACATCTGGTAAGGCCGTAAAAGAACAACATATTAGAACTGATTTCATCTGGAATGGTAGCGTTCCTTTTATAACTTTATCTTGGGTTACCATTAGGTGGATGTTATAAAAAAGTAACGAATAAATAGGTACCAATAGTACTTGTATTAGGTACTCTGTGGTAATAGGTTCACGAGATATGAAAAGAACTTCCTTCCACTTACGTTTAAGCTGTGGAACGATCACCTTGCTGCGGTTGCTCCAAGCGATTACAATATAGGCTTCTTCAAGAATGGTATTAGAAAATTCTGGTTTAAGGAAATATCTCAATTTTACAGTAAAGTAAACTACAGCTCTGCTAAGACTATTTATACTGTTGATTGATGGCACTTGGTAGAATTTGTTGTTACACATATTGAGACAGGCAGATATGTACAGCCCAGACTCAGCCTCAGATGCATGGCTTGAGTGAAGAATAGTGCCCGGATGATGGCAATAGGCTCACCCCCTATTACGTGCGACCGAATTCAATGATTATTTATACTTAATTGTACACACATATATTACATTAATATAACAAGATGAGATGTAATGTACAAAGGCGAGCTTAACTCAAAGTTGAGTTCTCTTCCAGCAAACCCGGGAGTGCACAGAGGAATTGCAATACGAGAGGCTAAGTCTAGTGCACAGGTGTAAAATTAATATAAGAAGGTATAAAATGTGTATACCCCCGACAATAGGCACAAATATACACATACACATATATACACATACACTCACGTACATACATACATATATACATACATACATACCTACATACATACATAAATACATAAATAAATATACATACATACATACAAATACATATCATGTATGTCTGCTATTGTTGAGAGAGAAAGTAATCTCTTATACGTCTTTTAAAAATATTCAGAGAAGGACTATCGCGTATGGAGTGAGGAAGAGAATTCCACAGTCGTACTGCAGAAACTGTGAAGGAATTGTCGTAGCAACTCGAACTATGCGAGGGAGTTCGAAGTAAAAGAGAAGACGAAGTGCGACAGGGCTTACCCCTGGGTACAAGGAACTCAAAACGCTCACGAAATTCACCTCTGCCTCTGCCTAACTCTCCAGTGATGAAGGCGTGATTTTATGTATGTATGTATTGTTACGACGTACGTATATATGATGGCGTAGTAGATATCTCGAAAACTAATAATCGAATCTTCAAGAAATAAAAACGCATTGTTAGTGACGAGGTACTCTACTACTATGCCAATGTATAAGTCACAACAAAAAGTCACAACCTACCTACGAGTACCTACACTCTCTTGAATATAAACAAACAATAGGTAAATATCGAGAATGAACTCTAAAGGTCAGCGACGGCGGCCAACTTCAAAAGAGTATAGGTATTTATCGCTCGCGAACTTTCTAGATGATTCGACCCTCCTAATTGTGAGGTATAAAAACACGCTCGCATAGCTACACGATTCATTCTGTCTTTGAGATCGATAACGAACACAGCGAACTTAAGCGACCGAAGAAGATTCTACCTGCGACCTGAGTAACGACTGTGGACTACTGTGAACTACTGAGCGACTGGAACCGTTGAAGAGTACTGTGTGTACTTGTGATTAAATTGTCTAGTTTGTGGTGAGCTAATAAATCTCTTCGTTGAGTAAACGTCATTTAATTGTACCCCGTGCACGTAACAATATGTACATATTGAGAAAAACACTTGTACTTTTCCACATTATTTTTAATACAGATTAGACCTAACCGGTTTCGCCTTACAGCATCCTCAAAGGTTTCATTGTCATTGTAAACCTTTGAGGACGCCGTAAGGTGTATCCAGTCAGGTCTAATCTATATTAAAAATAATGTGGAAAAGTACAAGTGAGTTTTTCAATATGCGTTCTGCTAAGAATAGCAAAAATCGTTTTACGAATACTTATTTTACTAATTTTATATATCAGCTACATAACCGTTCCATCATTCAGTTTACGTCAACGATACCAACGAATGGGTTGTGATTATAATATAACCTTCTGATGGTGAACAGTAACAGTCAAGGGGCGAGATCGATGAACGGCTGTGGAACATTTCCGTCTGTTATGATTGATAGATGGAGGTCGACTGATAATATTTACTTTAGCTTGTACGTCTTTTCATAATACAATAATGTGACATTTCTATGTCAACGGCACAAAGACTTATATCCGATGTCATGTTAACATGATGGTATAGGGAGTACCATCATGGTATATGGTTATATAACCGTACGACCATAAATTCATTCATTAATACAAAAAAGTTACCCGCTATTCCAGAAACACCTATACGACCTCATTTTGACGCCCATTTATAAATGAGGTCCAAACTTTGAGATCGTATGGGCATGTAGCCCATTTTGTTTGAATCTGATAGACTTTTAGTTCTCCGAAATGTAGCTCTAAGACGTTTCAACGCATAACAATCTACTTAATTTTTATAGCGACTTTCATCTTGATATATAAAATGTGTAGTTTGTCTATTTTTTTTTAATAAATATTACACAATAATATTTTTTATTTACATTTTTTTATTGTTATTATTATATTTTTATTGAATAATTATAATATATTAATATTTATAATTCAATTCATAAATTTTAAAATATCTATAAGACCATTTATATATTACATCCCCAAATTTTGGGAAAATAATAACACTGGTATATATAATTTTACAACTACACACATATGAAATATGGATGAGTGTCGCAATATTTATAAAGGAATGTTCTCAATTATCATTGTAAACTTTTGAGGATGCCGTAAGACGAAACCAGACAGGTCTAAAATAAAAAATCTAATAATAAATAAAACATACTGTGTAAAACTTCAAATGGTTTCTCAATATGTAGTTTGTATTAATTTTGGCTAGTGATGATGGACCCTTTATCTATTTATTTTTGAAGATAACACAACAGTCTTACTAATTTTTGTGAAGTTACGTAAATCACCATAACATCGCTAATATCAAAAACCAGACTTCCGTACACCAAAGATGTCGTAAACAGATATAAAGTTAAAATACTATTTTGGCTAGGAGTTTCCCCGCTTGCATTAAAGTTGGCTAGTAGTTATACGCTAATGTGTGTATGACGTGCTTCGTACATCAACTTAAGAAGCATCGTAGTAATATTTAAGAATTCAAACAATATATTTTCTTTTGACAGATTGCGAGCACAATAGACAATTTCTGAAAATGATTAATCAAATATAATCTTTACCTAGTTGCTGTACAATACCTAGTTACTATAAAGTGTAAGTTATCTCACTGTGTACTCATGATCACAAAAACATGTGTACACAATGAGGTAACTTACACTTTACACTGTGTGTCAACTACAACTATCACCTTTAGTCACCCTGCGATTGCGATTACGGACGTTTCGGCTGCTGCATTCAACGAAAGCCGTCCAGCTGTTAGGCCGGTAAAAGGAAACAAAGTAAAAAACATACATATATATATATGTACGTACATACGCGCGTAAAACATTACCCTCGCTGGCGCAATCGAGTAAAAGTGAATATATTTCAATGTTCATACATTTCTTTTTTTAACAACAGAGACTATTAGACTATGGGTTATAAGGTTCTATAGATACCCATCAACCAAATATTCGGAGTCGAATTCAACTACATCTGTAAGCCGATATACCTGCTGATTGAAAGGTGAATAAATAATGTAGGTTTTTCTCTCGAGAAGTGGTTCACTTCTATATAAATTTATATTATTTGTACGTTTCCCTTATAAACATTTCAGTAAAGTCGACGAAATTGTGTCAAACGAAGATCATGCAGGTATACCTTTACTTAATAACCTTGACCCGCCTTATATATTCAGACGTTGAGTAATGACAAAATAGGGTGCGGTAATAGAACAATGTTATCACTAACAATAACCACGTTATGTTTTAAATTATTACTGTAGTATAAACTAGAATGAAATACCTCAGGGCGTATTATTTATGAGTTTATTTTTACATTCTAAATTTAAAAATAATAGTATCAAGTAACGTAATAATATAAATTGTTTCTTTTGATTTAAAACTTACAGTCATGATTCAGATATAATTTTCAGTTTCTAAATAGCATTTTTAAGGTTATTAAAAAACATAATTTTGGACACAACCAAGGCTCAAGTCTCAAGATATAAGTCAAAGTCAAACATCATTTATTCTGCATAGACCATTAAATCGGAACTTACAAAACGTCAGTATAAAAAGTGAAATGAAAGACTAGTTTAGCAAATGGACCACCACTAAATGCCATTACTTATACATAGACAACCCTATTATTAGTTCATATAATCTTGTATACCTGAGTTATTAATATATTATACAGTTGCTAATATATCATTCAGAATTAAAATACTGCTACTGCAAGGCGCAAACCGTTTGTAACTAAGTAGCGTACCACCAAACAACATATTAAATAATAGTTACTACGTACCTACTCAGCGAACAAATGTACGCACGTAACCATATTTTACTCCTCGATCTCTTTTACAGAATACATCAAAAAATTCCATACATGCATGAACAACAAACAAACAACTAGCCCATCGCAGTCCACTGCTGGTCTAGGCCTCTCCCAATGTTGAGAGGCTTTGGTCCACTGTTTCCACGCTATCCAGACAGGTTGGTACAGGGTTTTATTTCAAGTTTTCCGTCTCTCGCAGTAATATCGTCAGCGTATTTTTCCGTTGGTCGCCTCTTACGACACCCTTCGGATGAGATGAAGTGGTGATACTTGTATTTTTTCTCCGTTACCACACGGATAATAGATGGATAAACGTATGCCTTTTTTTCTCTAGAGACGACCTCTGCCATCTGCTTCTATTTGTACACGCTTCACGAGCTTCGTCTCCTGTAAGGTTACCAGTTTCGAGTTCTTCAGATCTGCCCTTTGATGTAGTTTTATTTATTATTGGCATTAAAAACTTGATCAGTGTATGTTCCACGTATCAATGTATGAGCTGTAACAAGAAAATAAAACGTTTCCCGTTATTTATTCTTAATAGTTGCGTAACACAGATACTTCGCGTCTAAAGTACCTATTTGGTAGTTCTCGAAATGTAACAGAATATCGAAGGAAGCTGTCAGCAAAACAACAACGTCAACAATATGCGGAACCAACACATATCACTATAACTTTCCTTATCTCCTCACAAAGGACTTCAAGCCCCTCGGTATCATTATGTTCTGTGCAGTAAATTGAATAAAAGCCAGACACGGACATTCATTGTTAACCCGAAATCGTCCCTCAAATGACTGACAATAGACTCGATTGTACTGAATGAGGTGATTTGAGTCGGATCACAGGTGAATGGCAAGCCGTAAGGTCAATTTCGTACTTCTCGTGAATTGGCAGTCTCTCAGGTAATAAATAAGACTAAAACTTCAGTCGAATATAGCGACATTACTTTTTCTTTGATTGATATTACTTGTTAAAAACATTTTAGGACATTATAAATAATCAATATTTTCTTAAGACTTTCAAATTACCCATAGATGAGAATTAACTGAAAATAATTATTAAATGAATAACATACCATTGTGGTTTAGTATATAGTTGGTTTTAAACCGTTCACTTCATTAATAATAATCACAGCACCTAATTAGACCCTTAACGTTGTATTGCCGCAAGCGAATTATTCGTTTAGGCCAACATAAATTATTCAATTAAGGTAGTTCCTTTAGTTTATATACTCAACGCAATAGCTCCATAACTTTCTCAATATTCATTAAAATAGCAAAGATAGTAATAGATAAAGCGTTGATAGCTTAGTGGTTAAGGAATTGGCCTTACAATCGGGATTTATTACACAACCGACATGAACCCACTCCTAACACAAGTTATTTAGCTTAGCTGGAGGGGTTGGAGGGAATATTAGTAATTACGGTTCTTATATTCTTTTTTATTAAAATAATAATAATAATAATAAATTAACAATCATATAAATGATAATTCTATTATGTGCGCCTCTCAGAACGGATGTAGGAATGGAGCCCGGGGTACTAAGGAGCTTCTCCTTATTGATATGGCTATTAGCCAACAAGCTCGACGCAATCGTAAAGATCTGGCGGCATGCTGGATAGATTATAAGAAAGCGTTC
This sequence comes from Eilema griseolum, assembly GCA_963662185.1. Classification (NCBI taxonomy): domain Eukaryota; kingdom Metazoa; phylum Arthropoda; class Insecta; order Lepidoptera; family Erebidae; genus Eilema; species Eilema griseolum. Next base: position 7,798,019 of record OY759236.1, read on the forward strand.
GATTCTGTGCCACATACATGGCTTTTGAGGGTGCTGGAGTTGTATAAAGTGAATGCAACTCTATGTACCTTCTTAAAGTCATGTATGGAGCAGTGGACGACAGTTCTTGTCTATCCAGGGTGTCGTCGGACTTTGGGTAGTGGTGAGCCGATAACAATAGAGCGGGGTATTTTTCAAGGGGACAGTTTGAGTCCCCTTTGGTTCTGCTTAGCCCTGAACCCACTCAGCACTTTGTTAGTGAAATCAGGGTTAGGTTATAGGTTACGAAGAGAGGGTAAGACGGTATCCCACCTGCTTTACATGGATGATTTAAAGTTATTCGCCCACACCAATCCTCAATTAATGGCTTTACTGAAAGTAACCGAAGCATTCAGTAACTCTATTAAAATGGGGTTTGGTGTGGACAAATGCGCAGTCGTTCATGTAAAGCGAGGTAGGGTGGTGGAGTCGGAGGGTCTACAACTCTCTGATTCCATTAACCTAAGATCACTCCTCGTAACTGAGACCTACAAGTACTTGGGTATGTCCCAGGCGTTATGCATCAATGAGGCCGGCATGAAGCAAATGTTACAGGAACGTTTCTTTGGCCGCCTGAAAAAAGTACTTAACAGTCTTTTGTCAGGTGGTAACAAGGTGCGCGCTTGTAACAGTTGGGTCATACCACTCTTGATGTACTCCTTTGGTATACTCAAGTGGACTCAGACTGAACTCGATACCATTGATAGGAGAGTCCGGACTCAGTTGACTGCATTTCGAATGCATCATCCACGGTCGTCAGTCATGAGATTGTACATCCCGCCGAAATGTGGAGGTCGAGGATTTTTAAATATTAAAACTCTACATAATCGCGAGGTGTGCAATCTCAGAGACTATTTTCTTAAGTCTAACGTGGATATGCATCGTGATGTAGTCAACGTAGATACCGGGCTCACCCCGCTCAGTCAGGCTAAGGAGAACTGGCGCAGACCTATAGTAGTTGGTACTGACAGCCGCAGGGAGGTATGGCAGAGTAAGGAGCTACATGGCAGGTTCTATCGGGCCCTCCACAGGCCTGAAGTAGACATACTGGCATCCGTGTCCTGGCTACGTTTTGGTGACCTTTTTGGGGAAACTGAAGGTTTTGTCTGTGCAATTGCTGACGAAGTTATCAAGACGAATAACTACCGGAAGTATATCATGAGGGATGGCACAATTGACATCTGTCGAGCGTGTCACCAGCCTGGTGAATCCCTCAGGCATATTACTTCCGGTTGTTCTCGTCTTGCTAACGGCGAGTACTTGCATAGGCATAATCAAGTAGCCAGGATAATCCATCAGCGACTTGCTCTGAAATACAACCTTGTGGAAGTTGAGATACCGTACTACAGGTATGTTCCTGAGCCAGTTCTTGAAAATAGTCATATCACATTGTACTGGGATCGATCTATCATCACTGATAGGACTGTTGTAGCCAACAAGCCTGACATTGTGGTGATAGACCGATCCCAACGCCGAGCATTGATTGTTGATATCACCATTCCTCATGACGAGAATCTCGTGAAAGCCGAGAAAGATAAACAGGTTAAGTACTTGGACTTGGCCCACGAGGTTGTCGACATGTGGAATGTTGACTCAGCAATCATTGTTCCGATAGTCGTGTCAGTCAATGGACTAATAGCAAAGAGCCTCGACCAACACCTAAAGAGTTAGATGGTTGGGTCAAGGGCCAGATGCAGAAGGCTGTGCTTCTTGATACGGCGCGCATCGTGCGGAAGTTTCTTTCTTTGGAGCCCTAACCACCGGTAGCTTGGTCCCTGTACCCGATACCGGTAGAGCACTATTTTTTATATTTTTAAATAGATGTTTTTTATATGTGTTTAAAAATATAATTTATAAGTTGAATATTAAAATAAAGTAAATAATAATAATAAACTTCATGTGTATGAAGCTCCACAAAGATCAAGTTGAAGCCAACATAACCTACTGGCCAGTGTACTGACTGATTAACAAATGAAACTCTGTCGGAGGCTTTACTCTCAGGGATCAGAGGCAGTCACTTCCGTAAAAGCAAAAATGAATTAAATAAATTATTAAGGAACAAACCAATGGGTAGGAGAGCTACTGTCAGAATTATACTTGAAGCCTAAATTATCTAGGAGGTAGGACTGCTGTCAGTGGGAAGACCAAAGGCTGATTTTGTGTTCTGCACTGACGGCACAGAAACTCTCTGTTCTTTCAAGATCGACAGCACTGTGTGAGTGTGACTGAGTGTGACTCCCCTGGTGTTGCACACGCTCATAGGTCACGGTAACCACTTCCAATCAGATGGGCCGTGTGCTTGTCTGCCAGCTAAAATTTGCACGGTATGACGTATACCGTGCAATTTTTTCTTTGGTGTCTGTTGAGGATGACATGAGGCTGCGGCGGTGGACGAGCTTAAACTCACTAAGCATAGATTATTACAAACCAATTCCCGCTCGCCAGAGCCTCGTTTGTAGACTATCCACGCATATAATCAATGGTCAAACAAAAAACAAAACGCGCTTCATGTTGCGCGTCAGCTAACGACATCGGCAACATCGTACGTGTTGCGCAACGTTGCTAAATTTGTTGAGCGACATGTGTTAAATGGTGCCTATTAGCTATGAAACTTTTAGTTTTGAACTAGATACAAATAAATGTACTAATTTTATTTCAATGAAATTACAACTAAATATAGCTAAACACCCTAAATCTGTGTATAACAAATGTAAACAACTTGGTACATTATTGATACAGGTGCTTCCAAGGCCTGAGTTCCATTTCCCGACATTGTACTTTCCCGAACGCATTACAATTCTAATATTTATACAATTGTGTATTCCCAATCGTTGTATATAAATGAACGTAATGTGTATATTTCTTTAGTAACACATTCTATATTCGTTTTATGTCAAAAAGTTCTCGTACATTTTATTTATTTATTTTTAAACTTTATGCACAGTCTATTGTACAAAGGCGAACTTAATGCCAAAGGCATTATCTGACAGTCTTCTTTAGGGTAATGCAGAGATGCATTAAGGTAGGTGCAGGCAGAATAATGAGCTATTAACCATAAGAATAATACTCAAATTTGTACACAATATCGATATATACCTAAATTATATATACACATTATAATACGTACATATTTACATACACTACTTATATACTCATATTCTACATACCTACGTAATATATACTTACATTTATTCAATCACAGATACACAATCATAAAATATAATTTTCCTTTATTATCCATTATGACAACTAGGGGCCACTGTAGAGCTGACGTAATTTGTACTTGAACGTACATTATGTGTAACATTTTTAAACGATTTCCAAAATTAAAACTTGAATTTGGGCCACCCCCTCTCTTCCAGTGCGGTATCGTACAAGGTGACTAAGGAATAGAGCTGTATAACATCCGACAGATATATACAGCCCAGACTCAGCCTCAGATACATGACTCGAGTCAACAATAGTGGCCGGAATACGGCAATAGGCTCACGCAATATACAGGCAATATTACGTGGGACCGAATACAATTATTGGTGAAATGTGGGTGTTAATTCACCTCTGCCTAACCCTCCGGGAATGAAGGCGTGATTATATGTATGTATGTATGTACGTTTATTGCTCAACAAATATTATGCGCATTTTATATTATGAATTAGGTTCATAATTCACTTATTTATCTATTTTCAGTGCCTGTTTTGCAAGTTAATTTTATTTTTTTACTTTATATATTTTGAAATTCCTAATGAGGTCTTTGTCTTATAAGCTACATCAACCCTTAAACACGTTAAAACAAATCACAGTTCAAACTACAAGCACAAATCTAGAATTCATTCTTTATGTGTCAAGAAAAACCACTTAAAAGCCTATCTTTTCGTACTTTTAATATACCTCATAATTCAACCCGAAACAGCGAGGAGGTTCTAATTACCCTGGTTAACCACCTGAGTGGGGTTCAACTCATTTTAATACAACCTGTAGGTACATTATAAGATCGACAACCCCCTGCTCAAGGCTGCAGCCTAATTTGAATCCGAGATTAATGTCTGCCATAAATCATTTCGGACATTTTTTAAACTAATAAGAGTCTGCTAAAAGTCTACTAATATTTCAAGGAGTAACGATGTCAAATATATTTCGCGCTTGAGAAATTTTGTGGGTAGGTGGTATTGAGCATAATTTATTCAGTACTTTTTTGTGGGTATTAGAATACGTCTGGTATAAATACTGCTTACCCCTCGTTTTTACGTTACTTAGGTGTAAGTACAAAACAAGTTGCAATATGTCACAGCGTACAGTATGAACGCAAATGTGTTTTATAACTGTTTACAACTTGTTGACTATACATCATATGTAAACGAAAAAGTATCTAAAATACATGTATAAAACAAGTATTCTTCTTCAGCAAATTTTTTTTTTAAACAAGTTTACAACTTGTTATACAACTTGTATCATGGTATAAACAAAGGATTATAATGATACTTTTAAAATACCTATATAACTATTTGATAGTGTAGGTATATTCAAAGATAAGCAGACTTATATTAACACTAGCCGCCTCTTCTCGACTTTGCTCATGGCTTACTTCGAAACCTTGTTTCATGTTTTTAAACCAAATACCCCCGTAATTTATTTATTTAAAATAGTGTATGGGAATCTACCGGATTTTTTGATACATATAATAATGATTACTACTCCGCTCCCTTGGGTAGTAGCTTGATGTAATTTAACTTACAACCTACAATCCTTCTAGATAAACGAACTAAGCCTGTACCAGGGCCAAGGCAATCTGGTCGAAACGTCAGCTAAATCAAAGGTACGCTATAATATAAATGATGTACCTATAACATGATCGTGTTAATTTCCCGTTAACATTATTGTATACCATAGAATGCGATAGTTATTTTAACTTTCTTAAGTATTCATTGCACACATACAGTACAAAGATCATACATAAAATAAAAAGAGCCCATGTTTTATCAATGTTCAAAATCCCCGTACTCTTCACATGAAAACATAATACATAACATCTGTGTGTTACACATGTTAAGCAAAGGTTTGAAGCTTAAGTTTAAAAATTAAAAAGGTGTGATAATCCCTTTTTTTTTTTTTTTTTTACGTGCGCAAAATCCCCACGGATACCTCCCCACCGGAGCCGGTGGAGGAGGTTATGTCGGACACGAACCGACTAAAACGCACGCCGCCTGTGGGTCGTTTTGGTTGCCGAAGGTGAGGTTGACAGGCATATCCCTCGCACCCCGGCCGACCCAGGGCCATCTCTCACGATCTGGCCCTCTTCTCGGGTGTGGGGACTACAGAGTCCCCAACTCGTCCCCGAGGTGTGATAATCCCTTAAGTAGGCGGTAACGACGCAAATACATTAAAAACAGTCAGTGTCGAATGAAACCTTTTTGGGAGTGTTTTTTTTTTGTATAACTTTCTCACGGTTTTCCTGTTTGGAAGTAAAGCGTAGCCAAATTTGAGATTTAATAGCTATAATTTTATCTTGAAAATATTTTATGTTTCAGACATATAATATTTCTGATGTTTATAAAAAAATAGAATTTTCTTTTGATAATTTGGTGACCCTCTTTTCTGTGACTTTACTTTTAGCTTACTTACCATCAGACGAGGTGAAATATTGACCCGCCCAATATATTATTTTCTTTGAAATGGCGACATGTGATGTTATTTTAAAAAATAGAAATATAGTGTGTCTCCTGCACTGACGGCACAGAAACTCTCTGTTCTCACAGGGTCGACAGCATGGGTCTGACTCCCCTGGTGCTGCACACGTCCATAGGCCGTGTCTGCTACCTAAGTGGTTTAAAAAAAGCGTATCTGAGTAATATTAACAATACGGTTGGTAATATCGTGTTACATATTAACTGACAGGATATGGGAATACTACACGTATTAGAGAGAAAGTGTATTATTTGCATCTAGGACCTCTTACACCTGTTCATCTATCACAACTTGAAAACTTAAAATGAGAATTAATAGAAAATACCGTAGTGCTATCCAATTTAGTATCACAGAAACAATTCATTTAAATTTGAGATACACTGGGTACCAGAAAATGGGAGAAATAAGGCACTAAACAAAAAAGTTAAAACACAAGTAATTATTGCCAGCCGCCATATTGTAAGAGACTTACAAAGTTGGCCCCGTAAACACTGCATGAGAATTCGTTTGAATGAAGATGAGATCTAAACCGTACAGAGTTTTGTCTGAGTTCCATTGCAAAGTTTAGAAAATCAACTTACATTTATTTTCTAAAAAGATTATATCATTTTTCGTTATGGAATTTATTTTTTATTCGCAAATTCATTTTATATTGTCTGTTGGGTTGGACGTATAATGTGTTATCATAGACGGTTTCTGCTAGTGTCTTTCCAATTATCTAGCCTATCTCAATTGTTAACATATATTTTCTAAACGTAGTGCGAGATCACATGTTAGAAAATCAACAATAAAATGGTTTAAATGGATATCTCAATTTGTGAATGCTCTATTTTTTTTGAGTGTATGGTATTTATACCGTAGCCGCGTGGTTTCCGGCAGAGTAGAATTTGGACCACCCCATCTCTTACACACTACAAGGCGACTAAGGGATAAGACTGTTTAACATCAGACAGATATATACAGCCCAGACTCAGCCACAGATGCATGGCTCGAGGCAACAATAGTGCCCGGAAAACGGCAATATGCTCACCCCCTATTACGTGCGACCGAATATAATGATGGTGAAATGTGGGTGTTAATTCACCTCTGCCTAACCCTCCGGGGATAAAGGCGTGATTATATGTATGTATGTATGTATTTATACTTATCTACAGTAAAGTAAACTCAGTACAGGAAACACATTTATAAAAGAATTGGTCAAGTGTTCTATCGATAGTCTTTCACTAAAAAATAAAATCAAAGTCAGAATTCACTTTAATAATAATTAAAACGGTATTTACAAAACGTCAAAAGAAAATAGTTTTGTAAAGCAAATGAAACACTAGCTCGAAGCGTAACTGAGAAGACTCCATCAAGAAACATTTCACTTTGTTATTATTTCGTTTCTGAAGAACATATTACCAAAAACATATAACTGTACAGTAGTTTCGGTATTCACTGTGTAACGGTATAATATTAATTAAATAACCCAAGATATTCATGTTACCGTAACTTAATAATATGTAAACGGTTCACCAAGTGCAAATATTCACACGTTTCACAAATACAAGTAACACACACACACACACACACACACAATCAAGCATACGGAACCCAAACTAGTCGTGCTCTGACGTTTATCGAACATTTTCCAAACGTAAAATATTTTATTGAATCACAGTATGCAGGCTTCCATAATCGCGATATGAGATAATAAAATTTTGTTTACTTCGTTGATATATGACAACAATATCTCATATCCTTTCACAAACTTTCTTTATCGGTTCTATACGCTTTAGTTTATCACATAATATCTATTTTATTATTTCATGTGTCTACTAAAGCATACAATATTGACAAAGAAAGTTTATGGAAACATATCTGAGGAATAGAGTAGTTTTTTAACCGAATTAGTAACCGAAATCACTGATATTCTCGCTAAACCTTCCAGTTAAACCATATAGCTTGAGTTAGTAGTGGATTCACGTCGATAGTGTAATCGCCAGGATTCGAGCCTGGGACTTCTCAATCGTAAGGCCTTAAACACTAAGCTACATTCTGTATATCCGCAATCCATACGACAAACTTAACTTAATTTGGGTATAGATAGCGCTATGTCTTGTCATAGAATATTCATTATTTCTATAGTATAAGCTTATAATGAAAGACCATTTACTCTAAGAACTCAAAAAGCTTTTAAAAATCGAAGACTTTAACGCTAAAAGTCACCTCATGAACCGAACAGATAAAAGTATAAGGGAATCTGTTACTTTTACGGCTATTCAATCATAAGAGAGGACCATCTTTCATTCGTCGCGACAAACATTGGACAATAAAGAATATCATAAATCATGAAGGCTTTATCTTGCGAAATCTAGACAGCTCCCTCTTTTCATTTTGTCTCTGAAGTACCTTCATTCATAAACAACGAGCATTATATGTTTGTCAATGGCATTGTTGTATTAATACGCGATATTATTATGTACTTATGAGTTTGTGTCTTTTGAGAGAAGCTATACATACTATAATAGTCACGCTTGTTATTCCAGAGGATTAAGCACGGGTAAATAAACACTCATATAATTATCAATTTGGATTCTATTTCACGTTAAAAGGAGGGCGACTAAAGTGTATGTATTTATATTGCTAACAATCACAAAACGTCATTTTGTTTCCCTATTCTCTATAACTAGATTAATGTGATATTTATGAAGAAGTTTGATTTTCTTGAGTAGCTATTTCTAATGAGGCAATGATGATGACAATACTTAAAAGTATTATCATTATGTCATGATCATTTGATACAGAAAAAAATATTTAACTGATAGCAATCTACGAGTTTCTTTAATTCTTTATTGCATTCAAGAAAAAATACATCAACAGGCAATCACAAATACATCTTGGTGTACAAAGACGAGCTTAACTCAATATTGTGTTTCCTCCCAGCAAACCTTTGGGGGATTAAAAGTGCAAAACAAAAAATGGTAAAATAAAAACAAGTGTGCAACAGCAGAGAAAATACATATAATACAAAAATACTAAGAATAAAAATATCATACACACTCCTTAACTGATGTTCCAGGATCTAATAATGGCTATATTAAAACATAACTCGAAACGGATTTTCCGTATAATGCTCAGAAATCTTTAGTTCTAATCTTTTAAGCTTTTTGCTAGTGATTAGGCTACTGACAAGATTGGTTTTTCCTCATAGATGAAAAATAGTTGCATAGCTTTGAATCGTAATGATTACTGGACTCTATACAGTTACCATCTTGGTTATACCTTGCAATTCAAATACGTTCACTGCATTATTAATAACCCTGAACATACATGACATTGTTATCAAACTGTTAGTCTGTTTACTCCCGAATCATGTCAACATTAACGCTATCATAAAATTCATTACATGTTCGTGAGTATCAATAACCAACCATTGTATCTCTGTATATTACCCTGCAATATTGCTATAGATATTGTGATTAATGACCCATTCTTGATAATAGCAATGCGAACAATAGTTATGGCCGAGTTTAACAATATTATGGAAATGAAAGACGCTACAAGATATTGTTTCCGAGTAAATCTAGGTATGAAGCTGTGAGATTAAGTAATATTAGCGAGATCTAGTCCCTCCATGGAAAGTTATTAGAAACTACTCAAGTTGCTGCACCTAAAGTTGATGTTCAGACACCTGGTGCGGTTATTGTATCGAAGGATAATAGTACTAAGATAGATTTTATGGCCAGATGTAAGCATGCATATATATAATCATGCCTTTATCCTCGGAGGGTTAGGCAGAGGTGAATTAACACTCACATATCACCACTCATTGAATTCGGTCCCACGTATTAGTGGGTGAGGCTATTGCCGTCTTTCGGGCACTATTGTTGACTCAAGCCATGCATCTGAGGCTGAGTCTGGGTGGTATATATTTGTCTGTTGTTAAACAGCCTTATCACTTAGTCGCCTTGTACAACACCGCATTGGACGAGATGGGAAGTAAGTATAAAAAATGTTAAATGGGTAATCTATCTAACTAAAGAGAATATGGCAAATAAAGGAGTTACTGAGAACTCTTGGAAACCTATTCCAGGGATAAAAAGTAGAATCACGTTTTATAGTGTCGGAGCCGATGATGCTAAATGAGAAATTACTCGAACGGAAACGTATTACAATTGACAGATTAGATGATAGAAAGAATGGTATATAATGTTTCCATTTTCAGTGGTGGAGAAAACGTCTACATAACAACATAATAAATATATTATTTCATCCATATTATTTAACGTTTTGTATTACTATGGTCCTATTTAATTATTTTCAGTTATACTGGTATGATTATCTCTAAAATGAACACAAAAAAATGACCGCGCACGCGTGAATTCTGACTTCGTTTTTTGCAGCTTGATACCTTTCCTCGTCATCGGGTTGCGCTTAAAACGGCAAATAATCAAAATGGGCACTTGTTAGTTAGCAACTAACTACTAATCGTAATCTGACGCGTTCGTGTAAATCCAATCACCAGCTCATATTAAAGTATCTTAAAGGCTAAAGGAATTAGCCAATACGTAACTAGCTTCTATCTTAATCTGATGTGCTCGAATAACTACTGAATTTCCTTCTGCGTGTACCCTACTATTATTCTAGAACATAATATATATACTCATATCCCCATACCAAATTTCAGTTATTCACTCTGTTATTCGAGTGTGGTTGAGCAACAAACATTCAAATATTTTCACAAACTTTCACGTTTATAATATAAACAGATAACATTTTCATGGAGCATTCGATAAATATTTTACTCTGTTGTGTAATAAAACGTTGTAACAGAGCGGATTTGCGCGATATTATACTCTTAAAATAGTACATCTGTCACTGACATCCTCTTCCAAGCTTGTCCTTGGCCAATGTATACGGCGGGACGACGACGCTCATGAGAGTTGGGACGCCTTTAAAGGTCTCCCTCCATAAGCTGACCCTTAGATTATATGTCTTTTAATAAATCTTGTCATATATTTTACTTTTCTCGGAAAGGTTGATATACCTAATTGTAAACTTGGTTATTAAAGGTTTCTTAAAATCATACATGCATAAAATCATGCCTTTATTACGGGAGGGTTAGGCGGAGGTGAAAAAATACCCACATTTCACCAATAATTGTATTCGTCAATCGTAATAGGGGGTGAGCCTAATATCGTATCTCGGGCACTATTGTTGTCTCGAGCCATGGATCTGAGGCTGATTCCAGGCTGTATTTATATATCAGATGTTAAACAGCCCTATCCCTTAGTCACCTTGTACGACACCGCATGGGAAAAGATGGGGTGGTCTTAAATTCAATATGTCTAAATTAGTATTGCTACTATTGTACGAGTATAACTATAAATACGTTCTAAAATGTAAAACTCGCATTAATAGTAACTGTAAAAGCTGGCCAAACTGTCATATTTATCTTTTGAGAGACCAATGTTATGTTATATGATTTTAGTTACGCAGTCGACAGCAAAGAGAATACAATACTACGTAAGAGTCGACAGCCCAAGGACATGAAGCAATACTACAATAAAATTAAGCTGTCATTCGACTTAATGGCCGAAAATAAAAGTTGGGTCTTCAAACAAAGAGTTTGCATTATAACACACGTGCAGATGATATAATCTTTTATTTTTTCTTGAGATTACTACTCGTTTAATATCAAAAATATTAAACCGTGACAGAGTTAGTTAGATCTCTCCTGTGAGATTGAACAGATTAGTGTAGTCGAACTTGTTGTAGTTGGAATAAAATGAAGCCAATTGCCAGAATACATCTGTGACGATGATAAAATGAAATACTTTTTTCACAATATGGCGTTTATGCTGTTCAGGATTAACATATATATTGCTTGGTTAGTACCACATGGCAGGATACGTAGTTACGCACCTTGTAAAATGTTCAGTTCTTTAGATCTTTACTACAATGCAATAAGATACTGCTAATGATAAAATAAAATTATATCCTTTAAATTTGTAATAGCTTGCCCTTCATCTCTTCGTTACATAGGCGCTGCCGACCCTGTAGAAACCTTCTAATGCCCCTCTTAAAGAACCCATATTGTACGCAGTTGGGAAAACCTTATTACTCAGGGCGATCACAATACACAGGTTACTTTTCAATCATTGGTCGTTACCATTCAGTCTTCCAAATATGTAAGAAAATTAAAGAATACCTTCGTATACGAATACTCCATTATTCTAAAACCTATTCTTCGTTTTACAGCGATTTTTACTGTCTGTCGAGCTCGCATCGTTATTCTTTGCGGTCCGCACGATACATTACAAAAATTAGGCCTTAAACCTAGCTGTATCAACACAGGAGCTTATGATAATAATAACGCAACATGCGGCAAGACTAATAATCATAATGAAGTAGCTTTTGCTTAGAAAATTTAAGCACGTAAATGGTATGCCTACGTGCTGAAATTCGACTTGAATATCAAACAGAACTTTATACCCCAGAGACCTAAACTAACGGAACCGATGTACAAGTCTTGATAGTACAAATAGTAAAACCCATATTTCACCAATAGTAATTTCGATGTGTACTTTTAGTACAATAAAAAAATAAGTTTAAAAACTAAAACCCGACTACTGAGAAACCACGCTCTAAAAATATTAAACGCTAGAGGGCGCCACATTACATTCAGTGATACATCATATTATAGCTTGTAACCAGCGAATGACAAAGACGCTTCTAACGATACCTAATTTGACCAATTATATTTTTTTCCTTTTTATTTCGTTTTTATCTAACACAGCCATCGAGTATTTATTTAGTTTAGGTATTATAATAATTAGTTGAGTTGAGTCCAATTATAATAACCTACATACACACATACATACACAGCCTGTCAAAATCATAACCATCCTTTTGCTTCACCGTAGTCGGATAAAAACAGAATAGCCTGATATCATAATTTCTTAATGAGTGGTGGTGGTAGTCTGATGACCTTGACTTTTCCCGCTTAAAGGTCCTCCTTAAGCTGATCCTTAGATTGTATGTCTTTTAATAATAATAAATATTGTTAATATAGATATTTTATTTTCACGCCCTTGGTGTTGCAAACCTCCATAGGCTTCATCATCATCACCACTTTCCATCAGGTGGGCAGTGTACTTGTCTTCTACCTCATCATCATCATGTCAGCCACACACAGTCCACTGCTGAACATAGGCCTCTCCCACAGACTTCCAGAATGACCGATCTAAAGCACCTCGCATCAGCGCTTTACGGCGACCTTCATGAGATCGTCCTTCCACCTGGCCGTTGGCGTTACCTAAGTGGCATAAAAAACCTGGAATTGTAGGAAAAAAGAAACACGCTAACCCTTTTCTAACAATTAATCATTATTATGTCTCATGTGAAAAAGACATGATGATAAACTATCGTTTAATCCCAAACAAGTAGTTATGAAAAGATAATAGATAGCCTTTTTTCTCCTTGGAGCGAAAAGTCTTATCCTTATTGGGCTCGAAGCCTGGCAGGTTTTCTTGAAATACAACCGCATATTGTAAGCCATTATGTGAAGTTGTTATTTTATTCTTTCATGTAATAAATTTTGAAATGTCATTTGTTTATCTAGTACTGAATCTTTTATGTTATCATTTTCATTATAATTCAGTGATTTTAACGTCCGTATATTGGGACAAACCATGATAGACCCTGATTCCTGGTTGCATTGACAGTTGAGCACTTTCGCGGTTGGTGTTCACTCTTGTATTCCTCTTTCATTTCATCACTGATTTCGATTTTTATAGGAGGAATTGTCCTCTGAGCTCCCAAAATTTCCAAGCCGTACGAGTTGGCTGGTACTACCCACATACAATTCTTAAACCTAATGTCTTCTGTTTTCCTAGTCACATTCTGTATTATCAAGATTAAGTAATGATTTAAACCCTTTATATTCCGCCCTTAAATTTACAACCCAAATAATAACAATACTCAGAACACTCACCTTTACCTGTGTCGTGTAATTTCCACACTTTATGTCTAAAGGGGGAAATTTCTTACGACTGTTAGAGCGACACCGAAAATGTTTCTATTAATGTTTCAGTTCACCCACTTTGATGACAAACAATAAAAGAAACAATTGTTCCAAATACAATAAAACACAACCTCAAAAGTAGTTACCTGACATAATGCGGAGTTTGTCGCGAATTGAACCGAATATTCGTTTAAAACAAGACAATAAATCAAATTAAATTCAGGCAGCTATTGTTACTGTGAAACCGCTCGCATTGTTGTAACGTATTAAAACCTGTTGCTAGGAAAACTGTCGTTGCTGGTGGATCTAGGAAGTTATAGACAGGATATTCTGTATACGGGACAAGTCTAAAGTGAACGGGTTACTTTTAGGCAAGCAAACTCCGCCATCCATTATATCAACTCTCCAGCAATTTAGATAGTGGTCAACCGCGAGGCTAAAACTATTATATTTATATTTAAAAAAAACCCTCCCCTAATAATTAACAACTGCAACTCCTGTACACCAGAATCATCAGCATTGACCTACGAATACCTAGTAACACACTCGGGAAGTCCGAGAAAAATATTGAACTGTCTTGAAATCCACCACAAAATTGATAAGAACATTAGATTAGAGGAGTACGAAATAAGTAAACATATTACAGATAGCAATTTTGTTGAAACATCATATGATTCAATTTGCTATGTCCTTGCTGGTCAAGTATTGGTCTTACATTGATTCCATTTTTTTTATTTGTCTATTATACATGCAATTATAATTATTGTGGCTACTTTTGGTTCACAAAACTGTTTTTTTTACACCACTTAGGTGGTAGACAAGCACACGGCCCACCTGATGGAAAGTGGTTACCGTGGATGGACGCGTGCAAAACCTTGAGAGTCACACTCGCGCTGTCAACCCTGCAAGCATTGAGAGTTTCTGTGCACAAAGCAGGACAAGCTTTTGGTTTTTCCACTGACTGCACTAAAACTCTCCAGTGAGCTCTGGCTACCCTGCTAGCCGCCGGGAACACAACACGAGGTTATTATGGCCGCGGTATTCTGTAGGGCGGAGGTACTTCCCCAGTCGGACTGCTGTTTGTTTCATATTATACAAACTGTACCGTGAACTCGAGTCTGACATAACATATAATGTTGTAACAGTCAGTTTTGTAGAGTACATAGAAGTCATTGCATAGAACGATTTATTTCATTAAGAATATTTGAGAAACATTAGATTCACGGAGTACCAACCTTCTAATGCGTAATTGCTGGCATGTTTATAGTCTGTTGACTATATAATCCTTATATATTTTACTTATATACTTATACAGCAACACGGATAATTTTCTCTGAAGGTACTAGATCCTTTTATTTCTACTGCAATGGTGCGGTTTGTTGAGAAATTGAAATCCTCGCCAGAGTGGCAGAGTTTCTTTTTCAAAATAACTATTCTAAGTAATAGGTTGTGAATTACCCGATTAGTTATTAAGGGAAGTAAGTTTGATCGTAGATAAAGAAGGTTATCATATCACACAAGGAGCCCGCTTTAATAAACCGATGATTCTAAAATGTGTGCTTGCAAAAACTTTTATAATCATATATTCCAAAATCTATTAAACAGTTACTAGTGTAGGTTTTGTAATCTCTTGCAAATGCTGATTTTGTTTTGAGAGTTTATGCTGAATACCGGACAAAGCATAAAAGCGGACATAGAGACGAAAGCCTCGGATAACACAACGACTATCTTAATATATATATATATATATATATATATTATATATATATATATATTTATATATATATCTTAATATATAATACACACCAAAAATTCGCAAAAGAACTACTACTACGAGTGTAAACATACATATATACATACATAATAATCACGCCTTTATCCCCAGAGGGTTTACATTTCACCAATCATTGAACTAGGTCCCGCGTAATAGGGGGTAAGTCTGTTGCCGTCTTCCGGGTACTATTTTTGATACAAGCCATGCATCTGAGGCTGAGTCTGGGCTGTATATATCTGTCTGATGTTAAGCAGCTACTATAAAGCTCAAAAGAAATACATTCAAGAGGTCTATATTGTCATAAGAGTAGTACTTAAACAATAAACTGGTATAATGGTTCGTCAAATATGTTTACTTTATTTGTGGGATGGCCGCATTAGTGGAATCATACACGCGGGACATTACATGGCTGTTTTGTTTATAACCGCCATAAAATATGTGTTTTTACTCGTATCACAAACGTACGCAAAGGCAATAAAACATAACATATATACACATACTGGTACCTTCTCGAGTTTGATGAACTCTAGTAACTGGCAATTATAAAAATGAAGATAAACTAAAATTATTACATCTTTTCGTTCGAGTACCTCTCCATTTTGTTAGGAAAACAAAATGGAGAGGTTCTTTCATACTGCACAGTGTGCACAGTGTGCAAAGTCATTAGTATCTGCCGATACTAGTGACTTTGCCTCGCTATGTGTGTTCTACCGCCTATACAATGGTTAGTACTCAGATGAATTGTTTGACATGTTGCCCACAGCTACATTCTATCATCGCACCTCTCGCCATAGGCAGGGAATTCATCCTCACACATTACGAACTGAGACGGTGCACACTGTGCGGTATGAAAGAAACTTCATCCCACGCACACTCAAGCTGTAGAATGACCTCCCTGCTGCGGTTTTTCCAAGCACCTACAATATGGGCTTCTTCAAGAGGGGCATCAGAAGGTTTCTTCGTGGTCGGCAGCGCGAGTTAACACCCCTGGTGTTGCATACGTTCATGGGCCACGGTAACCACTTACATAATTAACAAACAGCTCATGCGGCACCTAGAGGATCACTCCTTAATTAATGACCGGCAATATGGCTTCAGGCCGAAACGGTCAACGGGTGATCTTCTAGCATACGTTACCCATCTTTGGGGTGAGGCTATGGACAAGCACGGCGAGTCACTGGCAATTAGTCTTGACATCGCCAAAGCTTTCGATAGAGTCTGGCACAAATCGCTTCTTTCTAAGCTACCTGCCTTTGGTCTGCCTTCTAGGCTGTGCAACTGGGTTGCTAGCTTCCTGCAGGGGCGCCGTATTCGCGTCCTTTGTGACGGACGAGCTTCGGAGTTTCTGCAGGTAAATGCTGGCGTGCCCCAGGGGTCCGTCTTATCACCCACTCTCTTTCTTCTGCATATCAACGACATGCTGTCTACCGGCAATGTTCATTGTTATGCAGACGATAGCACTTTACATGGGAGTTATCATGGACATCCAGCGGCCAAGCAGTCAGATATCGCAGAGAAAAGGCAGCTTCTTGTCAATGAGCTTGACGGGGTCCTGAGTCACATTTCTCAATGGGGCTCTGAGAACCTGGTTGAGTTCAATGCCAAGAAGACGCAGGCATGTGCGTTTACAGCAAAAGTATCTTCTTTCCTTCCCCTCCCCACTCTTCAGAGCACGCCACTGCCGCTGCAGGACAGTCTCAATATCCTAGGTATGGATGTTCGCTGCAACCTGAATAACAAAAACTACATCGAAAGCATCATCAAAACAGCCTCACGAAAACTCGGAGTCCTGAACAGAGTGAGACGATTTTTCACGCCGGAGCAGCGGTGTCTTCTATACAAGACACAAATTCGCTCCTGTGTGGAGTACTGCTCGCATCTCTGGGATGGTTCAGCAAAGTACTTACTAGATGCTCTCGACAGGTTGCAGCGACGTGCGGTCCGCATCATTGGGAATCCCGAGATCACGAACACCCTAGAACCTTTACAGCTGCGTAGAGATGTTGCGTCCATGGCTGTATTTTACCGTCTGTACCATGGTGAGTGTTCTGATGAGCTCTTCCAATTAGTCCCACCCTCCCCTTTCCTACACAGGACAACGCGTGCAGGTCTTAAATGTCATTCGCACACGGTGCAAAACATCCGATCAAGAACCAAGCGGTTCGGAGACTCTTTCCTCTGTCGCACCATTAAGGCCTGGAATTCATTACCAGCTCACGTGTTTCCTTCTTCCTACAGTCCCGGGTCCTTTAAGCGGGGCGTGAAAAAGCACATGATAAGGCCGTCAAGCTGAGTGTCACCATTGTCACACGGTATGTGTAAGTAATGGTGACCCTCTTTTCTGGGATTTTGCCTTCAGCTTACCATCAGGCAAGGCGAAGTCCAATTGACGTGTCCTATATAAAAAAAATCAGGTGGGCCGTGTGCTTGTACGCTATCTAAGTGGTATAAAACAAATGTAATATAGAATGGAACACGTAAAGATGATGGACGAATGAGATTTATGAGGGTAGGGTGAATGGGCACCCAGTACGGTTAACCTATGCGCACGTATTATGTCTGTCAGATCTAGGACATTTATTTCCGGATAGGCCACAGCGAGCATTATATGAAAACCATAATGAAAGTAGAAGACATGAAAAGCGTGTTCCAAGATTCTAGTACCTAATTGAAAAGGTGTTGAACGCTTATTCCAATTGCCCAATTATAATCGTTGGAGTCAACAATCCTGTACATGATGATATTAATAGATATCACAATATACCATGTACGAGGATATCTCGACGTAATATATTGGCGCATTGAGTCAAGACAGGATATTAAATATACAGGACATGTTTAGAGCGAACAGGTTACTTCTAGGCAAGCGAGTTCCGAAATCTAGGTATTACATCATCTTTCCAACAATTGAGATAGTGGTGAACCGCGAGCATACTATATACATCCTAATACATAATATCCCACCCCGCACATTAAATACGGTAACCCCTTTACACCCATATCTAAAATACACCGATAAATAACACACTAAAGTCCCAAAAAAATGTTGAACTGTCTTGACATCAACCGCAAAATTCATTAGGAGTTTGAAATGAATAAATACATTACAGATAAGAATTTAGTTGAATCATCATATAATTCAACTTGCTGCTTCATTGCTGGTTAAGTTTTGGGCTTACATTGATATTAACTTTTTTTATTTATTATACATACAATTATAACTATTGCAGCTACTTTTGGTTCACAAAACTTTTGTGTGTAACTATGGCTTTAGTCACATACATTTGTACACAATTACACCAAAACTTATGTACTTAAGAATTTCTGAACAGTCTCGTCAATTTGAACCTATAATTATTATACTATTTGCTTTCAATCATCCTCATCTTCAGTGAGATAATTCGATCATCTATGTTACCTACTAATTAACCTATGTATCTATCAGTACTCAAACCAATTATATGTGTATATCACAGAACAAGTTATTATTATCAATGAATGATAGGTACTTGAAAATTCATATGTATTTCAAAATAAAATTTACATCAACAAGCTGTCTTAATTGGCCTAGTCAACAAACAGAAAGCAAGACAATTGATCCTTTTTCATTGTAAGAATTATTATTTTTATATTACAATCAGAGTCTTCAATTGTATTTATTAATAATAATAATAATTTATTTCTAAGAATATGGTACATTGAGGACTTTATGTTATTACAGTTGTTCAAACATATGCTACCATAACCAGGTGTAGAAATATTAAATGTTACAATAATAATATTTAATAATATCTATAGATAAGTACATAATACAAATAAATATTAAAATTTAACTAAAGTAAACATTCAATAATTATAATTAATACCTTATTTTTCGTGCGGAAATCAGGTAGGGTAGTTATTTCAGACTCGCACTGACCAAATTCACATGCCGTATCGGTTCTTCTGTCGCCGGGTGTGAGAATTCCTAAGACATTCCTCGCACCCCGATTGACCCAGGGCCATCTCCAGCTTCGAGATGTCACCTCGGGTATTGGAACCGCAGTGTCACCATGTGATTACTATAAATACCTGTACCTCTCTATGCTTTTAATATAACGCATCTATTCTATTATCAGCTTCTACATTTTTATATTTGAAAGTAAAATTTATATTTCAGTGAACCTGCTTCGACGCGGTGATCGTAATGGGGTTCACAGCGAGCGGAATGAAATCCGCTTTATGGCTATCTCTTCTACATGGCTTCCTCTTCCTCATCG
This sequence comes from Eilema griseolum, assembly GCA_963662185.1. Classification (NCBI taxonomy): domain Eukaryota; kingdom Metazoa; phylum Arthropoda; class Insecta; order Lepidoptera; family Erebidae; genus Eilema; species Eilema griseolum. Next base: position 7,817,760 of record OY759236.1, read on the forward strand.
GTAAGTACCTCAACGTTGTGTACCGTGTTATACATTCTACAATATTGTCTTTGAAATTGCTACATGTTATAAGTAAGAAGAAAATCGAGAATGTTTTTCACTTTGCATTCTGATAGAATAGACTTGTGTTGTGTTTATCATAATAAATAAAAATACGATATATCAAAAATATATACTCTTTTCGATTTGCATTTATACTAATTTAGTTATATTTAGTTTGAAATTCTATTATTGGTAAAGAATATTGCAGTTCAGTAGTAGCAAATTCAGGCAATGATTGTAATTTTAACACTTCAAATGCAATTCAATATAAATATCTATCTCTTTCTGTAATTATTATTTATAACATAATAAAAGTTATTTTCATACTGTTCGTCATATCTATATCTATATAGATATATACTATTATATAATTGGAAATTACAAATGTTTGTACGCGATGAACATAAAAACTACTGAATGGATTTTGAAGTAGTTTTTTTTCGTTAGAAAGGTCTTGGTCAGAATTAAAATCTTATAATTGTTTGATTGCAATCGGTTGAGTAGAACTGGAGATAAGATATCCATGGGAGCGTAGCCGTGGGCGGAAGGCTAGTATCACATATAACACAACAATAACATAAAGTAACGAACAGTATTTTTGTTCTATATTACACAATACAAGTTATATATTAATATTCCATTAATACTTGGTCATGCAAAACTAATTACACAGTTTTACATTAATGTTATTTTCTACCTTATGAAAAAAACCTAACACTATTTAAATATCATAAACTCTCCCTCCTCCTTGTTCAATCAATCAATTATTCATTTCTCGTTCTCCTTACATTCTACTTTAAAAAATTATACTATATCTATAAAAACGCTTTAGTAACAATATATGTGTATATCAATCTATTAAACAAACAAATTTAAAGTCGCCATTTTGAAGTGCGTCATCTTCATAATCCACCTTTTTCATCTATCCACCCTACCCCTATGCTTACCACTGCGCACCTGACGCTCACTTTTTCTACATTCTAGTGTCAACATTTTCTTTCGAGCTAAAAACCCTTGGATGTTTACAATGGGGAACATGGGACACATTTTTTAAGTAAAAATATTTGAATATTGCATGATATCGTAGCTTTTACTTTTAAGATAAAACTTTCGTTTTTATAAAAGTTTACCAATAAAGCCGATGGTGAACGCTAAAGTTCAATCCCCAGCTACAAGAATCTTGAAGGGCATGTACGTTTTAGACGCGGTGAAATCACCATGAAATCTCCATATCTAAGAGATTTCCATTGCCAATACTGTGACTTACTTCGTAGGATTCTTTTGCAAAATTTAGTATCAAATATTTTATTATTTGCTTTAATCAGTAACGAAAATACTTGAAAGCACATTGTGAGTGTTAAGTATAGGTTTCCGACAAACTTAATGAACAATGATCGTCGCAAATAACATTAATAAGAGGTGCTTTCCTAACAAAAAGGCCGGCAACAATTTGATAACCAGCTTTTAAGAACCAGACACATTTAAGTGACTTGAAGTGTAAAATCATTACAACGAAGCTATGGTTAATTCTTAGCTTCAGTATTTAATGTCATAAAAATAACCTAAACTCCCGCAGGTTTTTATTGGACTAGGTCAATTACTAATTTCTAAACTACGGGTACATACCAATCATTAGATACATCATATCATACATATATTTACTCATAACTTTAGACAGAAATGACACCTTCTGTCTGCTGAGTTGCTTCAATCTATGGTTACACAATAAAAGGAGCGATTTATTGATTTATATATAAAAAGGTTATTAGGCATAGGTACGTGCTCTACCAGTTATAACTTACTGTGCCGAAATGTGGTTAGCCCTTAACCAAAAGTCAAAGTCTTTATTCGTAGAATAAAAACTTTGACTTTGACTTTGACAATGGTATTTAGGTACATAATGTTCAGGGTCTCATATTCTGCCGGTTCTGGAGCACAAATTTTACATTGATTAATTTCATTATTTATCATTACATATTAACACATGCAATAGGTACAATTTTAAAATTAAGATGTAAGTGTTTAATTAGATTGTTTCATTTAAACAAATCATCAATATTATAATAAGATTTATAATATAGCATGTCCTTTACATTCTTTTTAAACATGTCAATACTAATTTTTTTCCAGCTATTAGGTATTTATTGTATATTTTTGGAGCTAAGCAAAATATACTACTCCACATAAGGGCTGTCTTAGCTTTTCGAATACATAGTGCATTCCTACGTCTATTGCGATTTATCACATCAGAAAGCTGCTGGCCGTTGAAGCAAACGTGTCCTAGAGCGAAGAGCGCGAGAAGGTAAACTAGGAAGGAAGACAGAGGAAGGTAGTACGCCCCTAAGCCAGATAACCAGAAAAAAGGTAACTGCGTTCCCATATTTTACACAGACATATTTCACCGGCATATGCACAGTATACGTTTTTGGTGTCTTTTGAGGATAGCATGAAATCGATTTCTGGACTATCGTTCTAAAGTGGGAAACGCGTGAACATAGCTTCTCAAGTTCTGCGGTTCAACTACTATTACATTCATATATGAACAATAAAAGATCGGGTATAATAAAAAGACGAAACTAGGATCATTACATGTTGTGACAGTCACGCCGCGCCTAAGAGACTTTTTTTTAATACCACTTAGATGGCAGACAAGCACACGGCCAACCTGATGGGAAGTGGTTATCGTGGCCTATGGACTTGTCCAACACCAGTGGCGTCACACTCGCGCTGCTGAACCTCCTAATGCCTCTTTTGAAGAACCCCATATTTTAGGCGCATGGGAAGACCGCAGCTCCCGTTCATTACACAGCTTGATCTCAGCTCAGCTTAGCTCATTTTAGGCGCGTGGGAATTTTCTTTCATACCGCACAGTTCGTACCGTCTCAGGTTGCAATGTGTGGGGATGAATTTCCTGCCTACGGCGAGCAGTGCGGTGATAGAATGTGGGCATCATGTCAAACAATTTATATGAGTACAAACCGACTTATTTCGTGGCGTGTACTTACCATGGTAATGTTTGACAAATATGTCAAATACGCAAATTCAAATAGCCATGTGAAGTGCCACCATTACATAAGGCTATGAAATAACTATCACATAACCTGAACCGTCCCTATATCTGTATAACAGATGTCGACAGTGAAAAAACATGGATTATTAACTATTAACTGTAGCAATAAAGAACAGCCATAGCCTTTGCCAAATACGTGGATACAATTTCCCTCTGAATGATATTTAGTCTTAAATCATAAAATGAGACGCTTTTGTATGTCTCCTTATGTATTTATTCCTTTTTGGTTGGCTGGGTCTGAATACAAACTGAATGTTAAAGAAAAATGTAAGTACATGCATTTGTGTTATTAGAAATTCTGGAATGAATATGAGAGGTCTAGTATGAAGTGGATGAAAGAGGCTCTTTATTAAATAGGTGAATGTTAAGAATTTCACCTGACAATTTCTGCTATGAAGCTAGCACAAATATAAATATAAATTCACAATAATATCGAAACACAAGCATGCGATGTTCACTAGTTAACTGTCACTTTGACAGAAATAAAGTTTAGTTTAGTTTAGTTTGACAGCAATTTTCTAATTCAACTACGCTTGTACGAGTCAGTAGATATAAGATATATAATAGGTATAACTAATAAGAATTTTAATCAAAAATTCTACAATTAAAACAAAGTCGTACCAAATAAAAATAAATTCACAGTAAAATTCAACCACAAGTTTGCAAAGTTCTACTGTAACTTTGACAGAAAAAATATTTGTCTCAGTTTGACAGCAATTTTCAAATTCAAATTCGCTTATCGACTTCGCTCTGAATGTCAACCATGACGTTTAAATAGGGGTGAGAGCGACAACAGGGGTATTTGTGATTTGTGACATCGCCATGAAACTAATCTAAAGTTTCACCGCTATATTAACACAGATAAAACGAGTTATAGAACTTATCACGGGGACGGTATTATCGTACATTGAAGCGAATTTAGAATGAAAGCTCCATTTTGATAGTTTTGATAGTTCCATTATTATTACTATCCACTCTATTATTATAAAAGTTACTTTGTTTGTAGGTCTGTCTGTTATACTTCCACATCTAAACAATTGAACTGATTATAATGAAACTAGATACATCTGACTAGTGCTTGGGAAAGGTTATTTTTGGTCGCGATTATCGACATCCACGCAGGAAACTGCCGGAAAAGCTAGGATATATATAAATTTGAAAACTAGATTAGACTAGACTGGACTGAAATCAAAAAATATTTAATCTATCTTACTGTTATGTAGAACCTTTAGAACCTGTAGTCTGCACTCCTACACCCTTTTTCTTGTGGATAGGTTTACCATAAAATTTATAGAATAATTATTCATAAGCTAGCTTTAGCCCGCGACTTCGTTCGCGTTTCGTTCGGAATATATTAAGATAGGTTCACTTCTGTAACCCAAACCTATGCGTCATATATAAGATTCTATGTCCGTTTTCTAATTCTAAGATATATCCCCACTAAAGTTCAACAAAATCGGTACAGCCTTTCTTGAGTTATAAATAACGTAACTAACACGACTTTTTTTATATAATATACATATGAAGTAATGCTGATGATGGCACGTTCTTATAATCATCATTATACAATTTTCATCAGTATTTTATACTAAAACTTTCCAGCTTATCAAGAAAAAAGATCCTTTTTCTGTAGCAACACACAACTGTAAAGATTGTTTCTAGAAATCGAGCAAATAATATACATACTAGGTGCTTTGTCCTTTGCCGACGACCAAACATAATTACTTGTAGCTCCGACAGAATCTAATATCCTTCTCTAAATCTATGGACAGTATCTTGAGCGAAACTGTTATTTACCCTTAAAATTAGTAACTGTATTATGTGCACGATCTCGGGTAGACCCTCCCTTTGTGTTTGTGTTAACAACTACAGCTTAATATCTACAATGACATAGTTATTATTAAAGGTAACTACAATTTTTGCTGGTAATATATTAATCTATATATTTAAACCATAATTGCTGTTCGTTAGTCTCGCTAAAACTCGAGAACGGCTGAACGAATTTATCTTATCTTGGTCTTGAAATGTTCGTGGAGGTCTAGGAAAGGTTTTAAAGGTGAGAAAAATTCGAATAATTGCCGAGAACCGACATCCACACGGGTGGAGCCCCGGGCAAAAGCTAGTCACTGATAAAGTTAAATGCAATTTTAAAGCATTTAGTATACTAACTATTCAAATCGACTAAGATATAGAAAAAAAAATCGGTTCAGGTAGGATTCGAACCTACGATCATTCCCTTACAGGAGGAACGCTCTGACAACTAAGCCACAGAACCTTCACCCGAAATCATCCAAATTCTTCTATATACATATATCCGCTTAAACCGATTCAATTATTTCTAAATCTAAATCAACATTGATAAAGTTGTAGGTACAGTCAGGTTATAATTTATTATGTTAGTTCAACCAACTCCTAAACTGATCAGTTGAGTGACTTTTCATTTACCATATTAAGCAAGTCACTGAACTTTAATTATGATTACCTGATTAAAGTTTGGTATTTGACAAACCTTTCTTATATTTTTATGATTGTTATTGGTAAGTGGTTATTCTTGAAAGTGGCGTATAAGTGTAACTAAAATATTATACGAGTATGACAAGCCATATATGCCTTTATAAATAATTTCGTGATTATATCAAAGATTGCATTCCGTTTTTGTTTATTGTCGATCAGGACACACATAATAGTTTGTCAGCGTCAGATCTTGACTAAAACAGTACTGAAAAAGATCTTAATACCTTGTTTTTTCCCCTTCCTGTTAACTGATTGTTCTGATTTTAGTTCGGACGATGATACAATTTATATCAATAAAACTGCTTGACTTACCCCAATACCTAGGTTTTAAGATAGGTTTTCAATCTTTTGCTTTATTACATCACTGTCTATCGCAAGGTTGCCTGGAAGAAATCGCTTCCAGCGATAAGGCCGCCCATTGTACATTAAACTGTATGCATGCTACCTATATGTTCTACTGTAATCTATTGGTGTACAATAAAGAATTATCTATCTATCTAAGATCATGTTAAGACTTTGTAGTCAAGATAAATCTGATACTGACTGTTGCAGACCACGTGCACTGCTCCGACAGAATTCAGAGACCGTAAAACCACACACTCTCTCGTAGTTACTCACTAGTCAAAGTACTCACTGTTAATTAGAGGCACGCGGTGAAATAGTTACTTAGGTGCACTCCAAGTATGTTTTATGAACAGGTTTCTTAGCAATAGGTACACACCTACATAATCTACATATTTTATAAGCATATGTCAGTATTTGGACCCACGTCTCTAACGATCAGTAAACCAGTCAAGAGGGAGCAATAATAAAACACTCTGGAATTAAAAGATGGGAAAATTAGGAGTATATTGAAAATGAAAGGTGAAGAGGGGATACCGGTTTTGTGGAAGGGTATGAATGTTAAGCTCCTCTAACAATAATAATGCCACGTGAACCCAAAGAGTTGTTATTACATATTATATTATTCATTACTCTTCCATAAACCGTAAACATGAATTAATATTTTATTCTATACATTCAGAAAATGTAGAAGCAACTTGTAATTCACCAAATTAGGGAAATAATTTCGAGTGGATTCGTGATACGGATTTTTGAAAATATTTTAATAATTGAATGAAATTATTATAAAGCATTTAGTACGCAAACTATTCAATTCAATTAAGATATAGAAAGAAATGAATAAGTTCAGGCGGGATTTGAACCCGCGATCTTAACCGTCGTCGTCGTAAGATGGATGTTTAGAAGAAATTGGATGGTTTCTGTGGCTGAGTGGTCAGATCTTCCCTGTAAGGGAAAGATCGCGAGCTTGAATCCCGCTTAAACCGGTTCATTTTGTCTATATCTTAATTAAGACCTTAAACAATTTATAATAATGTTTTAATTCAAAAAATACAGTATAATACAGAATACTAAAGGTTTAAACACGAAATAAATAACTCCAAAGTGAGTAAAAGTATACATCGTTAACGTGATGTATTCTTTTCCTCACTTTTGGAAAATTCTAACAACATTATCAATAGACCTCGTTAAAAGTCTGTAGTTATTGAAAATATAAACATTTCGTATGATACACACACGAATAAACTTATAATAAGAGTTCTTTGTAAATTTCTACAAAAAATACCCTTTATAAACTTTTTACTAATCATTTAGATTTTTTATACTACAGTAGAAATAGGGAGGCATGCCATAAAATTTAATTTAGACTTGTAATATAAAACATAACATAAACTCACGCCTGTATCCCCGAAGGGGTAAGCAGAGGTGCTAGCACCCACATTTCACCAGTTTATAGTTAGGTCCCAATGTAATAGGTGGCGAGCCTATTGCCATTAACCGGGCACTTATAAACCTGCGATAAATACACACATAACTTCGAAAAGCATCGAAAAGTCATTGGTGTGTGCCATGGTAAAACCTGGGATCGAACCCGAGACCTCGTCTCAGCCGTCCATCACCCATACCACTAAGCTACGCTGTAATATAAAAACATAAATGTAAATATATTCATTAGTCTATCCAATACCGATAAACGTCTGTAGTATTTATTTTTAATTTTCTTAGTATTTTTATGTACAACGTTCTACGAGCCAGCGCTTACTATCTTAAAAAAATCAACTACGTTTTATTTAAAAACCCGTAGTTAAAGCTGTAAAACTATAGTATTTTAAGAAAACGTAGGACTACATCCCTTAAAGGTAAAAACGGAGTGGTCTTTGAGAGGGCCTAAAGACTGCTCCGTTTTTTTATTGGTAGTTGGTGTGGAAGTGAAAACTAAGTAACTTGTGAATTGTATCATTGTGACGTCATAATGGGTGAAGCACGTGATGTGACAAGACGTGGCACTCGAGAGTTCGGTAACGATGACGAGTTACATGATTTTTGTTCACCTAAAAGTACCAAAGATGCCTAAAGAAGTTCTCACTTCAAAAACAACAATACCCATACAAAAACATTAGAAATAATATCCTAAAATAAATAAAACTAATTAGGTACTGTTATTTGATATAGAAAATAATTATAAACGACACATTAATTTAACATATAACTGCTGACGTCGCCTTATTACTGAGAATGGAAATTTAATCTCATTTGCAGAACTTAATGAGCCTATAAATAATAATTATTATAATAAACTTGAATTTAGGAGGGAATGAAATAATATAGTCTCCGCCGCATATTTAAAATACTTTTGTTCATCGCTTTAACAGGTATACAGTAGGCATTTGAATCTGTTGAACCAAGACCGGATGTCTTTCTTACCAATAGATGAAAGCTTGTACCATAGCCCCCTGTTGTATGACAGGTAGGATTGGGCCCTATTTCTCCATGTGAAAATTTTGTGAAGATATTTGAGTGTTTCTTACTCAATCACGCTCAAACCGCTGGACGGAACCAATTGAGTTATGGTACAGGAAGGAATTATATTGTGTTCTTCCTGTGTGACATGTTTTGTACATGTTATATTTTTGGAGGTTACCATAATCCAAGGGAACCTCCCCCCAGAACAGAATCAGAATTCTATGCAAGGGTGTTTCAAAACAAAGTGGATACAAAAAAACCGGCGTATCACCCATGATATCATTCATCAATCCCAGACGGAAATAAGATTTTAAAAATAATTGTTGCTCACGATGCCTTAGATGATGGAGTAGAGATTTGGATATTACTTATATCTTCAAAGAAAATGATATTTCTTTGACGTCCTTCCTGTATCACATATTTTGTAACCTTTGATGTCGTATACTTGCTATATCTTTTACACAATTAAGGTATCAAACACGTTATTCGATCGTAAGAATATCTAACAGGTAGAAAATCACATCAAAATGATCTGTCAATTTTGATATATTAATCTTTAATATTAATTATTATTCTGTATAAATTTTATGTTGCCTGAAACATATTTTGACATATTTGTTTTCTTTATGTTTCGATTTTTAATTTTACTTCAAAAGAATCTAAGTTACTTTTTTTTTTAAACTTTCGCGGTGTGAATTCTTAATTATCCTAGGTATCAGAACTTCTCGCGAATTATATCTTGGAACTTACTATTTCTGCCGACGTTTCGGATGTTCGCGAGAAGTCCCGATACCTAGATAGATAGATAGATAATTCTTTATTGCACACCAATAGATTACAGAAAAACTTGTAGTTAGCATGCATACAGTTTAATGTACAATGGGCGGCCTTATCGCTGGAAGCGATTTCTTCCAGGCAACCTTGGGATGAACAGTAGTGTAATAAAGTAAAAGATTTGGTGTAGTTAGCAAATAAACTAGAAACAAGGTGAATTAAAAAAAAAACAAAAACAAAAAGAAAGAATGATATGAGAGAAGTTCAAATAAAGTAAAATAAATATACAACTTTAGCACATAAATAGATATACGAAGTAAATAGTACATACCTACTAATAAGAAGGGAAAATAGTAAGCATATTAATTGTGAGTTGTCACAGTGTTCAAAATGATAGGTAGTAGCTCTTTACCATTACTTTAAAAACGTTTAGGGATTTTGCTCGTCTGATACTCAATGGCAATGCGTTCCATAAGCGCACAGCCTTGACTGAGAAAGACTTATCAACAAAATCAGTTGAATGTATTGGCATTCTCAGCCTCAAATTCTCGGTTGACCTCAGGCATCTCGTATGTGTGTCATGGAGGAACTGGAATCGTTCTTTGAGATAAGAGGGAGTGGTGGGATTAATAATATAATAATAAATTCATTTATTTACCATATAATTAAAATCCATTTTTTTGTTAGTAAGTATTTAAATCTTTGTTAGTATTTATATTTCACAAAAGATTGGTGCATTTTATAGACGTGCCTTAATATGTGGCACTCATAGCCCCTGTCCACAAGTACACTGAGCATACTGTTGCCACTGCCGCGCATTCCATACAGCATCGACGTCATTTTTTTTCGCCACAACGCTGCGAAACCATCGGTACGTGCGTGAGCGAACATAGCCGATGCACTACAGAAGCACGGCAGCCGCAACAGCGCTCTGAAAGCTTTATTGTATTGTATACGTAGGGCCATAAGGGAGCGCTGGGTATAGCTGACCCACATCGCACTCGAGTACAGGGATGTGCAGTACGCCTTAAAAAGCATTACTTTTACACTGTCCGTGCACCGAGCGAACCTGCGGGCCAGCATATTCGCCCTTACTGCCAATGCCCTACGTTCCCGCTCAATATCTGCATCGTCCCTGAGGTCGTGAGCAACATAGTGTCCAAGATATTTGAAGGTATCAACCTGACGAAGTGGTACTCCACACATAGTCACCTCCGGTATGATATCCGGACGCTTGGTGCCCACGGCCCCAAAGACCATGAATTCGGACTTTTTGGTGTTGTATACCAGCCCATGTTTGTCCGCATACTTCTCACATATGACAAGTAGCTTTCTTAATGCACTGATAGAGGGGGCCAGCAGCACCATATCGTCTGCATAACTTATATTATTAAAAGAAATTCCATCAATAAAACAGCCTGCACGCGTGCTGCTGAGCTCCTCTATCAGTGCATTTATATAACAATTAAAAAGTTTTGGTGAGGTTAGCCCACCTTGTCGTACCCCACATTCCATGACATATGGTGATGATATATTTACCCCCCATCTGACCACATTACTTTGATGTTGGTACCAGTAGCGAAAAACACTCAACAGTTCCCCAGGGATTCCCGTTTCTTGCAGTTTATCCCATAGGATATCGTATATTACTAACATTATTATATAATACATTATATAATAATGTTAGAATATGGGTATTCCTGCGAAGTCGAATTGGGAGCCACTTGAGTTTTTTACGGAAATCTGACACGTGATCATACACACGAAATATGAATCGTATGCAAAAGTTTTGAAGTCGCTCAAGTTTATCTAGTTGCTACTCTGTGAGATCGGGATAGCTGACATCGGCGTAATCGAGAATAGGAAGAAGAAGCGATTGTGCGAGCGCAGTTTTAGTGGCAATTGGTAGGAAGTTTCGCAGTCTGCGTAGAGCACCCGCTGACGCGAAAAGTTTACGACTGGTTTCCTGTAACTGGATATTCCAACAAAATGATTTATCCATATAGATACCCAGGTTCTTGACATTGTCACTAATTGGTATGATTGCTCCACCCATAGTAATCTGAGGAAGCTGGGTCCAATCTATTTTCGTAGTCAACCTTGAACTACCAATAACAATTATTTGTGTCTTGGATGAATTTAGGGTGAGTCCATGGTTCTTGCTCCATTCGCAAATCCTATCCAGGTCCTCATTGAGTACAGTAAATGCCTCGGACAAGTTGTTTGGAGGAGCTTGGGTGTAAATTTGCAGATCATCAGCATAAAGGTGGTAGGATGAAAGTAATTTTTCGGAGATTGTGTTTATGAAAATGGCGAAAAGTATACCTAGTATAATTATGAATCTAAGTTACTTCAAAAATCTTTCTGCAATTTCTTTAGCGGTTGTAAAATGAAGGCTACCCTGCAACCAGATCTGCTGCAAGAGGTTTGTGATAAATTTTCAGATTGCCTCAAACACATAGACAGATATTTCTAACAGCTCTGGGATATTTTTAGGTTAGGTTAGATCATACTAACAACCTAAATATATCGAATTGCAACCACGTCGCAGTTAGAAAGAAAGTTGACCCCGGACTTTGAGTTTAAAGCCTCTGATGCTATCAATCTAACCCAAAGATGATGACGAGCGGAATAATTACTTTGCATTAAATAGTTGAGTACCTGCATTAACCGCCCATACCTCAGTTTCTTGAAACTAAAATAATAGTTAAAATTGTTAAATTTACTGTACGCACGTAGTCCGAGTCCGTGTTCACTGCTAAATTTGCTGAAACCATCTGCAAACAGAGCCAAGTCACTTACGGCAAAATAAAGCTTACTGAACTTTCAGATCACGAGATAAGCGCTAAGTAAAAACAAAGCGGTCTTTGTGTTTAGAACTCATTTAACATTTTGTTCATCGTATAGAATGACGCAATCCCATATTCATGATTTTTCAGGCGCAGCGTTTTGTAAATTTAGTAAGATGGTTTTTCTTTCCACGAAAAAATAACAACGTTCTTTGGGTTTTGAGCGCGTAAATGTTTTTTTAGATTGATAATATAATCTATATTATCAATCTTTGGAATTGCTTGGAAATGAAGTACAGTTGTAGCAGACATGTTTTTTAAAGAACATCTACTCGTATTAGTAGAAAGTGTCGTAGAAGGCGACTAAGGAAAAGGGTTGTTCTCCATCTGACAGTAAACATACTGTCCATGACTAAGTGCTTGCTCGGCGGCAATAAGCTCGCCCCCTATTTCGTGGGACCGAAAATCATATAGGGTAAATATATGTATGTATCTATTAGTAGTTGAACTACTAGTATTTTCTATAATCTAAATTGATTGTGTTAGGAGTGGATTCAATTGGGTTCAAACTCAGGACCTCTTTATTGAAAGGCCAGTTCCTTAATCACTTAGTTACCGATGTCATTTTTTTATAGTAAGTTTCGATTCGAAAACTACTGAAGAAAATAATTCTGATAATGTAAAAACATCCGCAAGGAAAACATAAAAAAAATTTAAAATGTAGATTATATAGATTTAAAAAGTAGACCTTTTGTATAATTAATGAATGGACAATTTATACAGAGTAATAACGTATAATTATGTTATTCACGTAAATAATAATACTCTATTGCTGATATAGAATGATACTCAGAGGATTTCCTATGTTGAAAACCTTTGTTGATTGGGGAATACCTCGTGCGCTATCTCAATGTGTGGATACACACAACAATGAATATTGATATTTCTGTTTAACTAAATAATTCGTATCAGTATTTTATGTTTTCATCTCATGGTCCACAAAAAAAACCAACTGTTTTTATGATAAAACTTACATAAAATAGGTCATGTGGAGCGTCATTTCGACCTGAACTATACACATACACACAACTATAGTAACCAAATATAGTAGACAGAGATCACCATGTTTCCACTTACTACAAAAAAATATTTACACCCATCGGGTACCGAACCCGTGAACTCATGTTTTTAAATTCTAAAATTATAATGTATTATCGATACATATAACTGATTCGAAATGCATAATTACTTTTCTTTCCTTACTTTCACAATTACTTTATGGATTCAGATCTCCTCATAATGTCCAGTTAAAAAATATAAACATCTGAACCTTCTTCTGTTTATAAGTCGACTAATAAATACACGTTGTATGCTTAATGTATTCTACAGTTCTTGTTGCCTTCTCCCGCTTTTGTTTCTGAAATCACTGCATAGGTAGTTCTGTTAAGTGTTACTCGTTTTGCTAAACGACGCAGTACCACATAATATATGTTTTTTGTGCTAATGATTCAAAATATAACGACTCCTGGCGGTCTTAATGATAGCCGGTCTTTGTGATCGCGTCTTTTTTTGTACCATTATTAACTCGGGTATTAATAAGTATTTAAATGAAACAGAATAACTTAATTTTATAATATTTAAAGAATATAACGTAAAATATTTAACTTATTTGGCAAACACTTATTCATCATCATAATTTTTGCGTTAATCCCGGTCGCATGAGTCTCGGGTCCGCCTACCGACCTGGTAGACCAAATTCTGCAGTGGATGCACACTCATATTATTTTTAGCATTTAAATAATAGGTTCGACTTTAACACACTATACTGACCAATATTTGTTTGTTACTCAGCTGATTCTGGCACTGAATCGAGTCAAGATTCTTCAACGATGGACATCTCTTCACGTCACTTCAGAGCTGAGTTTCTTCAAGAGTGGCAGGGATCCCCTGACGCCCCTTACTTCGACCCTAGCACGCCGAGGAATATTACAGGCCTAGTTGGACATCCAGTTAGACTTCTGTGCAGAGTTAAAAATCTACAGAACCGAACGGTGAGCAAAGTAAACATTTAATATAACCCATCATCATTCTCACAGCAATGTCTCAATAGTATCCAAGGCTTATATTTTAGAGTTCAAGGTCCTATTGTCTGACCTTCTATGTCTTCAGCATACCATCAGGCGAGCTGAAGTCTAATTGACGTGTTCTATAGAAAAAAAACCTCACACCGCGAGAGAGAAGCCTACACTAGAACACAGAATAGATATAGTACTTAGAACATGGAGAAGGAAAAAATCATTCTGCCCGTTTTCAGTACATTGGTTTATTATTATACTCCATCAATTTAGAATCTATAATTTTATAATCACCATGTTCAAGCTGTTTAGATATTAATTGGCAATTAGCACATCGGGTTTACTCTTGAATAGAATGTAATCCTGTGGGTATTAGAAGTTACAGTTTTTTTTTTATAATGACAAATCTGAACACTGGTGAAGTGGTAGGCGCTTAGGTGGCAAATAAGTTTTGCCGCGACAGCGGTTTGATACAGGTATTTTTATATCACGCATTCCCCTCCCCAAGGAGCCTTCGGATGTCCGTATCCACCAACAAAAACAATGAATATTACGCAACTGATATTTAACTGCGGCTTTCTGCAGGGTAGATACTTCCTTAATTGGGCGGCTCCAAATTCTTAATTGAAATTCCGTATTTACCTCCTGCCAGCTACATTTTAAATTTAAAAAGACTGGATGCGAAGTAATGCCCCGACGCATTTTTTTGCTACATTTATATAAAAAAAATATTTCTGTTTAAGTTTTATTTAAAAATTTTATTATTGTATATACAGGATGTCCCACGGCAATGCCACATGAAGGGAAAATATCTTAATTATTGTAGATGGGATATTATACTGAAAGAAGACTTTATTTTAATTTTAAATACCATTTGAACTGCATTCATACATTTTTAATAATTGCCTCGTTGAACCGGTACACGAGAAAAGAAAAATAAGTTGATAGTTTTATGATACCTTTCGGAAGGCATCGTAAGGGTTACTTTTTGTTACCCTTTTTTTTTTTTTTACGTGCGCAAAATCCCCACGGATACCTCCCCACCGGAGCCGGTGGGAGAGGTTATGTCGGACTCGAACCGACTAAAACGCACGCCGCCTGTGGGTCGTTTTGGTTGCCGAAGGTGAGGTTGGCAGGCATATCCCTCGCACCCCGGCCGACCCAGGGCCATCTCTCACGATCTGGCCCTCTCCTCGGGTGTGTGTAGTTAGTATCAGAAATAAAGGGAAGAACCTGAATATTAACATGAAATTTTGTTCTGAAAAATGAAAAGCTGTCATTGCCGTAAGGACATACATATATATATATATATACCTACATATGCTATATTTTGTTTAATATCTACGTTACCATTTTAAAAACAAAAATTGGTTTAAAAATTTTCACCTACAATATACATGCAATGTATAAAGCGACCATCTGATCATGTTTACGTACCCCCTGGTGTTGCGCCAGAACAATCGACTGCTACATAGGAGGTTACGGGTTGAATTCCCGCTCAGTTTAAATACTATGTTTTATATCAAAAGTACCTCTGTTTAACTTAAATAATTATGTTCGAATTCCTACAACAAGCAATTTAGCTTAGACATTGAGGTTGCTAATATTCATTTATAAAAAATATTGAAAATAATATATATTAACAGCACTCTAAACCCATAATAATGATTAAAACTAGTTAACCCATGCTTATGTAATATGCTATATATGCTATAACTATATAGAACGTCTTAGAATATCTAAAAATATTCATAATAATTTGGCATCTTTTTATCATTTTGAGTGATAAAATTACAAAGAGGTGCCGAATTTCTTCTCTACCCGCGTAATTTTATATTGTCTTAATTTTTTTACCACTTCCTTATTATCGTTTTTCCAAACTTTGATCTTCACAAAAGTTCCTTCGTTCCTCAGCCGCAAATTCGAATTACTGAGAAATTCCACTTTTGATGACGCAAATTAGGATGGGCATTAAATGTTAAAAATATTATTAATATTAAGATGACTGCATTAATAATATTGTCTCTCTCAGAATTCTCGAATTTTCGTACTGAAATCTGACACGAAATAATAAATTAATAAATATTGTACAACATTCTACACAACGCCATCTAGACCCATGGTAAGCATAGCTTAACTAGCTCGTGTTATGGAATCTAGAATGCGGATAAACATACCTAGATACTTTTTTTGTAAATAGATACATACTTACATATTATATAAAAAACACCCAGATCAATGCAAATATGCATATTCATGCATACAAATACTTGTACTGAGCGGAATTGAACCTGCGCTCCCTGCATAACAGTCGAGCGTTCTACCGCTACGCCACAGAGGCTGTCAAATAGATAATACTTGATTATTATCCAATAATAAATTTTTATTTTAGTTAAATACCAGCTGTGGACTGCAATATATGCAATATATATTTATTTTATTTATTTATTTATACTTTATGCACGATGTACATTGGCGGACTTAATGCCGTAGGCATTCTCTGCCAGTCTACCATAGGATGGTGCAGAGCTAGTACGAGGTAGGCGCATATTAACAAGATATGCGTTTGGTTCTATAAGGACTATAGATTAATTATATATAGGTTCTTAAACATAAACAGTACTTATACCTACTTATCTTACTTAAAATAAATCAGAATAGTTATACATATACATAAAATATATACACATACATAACATAAATATAATACATAAATATAGATACTCATATCAATATGAGTAGAAATATCATTATCGTTGAGACGATGATTCTGCCAATTCTGTGGTGATCAATTGCCGTACCCTAGACTTAAACACATTGCGGCTCCTGCTCTTCCTGATCTCTAGAGGAAGTGCGTTCCATAGGCGAACAGTCTCAACAAAGAAAGAGGAGCCTAAAAAGTTAGTTGTATGAGAAGGAAATGCGAGGATCCCGTTGTCAGTAGAACGAAGATTTCTATCATTGTTGGAACATAATAGCTGAAAGTATGAAGTTAGGTAAGTGGGGACAGTGGGAGAGTTGAGGATGTTGTAAAGAGTAGTAAGTGCACGCAACTTACGGCGAGGACGGATGGTTAACCAATTAAGCTGCGAACGGAATGTAGACACGTGGTCGTATTTACGAAGGTTGAAGATGAATCGAATGCAGTTATTGAGAAGACGGTCTAATTTATCGAGAAGGTCTGCATTCAGGTCAAAATAGCACACATCACCATAGTCTATCAGAGGAAAAATTAAACTTTGGGCCAACATAACTTTGGTCCTTGTTGGTAGAAAGTTCTTCAGGCGGTATAAAAATCTGAGCCTACCTGTAATTTTCTGGCTCATGTTCGTTACCTGCACACGCCAGTCCATGTTGGAATCGAGGTAGAGTCCTAGGTCCTTAACTGAAGAACTGAAAGGAATTGTTGTTCCGTTATAGGTAATAGGTGGCAATTTTGTAACATTGACTCTATTCATCAACCTGCCGCTGCCGACTATAATGGCCTGGCACTTAGATGGGTTTACGGTTAAACCAAATTTAGTGGACCAGTTTCCCAAAGCTTCCAGATCCCCATTCACGTCGCGAATGGCTCGTGAAACGTCATCAGCAGGTGCTTGAGCATATAACTGCAAGTCGTCTGCATACAGATGATACGCACATCGAAGGTTATATGTAGCAAGATTAATAAAAATAGAGAATAATAAGGGAGAGAGAACCCTACCAACACGTTCAAATCTCAGTCCATCTGAACTGCAAGAAGACGAACCTGCTGAACATCGAACGAGGTTCTGATGCAGGTTTTCCTCCCGGAGTTGGGCAATAGGCAGTCAGACAGCAGTCATTC